>JAPSGF010000001.1:35598018-35712816 GCA_035772895.1 Perdix hodgsoniae
AAAAAAAAAAAGGTATTTCCAGCAATGAGAAATCTTTTCTGCTCCCAAGGCAAACTTCGAAAGATAAATAACTGTTACACTCATATATCCTATTATTTGTTAACAGGTTTCACACAAGTAACTCACTCAAATCACTTTGAAAACATTTCCTTTAATATAAGAACACAGGAGATAGATTAAAAGCCTGCAAGTCTCTTGCTGAATGCCAAAGGCTCTGGAACATTGAACTCAGCACTTTGTAAAATTATCTCCCTTCAAAAGAATTTTCTACTGTACTGATTGAAAAGGAAAAGAGAGGCAGACGCCAAGAAATGCTCCTGACAATCCGAGGCAGTTCCATTACACATCTACATTCACCCTGCTCACACCACTCTCTCTGCTCATCAAACAAACTCAGGGTTCCAACACAGTCAGTCACACCTGGCTGCCTTTTGGACAACTGCAGTGCACCAACTGCGGAAAGATGCTCCAATGTCATGGAAATAGGCCACCAAATGATAATATGCCCCATAGGAATAGTTGCAGGAGTCACTGTATTCTCTTCTGTTGGTGCCCAGCAGCTTTTCATAGCCAGCAGAGGTGCAGCGAGGGGAGCAGCAGATGCCGGGCTTCAGGACACAAAGCTGAACTGCCGTGCCCTGGTCTGGGGCTGCCAGCTCAACATCTCCCAGCTCAGACAAGTCCATCATTTGAAGGCCAGCTTTCAAAGGCACAAGTGAGACTCAGAGTCCACAGTCAATACTTTTTAAAAAATTTCTGGTCCATTTCTGCATCTTTGTTCTCCCTCTGTAAAGCAGAATTGTAATTGCTCTCTTTCCTCACCATAGATTTAACTATTCCCAGTTCTAACATTTCCATGTGCCTATACAGTAACCAGTCTGATAGCACTTATCCCAAGTGTGACTTTTCTACAACTCCATTTACTTAAAGTCTTCACCATTTGGAAACCACAGTTAGCTGTACAAATGAAGAAAACTGTATGTAACAGAAGGTTTGGGGAAATCACTCAACAAATTCTGCAAATATTCCAATCCTTAGTTTAAAAATCTGCACAGAAATACACTTGCATAAAAGCCAGTAACTTGCATACAACTACCATTATAGACAGCTGTGTAGACATTCCTATCACACGTTTCTATCAACCATTGTGTTATACCAGAGCTGCAGGTAGGCTTTGCTCCTCAGGATTTAGTCTGGTGTATTTCAAGAACCTCATCACCAAACATTTTTATGCAGGATTTCAGCTTCCTTTCAACTTTTAGCTAAGAGGCTTCATACCACTACCTGGGCTGCAATATGAGTAAGCATGAGGGAAAAATGCAACCTGAACTTCTCCGAGGCTATCAAGATTGGAGAACTGTGACATCTCCAGATCTCCTTGAAGCTGATGACAGCAACCAGTATCTTTCTGGATCAAGATTCACTCATTCAGAATGAAATTCTGTAGGTATTTTTCACTCCTGACACTGTTTCTATGCTAGTAAGTGTTAGAATTTCTAGCAAATTTGTGAGGCTTTCTTTCCTGTTCTCTTTTTCTCTCAGTTTTTTTTTTTCCTTTTTTTTTTTAAGAACTGAAAATCCATAACCTTCAAGAATTTTTGGTTCAGTTTTTCCTTTTTCAGTTGATTCATTTGCTTTGTTATGTTTCTGTAGCATCTTTCAAAGTCCAGACCAAGAGTGGTTCAGTGGCACTAGACCACACATAGCAGAGCCAGAAAGGTTGTGAAGAGCCTGGAAACCCAAAGCATGGGCTAATTAAGCTACTTGGAAAAACCTGATGCTGTGCCTGTGATGAATACATTGAATATTGGCAAGTTGCTACAGAAAAACAGACCTCATGGTGTCCAGAGTGATAAAACCATGAGATAAACGGAGAAAAATCCCACAACTACATTCTCAAAGTCTGTCCTTCGTTCCTCAACTCTGTGTTAGGGAAAAACATCTGAAACAATGACTGATGCTGCTACAAATAGGGTAGAGATGAAGTGGAAGAGTATATGACTGAAAAGAATAGATAACTTGCCTTAACAGTGTAGGATTTAAAAACCATAGATAAGAATATCTTCATTTCAAAGAGTATCAGTTTATGGTGTCCTCTGCTTAAAAACAAGAAGTTGACAAAGTCTAGAATTAAAAACCCATTCTATCAAGATAAATTAAACCACGTTAAGTTTCCTTGTTAAAACAAAGTATATAGGATTCAAAGATTGT
This sequence comes from Perdix hodgsoniae, assembly GCA_035772895.1. Taxonomy (NCBI): domain Eukaryota; kingdom Metazoa; phylum Chordata; class Aves; order Galliformes; family Phasianidae; genus Perdix; species Perdix hodgsoniae. Next base: position 35,600,230 of record JAPSGF010000001.1, read on the forward strand.
CATGAATTACAATACGGAACTGTACATAAAACATCTTTAAAAAGGTGATTGGACCAAATCTTAGGTTAATGCAAGTCAGCACAGCTTTGAGACATTAACTGACTTACAGCTACCAAAATCTGATTTGTGATGAATATTCCTAGTAGACGTAACAGATTAACTTGTTTTCTACATATAACTCAACCCCCTCCCACCCCAAAATGAGCTTTACTTACCACCACATGAACTAATTGATACGTAAGTCCTAAGACCTTACTAGAGGTATTTATGCTCCATTACAACAGTTTGTAAATATTAAGTCATTTAAAAATGATGACTTCAATCATTAAAGACCAATCGACAAAAAACATTGGAAACATGCCCTGATGATGTTTCTTTTTCCCACTAAACTGTCAACTTTTGACAAGTGATTTTACAAGCACACACTACAAGTGCATGCAAGGTATCCAGAGTCATCAACTTCCAGCAGAACCTACACCCACCCCAGAAGCCCCATGAGACTCCCAGAGGATTGTTTATGAAGTAAAGGGTAGGATGGGAAGCTCTTTTCAACAAAAGAATTGCAATGAAGCAGCCCACTGAAGCACAAGTAGCTGATGATGGATGGAATATCATTCTTTCCTGAGTGACAAGTAAATGAAGCAGATACAATCTCACTCTTTATGTAGATGTCAATTTGTAAGCTAACCTGAAAATCCTCTTGTGTGAAAAGCCCAGCATTATACAGAAGCGCAGGCACATTAATAATCAGCCTTTTCACTTGTTTCATGTAATACCTGCAAAGGTACATGAGGATTTAGGCCTTCCAAAAAATCTGGTTGCTACTAGAGAAAGGCAGGCTGCCAGGATCCCTCAAAGTATTTTACAATCCTGTGTCAATTCTTGTTCTTATCAATGTTGCTGCCACTTCCTTTAAGACAAACTTCCAGAAGCTGCCAGATCATAGTAACTTTCTTGACCTTCACCTGAATTTTCCTTTTCTTATTTTCCTCCCGTTGCCTTTGCTGTTGTCTTTCCATTGTTAGCATCACTAATTTTCATGGCTTAGCTAAGGAATGCACTACCACACTAAGTCAAAGATAAGGATGAAGTAGAACATTTTTTACATGTATGTAACAAGCGCTAAACAATCCAGCTGTTTCCCACACGATTACTTTTGAGGCCTGTGCTGGGCTGTCCTGAATGTTTCTTAGATCCCACCATCACACTAGCACTCTCAGGAAAGTCATGCCTCAGAAAAGAACGCGGCCTATTTCCATGCTGCACGCACCCTATTCCAGGGCTTTTCCACATTACTTTACCCCAGGTTCCTTTCTCACACTGTATTGTGTAACTTCAGTTTCTCCATTAGCTGAACTAAAATTGCATGTCATTTTATTGTCTTAGTTTTCAGCTGGGATGGAACTGTTTTCTTCAGAGAGTCTGGAGCGATGCTGTGTTTTGGTTTGGTATGTCATGGTGCTGAGCCATCTGCTGGGTTAAGCAGCAGCAGCCATTTAGCAGCTTCTCAGCTGCCAATTTTATCATAATGTAAGCCAAGGCCACACAGCATAGCAAAATAAAAACCTTAATCCAATCCCCAGAGATGACAAACAACACAGCAGGGAAAACAAGCGGCAAGCAAGGTGCTACATAATGTAGTTCCATGAGAAAAATCTCCAAGAGCTCCATAGATAGGGAAAAAATTAAATTGTCCAGCACCACAACACCCTGTGCTAACATGGTCCAGTCAGATCTGCTGTTATCTCAACCCTTTGAGCCTCTTATTGGGTGCCAAAATGCCTTGTGGTTTAACCCAGCAGGAGATGAGCAGCACACAGTCATTCGCTCACTTTCTCCCTTCCCAGTGGGATGGGGAAGAGAATTAAAAAAACCAGAACAACAAAGTAGAACTTGTAGGTTGAGATAAAACTATTTACTAAGATAGAGGAAAAGAACAGGATAATAATTATGACACATATACATGTATACAACAAGGGATGTACAAGGAATTCCTCACAACTCCCTGACAGATGCGCAGCAGGAATTTTCCTTTGGCCACTTTAAGTCAGCTGTGCTAATTCTGTTCCCTCCCAGATCCTTGGGCCCTTTGATGCAAATGACCTCAGCTCCGTACAACAAAGTTTAGCAGCAACTATCAGTGTGTTATAAACGCTGTTTTTCTCCTAGAACCAAAACATAGCATCATACCAGTTGCTCTGAAGAAAACAATTCTGTCCCAGCTGAAACTAAGACAATATGACACTTCAGTTTCTCCAGTAGCTGAACTAAAATTGCCCCCCGTTTTATTTTCTGACCATGGAAGCCATCCTGGACATATTTGCTCAAGCAGTAAAACAGCACCATTGAAATAATCTTGCTTTCTAAAGAGACCTCTGGACCTCATCCAGCTGCCATTATTAAGGTCAGAATAGGATCAGGGTCCGTGCAAATATACATAGACTGTAGCCAGCTTCATATTCTCTTTATGTCTTTTTTCATTATATTTTGTAGAAATGCTTTGTAAAGCCTGCTTGTTTATTCATCTATGAACTTAATTTATTCACCTGAACTTCTCACAAAAGCTTGGCTTGAGCTAGGCTAGTATTACAATCTACAAAGAGTAAAACAGAAAAATGTTTTTAAATGGATCAAGGATAAAAATGCATTGAAGTAAAAAGCAGAAGCTCAGAAGGAAGGCTTTGGAAATGTTTTCTGCAAAGGGTTAGAGAGATCATAGCTAAACAGAACAAGGTTGGAGAATATAATAACACCACAGTCTTAGTTCAGTAAGAATTTCATTATATTTGAAAAATAAATTATACTTCTCACATACAGCTTCATAGCTGCATAGTTAAACCCCTCTCTGAATATAGGTCTATGCTATAAAAGCTGAAATTAACCACTGATTTTACAAACAGAACAGGAAAAACAGATTACCTGTTAAGTACACTTTTAGGACAGACCTCAAAATCCAAGAATTTGTAGCAACTCTGGAAACACTGGAAGTTCTGTTCCAACATGGAGCATCCCCATGCCCACATACTAATCTACCAAAATGTCCTACTGTGATAATACATCCTGACTTCATCACCACTCATTTCAGAGTGGTTTCTGATACTTCTAATCAGCTCCTTGCAATATGTTTTGCTGGAGAAAATGACATCACTTAATCTGAACTTCAAAGAGTTCCAGGCACAACACACAGACAATGCCTATATTTGCACAAAAACCTCCTGGTTCTTACAGATTTCCAAGTGAATGCATCTGTTATGTAGTCGAATGAGACGATGCGCTTCACCGTCACAGATGGGAATGTACGTCCCTAACTGTTCTCCAGCTCAAATAATATATAATTAAATTCAAACCCTCTCTTTGTACGTGGAAGAACTGCCCTACAGAAATGTCATGCAGACGGTATACCTGTGCGCACACGCGATCCACGTATCCTTGCCAACATTCAATGCCAAGGTTGATCTGGAGGCTCTTTCTTTGTGCAGTTGTGCGGAGGAACCATATGACATTGCCAGCACAGATGGATGTTTGCACCATGCCTAAACAACGTATCAGAGCTCTAGGGCCAACTCCCAGCAAGATCTGTAAGCTTTGTCATTAACCCCACCAGAAAGGAGCTCCTCTACGTGTCCTGCACAGAAGAACACCAGACACTTTCACTCACCATCACCCCATCAAGGGCAGAAATTTCGGGTCTCTTTCATGCGTATAAACCCAGCTTGCAAAATGAGTCCTCTTGTGTCTATATGGGAAATACATCATCTATGTTATGGAGGCCACAGTGCTTACATATTCAGGAAGAAGAAAAGGCATATTTGAATGGATATTCACAAGTTAGGAAAAAAAAATATTTATCAGGAATAGCTTTACCCTGAAGTATCTAAAAACCTTCCTGACAAAGCTAAGACAATGAATAAGATTATAAAAGACTAATAAAGCTAAATATAATGAATGACCAGGTACATCTATTTTGAGCTCAATGGTCAAACTGAAAAAAACAATTACTATGAAAGACTGAGACATTTTCTCAAGAGATGAGAGAACTGACTAACACAAAAACAAATCAGATATATGCACTAAATAATTAAAATTGTCCTATTTGCATGTGGAGGAATATCACTACACCTAACACTTGATTCATATGAAGGCTAAGTATTTTTTAGTGAATACCAATGAAGACTAAGTATTCAAGCTACAACTAAGTTATTAAAAGTAGTACAAAGCTGTATTCAAATACATTTAACATTTTTGGAGAAAGAAAGGTGTAAGCATTATTTGAGTCAGATCTTTCTCATGTGTTCCACTAAGTACACTAGTGCAATTTCACTGAGCTACTTAGAATCAAACTTCAGATATATCTATTATGCACATTGTAAGAAAAAAAAAAAAATCTGGTCTCTTCAGTTATTTTTGTTCTCCATTTATGCTAAATAGCAGTCAGCAAGAAAAGAAAATCTTCAGTGTGTAAAGGGAAAGGGATTGCCTTGCATCCTAAGAGTCACAGGCACGTGACTCGACAAAGAAGTAAAAGCTAGTTGGTAAAGGTTTGGTTCAAAGATTAGAAGCTGGAAATCAGTATTTTCCTAGTTCTGATCTTTGCTGTGCCCCTAATCTGCAGTGTGACATTTGTTAAGCCTTCAAGGCAGGGATGGTCTCTCTCCATGCATTTACATTACATCCAGCACATCGAGACTTCCAGGCTGTACTGTAATATAATATACGTCATTCTAATTTTCCTTAATGGTAGCCTATACACATACCTGCATTTTTCAAAGTGCTGCAGAGGGATTTACCTGTGCAGCCCCCACTTATTTCACTGGAAGACAGTTTCTCCCAGCATACCCTTTTGTAGCTTGGGTGTGTGTGCATAAAACAAAAAGTTGGATAAACTTGTCGAAGCAGTATAACTCAGCATCAGCAGCCATTATTCAAACAGGCTGCACCACAGTCTCCCCAAAGGGATCACACAAGCATGTACTGCTAGCAGTGTGAAGCAAAGAATTACTGTGTGTTGTGTTTGTTTATGGTACTGGTTGCATACAGGGCACTGAGAAGCAAGAAAGTACACACATGATGAAAGAAGCTGAAAGAAGCCAACCAAGAGCTTATAGAGCTTCTAGCTTACAGAATCAGACTGGGAGATCACTACTCCTCGTAAAAGTCATCTTTACCAAAACCACCAGTTCCATCAGTGGCTTCAGTACCAAACCTGAACAAAACCCAACAGATTTCTGTCACGTCTAAAGTTGTTCAGCTACATCTGTAACTTCGACAAGCTTCTCTTTACAAAAGAAAGTCTAAAGGCTACAAGCTGTTTTGATTGAAATCTGAATATTCCTGCTAATAGAGGGAGTTGTTCAAACCCTTCATTCCATGCATGCTGATTTGGTTATTCACAATATGATTTGGTTATTCAGCTTTATACTTTCAGGAAAAATGAGGAACAAAAGAAGAAAGCATCCACGGGAGAGTGATCTGTAAGCTCAGCTAGTCCTTTTCACTACTTACGCAGCTGTAAAGATGAGCAGGCTGCTATAGATTTTACTAACGGGCAAATTACGTTCCTATTTATTGAGACAGGAACATTAGGAAGCAACAAATATAAGTGACCAGCAGCTAAACCTCACAAAATAGGATTAACAAGAACACAGGAAGAGAAGCCAGGAAAGCAGCGTTGCTGCTCAGGATCACAACAAAGAGTAATTTCACCAGACAGTGATGGCTCAATAGATTACCAGTTGCAGCCTGCCTTTACTCATCACACTTAGGCTGTATTCTTTTGAACTGTAACCTCAGGAAAAACAAGTAAATTGTCCTGAGAGTGATCTAAAAAGTAAAAGCAACTTCTATGTGGAAAAAAGAAAAATGTACCTGGAATCCAAATCCTTACTCTTTTTTCCACCTAAATGCTTTCAAAATTAAGTGAATTCTGCGTCTCAAACACAGTTTTCTAAGACTTCCTCCTCCTCCCTACTGTATAAAATTTGGAAGCGGGAAATAAATGTTTATCTCTTTATTTTAGATTTCAACTATTCGGTTCTTGCATCATTTTATTTACTGAAAGTATCAGGGCTGCAATTTCATTCCGGCAACTCAGCTACCTCCCACAAACAACAACAAAACAGACACCTCACTATTGCAGCCCTATAATAGGGGGTGCTGGTTTTATTGCAAAAGTCATGGGACTTTACTTGCACACCTCAAAGTAAAGGAAGAAAGAAAACAAACTCCATGTGATATGCCAGAATACAGATGATTTCTCACCTTTCTGACTTGCAATTTTGTAAAAATAAACCCGAGCTTGGGCTTTCCAATACAGCAAAAAGTTAAGCTCAGAAACCTCTGACTGTGGAGTCAGGTGGCTACTAAGGGTTCCATCCACTCTAGATGTTTGCAATTTATAAAACAAATCCAAAGAACACGTGCCATGCAGCGATGTTCTGGACAGCACTGTCATGGAAATCTGCACTTCAGATGCAGAAGCTGCTGACAGCTGTGCATTGAATACAGTACTAGACAAATAGCCTCTGTATTACAGAAGATCATGCTTACCACCTTTTACATTTTAAATCTGTGATGTTTTCTTAGAGAAGACTTAGGTATTATGTACCATTGCTCTGTAACGGGCTGAGTGCAGAGAGCAGCAGCTACCCTTCTCTTCCATTGACTTTGTGATGACTTGTGATGACACCACCTCAGCACATCCCACTAGTGAGGCCTGCAAGCATGCAGGCACCATCAGCTGAAGGAGGAGATGAATACACCAGGAAGGAGATGCTGGAAGAAGCCTGCATGCCACTGCCTTCCTTCACCCCATCAGAGATAGAATATATTGCTAACCTCGCACTTCCATTTTATCACTGTCTGTATTTGTGGAACTCATGCACAACCCTCTGCATCCACCTTTCTAATTGAATAATTAAAGGGAGAGGAAGAAAGCAAGGAGGCAGAGCACTTCTAGACAGTCAGGTTTGGTGACTGAAGTCACCAGGGTGAAGAAACGCAACGTGCTTCATGACACTGCTGCTGCCTTGCTATATGACCTCAGGCAAGGCACTGGACTCCTTTATACCAGAGCATTCTTATCTGTAAAAATGAGGTAACAATGGTACTCTTCCCTGTAGGATGCTCAGAGATCCCAGGATGGAAACAAAGGGCTACCTCAGCTCCATCGCCTGTCAGGCTTCAGCCCAAATCTCCAGATAGGTGCTTAAATGCTTAGGGTGCTTATGTGTTTAAGCTCTCTAACTTTGGAATCTTTGGTGGTGTTTTCCTGAGTCTGCAGGCAGACTGAAACAAAATTCCTCAGGGTTAAACTTAAGATCTAACAACACAAATTTCCAGTGCCAACCTTTTAACCACAGATTAGAAATACACATCTGATAGGCCTATACTTCTGAACTCGAGTGTTTGCCTCCTTAATCTCACCGCCTCCAACCAAATCGCTCACACCTTCATCCTATCTCCAGGACTGCTGCCCTGGGGGCTTTGCCAGAGAGGCAGAGCCAGTTTTCTGCACACAGAGCTGTGGTCAGGGGAAGATGCAACAACCACCTTCCAATTTCATGGCACAAAGACAGGCTTGGGTGCTGGATAGATACAGGCAGTCAGACAAGCTGGAGCAGCTTGACCGGTGCAGAAGATGGGGCTTTGCATTGCACCCTGCCCTTCCTTTATTGTCCCTTGCCAGAACAAAGTAGGTACTGACGTTCCCATAGGAAATACATGTAAAATGAGAGAGATCAAAATGAAATGGGGAAGGCAAGGAATCTCTGCTAAAGAAGTCAGATAGTTTCTTACTGCCTACTTAACTCGTTCTCTCATAGCATCTATCACTACAGCAGATAACAAGGAACAGCAGCTTGAGGAGAGCAGTAATGTTCTTCTTTTCTTCTTCTCCTGCATTTTTTTTCATCTTGAGCCTTTCAGAGGCAAAGCCAAGGCATACAGTCCCATTATTTTGTCCCCCTTCCTGCTCAACCCCATCCCATTTTGGGACAGTGGGAACTCTTGGGTTTGTCCTGAAGTTGGTATGATCCCCTCTGCCAAACAGGAGCCAAGGATGCTTTCAGGCACAACCAACACACAGGACAAAAAGCTGTTCACCTCAGGAACACCTCACTTTCATCAGCAAACAACAAAAGCAAACAGATCCAGCATCTCAGACACACTGAAGCCCCTGAAATCAGCAGCAGCAAACTTCATCATGGGAAAGGGATTTGTACCCTTACTGTAGGGTGACTGGTATCAGGAAGCAAAACTCAGCCTGGTGCTGACACCCCTATCTCGCATGCCCTTATTCAACACACAGTGGCCATGGAACTCTTTAACCTGGAATAATACAGGAAAGGGACGTCAGCAGCCAGCACACAATCTGCATGACCTTCAGCTGCAGGCATGCTGGAACCCTCAGCCCACTTCCTCACTGGGCCGGAGCCTGCACTGCAGAACCAGCACCATACCAAGCTGCCTTACACAGCTGGTGCACATCTTCCTTGGAACCACATCTTCCAGGCAAACAGGGGTGAGTTGGCGCAGCAGCTCGAGCTCATACACAGGGGGAGGAAGGCAGCTGCTGGGCTGCCAGCACTGTTTCAAACTGCAGTGTTTCAGCTGTAAGGCAGATTGCTGTAACCCGTCCTATCCCACTGACTGGGGAATGGTTTATTGACTCTGAAATCCCCCAGCAGATAAAGATCACTTTCCACGTTCTTGAGAGTTTTCTCCCTTTGTCCATTACTGTACACATAGAAAAACACAGCTCTGCCAGTCCCTGCGATGCATCGCCACATGAAATCAGTGCCACAACGCCGTGTTTTATGAGCACTTTATACATCTCCTCATTTTAATCCACACTCGGAGACAGATCCTGTTCCCATCAAAGCACACAGCAAGCTCCCATTAAAATCTGGCTCAGCTAGTATTTTAATAACACTTAGACGTTCCCGTCCTTTGCATATTTCATCTGCAAAGCGCTTTGCAAACATGAATTTCCTAATTACAGGCAGATGATTTACTAAAACTGGAAATTCCTCACTAGTTCTGGCTTTTGCTTTGAAGCTCCGGGACTCGCTCCTGTCCCTCGGCAGTTTGGAAGATCCCTCGACGCTGCTCGTTCGCAGCAGAGGCAGGGCCGAGCACAAGAAGAAAAGGCGACGGCGCCCTGCCTTCCCCTCTCCGCGCCCGCGGAGCCGTACACGAGTGCCGGGGCGGCGCTGCCCGGCCGGGGCGTGAGCCGCCGGGGGCGCCCACGTGGTGGCCGAGGAAAAGCGGCGCCCCGGCACAGCGCGGACGGCAGGAGGGCACCGCACCGCGCCGGGCTCCGCGCGGGGCCGCCCCGCTGGGCGAAGCGGAGAGGATCGGAGCGCGGCGCGGGGCAGGAAGGGGTGGAGCGGGCGGCGGAGCGCACGGGCGGGGAGGCGGGCGGGAGGCATCCCGGCCATGCTGCGGCCGGGCGCGGCGCCTCCGCCCAACGCTCGCGCGGAGCGGCCGCACGACCAGCCCTGAACCGGCGGTCCCGGCCGGCCGGCCGCCGCCCCCGATGGAGCCCGAGGAGCGAAAGATCTCGGTGTGGATCTGCCAGGAAGAGAAGCTGATCTCGGGGCTTTCCCGGCGCACCACCTGCTCGGACGTGGTGCGCGTGCTGCTGGAGGACAGCCACCACCGGCGGCAGCGGCCGGCGCCGCCCGAGCCCGGCGGCGGGATGCTGTCGGGGCCGCCGCACTCCTACTGCATCGTGGAGAAGTGGCGCGGGTTCGAGCGCATCCTGCCCAACAAGACGAAGATCCTGCGGCTGTGGGTGGCGTGGGGCGACGAGCAGGAGAACGTGCGCTTCGTGCTGGTGCGCAGCGAGGCCTCGCTGCCCAACGCGGGTCCGCGCAGCGCCGAGGCGCGGGTGGTGCTGAGCAGGGAGCGGCCCGGCCACGGCTTGGGGGCGGCCCGCGCCAGCCTGGCGCTCACGCAGGAGCGGCAGCGGCGGGTGGTGCGGAAAGCCTTCCGCAAGCTGGCCAAGATCAACAAGAAGCGGCAGCAGCCGCTGGCCCGGGAGGCGTCCTCGGCGGAGAGGATGGAGACGCTGGTGCACCTGGTGCTCTCTCAGGACCACACCATCAGGCAGCAGATCCAGCGGCTGCGGGAGCTGGACCGCGAGATCGACCGCTACGAGGCCAAGATCCACCTGGACCGCATGAAGCGGCACGGCGTCAACTACGTGCAGGACACCTACCTGGTGGGCGCCGGCGGCGAGGAGCCGGGACGGGAGGCGCAGCCCGCCGCCGGCCGCCCCGAGGACGACTACGCCAGGAAGTGCGAGGAGGTGCTGCAGCTGCAGGAGCAGCGGGCGCAGCAGGAGGAGCTGCTGGAGCACCTGGCCGCCGAGATCCAGGAGGAGCTCAACGAGCGCTGGATGAAGCGGCGGCGGGACGAGCTGGAGCTGGCGGCGGGGACCGGCCTGGCCGAGGCGGACTGCCACACCACCGAGCTGAGCGGCGGCGGCGAGGGCGAGCTGCAGCTGGAGCACGAGCGGGTCAAGACGCAGCTGAGCACGAGCCTCTACATCGGCCTCAAGCTCAGCACGGACCTCGAGGCCGTCAAGAGCGACCTGGACTGCACGCAGCGGGTTTGGGAGGCCCGCGAGCGGGAGCTGCAGCGGCTGCTGGAGACGCTGGGCACTCTGGACGTGGCGGAGGCGGCGGCGGAGCCGCGCGGGGCGGCGGGGGGCGGTTGGCCGGATCCGGGGCTACGCAAGGACCGCGCCGACAACGACGAGGACTCGGACACGGGGCTGAGCTCCATGCACAGCCAGGACTCGGACTCGGTGCCCGTCTGCGAGTCCCTCGTGTAGCGCTGCGCTCGCCGCCCGGCCGCGGGACAGGCGGGGGGCCGGCGGTGCGGAGGTTGGAGCTGCGGCGCCGGGGCGCGGACGCGTCGGAAGCGGCAGCCCGCAGGCACGGAGCGGGCGCGCTGCTCAGTGCCGTTCCTGGCCTAGGAGGAGAAAGCCGCGGCGCGCCGGCGTTTCGCTCACGTCTAGGTTTGCTCGTTCCTAGGTTTGCTTCGCTCTTAAGGTTTTCGTGCCGGGCCTTCTAGTTCCGCGGCTCCCGACGCCCCGCACCGTAGCGCAGGAGACTGCAGGCACGCTGTCCGCGAGCGAAGCCCCCCGCCACGCCGCGGGGCAGCCCGCGGCCCCCGCACGGTTTCCCAGAGCTGCAAAGGCAGCGCACGGCGGAGAGCTCGGGCTGCCGGGTGCCAGCAACCCCCGCTCCGCTGCGGACAGCCTTGGCACGAAAGCTGCTGATCGCTTGGAACTAGCGAGGAAAAGAGGTGCCCACACTACCGAAGCTGACGCTGGGCTCCCCTAACGCCTAGGGTTTGGGAGAGTACTGCAGTTCCTTCTGGCTGTGTAAAGGGGCGATCAATCACTTCTTCAGAAAGAGCAAGCTAAAGCAAAATACAGCTGTATTAACCAGCTCTGCATAGCGCTTCTCCTTACGTGTAGATAGGAGTGCTTTATTTTCAAGACACGCTAAGGAATCTATTAGTATCACTGTGACCCTGATTGAAAATAATTAGCAGAGCCCTATGTACACAGCACAAAACCACAGTTTTGTTCTAGGCTAGCTGCTGCCTGGCAGAGCTTGGCTGTACTTAAACAATGTACAGAATCAGCTTGAGCGACTGTTTTTAATAACACAGTTTGTATCAGGCCGAGAGATTACAATGATAAAAGCATGACTCAAGCCCTAGCTGCACTACAGCTTAATCTTTTTACTTATTCCAATAGAAAAAAAAAATAAATAGCATCAGCTGTAACATGCATTTCAATTAATTGCCGAATCTTTCTCTGCAGCTTAACTCTTACCAAAAATATATGAACTGCTCTTACAGTATGAGATGTCAGGACTTCTGTGACTCGGAATAATTAAGGAGACAGTTTAAGCAGTGGGAGACCAGAGAATGTTTAGTCAGACCTGACCGACAGCATGAACTTCTTAAAACTTCTGAGATACTTATTTAAGGCTATTTATGAAAGTTTTCAATTGCTGACAAGAAAGCATAAAAAACGATAAATCAATCTCCAAAAAAAAAAAAAAGCCAATCCTAAGTCCAGGTCCTGCTCCTGAGCAGTGTTCTCACGGCTAGGATTCTGCTGGACAGCAGAACACACTACAGTTAGGCAGCATAGAAGTGCTCTGAAATGCTGCTAGGGATCTGGTGATGCTGTAAGATTGCCTATATGGTATAAGCCTGGATAAATGATACTCCACTGAATAGGTTTCAGTTATAACAAACTGTAGCTTCTTTTGAACACTGATCATAGAATTTTCATGTTTTAGTCAATCTTGGAAATATATTTAAAAACCTATTTTTAGACTGAATAAAATTCTTAGTAAGACTAAATGTGTGTTCCCAATTTAATGCGATAAAAAAATATCAGGTCTAGGATTTTGTTTACTGTTGTCTCTTGGTGTCATTTATCCTTCTGTGAAGTGAGAAGAAGGATGAACCAAGTCAACCATGAGGCTCCAGGATGCCTCATGACAGCATCATGTGCTCACCAGTGCCTGTAGGGCTCCTCAAGGTAGAAGCAGAGCGTGCATTCCTTGTGTCTGGTCACTGCTGGTGTAGTATAGTAGCACTGGGAAGTGTTGGCATTTGTGCATTAGATACTTTATCTTGCTCTGCAATTAGAAACATATGGGAGTAGAGCTGAAGAATAAGTCAGGGGGTGGGGAATTGTGGTGCCACACCACAGCATTTTAACCAGTGCAGGTGTAACGTGTGGGTGATGCAAGCATCTGTTGATGGCTTCTCCAGCAACTGATGTAAGCAATAAACTTGAAATTGCTTTACGCAAGTTCTCCCATTAGCCACACCAAGCAATAAAAAGAAGCATATTAGAGAAATAAGCTGCAACAGGCCATCTGTCATTGTGCTATTAATACACGTGCCAGGTATTTTGTAAAGTGCGAGGTGACAGGAGCCAGGAAGTCCAAAACTGCACAGACAAGTCTGCCTACATATGCTCAACTACCAAAAGCCTTAAGCAGCACAGAAACATGCTGCTTCCAAGCTCACTGAGGGACATGCTGGTTAGGATACCTTGCAATGCCTGCTCTGACTCTCAGTAGCCCAGAGAGTGGTGGTTCATGGTGCTGCCAATCTGCTGGTCCCTGTCCCATGAGGGCAGGGCTGAGAATGCTACTTAAACAGTTAAAAATGCAACGGCATCAGATTTTGTTTCTGTGCACAGTCTGAATTCAAACATCTTCACAAATTCCTCTCTCTCGAACAACTATTAAAACATTAGCATAGAAAAGGAAGTCTCTGTTTGCATTGGATCAAGTAATTTTCCCTTCCCATCCTCTCTGGACTTGTATATCTGTACTTAGATAATAGAGACAAGCCACAGAATGATTGGCTTTGACAGGGAATTTGGCTGCAGGGTTTGGGTTTAGCCTGGCACACAGCCAGGGGTTAGGAAAGATTATTGTGTATCACAGGTAGAAGGGCAGGATTTTTATCTCTTTTCCATTTATGAGAGAAAGGAAATGAGAGCAGCAGAAACAAAAACAAAACAAAAAAAGCCTTGATCAACACCAGGTCAGAAATCTGCTTTCCGGCGCTGTTTAGAAAGAGGTGAAAGCTCAGAGCAATACCTGGTTTGTAATTTTTTGTTCCACTCTCCAAATCTCCATCTTCTGGAGAGTCAAGATCAGTCTAATCTTTCTCTCATCTTAAGACCAGACAAGAAAATAAATATAAGTGGAACAATAATGAACACCTACCCCCCCCCCCCCCCCCCCGAAAACTAAGAGTGTCATGAACTGTTTAGTATAGGCAAGCACTGCATTGCACTATTCAGTATCCTATCTGTTTCCTCAAGCAAGAGGCAGGAACAGAGGGCACCTAGCCTTTCTACAGAAATCAAAGGGAGTTTTGTTTGAGAGACATAATCAGGCCAGAATCAGGTGTTAAGTTTCAGGCATCCTTTAAGCAAATATAATCAAGCACTGCTACCCAAGTTCTGTCTGTTTGCTGTCCTTAGCCACATTTTTCTGGCTCTACGTGCCATTTTCTTTTGTGATTATACAAGAATTTGTGGGACCGGATGGCGAACCAAATAAAACAAAAATGATTTGCTTTAACTCAGGTGAAATCTCTGATGGGCCTCAATGTACAATCACACAAACACTCGTGCCTGTGACACAGTATGGTGAAAAAAAAGATAAGAAACTGAAGGCATCTGGTAAAGTGGAACTCAGTCTTTCACCAAGCACCATCTTCTGTTAACTTGCATGCTGGTTAAAGCTTAGTTCTGACTGCACATATAGCCCTGTGCTCAGTCTGAAGACAAGATTTCCAGTGGAGGATGAGGGCTGGAGCCAAAGCTTCACTGACATCAATCACATTCACCTATATTAAATCTGAAATGAGCTAAGTAACCCACCTCCTAGTCTTGACATTGTTTCAGAAATCCACTATCAAGCAGTGTTATCAGAACAAAGACTCCATGTCAAGTTCAATGCATTTCTAGTCCTTAGCACATGTGAGAGACCTGCCAGTCTGAATAACCACTTTGTGGGGATATCATTTGGTGCTTTAAACAGGTGTGGGTGTATGGGGATACGTTTACAGTAATGAACACCACTGAAATGCAAAATGAATGACCTATTAATTACCAGCATTCATTCTGAAGTGTACATAGCCAGTCAAATTAGAGGTTGGCTGACCTACAGTGACAGATCCTTTTCCAAACAACCTGCAAACTTACTTTCAAAACATGAAATAATGGGGGAAGAAATTAAGTAGCTGCAAGAGAAGAAAAACAAATAAGCAGTGGATAATAAAGCTTGATTATATGAAAAATATCTTCCAGGTTTACTTGAAAAAATCAGAGAGACATACACATCTATCTCCCTTTCCCTCCTCATCTTCACCCTCAGTAACCTCTATGCTAGTTTGCAATGAGCTGGGACCAGGGTTCAATACATGAAAAGAGTGGTGCAAGCCACAAAATGAAATAACAGGTCTGGTGAGCTATGCTGCTCACCAAATTGAAATATAAACCATTGTGGATTGTTGGGAGCAGTTGTCCTTTGAAGTCATTTGATATTATTGCTCCTGAGCTGGCATACAATGTTTAAAGAAATGAGCACTGCAAAGTGCAGGGAGTCTACACAGATGTTACTACATGTATACAAACTCACAATGCTAAATGAGCTTGGAAGCTTAACAAAAAGGGAAATTTTACTCAAACTGGGCTCCGTATACAAATCAGCCCAATATCTTCAAGCAAAATTGTCAAATAATGTTCTTTTTAAAATACTTGCGTACATACTTGAATACATCACTTGTGTGAAAGGCTCAGAGCAGAGCCTTTAATGCAAAGTGGATTCTCACACACCTTCACATGCTAAAGAACACTACAGTTGGCTGGTAATTGGCTGCCAGTTCCTTAGTGTACACTGCTAATTCTACCAAGGCATTTCAACATATCCTTAAAACTTAATTTCTCCAGGTTTTTTACATATTGCCTACACATCTGTTTGTTTACACTTAAAGTTTTGTTCTCTGGAAAGTTTTATTAAAACTCCCCTCTCTGTTCCAAAAGCAGTCCAGGCACCTACTGGTGCTACCCAAAAAATAGATTCCACTCCAATAATATTTTTCCTTCTTCCTGCCAATTTAGTCCTCATCTACTCATCAGTATCGGCTCTGAACTTCATGAGCAGTCTCCTTGCAATTGGTGGGATCCAACAGATTAGTATTAGATCCTACTTGCTAAGAAATATGAAGTTTCTTTTTATACCTTGGCAAAAAAACTCATTATTTGGTATAATATGTGCACTCTCAGCAGTATTTTTTATAGTTCTTTATGTAATGATAGTTTAAGTTTAAGGACATACTCTCACCAGTTGTTTCATCGTAGTGTTGTTTGCTGCCTTCTTTTTATTTTTAATTAAGAGAAAGCATCTCCAAGCTACTGTCTGAGTTTTTTCCTCCTCCTAATATGAGAGACAAGCAGTTCTCACACAAGGAAGGGGCACATCTCCTCAGAGGGGTAGCACTACTGTGGAGAGCTGATGTAAGAAGACAGTTCCTGTTCCCAGCTTTAAGAATAGCTTGAGTAGTTATTCCAAGATTAACTCTCTTGGAGCACAAGCATACGATGAAGGTACATATCATGCTCTTGTATACCAGCTGGCTGAAGGAAGCCTTGTCTACCTGTGGCCTTTTAGGTACTGTTATAATGAAAATGTTGAAAAAATTTCTCCTTCATGTCTCAGTTTCCCTAACGTTGAACCAAGTGTGTGCTCTTCCTTGTTCTAAATGCTTTCAAATCTTTCCCATTTAACAGCTCACTGAAACCACTGCAGTGTGACCTCAGAATACAACTCTGCTAAGTCAGTCTTAGGATTTTATAGAATTTACTGAAGGGGAAGAAAAAAAAGAAATAAAAAATTACCTGTGACTCACAGAAGGTGCTCTTGCATATCTGTAACATACTATCATCGGCTTACTAGCACCACACTTAATGTGTCTCAATTACCTGGTTATTTAGTCTATTATCTCTAAAAGAAATAATTTTCATCAGTGAAATCATACTCATAAGCAGGTCTTTGGAAAATGTGTTAAAAGCCTTTAGGAAAAATATTTAATCCCTGCTACAATTTAATGTAATCCTCTTTTTTTAATCTCTTACAGTGCACTTTCTGCATGTAATCAGGCTATTAGTTTACGCATTTAATAATCAGAGCAGACTAATAAGTTGCTGTGTTTTTTTCCTGCCTCACGTTGAAGGTCTACTTGATAGATGTATCTTGAAAAGAGATAAAAAGTGGCTTTGGAAATTGAGAGACGTGATTCACCTCTTGAAAACAGTTCTTGTTCCAATGTGTAGTAGAATAACTTGATCATCCAATCACTTTGAATTCATTTCTACATATTTACTGACCTCAGGGTGGGGTTTTTAATAACAACATTCTCTGCTTTCTATCTGTCAGGGATAGGCTTGGATAAGAAGATGGCATTTAGGCTGAGAGAAATTTACAAACCAGTGAGGGCAGTAAACAACACCTGTCTTGTTCCTTTTTCCTCCAACACTGAGTGAAAGACTTTCCTGCCTCTGTACTGCCAAAAGGTATTGGAGATGGAAGGGGACAAGACTGCAGAAAATGAAACAATGCCGCAAGATGATGGAGCTGAGCCTGAGAAAGAGAAACGGGAGAGAAAGAAGCTGAAGGGGATGTACATAGAAAGGGCAAAAACCAGCAAGAAATCTGGACAGCGGGAACGTAGCAGGTGGCAGGAATTAACTACTGCGTTGTAGCAAAGGGATAAAACTGAAGAGTTTGTGGTATACAACATATACCTGTGCTTCAAAACATCTCGCCACAGCCATCTAACAAACAACAGCCTCAGAAAGACTGATGTCACAGAATTTTCATGGCTTATTGACATTGTAGCCAGGTAAATGGGGAAACCTTGTGATTTTCCTGAGGTTCTCTCAACAGCTATAAAACACAGCAAGTACAGAATTTGTGCTAGGTTAGCAGGCTGAGTACTTGAGGAGGAAATATCACTGACATTGATTTTTTTCTTTCCCTTCCAACTCATAATTACTAAATCTGGAAGAAAGAACATTTCCCTAGATGATATGTCTATATCATCCTGGTTTCTCCTCAGTGCACTCTTTTCCTAGAACATTAAGCCTTATCATCTGGATGCTGCTGCCATGTTGCTTTAAGTGCTTACCTACATGCTTTTCCCAAAACAGTGACACAAAGTAAACAGAGTATTGAACTAAATCTAATATGTAGGTTTAATGAAAAAGCAGATTAAGACTTATTACTCCAGCTTACATGAACCAGCTTGCAAAGCATATGCAATGGCATTTCTACGTTTGTTTTGCAAACCAGTTCATGTTAAACAAGCCAGCTGAGCCAGATTTAAATTTCAGTTGTTTAAAGTCTTTTGTCATGTGTCACTGAAGTGATTCACATGGAGTTCACTTAGTCTAGTTAATGAACACAATTACTATGTTTTGACAATATTAATTGGACCCATATATACACTCCTTTCTGCATTTCACCTTCATAACCACTTCCATAATCACCACCTCCTATACCTGTAGTATGCCTATGGGAATAGTTTACCTTTACAGAGCATACATTTCAATTCTCTCACTGCCCTCTCCTTCCAATTCTTCCCCCACAAGTTTTCCAATGTTTTTCTTCCAGCAAGGAAGAAAAAGCAGAAAAAATGGAAAATCACTTTTCCATTAGTGATTGGGTTCCACCTTTTCAAATACTAAGAGTGAAAGGTACCCACCAGTCCAGAAGTCACCTGCCACATGCTTTCATCTCAAATATGCTAAGTCCCTGTCACTCCAGCCACGTTTCCTTTACATGAGTTTTATAAATAGAAGAAATCTCAACAAGTCAAGAATAGAAATTTTTTTTTCCTAGATCAAAGGCAAATAGATAAACAGCTTATACAAACTCTACTCTGGCCCAAGATATTGTCATCTCTATATGAGAGAAGACAAGATGATGTACTTACTTAACCCAGTGATTAATTTGTACAATGTTTTCATCCAGAGTTAAACCTCATTCTTATTGGCATTTATATAACAATAGGACCCAGGAATAGAGAATCTTATTACATTAGCTGTTTTTAAAATATACAGGACAAGACAGTCCCTGCTTTGAAGAAATCATGGAGCAGACAGACAGCATAGGAGATGCATTGACTTGACTTATTTGCACAGCAAATAAATAAATACAGAGCAGAAGACAACTCTGCTGGTTGCCAGACTGTTTTCCTCTCTGCTAGACCCACACTTCCAGCCTGTGCTGTGGTACAGACAAAAAATAAGGTATGAATGCATCTCCACTCCTTACTGCCACAGGAGATGTATAGCAGCTAGCATGTGGAGACTTATTCAAGCTACTGAAGAAATACAGAGGTCAAAGAGCACCAGGAAAGCACTGTACTAGACAACTACATTTCATAACCATGTTTCACAACATCTCAAGCCTACTAGTTTGTACGCTGAGAATTTATGGTTTGAGGAAAATTTTTGGCTCACTTGAACATCAATAACATAAATAGCTGCATTTCTACAAATGTTTTTAATTCCCATCTTCTCGATATGCTATTTTTGCAACAAGGAGAACCACTCATACGAGAAAAATCTATCCTTGAATGGATTTTCCATCCATTCAACATCATTGGCAGTATGCACTTATTAAACCTATAAGTTTTGGAACTCCTTTAATAAAAAATTGTGCTCATGTTGAATTTAAGGCCTTAGCTCTAACACCTGCCTTTCTCTCCACATACTAATGTTTTCTATTTGTTACACATTGCCATGTACCTGAGCGAAGTCAGAGAAAGACAAGGATTATGAGGATGGAAAGCTTGATGCAAACCAACACTGTGAGCTTGCAGACTGAAAGACCAACAGTATCCTGGGCTGTAGCAAAAGAGAGGTGGCCAGCAGAGCAAGAGAGATGATTGTCCTCTGCTCTGCCCTTGTAAAGTCTCACTTGGAATATTACATCTATGCCTGTGCCCCCCAACACAGGGAAGATGTGGAGCTGTTGAAACAGGCCCAGAGGACACTGTGAAGACAGTCAGAGAGCTAGGGCACCTCCTGCATTCTCCTCCAAGGCAGAATGGCCTTGTTCAGCCTGAAGAAGAGAAAGTTCCAGGGAGACCTCATTAAGTACTGGAGGGCTACAAAGGAGCTTATAAGGAAGAGGGGGACCAACTTTTTACACAGTCTGATAGAAATAGGACAACGGGGAAGGATTTTAAGCTAAGGGAGAGGAAATGTAGATTAGATATTAGGCGGAATTTTTTTTCCACTCAGAAGTGGTGAGGCACTGATACTTGTTCTCCAGAGAAGCTGTGGATGCCCCATCCCTGTAGATGCTCAAAATCAGGTTGGATGGGGCCCTGGACAGCCTGACCTAGTGGGCAGCAACCCTGCCTACAGCAGAGAAATTGGAACTGGACAGTTTCTAAGGCACATTCCAGCCATTCTGTGATTCTGAGTTCTCTGCCACGAAGATCCAAACTTTGCTGTTATTTCTGTTGACATCTACACACTTTCAGTAGCCTGATTGAAACACAAACAGAATTTTGTTCTAACATTTGGGATACCTAGCAGAACACTCCGGTCATGAATGGTGTTCCCCAGGGGTCGGTGCTGGGGCCTGTCCTCTTCAGTATCTATTGATGACCCGGATGAGGACATCAAGTGCACCCTCAGTAAGCTTGCAGAGGGCACCAAGTTGGCTGGAAGTGTTGATCTGCCTGGGGGTAGTGAGGCCCTACAGAGGGATCGGGACAGGCTGGATCACTGGGCAGAAGCCAATGGGATGAGGTTCAACAAGGCCGAATGCCGGGTCCTGCACTTTGGCCACAACAACCCCAGGCAACACTACAGGCTTTGGGCAGAGTGGCTGGGAGACTATGTAGGGGAAATGGACCTGGGGGTATTGATTGATGCTTGGCTGAATATGAACCAGCAGTGTGCCCAGGTGGCCAAGAAGGCCAATGGCATCCTGGCTTGTATCAGGAACAGTGTTGCCAGCAGGAGCAAGGAAGTGATTGTCCCCCTGTACTCAGCTCTGGTGAGGCCACACCTCGAGTTCTGTGACCAGTTTTGGGACCCTCACTGCAAGAAAGACATCAAGGGCCTGGAGCAGGTTCAAAGATGGGTGACAAAGCTGGTGAGGAGGCTGGAGCACAGGCCTTATGAGGAGCAGGTGAAAGAGCTGGGATTGCTCAGTCTGGAGAAGAGGAGGCTCAGGGGAAACCTTATTGCTCTCTACAATCACACCTGCAGGGAGGTTGTAGTGAGCTGGGGTTCAGCCTCTTCTCTCGTGTAACTGGTGATAGAACTAGAGGGAATGGCTTCAAGCTGCACCAGGGGAAATTTAGGCTGGATGTTAGGAAATACTACTTTCCTGAAAGAGCAGTCAGGCACTGGAATGGGTGCCCAGGGAGGTAGTGGAGTCACTGACCCTGGAGGTGTTCAAGGAAAGTTTGGATATTGTGTTGAGGGATGTGGTTTAGTGAGAACTATTGGTGTTAGGTGGATGGTTGGACTGGATGATCTTGTAGGTCTTTTCCAACCTTGGTGTTTCTATGATTTCTGTGAGATCAGAATACTGGGGTATTATTGCAGCCAAATCAGTGCACTGTACCTCATAATGAACAGTGAAGCCATTTTCACGTGATGAGAAACATTTATAAGAGACAACAGAGCTGGTTGGGAAAGTTCAGATAAGTCTGTTGTACTTCTATTTACCAATCCAGCAGAAGCAAAACACTTCACAAAGAGCTGCTCTGGCAGTGTGATTCATGCAGTGAGCAGGTAGCGCTCAGAAGCCTGCTGGGCTTCTTCTCTGATGAGGTCTTCAGCTATTGCTGCTCTGTCTGGGTTGTGGCTGCCAACATGAAAGCTTCTCTCTTTCCATCACCCCTACATAGTAATTTCAGCTGCATAGGAGTATCAGAATCAGTATCAATAGCTATGGGACCTCATAATTATTTTCTTCAGACTATGGCTAGTCTAGATATTTATACCGAGTTCATTCCTGAGGTTCCCAGCTTTACTTAAAACAACAACAACAACAAACAAACAACAAACAACAACAAAACCAACAACAACAAATTGATATTTTTAGAAGACACTGCCATGGAGATCTGTATTGTCATGACATTGCTTTGTTACACAAATATGCAGTCCTAAGGTTGTGTCTCATAATAGGCAAAAAGAACAACTCCAACCCTTTTATCCTATATCTTTTGATCTGTCTAGACTAAAGGCATAGTTATTATGTAACACAAATGAACACTATGGCTAGTTCTGTTGTCTAGGTAGCCACAGTGATTAGTACTCTAAGTTCCAAAGAGTCTGGTCCCTTACCAAAAGCTTGTGTGTGGGAAAGTAGCCATGATACATAAGATGTAGTTAACTGGAGGTTTTTTCATTTTCATTCAAATATCTAATAAACAAAGTAAGATCTTAGACAAGAATGGAAATACCAAACTCAATTCCTTATTTATATCTTTTGTTTTAAAGTTGATGAGTAATCAAGACTTCTCTAGAAAAAATAAACTTGTATATTAACATATACTTCAAACTGAAGCAAGGGGCTTCAAAAAATATTCCCATTCCCATTGCCCATTCCCAACAAATTATTCCCATTAATATAGTGTTTGCAGAAATTCAGAACTCATGCCCACATACTACTCAATTACATACAAGATGACTAGGGTTGATTTTTGTTCTTGATCCCGTATTTCAAGTATGAATACTATTTAGACATCAGTAGATGAAAAAGTATGTCAATGAGGGACAAGCACAAATTCAAATTACTATGGAGAAAAATTAAGTTAATTTCAGTGTGGAATGTTTGTAAGCAGCATGTAATCAGTCCTCAGTTTAAATGACTTTTAATTAAATAATCTATTATTATGCTCACCAGAAAAAAACGAGCCTTAACACGTGCAAGTACAAAAGCTTAGTATTCCAACTGCATTCAGCATTCAGAAATTGAGAACATTTAGTACACTAGCATGGGCCAAAACTGGGTGCTTTTTTTGCCTCTTTTATTTTTTTGTTTGTTTAAAGAAAAAAAAAATCCTTTTGGGTACAAAGTACAGTTGAACAATCTATTGCAAGATTCACCATGAGTAACAAGGGTTAATATTCCAGCCCAAGGTAGAAATGTTAAAATTTCCATGACATCTGTGAGTGTCATACATTCAGAACTGGAGTCTATCTACAAACAAATTTAAGCATACGAGATATTTTCCAGTATTGTCTGAGAAGTCTGTTGCTCATTTGTTACTTGGGAACACCCTTGCCCAATTTTCTTTTCAACAAATAGCATTATCCTTTGTACCCCCCACTCTGAAGCAATTACTCATTTCAAAAAAATAATGGAACAGTAGTCCCCAAGTGACTGTGTTCAAACATCTTTCTTGATGCTAAGCAAACACCACACCATTTTGAGTATCATGTCTAAGCTTGGCCCCGTTTCTGAAAAAGGATTAGTAAAAGCCAACCTGTCTGGCAGGACTGACAGCCATTGACTTAAAATCAAACATCTTCTCCACCCCTGATTATGCTTGCAGGGCCTTCCTTTGCAAGATTTGCAGAGGGGAAAGAGGGTGCAGGTAAGGCATCAAACCCAGCTCTCAGTTTGGGATCCCAAATGCCACTTTCAGAAGAGGTACAGGTTAAAGTATTGTTGGTCTCCAGTGAGGCCTATCTTCCAAAAAGTTGTTGCTTTTGAAAATCACATGCCAAAACAGACAGAAATGACTTAAGACTTTTTGAAAACTGTAGCCCTGCTACGTAATTCAAATGCTATGCCTTTGTTACCTAGAGTTATATGCCAACAATGGGAGAATTGTATTGTTCTACACCAGGAGAAAACGTTTTCATCACGAGTTTCTGCAGTTTTATACAACTAACCCTGTCTGGAATTGTCACTGGTGGCTTTCTTACAGTTCTAAAGGATTATGTGCAGTTCTTATTAATGTATGGAGAAAGCACAAATATTCAGAATCTTCCCCAAGCCCAGGTTTCCAGCATAATAGTAACATATAGCTAGAAAATGAATTGAGACAGCATTGTCCCACCAAAGTGGTATTTTTAATGCTCACATTTGTAACATTGCAGTATTCTACTTGCTGAGCACACAAGTTGCAGCAACACCAGCAGATCTGTTCATCTGGAACAGGTGAACAAGACCCCAGGGTTCTGGGGGTTCATACTAAGGTTGATACTTTTGATGCCAAGGGAGTAGATAATTATTGGACAGTTTGTCTGCGACAAACCTACTCAGCCCAGAAACTAGAACCTATAACTCCATCAACTTTAAGGTAAATCCCCTTAAATCATGTTCATATCTGCAAGAAAAGCCTCAGCCATGCAGTGAGCAAGGTAATCTGAAAGATAATCTAACTGTATAACCATGCCATGTAGTATGGCTTTCTTTCGTCTATCATCATACTTGTCCTGACTTTCTTACACTGCATTTAAGGGAGAAAAGAGACACACAGACATAAATTCCTAAGTAGCATTACACTGACAGTTTCATGATGGGCTCGGAGCAAAATCACATGAAAACAAGTGTTTACAGAAAGCCTAAATATTAATCTCACATCCATAAACAGACAGATAAGAAAGAAAGCCATTTTGATTTGTGTATAGCAGGGTACTGATACAAACTTCCAATTTTTTCAGTCATTACAGTTGGCTGGACTTCTAGCCTAAAATGATTGCTAGGGAGAAAAAAAAAAAAAAAAAGTCCATCTTAGCCCAGTCACTGTTTCACAGAAAAAGAAGAAAAAGCAACCAAAATTTTGTTGGTAAGGTAAAAGATGCAAGACCATATTGCAGCATATTGCTATATAAAAATCTAGTCAAACTTGTATACACGGAAAATTCTACATCATCGTGAACTACAAACATTTATAGCCTTAAACCAAGCATTCAGGGACTGTCCGGACTAGCTTCTTGAACAGCAAACAATTAACTCAAGGCAAAATTGTACTGCAGACATGCCCAGATTCAGACTGTTTCATCCCCTCTGGCTGAGAGAAGAACCAGAAGTTGAATGGAGAAATAACCTTTTTTTTTCCTGGGTAGTAAGAAGAAGACTTATTACTCTGAAGACAGCAGTGAGGAAGAAACAGGTTTGAGTAGCAACAAGACCTGTGGCAAAGCGTAAGTAGCCAGTAGCTGCAGCATTCATTACTCTTCCTGTGGAACTGAGAGGCTGCAGTCAAGGAAAGGAACACAGAGAACAAACTCTACAGGATTGGATCTGCAGCAACAGTGTTCGTACTCTTCAAGATATTCCTTCCTTACAAGGCAACTCATCAGCTAATGGTTCCAGTGCTTGAAAACAGTCCTGGCTTTTCTAACAAGAGCTGCTGCTGGCCGATACCCAACACAGCTTGCACAAGAACTCTGCCTCATCTCCTAGCACAGAGCAGTTGAATAGGCTAACCATTTCAACACGAACATACTTAGCATGACAGTTATCCTTTTCCTCACATCTTATTTCAGTATGGAAGACAAAATGAAGCACAGAATAGCCACACTGACTTTTGTATGTGGCAAAAAACTCAGCTATGCAGAACGATGCAACCGAACTGGTCAACCTATTTCTCTAAAAGATGTTCTCACCTGTTAGACGCTAGAACCAACATACATCAAACATTCATATCACGTTTATAGGAGCATATCTTTTTTAATGAGCTTGCACTTCCTAGTCCAGGAAAACTATAAATACTACAGCGTGAAGAGCAGATTTCATGAATCTTTTGGCAGAGAAAGCAGGATGAAGGGTTGGGTAAGTATTACCATCATATTTCTCTAAAATTTGTTTCACTTCTCAGTTGAGTGCAAGTGTTTCCATCATATCAAATATTAAATTTCCTGAAGCAGTTTATAATATATTTCACTTCAGAGCATGTTTGAAATCCACTGGATTTTAACAGAATAAGATGGCTAATTGTCAAATTTCCTATGAAAGTGTCTTTAAAGACAGAAATTAAACACTGAAATAAAAAATAGCATATAACAGTCATCCAATAAGGAAAATTAATGTCTGAAGACATCTCCTAGGAGAAGATTTTCTCTTCAGCTAACATGTCATTCCAGGTCATTAAAGCAACATTTATATTTTCCATCAGCAGATGATGTGACTTATAGTTCTATATATAAGTTTAACATATCATTCCTTTCTTACAAGCACAGTGTCTTGGCAAGGGCTCTTATGAGGCCAACAAAATCTCTATATATCTCTTGCTGTATTGCAGGCAGTTTAGCTGTGTTTTAGCAGTTGTGAGAATTGTTATGGGATTGAATCTATTCTTAATAACTCAATCCACTCATCCAGTGCCCATGCCATCAGTGCTGGTTGCTGCTTTCGAACGGCCTCAACTTCTCTACGCAACTGCAATCACCTGTATTCCCAGGCTATACTGAATATACTGTTTTCCTCTTTTCCCTCTTTTCTCCCTGCCTTCCCAGATCCCAGTGTGAGGCAGCGGCCCCCTCCATGCACCTCCTGCTCAAAGCACAGTGGCTGTCAGCAGCCCCATTGGCCTAGCAGTATGGGGAAGGAGGCCAGTGGGCAGCTCCAGGAATGGGCAGGAATTAGGAGGGGGAGCTCCTTTCAATGAAACACCAGCACCTTTGTGGAATTCAAGGCCTTTGAATAGCATGGTGCAATGCAACAAGCCCCATAAGCAACAAATAGGACTAATATTTGTTCTTCTGAATAGGGACACTCCCTAGAAGAGTTCACGTTTATGAAAGCATGTTAATTATTCATCCAGATGCTTTTTCGTTTCACACTCACGCTGTTCAACCCAGAACAGAACTGCGGGACTGAAAGATTTACTAGGCACTAGCTGATCTGAACTGAGTTCCAGAGTAGTACTGTCTGCAACTTAGTCTCAACTTGGTTCCTACAAGGGCTGAGAAAAAAAACCACAGGAAACCACAAAAAAATGATACATTGAGTCTTGGTGAGCATTTCTCACATACATTACCTTGAAAAAAAATAAAGCTTCAGAGTTCTATTGAATCTTCTAAAGATTCCAGGCATTCAGATGATGATATTAGCCAAAATAAGTGGTTTTTTTTTTCCCTTTATTTTTTTAAACTCAAATACTGAAAAATTACAAAGCTTTCTTTCACATGATAAACAGTGGTAGATTATCACAATACAGAAGTGATACTTAACTCAAAGATTCTCCTCAAAAAAAAAAAGAACAGAAGCGAAGTCTAAAGCCCCACTCCAAGCCAACCACTATGACATATCTGAGGTAGAATTTATAGTCCACAAAACCAGTCTGCACTTCTAACCTAGTTCAGTTTTGACACATTGGTTTAAAATTAGACATTCTGTTGCGTAAATAAAAGTGGCCAGTAGCAGGATATATCCTGGAGGCTGCAGCTGGCTTCCTTCCTTCAGCTAACAGCTTGAATTGTTATCTTTGGGGCATAAAATTTTGCAACCCATGAAAAGCAGTTTTGGAAAGAAATAGGTGGATACACAAGCTGATTGTGTGGGTTGCAATCTTTTAGACTATCCTAGCCATTAAATTGTTTAGCAGTTCAAGAAAACTTTAAATCCCCTTCCCCTACTTGAAAGCATCAAAAAAATCTCAGCTTCTGCAGAAAGAAAAGCCTCTCCACTTTTTTCTATGAAAACCACATGTTGCCTTTCATCTGTCTACAAATTCCCTACCAATATGTAGGAAATTGGTCTTTGACCATTAGGGGAGATGCACACAACAGTAAACTTGCATAGAAGCTATGTAAGTTGCTCTAGACCAGACACTCTTTGATCTTATAATCAAAACCTATTTTCATCTTGAACATTTGCATCTATAAATTCTGGTCATGAATACGGTCTGTGCTCATAGGACTATGCAAAATACCACTGAGTTTTATACAGTAGTTCTTAAGAGGATGAGAGAAGTAACTGCCAGAAAAGCTTGGTGTCTGACAACTCCTTTTATTAAGCAATTTATTGTGTTACTCTGCATCTCTACATTTTAAGGGAAAAGTCTGGGATACATGAGACCCAGTAGTGAATTTGATGCAACTGGTATGAAAAATACATAGCTCTTGCCAATACAAATCAGAGTATTCTGTAATTAACTGCTAACTTCTGTTTTTAACAGGATGTTAGAGAAGGAAGTAATCTCCCAAATTATGCATCTTTTGTATATTTAATTATTTCAATATGAACAAAATAGAATATAGCTGAGCTATCATTAAGATTAGATGCCCAAACTACATTTCCTTTTATTTCTTAAAAAGCTGCAACCTAAAATTTGTCAGTACATAGGCAAGTTCAAATAAATCAGTTTTCGTACAACTTATCTTCAGATGAAAAGTTTAATAGATGCATAATGTCAGCCAGAAAATCTGTAACTATGTATAAATGCAGAGTGAAATGTTATGGCTTAGCAAATTGCACTAGCATCAATTTTCTTCTGTTGTTCCATCCAAAGTATTATCCATTAAGACATACACTGACTTTATGATCAGAACAACAAAGTCCTGGATGTCATTTATTTCTCACACTGGCATTAATTAGCCCTAGATTGTAGAGTTTCACTGGAAAAATGAGATACACAGCTTAATCAAAGCCACATCCATATATACGTAAATATGTCAAGAGACAAAAGGCTTTGCATGGATGATTCTGAAGAAATGTTTATTAGTTTGAGACCTCAGACAAGAAGTTCCACTTGTTTCACATTCTTTCCAAGACCAAAATAAATAAATAAATAATCTTGAAAGGCTCCTCCAATATTATGCTGCTAATAAGCAGTATTTTTTCCTAAAATCTGTGTATATTCTGAGATGCCACACTATGCCCTTAGCCACAAGTTGGTAACCCACCCATCCTTGCCCAGGCCAACTTCAACCACCATTCCCTTTATGTATACTCAGCCTACATCAAGAAATGGGTTCACAAGATTGCTTTTGGTGTTTACTGAAGGTCCAGAAGAAGGGAAAGGTCAGGATGCTTTTGTGAGGACCTTGTGTGGGCACAGCTTCAGCAGGAAGGGTGAGAAGGGAGATCACTGCCACCCAAGAGCAGCCCCATAGCACAGAGATGAAGGAGCTGCAGAAGGAGGTGGGAGAAGAGGGTTTGGATCACCTTAGGCAAAGGAGGATCCTAAACCTGGGTAACCTGCTTTCTGGATGAGACTTCAAAGCTGGGACTGCTCCTCCCCTCCCACTCACACGCCCTGAGGTGTGGTTTTACACACACCCTGTACAGTACTTCCTAATGGCTTCTGGAGGGCTACGCACCCTGGCTGATCAGCAAGCTGTCTTCTTACACTGAACCCCAAGTACTGCACACACTACACAGGGACCTGCCTTCAGGATTCTGCAGCTCCCTTCTCACCTCATGGGTTCCCTCTTTGTGCTTCCATTCCCTACTGCTGAGAGGAAGTAACACACCAACTCATAGAAGCGTTGTGATGCAAAAATACATTAAAAACTAAGCTGACCAAGCAAGAAAATAGATGATGTTTGTAAGATTAACAGATTACAGATGCACAGGAGTATCAAGTGCCTCATGTGTCTTGGAACCACATCCTGCCCTTCCGCTCAGAGACAGAATAAGGTATGCCCACACATTAAAGATGTCTCGGAGCTCCCCAGAGGCTCCAAGCCCGTAGTTATCTGCATTAAGTCATAGATAGCTCCTTTAGGGGGAAAAAGAAAAGAGTCTCTTGGGTTACTCTGAGGTTGCTGGGAGCAACTCCAATGGCATTGAATTGCACACGGTGATTATTCTCTCTGTCAATAAGGTTTGCTAAATGCAAGATTAAGACAGTTAATTAGAGTAAGTTCAGTGATACAGTAGACAATCTATTTAGGCAATATATGACTGCAATGAGGAAGCCCACAAACTGCTCAGAAAGTGTTCTGTTTAAAACAGTGAAGTGCTTCTTTTTTTCCAATTAGGTTTGTTCTGAAAAAGTTCTGATGAAGTGCTACTAATGGATCCATTGCCTATGCTTTAGCTCAGCTGAACAGTCATAAAAAGACATTTTGAGATACTAGAAAATTAACAATTTTAAAGCATTTCAAAACTTTATGAATATATTTCATGCACTGAACTTATTTTCATTTACTAACATCATGAAATTTGTACAACAGTTCTACTATTTACTATAAGTCATGCCTTTCCACTTAAACCAATGGCAAAAAAGAATATAAAAAAACCTGAACAAATAAAACAAGGTAAACCCCATTCTCAGTTTTCTTACAAATCCTTGAAAGAAAATGTACTGAAGCTACTGTATTATCAGCATTAGAAAGGTCTTCCATTTGATTCTTCTTCATATCCAAAACTAAATACATTTAACTCAAAAGATTTGTTTGTCACTCTTAGGATGATGGGGTCAGTAGATGAACTCTCTTGAAATCTTTATTCTTGCTATACTTAAACGATTAGTGACAAAGGAGAAAAGCGAAAAATTGAATCGCAAGAGCTTAGCTTCTTCTACAAGCTGACAAAAGAAAGAGGATGGATCTCTTTGCTCCCACCCCAGGAACAGATATTTCATTGTTCTCCTGTTTGGTCTGCAACTTGTTTGAATACCTTTCATTCAGTGATAGCCGGGTACTGTAATCTTACCATCTGACATGGCAGGAGGACAAGATGATTCTGAATAGAGGAGCAGAGGAAAGTATTTACAACAGCCAGCCAGCCTTTCAGTTACTACAATAAAACAGGCATAGAGATACAGAAATATCTTACACGGGACACGAAGTCAACATTCAAATCCTAGAACAATTCTGTATTATAGCAGCAGTATAATCAAGGTCTGCTTCCAGTATGCAACAGTGAAAAACGCAGTAGTACGGGTTTGTTTGAAAACCTTAATTCTGGAAGTGATCCCCCAGCTCCATTCTAAAAGCTTACGAAACTAGGAGCATGCAATAACTCATCTAGAAACACCGCTTTGTCATAGCGTGTTTGATTTTATCTTGCTTTCAAACTGTTTTGATTAATTATATCATTGAGCATTAATTACAAAGCCTTTTAGATATTACAAATCCAGATTTAACATCCTTGCTATTCCAAAACACAGCAAATTGTACGCGCAGACTTCAAAATAAAAAGCAAATGCTTCACAACTCCCCTAAGCACTCAGCTCCTTTCAGGAGAGAGGAATTCATATCTGTGCTGCGCACCTCCTTGTCTTTGCAAGCCTTGCAATATGCAAGTCTGCAACCAAAATGTCAGTGAAGAGAAAGGTGCAGAATATCCTGAAGGGACAAGACCAGAGCACTGTGTACGTAAGCTCTCCTCTGAACCTGAGAGAAGTATTTATTTACATTTACATCATTATCACAGAGAGGCTGATATATAACGCCTCAGAAATCGACACAACCTGCAACACAGTGAAGTGTAGTATTTTAAGTCAGTTCACGTCAGATCACTTTCAGAACATCTCTTACGGTTTTCACCTATTTAAGATCTGTGCATGGACAAATCTTGTAAAAAGTGAAAGATGTGGGAACTCAGTGGGGTTCCTCATAGTGGATAATCTCATATGATAGGGAGTCATCAATAGGGACAATGATACAAGACAAACAAACAAGCATAAGTTTGTGCTGAGGTAATACTACAGCAGCAGACAGGACTGAAGGTTCCTAACTCGATCCACAGGTTTCTCCTAGCTCCTTGTGTTTTCTATGGTTATAGAAAAATGACAATAAAATTTATCTTCCATATCCTCTTTGTTCACTCAGGAGTTAGACATAGTTCCAAAATATCTTTCTAATGTCAGTTTTAAAGAAAGAAATGAAGCCAAGAGAAACACCTTTCTTCATGTGTATACATCTGCAGTATTAACAATCAATGTTCTCCCTATTACAACACTCTATAATTCAATATTGAAGAAAAAGACATTCTAGCAAACAGAAAATGGAAAAACCACTGGAGTAACTTGTATTTTAGGAAAAAAATAATTGCAAGTAAGATTATAGCGTGGCACAACAGCTTGATGTTTAAACTGTGCAATTTGAAAGAAAGACTGTAAAACAAGTCCCCAGTATGTTGATATGAGGAGAAGGATGGGGAAATTTCGTAGTTTGAGGAAAGATTTGACATGTTGGTATATTCGCAGAGAAGAAAAATACATTCTCCTATAGAGTCAACTCACAGAAATAAATGAAGGTAGTTGATCATAACTCCGGGAAGCATTCTCCAAGAACATCCCAAAATTTCAGCATGAGAATTCTGAAATCTCCCTACGGTGTGCTTAGAGCATTAGGAGGAAATATAAACAAATAAATAGGTAAATAAATAAATCAGCCCTACACTCTTCTATAGAAGCATGTTTCAGTGCTATGGCTTCCAACCAAAAGCTCAAGTACTTTTTTATTAAGACTAAGAAATGTACATATATAAGAATATATACTTGTATGATACACAGACATCAGAACAGATGATAGGTAACATTTTGGCTTTGAATTCCTGCAAATTCTGGAAATAAATAGAAGGCAAATGGCTATAACTGTAGCGAAAGAAACCAGGGAGAAAACAGGAGGAATTAATGAGAGGAGGTACGCCAAATAAACAAAATCCTGTTATGTGCAAAATGCAAATGAACGTTCTGAAACATTAGTCCTCTAACTTTACCAAATGTGATAAAATTACTGGATTTGAAAAACAAAACAAGGAAGTATTTGACAGGATTTTTTTTGTTGTTGTTTGTTTGTTTTTAATTTTTACACTGAAAAAGATCTGTAAGAAATTTCCTATTAACAAATTATTTAGTCTTCTGGGAGAAGCCAGCTACTTTTAACCCTATAGGCACAGTGAAGCATACAACATAACTGTCCAATGAAAGGGGGTCTTTATAAGACCACAGTAGACATATTGTTCTACTGCTGCCCTAATTATTGTAAAACATCCACTTTACATCGAATGCCTCTAGCCATACCAGAAGCATGACAATAATGGATTTGATGGTGGTAAAAATTGCATAGACAACATCTGCTCTAGCTATTCCATTATGAAAAATGTCCCAAATTCTTGGTTGGTTTTAAATGGAAATAGCAGTGGAGATGTCCCAGTTGGAGATGTTATGAAGGTCATAACTATGTGAAATGAAAAAGGAAATAGTTTAATTAGATCATGAGTCATTTTAATTGCTGTGTCTTCATAGACTGCTCCCAAATATTTTGCTTGAATAATCAAATAAC
The DNA here is from genome assembly GCA_035772895.1 of Perdix hodgsoniae. NCBI lineage: Eukaryota > Metazoa > Chordata > Aves > Galliformes > Phasianidae > Perdix > Perdix hodgsoniae. Next base: position 35,633,021 of record JAPSGF010000001.1, read on the forward strand.
AGATATTTCCTTAATAAATTAATATCCTTTGAATGTAAAGAAGATTAATAAAGCCTTCATCTGTCTAATGATCCATTACCAAAAGTAAGACTGATTTTGATATTTTAACCTCACTGTTTCTGTATGAAATAAACCTTACGAATCTGAAGGAACACAGAAAAAGGCAATAAGCAACAACAAAGGGAAACATGCATTCACCTCCATAACAGAAACCGAGATACAGATTTTCATTACTACTGTATGGAACTCATCTCCCAGTTTTGCAAAGGTGCTGTTGTTTTAAGTATTATGTGCACCCCAATAACAATAGATGTAATCTAGCAGCTGAAGACTTCATATACATCTGATAAAAATAAGCCTGGAAATGCTCAATTTCAGTGAACTATTAATAGACACTGTGTACTACTACTGAATTATTTGCACTGTTGGATGATTCTGGTATTTCAATATTGCTCAATAGAAACAAAGAGATTCATCAAAAGGTCACAGAGAAACAGGAAATTGAGTATTAGCTAAAACATTAACTTATTTTAGGCATCCTTAGTAATAACTACACTTCTTTTTACACATTAAAGTATCTTCTTCAGCGCGTAAGTAAGAGAAGCTGAGGTTAGTTCTTGTCTTCAGTACAACTTCTCTTACTGAGAAAAGTTCATTAGCTCAATGCATAGCATTTGAAATTTAGTGTTTGCTAAAAATTATATATTTATTGGTGTCTACGAGTTTATCACCCCGTTTACTGCAGTTGTTTCACCATTGTTTGCTGCAGTTGGTTCACCATTGTTTAGCTATCATATAAAAGAAATAAACATAAAAACATGAGTGAAAGCCCTCTACTGTCAAGATGGCTATGAGTAACCGAAGGGAATGAATAGCGCATTTGTTGCAGACCAATGACTATTTAATAAACAGTAGTATGAAGTACTTGTTGATTTGACATAAGGAAGGTCACAATGTGTCAAAATTGATCATCCACAAGAAAACATTATTTCAACAAACAAACAAAAACCTACAATGGCCACCGTGCTTAGACTCTAATCAGAGTCTCTGTAGCAGAAAAGTATTGTATTTTCTCTTCATCTCTGCAGCTAACTAGGGTATTTGCATCACATTGTATAATTTGGGGAACGAAATGTATAAATGAATAAAATTGTTTTTGATCTGCATGCAAAAATTGGAGTTAGCCCAGATATTCTTTCCATTATTACAATTACCAGCAACATCCTGCACAACTTGTCAGTAGGGACTGGAAAAGACGGTGGGGAAAAAAAATCCAACAAACACTCTACCTACTCTGACACAAATACTTCATGCCCTACATAAGTAAAAATGTGAAATGATAGTAAGATAAATCAGTCCATGCTATTGTGTGCATCTTTTCTCCATGTACTCCATGGAAGAGAAAGTTTAAAGCTCAATGTACCTACGATAATGCCAGTCATTTTGACGAACACATCTGAATGAAGATAAACTCTTCTTAGAAGTCTTTCCTGTTTTAGAGTGTTTTCTTGGTAATACTGCTGAGAGCATCTATGCAAGTATGTGCATTCCATCTACGGCCCCAGGAAGGAAAGGCTTAGAGCCCTACCACTGAGGGAAGAACTAGGGAAATGAGTTAAGTTTCAGAAGACCAGAACATCCCAGTGACAAACTCTATTCTTCCTCTGCATCTGACTCATGCTAACCTATGAAGACAGCCACCCCACAACACTTGCTTGTGGAGGAAGAGCCACAAACATCATCATCTGCTCCACTGCTTCGTTGAGGAGAAAGATGACCTCAAACACACAGCCAGCTGAAAGACAGAGGATTCACTTCCTATTTATTCCTCTGTGCTCGTGTAGCTCAAGAATAATAGTTATCTTATAATGCTAACATTCACATTTCAGAATACGTCATGGTACATCAGTATTCATAATGTCATATGGATATACTAATTCAAGGTGCTCCTCAGTATCTTGGGTCTGGTTCAGTGAGAAGCATGAAATTCATTCCCTCTCAAAGATCATTAGAAGATTGCTTTACTCAGCACTGCTGAGGCTACACCTGTAGTGTTGGGCCCAGCCCTGGATCCAGAAGCCACCTGGACATGGTCCTGTGTACCCTGCTCCTGGTTCCTGTCTGTGCTCGAGCAGGAAATTAGACCACATGATCTCCAAAGGCCACTTCCTACTTTAACAACTCTGTAAGTTACACTTATTTTTCTTCTCAGCACAGAACCCCAGTAGAGTCTACGAGTGTCAGATACTTTCTCCTGCTTTTGTACTGGAAGCACCAAGACAGAAAAGTACCCGGCACTTTCCTTGGGAGTCCTTTGCCCAGCTCCTGAGGCTGCACTAACTACAGACACTCCCAAAGGTCCAGATCCCATTTAACACTTCAGGAGAAGGATGACTGCCTGAAACCTAGCTGAAGACCTACAAGAGATCAAAAAGGGGCTTCTTTTACTGATCCTCCCCCTTGAAGGGTCATAATTACAGTAACTTTAAGAAGCTGCAAGACTAAACACTCTGAAGGGAGAACGTAGGAGTAAGGATAGGTTAGTTTTTAATCAATCTAACACTACGTGAATACCACAGTACTGATGAACCAACAAGCAACTTGAAGAGATTGTTTTCGAGATACACAGTCTCTGACACTCCTAGTCCAATGAACAACACCCAGGTAACTAACACTGCACTTCTGTATGAAGGACAAACAAGAAATGCAGGCATGTGTGTTTGCTGGAGCCTGCCACAGTTGCCATGACTATGCCAATTTCTGCTGATAACAAAGATGTTTTGATGCTACATCATTGTCAGGCATAAACAACAATCCCAAGCTGAGTTTCACAATGGGATACTGAGTCCAGTTTAAATTAAAACTGGGAAATACTTAAACTCTCCTCAGTGCCTTCCATCCCCTCATCACTTACTTTCATATTTCATTCAGTTAAGACAATGAGACATGCATTTTTATTGTCATGCTCCCATCTTGACAAACTCTCCAAAGCGCTGGTATTTATGAGATGTTATACATACCAGAACATTTCTGGCTTCATTTAAAGCTTATGAAAACACTATCAGCACTAAGGTTAGAAGAAAAAAAAAAGTAGAAAAAATACGCAAAATGCCTTAAATATTAAAGACTAGAAACACACTTTTAAGAAATGTAAGTAATATAGTTTTGATAAGTGGGTTTTCATTGTTTTATATTTAATCTGTTTTAGCTGACTTGAAGAAAACAGATGTTAAAGTTAAATTTGCACCAGGTAGTATCCAGCACACTCACAGGTGCATATGCATGCACAGCCTGCATGATAGAAAGCTAGCAATCACTTTTACCAGCCTGCCTTTGGTGCTGTTTCACCTCTCCACTTTTGGCCTCATCAGACCTCCATGTCTCTCTCCTCCTCAGGGGTGTTCACTGTCCTGACAGTACTTCTTAACAGTGCAGGCACAGCTAGGAGTGAACGCCTTTGTGTGCCTGTCCTCCAAAAGTTCTGAAGCTACAAAAAAATCGTTATAGATATCCTAAGGAGGATTTCACACGCTCTTTTGCCTATTGTTTCCTTAAAAAACATGCAATAAGATAACAAAGCCTGCACTCACAGAGGCAGAAGCCTATTGACATTATTTTGTAAGTGAGTAGCTAATGCTTAAGCGGAGGGCACAGGGCAGCATCCCACTGTGTAACCAGCTGGAAAGCCTTCCTTTACTTCTGAGTTAGGGATTTCAAAAGTCACATGTTTCTGCCTCTGACATGTCTTAAGACCAAAGCAGTCAGTTCTTGATAATTCCTCTTCTGTTTACTTCTCTCAATACATATGCAAAGAGCAAAGTTTGAACTGTCATCACTTATTATCCCATCTTTACTGCTTGCAGCAGTAGGATTTCAGGCACTGAAGGAATTCCTGCCCATAAAACCTGTAACTAACTTAGTCAACAGCACAATCTGTGCAAACAGTATTCTCCGACCTCTCTCCCAAATTATTAAGAAATACAGCTCAGCTGTAATACATGACCCATAAAAGCTCATCCCTGGCCATTCAGAAGAAAAACACAAGCTCTGCAGTTAATCACCAACTGCTCAGACAGAAACCTCAAAAGCAATGAAAGAAGAAGGAACCTGCATTTGTCACCAGGTCTGCTGAAGCCATTTATGTTTAGAATTCAAGAATGATGATTTTCTGGCTTATTTCTGTTTTAAGGAAGACCCTTAGAGCCTTCAAAGTCAATCCAGCCAGATTTATCCAAGCAACAGCTCCTCAAGGCCTTCTATAGAAGAAACTCAACCAATCAGACTTGAGGACACCTGAATCAACTCTTGCAGAACCTCCAATTATTTCTGGGACACTTGACATACGATACCACATTCAATCAAATAATGAATCTCAATAATCTCAACTTTCAAGCAGGTATTTAAAATTAAAGTTCATTCTGCTAGGTCCTGCAAGCCTGGCTTTAACAGCAGAAGCAGAATCATGCAAACAGTAATTTATTTCCTAGTCGTAAGAGTCAAATATACATTGTAAAGTGCATAAGGGCCTAGTTCCAGTCAAGAACACCATCCACATAACATTCTAAAATGGAAAGACTGAAGATCTAGGGCCTCTGTCAGGCTCCCTTCACAGTCTTCTAGCAGCTTACTTGTTCAGTCATATAGCTCACATATGACATCACTCTCAAGGAAAGGATGCTGGGGAAAAAAAAAAAATCAATTTCAATTTAACTCTAACATTCAACTGTCCAGTTTCTGATAACAAGGATAAGACAAGAAATTTAAGCCTTGGAGGCAAAGCATCATCTCCTTGAAATACATGCAACATCTTCCATGGCTCCTAGTCGAAGCATACCCAAGCCATTTAGTAATCAAGTCATTGACACCATACAGTCTTTATCCCCATGCATGGTGTAAACAGAAAAAATGAAAGCGGTATGATTTCAGCTAACATCAGTGCTTAACCTCTGACAGCTTTTGAACTTCATGCTTTGTGTGGAAGCACAACAAAGCAATACAGACAATTTATAATCTGCAGTTCATTAGGTAACTTTGAATTGTTAGATAACTAAAGCAGCATTGTGGCTGGATAAATGCTGCTTTAAGATTTCTTCAGCATTTGGGCACTCCTTGTAGATTTCATTGTTCCTGGCTTGGCTCCGCTCCGCTTGCACTGTTGCCAAAGTTTACATTACTTTTCTAGGAGTACATTATGCTTCCTAGAGCACAGAGCATTATTCTGCAATCCTTAAAGAAGTATAAACCTTGCCAGCTGTATCTGGAAATATTTCAAATCCTTTCAAATAGGAAGGTTGCATGCACCTTGGCCTTCACTTGCTGCAATAATTATCCACACCTCTTATCAGAGTATACATAGAAGAGATTCTTTTTATAAAAATCCCATCCTTCAAATATGGGGCACACTTTTCAGGAATCTAAACCTTCTATTAATCAAATGATCTGCCTGAAAACATTTCATTTTTCATTTTCAAACAAAATACCCTCGGGCTCCGAGAAAATAACAGTTCCTTCACGCTTAGAAGAAAACAACAGTTTTGAGGGTTTTTTTTGCCCTTATACCAACTCCATTAATTAACTAAGTATATACATTATTTACATGTAAGCAAATGGTGCAAGAACAACCTTGGCCTCGGGCAACATGGGAAGATTCAACTGGTCATGAGGAAAAAGGGAAGAGGGAGCACCACTGCCCCTCCACACAGAGACGGGGGGCCATAGGCGCTGCTCTGCCAGGGCTGCTCCAGAAGTCACCAGCGCAGAGGCATCCAGCAACATACATCATGACAGCAAACAGTGGAACATACACATGTCAAGAAGATTTAGAGATGGACTTCCTTGCAGCACAGAAAACTGCAAGATGAACCAGAAAGGAAGCCATTATTTGTTCTCTTTCTTGACCACCCCAGGAAAGGAAAGGATACAGTACCTACCTATCTGTGTTACACAAGGGCAGAATTAGTACTGTGCAGTACCAGAGGTGCAGTAAATTAACAGTTTAAGAAAGTTTCTTTTACATAATCGATTACTGTAATTTTCCTCTTCACTGAGGAGTCATAGAATGGTTATATACTCTGAACAGGAGAAACACTTAGTCTAGTCAAAAAGTAGAAGCTAGCTCCACTCCTCGTGTTTATCCACAATAATCCTTTAGATGATTCATAAACATTGTTTCACACATAACAGATGCTTAATATTTGTGTGCATAATATTTTGTTACATGTACTGAGGTTCCCACTCTGCACTCTCTGCAGCCAGCTGCAATGAAACTCATCAACATCAAGAAGAAAATCTTCAACACGGGCTACCATGAGCTAGCACTACTTCCTAACAATTCTGCAGCCCTCTACAACATAACTAGATGACAGTAGGAATCAGATTCTTATACAGTTTTGAATATTTTGTGGTTAAACTCATTGGCTTCAACAGGCTGCTTCCTCCCTGCTCATCCAGAGGATAATACTAAATGAGACGCAGCCTTCATTTATGGGTTAAATTCTGCCTACAAATACAGCCTCAGCAAAAGGCACATTTCCATGTGGTGGAAAACAAGGAAAGCTGGCTTGAGCCATGAAACAGTCACAGTTTAGCTCCTCTGCCCCACTGTGCTCAGGGATGAAGGAAATGCATACCAATAGGACTGATGCACTTGCTCAAGAGCTAGAGAAGTACCTTACTCATCCTTCTTTCCTGGGTACCTCAGCCACACTCAGAAGGACATCAGTCTGTTTGTACAAGTTCAGTCCTGTCACTTCTTTTTCTTTTTTTTTACAATGAGTTGAAAGTCTGAAAAGGGTAGTAGAGATAAAATGACACGTGGGATGTTGTATCTCAGCTATTTTATATTAGCAGCTCTACAAATCATTCAGCTGCGCTGGAGGAGAGTAATGTGTTGAGTGCTTTTATTCAGCCATTAGGAACTGAAAAACCTTCAAATAAATTGGAGGTTTTCCTATGAAAAACTGTGAAAGGTCAAAACAGGCACTTAACAGAAATATTCCTAACAGAGAGGAAGCATTTCTTCTTCTCTCCTAACAATTCTAAAATCTTTATGTGTATCTCAGAACTTAGAAATAACAAAACCATGGCTAACAAAACTTGGTCTGAAAAACAAGAAATTTCTATCATATGCCAAAGCTCATTCTAAAATATATTTAAACAGAATCAGACATGGTTTAGGTAGTAGTGTAGCCAAAATGAAAATTTTGTGAAAGAGAATTTAAATTGTTTTTATATTCTAATATTTTTCTCTTTTATTTTCTATTTAGCCAAGTGTAAAATCAGAGTTAGTGGTAGTAGTTCTACAACAGAAGTCCTGAGAGCCTGACCCTCAATTCTGGTCATCAATTAAATGCTGTTCATGGTCATTAGCAAATCACCTGGAGTATTTTTTTTTTACCTCCAGGTAAAACAGAAAATAATACATATATAAAACAGAAATAATTATACCATTTCTGAAGAATAATGCAAGAATCACTTAATGAATCTTAATTTAGCTGATAAATTAATCAAGAATCACTTAATGAAGCATGATTGGTAGTTAAATAACTTCTCAACATTTGAAGAACATCTCTTGATATCAAGTATTGTTGTTCTAATTGTTAATATTAATTTCTCCTTATCCATTTGGTAAAATAGCAAAAAACTACTCAGCAAAATTAACTCCTGTTGTTGAAAATGATCAGTATTTCTGCAGTATAAACTTTCTGGTACCTTGCCTTGGTTGTTTGAACTGTTCCACAGTACACTCTAGAATAGATCCTAACGTGGTTTAATGTTGTATTTTAATTACACCTCTTTTTAATCTCACGCTAGCTTTTAGCACTGGACAAAATAATAATGTCCCTAAAAAACATTGGCTACATTCCTTCATTGCTGAAAAAATGACAAAATGTTTTGAACTGTCATGATCTCTCTCAATATTACCAGAATACCTGCTCACCCCACCTAATGTTACATTTCACTGAGTAGAGAAAAGAAGCTTTGTGTTCATGCTCCAGAGATTTTGCTCAGAGCTCTTCTAAATCCCACCTTTCAAAGGATCCTCCTCATTAAGCAGGAAGTAGTAGTACATGGTCCTATCAGTCTAAGATACATTCCTTCATGGTATAAATTATTATTTCACCAGTGTGTTTGTGAATTTCCTGGCCTTAGATGCGACTGTTTCTCAAATGTATTTCTTTCACTCAGCTCCTCACTGTTTATTCACTTGTACAAGGTTTTGTTTGAACAGATCATCTCTAAAACTCACAACCATTCTGGTCACATTTTGTATTAAAAGAAGAAGAAAAAAACCTCAAACTCTACATCTGTTAGCTTTCATTGATTTTTTTCCTCCATTAGAAATGAACCACACAGGAACTGCTCCTGTGTTTTTACACCCCTTAATATGCCTCAAACTATGAAAGGTTTCTCATCGATTTTCCCATTTGGCTTTTCTTTGCCATTCCATACTGGAAATTGAGGCTACCGCTGCACTTATTGAGTATAACCTCAGGATCCAACAGCCCCATTCTGCTTGCACAGCCCAAGGGCACCTTGTAATTTTATTGCAGAACATACAAAATTTGATTAAGAGCAACAACAGTCTCAGGCCTAGGTTTCTGGCCCCACACAAACATCCCATTCTATTGAGACGTATGCTAACTACACACCAGCAACAGAAGGACATCACAGCTGTGAGAGTTGCCCCTGCCATCACCAGGTAAGTATGTGCTGGAGATTTCACTCCAACAGTACCAACACATGGATCCAACGTTCTTCAAATTCAACCCAAGACTAAACAGCTGCTATTTATCTACATTTATCTACTAATACCCTACTGTTGAGGCAACAATAGGAAAGACTTGGAATCCGAAACAGGCAGAAACATTTTGCTGATCTGCAAGTTTTGCTTGTTTTTAATATCCAGGGGACATAGCTAATGACAGCTTAGCTTAAAAAACTACTTCATTCACAGCATGCTTACTTAGATCTACTGAAGTTTCAAAAATTAAAACAGATGATGAAATTTTATATTTTCCATATCCAGTTACATTTTTTCTTATCTATTATAAAAGAGACCAAAAACATTCAAATCTTGCAACAAAATTGAGAAGGAAAATTGTTCTGTGTTTTAAAAAGTATTTTGCAAGTGTAATTAAGCATGACTCAAGCAATTAAGTTTTCTGTCTCACTGAAGAGCTGTATAACTGTTGCATTTCCACTTTTGCTGGAGGTGGGAATGTCTGGCCATATATAGTAGTCCAGTACAGTTTCAGCTAGCAAGATTAATGCTGACCATACATAAGTACTTAATTTTATAGCTCAACTCAAGCTTTTAATTATATAAACCCTAGGAAATGGTGCTAAGCTTCCTAAGCTTCCGAACAATTTAAACAGACATGATGTAAGACAACAAAATATTACCTTATGTAATTTTACCTTATGTAATACCTGAATGGAAGCAGTCCAAAATTCTGCTTTCTTTAGATCATGTCCACATACATTTTTACTATCATTATTATTATTACTTTTTTAAAAAAGCTCAATATGCACTAGCAAGCAAATTCTTTGAAGCAACAGCTATAAAATACTCAAAATCATACCCTGAAATATACATGAAATATGGAGAGTACAGTGAGGATCAAATGACAAACTGCTTTCTGCAACTGCACCTAACTGAATGACACCCAAGAAGAGAAGAGTTTTTCCCTTGCTGTCAAACAGTTTGTTAGTAATTGCCTTCCACTGCCGTAATACAGAGCGGTGGAGGTACAGTTCAGCTGCATGGTTCATTTAACCAATTTTTCACATTTGGACCTTTCTTTTATTTTCTCTCTCTCTCTCTCTCTCTCTCTCTCTCCCTATATATATATATATATAAAACAGAATAAACCTGAAAATTATCTTGAAAGCTTCCTTTCCTACATGATGAGAAATAACTTCGGTGTTTTCTAGGGTAGCTTTTCAAGGGTTATCTAGATGAGATGTATGAAGGGCTGTCTGGATGAGGAGCTGCGAGATATGGCTCAGTGCTTGTGGTAGCAATGATAGTGGGAGGACGTTGGACTAGATGATCTTGCAGGTCGTTTCCAACCTTGTGATTCTATGATCTAGGTTATCCAGGAAGCAAGAAATTACAATTTAAAGCCGTTACTTTCCTTCACTTGCTCAAATACCTAGAAATACATGCTTGAGATTGTAAAGATAAGAGAACTTGCTTTCAATTTCCATAGAATTAGACACAGAAATATTTCCTCCTGAAAATGCAGTATGTTTTAGTTAACTGGGGCAGATTCCTATGTATTAAGAAAAATCCCAACTTCAGATGGATTATTTTCACTTCCAGCTTCTCCCAAACAAACATCACACACATCTATGAAAGTGAATGGACTTGGGCCATGAAGGAGCCCCTTAGCAAGTTCTCATCTTCAAGAGAACCTATTAATGAACATGGTGTAGCATAGTGAACTCAGAACGAAACCTTAGACTAAATATGAATCCAGTAAATTTACAAGCTGTTCAACATGTACAGATAATCTGTACTTCCAAAGATTCTCAGGCCACATTACTGAACGGAAGTGTTAAAGTATTTGTGACTTTGGGCAACACAAAAAAATTCTCACTTTTTTTTTTTTACACACAGAATTTACACATTTTTACATGAAGTTAAAAAATCATCATTGTGCTAAGCATACACAATGGATAGCAAGAAAGCTCAGAACTATGAGCTAACCCTATATTTTCTCAATATTATTTTCTACATTATTTTCTACAGTTTTCAAAGCTATCTCCATTTTTCAAGTTGGTGCACCATTGGTTGCCACCTCAACTCATACTCTACTTTACCATTCCTACAAACAAATATAGAATAGTAATCAACCCAAAAGCACAAGGTTAAAACAACATTCTAATTTGACAGTGCATCACTGACAGCAATTACTTGAAAATGCTTTAGCAGCAAACTAATATATGCATTTTAGAATTGTCTCATTCATTTCAGAATTGTCTCTCTTTATAAAAAAAAATAATACACTGCTTGATAAGCATGGAAGATGGTATCATAAACCTTACACAATATTGGCTGGATTTCTGCTATCCATACCACCTACTACATTTTCCCAGAGGAAATTAATTTCACATGATTAGTTTTGGGTAAGTCTGTCTGAATAATCACAGATCTTATTCTACAGCTGTTATCAGACCTTTTGAGGAACTGATGATGTCCTAACTAATGCAAACTGGACAAAGATTTTATGTCAAGCAAGAGCAGCTTAAGAAGCACTCACCTCTCCCAGTAGCTGGCATCTCCACTCCCATTTTTGTGGCATCTCCACTCTCATGCTCCTCTGTAACTCTTGAGTGTCAACAAATGACTGCCCTTAAAAAGATAAAGCAAAACAGAAAATAAAACAATTTTCTTCTTGTAAACACAGCCACACTTTTAATCTATTGCCTACAGCAACTTTGCCCAAATTTGTCAGTCCATCCTACAGTTTAAAGTTCCTCAAAGCAAAGCAGCATACTTGATCTTGCATTTACTTATCACATACTATGGCTCCTCTGGCCACTTCATCACTAACTGAAGCTGTAGTTTCCTGTTGCCACAAAAGTAATGGAGTGCAATCTATCTAAATCCTAATTGCTTTCATTTGCTATACACGGTACAAATGCAGTTGTTACAAATAAAAGACCGTATACAAGCTCGACAGCCTGAATATGAAACTCATGCTTTGGAATTCATTTTTGTAAGGTAATCAGCAACTTCTCATCAACTCAGCTAACAAAGGCAAAAAAACAGAATGCATGCCTCACAGTCACTTTTTTTCCCCCAGAATAGTCTGGATTTCACCAGCAACCCCTCCCCCCCACACACATAAAATCTATACTTAGCAGAGACCAAATAGATTAAATCCACTGTGCTGACGTAATGACTCAGCTTTCCTCTTACTCTTTGATTTAAATGTCTAAATGACCATTTGGTTTAGTGTATTTTTCTATTTTATTGGAATACTTCTTAGAAGAAAAGATAGTCTATCTACTTGGACAAATTTCTTACTCTGTAGATCCAACCCCCCTCTGTTCCTGGTAGGCCTGTTGCTTCATGTTTGTACTACCCTTCCTTAAACGATGCCTCAAGTTTGATTCATCACCTCAATAGTGTTTTCAAGTGCAGAAAACAAGTCTTGCAATTCAACATTTCAGAATACAAAGCCTCAGAAGAACATTTCCTGCATGTTTCCCACCCACCAATTTGTTTTCCTTCCATCAGTTCATGACAAACATATGTCGATTTATTTTTTAATGCTCCCAAGGTGATGAGCAAAATGATAGAAAATCATTACACGTAATTAAATAATATAAATATTTTGCCTAAAGGGGAAAATTAGGTGAAATCCACAAAATCTGCACTCATACCACACCTTAAAGAACACAGAATAGCAATGAATTGGATTTAGACTTGCTCTTAATAGACCAGGTATGAGCTGACAAAAATACTCAGCATGGCCTTAAGTTGTGCCAGGGGAGGTTCAGGTTGGATATTCGGAAAAATGTCTTCTCAGAAAGAGGGTGGTGATACACTGTAAGAGGCTGCCCAGGGAGGTGGTCGAGTCACTGCCACTGGAAGCATTCAAGAAACATAAAGATTTGACACTGAGGAACATGGCTTAGTGGACATGGTGGTATGGGTCAGAGGTTGGACTACATGATCTTTGTGGTGGTCTTATCCAACCTTAATAATTCTATTATTATCCTATATATTGACTGTAATTATAATACAATGCACAAGATGTGTGATAGCATTTAGTTTTCTAGAACTGTAAGTTAAATATGTCTCTGGTATTTAGAAAACACCGATTCCAAGCACAACAAGAGAATGCGGTATCTTTCACTGATGGTAGTGCTGGGGTAGCAGTAAAGCTTTGAAATGCAGGTGAAAAAAATTGCGTGTGTTTTTCTTCTAAAAAAAAGAGAACAAGACTTCCTTACCATTCAACCTCCAAGATTATCAAGCAAATCAAATGACTGCTAATTAAAGTTTGCAGTCCATTCTGAAACCAGTATTTTAGCCACTATTATTAAAAGGAATTCCAGAGTTTTAGTGGTTAGCCCGAGATCACAAAGAGTTGAGGGTAGCATTAGCAGAGAGTCAGAGTTCTTAGAGTACTTGTGCTCTCTTGTTCTAACCTCAGGACCACACACCCACATCACCCCATAGGTCTGCTGCATTTAGAGTCATGAAACACAATTTTAATAAAAAAACATTTTCAGAATAAGCTGATGTCTCTTCTACATGAAGAGTAGTACTACAGCTGAGAACAAATGCAGAATTCCTTTAAATATTTATCATCAGATCTAGAGTCATCACTAAGATTCTTAGGTCATTTGTGTCCCTGCTAAAGATACAATGGAAATTGACCTTTCCATCTGGATTATGCCATGAGCGTGCAGACAATGATGAAGGCACCAATGCAAGTGAGCTGCTGAGGGTTGTGGGGAAATGGAGAACCCCAACTAATTTTACGCAAGTTATTCTGCACAGCTTTGTTTTCAGTACTTCTCATACAGTTTTTGATTTTACTTTGCCTTTTGCTTCTTTGGATGTCTCACAAACAGCAGCAGAAAAAAAAAAAAAAAGGAAGGTTTATTTTAAAGTTAGAAGCTTTATGACAAAATACATGTGCAGGGAAGAGTCAACAAATCCTGGCAGCATCCACCAGTTTAAGACCTTTGGCTGAGTCATAATCATCTGAATATTATTTTTGGGGCTCAGAGTGGGGTACATGTGCAAATAAAATAGAAATAGCATTTACTCAGAATATCTGAGTTGTGATTTCAAAGAAGAATCAAGTCCATCAGTAGTCCTGAAAGCCTATTACTTTTAGCATCGTTGAATTGCAAAATAGTATGTTCTTAGTAATCTCTGAAGTCATTTTCCCTCTCTCTACAGAGGGACTAAACTAGTCATCATGTAAGACATCCAAACAGGATTTTAGCATGATTTTAAATGATCAGTAATCCACATATAAGTGTTTTAAATCAGACTAAATTTAGACTCTAGCTCCCAGCAGAATCTCAGGACAAGCCCAACAGAATTTTTATACACTTCCCTTTGAGTATAGAACTCAAAATGCAGAGCAGATGAAAACATCTGTGGTTTCCACAACTACTACTTCAGCCACTATCCAGGCAGCTGTCAATGGTTTACGGGCTGGTTTGGCCAGGTTCCATGACTAGCGGGGCAGAGAGATCCACAGATCTGTGCCTCCAGAAAAGGGAAACAGGGGACCCCAAAATAATTGAAAAACCAGCAGCAACGATCTGAGGAGAAACAAACTAATTTACTAAATATGGTATTGAAATGCAAGATAACACACTATAATAGAATATAATTCAAATTATAGCTAATAAATCAAATATAATCAGAGAGAGTGTCTGAAAGGTGGATAGGCCTCACCATAACACTGAGGTGAGATGCACAGCCTGGTTGAGCAGCAGGGAGGAGAGCCTGATGAAGAAGAGCACATCAGGTGACCTTGCAGGGGTTACATCTCTGACCACAAAGCCCCCTGGAGTATGTAGTTGTTCTTCTCTTCCAGAGAGGTGCTCAGAACTGGAGCTTTATTAACACTTTAACTCCCAGTGCACTACATGACGTTATGATGTAGAATACCGATAACCAAAAGTCATAAAACCATGACAGCAGCTGGGGTACCTGCTTTTTTCCTGCTTCAGCACATTCTTCAAATAAAGAAAAAACATCCAACAGAAGTGGTAAAGCGCCAGGATCCCAGCCTCAAACTACAGTGCTCCTAACACAACATTTTCTAAATGGAAGATGCAATGCCAAGAATTAAGGAAAATAGATTCAATTTCTAATATAAAAAAAGGGTTTCATGCAAAGAAAGACAGGAGCATCCCACAATATTCACAGTTGTCTTGTTCATTCACTCAGTCCCTCTCCTCCTGCTATCTATTCATTTCTGTAAGGTAAGTGTTACCAGGGACCATAAAAAAGATAAAAAAAAATCTTCCTGAGCAAGTTTTGTACACTGCCAAAAGCAAGTGCATTCAATTACAAGCGTTTTAGTTAATTGAAGAATGAAACATGGTTATTAAAGGAGTTTCTATCTTAAGGTAATACTTAGCTTCTCTTCCTCCCTATTTCATTAGATTAGCAAGCAAATGACACACACAGATACAACTCACAGTTATTTCCATCTCATATTGGCATAGGGAACATGGGGTACAGCTCTTTCGTAATCAGTTCAGAACTCATTTGTGCATGTAAAGCAATTTAGACATTCTTACACTGAGGGTCAGTTTTGTTTATAACATAACTACCCATCCTTGCTGTACACTAAATCTTACATAAACAAACCCAGACAGTAGGATTAAAGGATAAACATGGCTAATGCCCAGACCCAGAGACCATGATGAATCCATGATGAATGAATGGAGAAGAGCCAAAGGGAAAAAAAACAAAACAAAACAAAACACAACAAAAACCAAAAACACCAAATCCCACCCCACACAAACAGCAAAAACCAGAAGAACCATGAATGCATTTCCTTTTCTTTTCCAGCCAGTCCAAAATGTAAAATCTTTCTAAAAAGTGACCAGTCTAAACTTAGTTCAGGTGACTTTTTTTTTTTCTTCTTATACTTGTTCTGTTCCCCTCCCCCCCTCCCTCCCCCCATTATTACCTAACAGGAATGTGTTATCAAAATAAAAATATAGAGAAGAAAAATATTAACAGCTATAAGAACTTGCAATTTTATAGCTTCTGCATTCAAGACTGTCTGCGGGGAAAATCTTCAACACCTGATGAACAAAATGAAATGACCAAATTCATGCAAGGCAGCTGGAAAGATAGATGCTTTTTTTTTTTTTTTAAATAATTCTAACATGAAATATATATCAGATTACAGTACAGTATTGCATTTAGGATAAAAATCACTATACCATTCAGGATGCCAAACAAAGGGCAAAAAAAGTGAAAATTTCTAGACCCAGGAAGTACAGAGGAAGATTATGATGTAAGCAAAACATTTTTGATTACTTTCAAGCTACTGAAGTTGCCCTTGTCACGGAAAGGGATCCTTAAATATACATTAGAAATTCATATATCTTGCTGTCACAGATAAGATAACCTAAATATCAGTCATTCAGTATTTCATTTAGGATTTCAATATTTTTTGTAAGCTAATTAATACAATGGTCAATGCAGCTCTGTCATCCCGATGTTTAAGTATATCATTTCTACTCAGATTTAGGATTAACTTACTACCACGTTTGCACTTGCTTATGCTGATGTGAAGTGCTTTTATAACTTCTGAAACTCCTTCCAAGTCCCTATTACTTCGCTAAGCAGCACAAGGAACTCAGAAATGGCACTTTGTTACAGAACTGCGAAGTTTCACAAGGAAGAGGAAGAACACACAAAGATGGTGTACAGTTTTATCAGCTGAATATCTGAAGCTCGTTTTCCCATATACTGGCAAATACTAGACATTCAGACTGTGTTTTCTATAGAGGCATAAATCCACTATTTGAGGGAAAAAAGTTTTGTTTTAGAAATTACCTAGACTCTTTGTAACATCAGGGGAAAAGATAACAAATCAACTTCATCTTGAAAACGTAGAGATAGAGGAGGTTAAAATCTTTCTAAAATTTTATTTCATTTCCTCATGGAGTAAGATTTGAGCTAAAGTGATTTTAAGTGACCGAAAGTAAAGTCAATGTCTATTCCAGATTTCATGTATTAACTCTAGAAAAGTATTTTCTCGATAGATTAATAAAAAGAAAAATGTTGCAACAGTATGATAGCAACTTCAGACAGGCAATCACAGAGACAATCTCAAGATGGCACGAACAAGCTGTCATTTTTTCCTTTAAGTTCCTTTAGATGTTCTCTGCAGTGCAAAGAAACTTCCAAAGAAACTTGGAGAACCTTGAAGTCAAGCTTGGAATACATGTACATGTATTGAAATGACTGGGAAAACTTACAGAGCGTAGAGCACAAGAATGGGTCCACAAGGACAACTGTTCTAGAAATCCACACCATATACATGTATGTGTGCATGTGTATGAATACATACACATCAGTGTATGCATGCATGTGTATGGGAACTAACCAGTTATGCAGAAGCAAGGTAGTTTTTTTGCTTGTTTGCTTTTTACAGCGTTATTTTAGTTCACCTCTCTTTAAAAGAATGCCCTTATGTTTAAGCATAACTCATTCATGTGGTGGAAGAAAAAGGTTTGCTGTCAAAGACAGATTGCTGCTCTGGCATTCAAGCCTGTCATTTTTGCCTGTCAGAAAATAACTATCCAAAGGTTATAATATGAATATAGCTAGGAATGCTAATAAAAATGATTGAAAAATGATTGCTATTGAAATAAACTTATTCTGTAGTAGTTAATACCTCAGTGAAGGATTCTTTCAGAGACACAAAAGCTGTCTTCTCTCTACCAAAAATAGCAATGTCCAGGTTTGCTAGTATAGGGTTGAAAGTTATTAGGTCAAAAAAAAACACACTTTTTTCTGCTTGGTCTTACTGATCCCTTCAAGTCTCAAAGTCTGGGGAGTGTTCAATAAAGATGAGGTGTTTCTTTAATTTTATTTTGATGCTGTAAGTCAAATTACATGACTTTTTTTTTTAACATCAAAAGATAAAAGTACATCCATGCGATGTAAGCAATACAACTGCATACATAGAAAAGCTCCATCTAGATGTACTTATTACATTTTTTAATATTAAATGCAGTCAGTGGCCTAACCCTTCTACAGACCTCATAGACATTCTCAGCAGAAGAAAGTACACTGCACTTATTGTTCTTTAATGTAAGCATTACACTATAAATATTTGACTCGCATAGTATGAAGCTGTTGGCATTTTTCTCAAATGACTGGATAAAGTCATGCTACTGTGTATCTCCTCTCCTCCCCTGTATTTTTGAGGGTTTTTTTTTGTTCTGGCCTTCAAGGTAATGGTGAATCACTCTGAGTACTTCAGTGAATATGTTCATTGAAGAGTTGTTTCCATCTCTGCCTCCCACCCTTCCCGGGATTCAAAAAAAAGAATTCCTCCAAGAGACTGCCTTGCAAGGTTTCTTATACGGTACGTTGCTTAAATAAATAAATAAATAAATAAATAAAATTACTGAATATATACTGAAAATCTTTCTTACTGTACAGAGGTAAAATTATTGATCTTCAGCTTGAATTCTCAGGGAATGTTGTTCCTATAATTCAACATGCATTGCATAGCTCAACCCAAACCAATCTAGATCTAAGCAGGGTAACATACTTTAACTGTACTCATCTAAATGACAGGGGTAATTTATTTATTTTTTAGTTCAATTGATACTGAGCACACTGTAAGCTGTTTGTCCTTTTCCCAGGCACCTGTTGCATACAGAACATGCACAATCAGTAGGAACAAAGACGAGAGACTCTAGAAGCTGAAATCTGAGGCTGCTAACTTAGCATTTACAGCTTACAGCTGTCCAAAGATAATGGCACAAAAAGCCTCCTCCACAACATGCATAGAGAAGCTATATGTACCCATAAAAAAGACAGAGCTATGGTGCTTCCAAAAAACAAGAATTAAATGCTCTACTTTCCATGTATGTACTTCTGAAAAAAAAGAGAATGAAATAAACTTGTAGACATTGTCCCACTATCAGCTAACCACAGAAATCTATTATAGAACTATTTCTTATGTATTCTTACTATTTTCTGTTCCTTAAACAGCAAATAATTTTTTTAAGCAATTTTTGAAAAGAAGACTTTTCATATCTATCTTCTGAGTACTATATTAAAACAAAAAACAGCAACAACAACAACAACATTGTCAAAAAGATAGATGTAATAGAAATTCTAAAGCCATTTTTGCATTGTGACCAGGATTGGAAGGATGTTGTGTTCTAGTAATGAGATTCTGAAAAGTAAGACCTGATATTCTGCCTTATGACCAATGTGACAAACTGTGTGTGTTTCGATATTTACACACAGCAAAGATGCTTCCTTGAGTAGGCCAAAGTAGCAATCAACATTTTGAACAAAACAAAGCTAAGACTGCTCAGGTGGAAAATAACCTTACTGTGGAGTGAGGTTGGGTTGTTCTTCAAAAAGAAAAAACAAGATTGGATGTTTTCTCTTCGGAAAATCCTAAAAAGCCACAGTGATAAGAAGAGTTCCTTCAGAATATCTGTGACCAAAAGGAGCTGATAACCAAGGAATATAGCAAACATACATCTTTATTCATCGCAGCGTTCACTCACATATCCCCATTGCTTGGAGGCACCACCAGAAAGCTGGTATTTTCTACTAGTCAGCTTTCTCAATAACCAAGGGAATAAAACATACACTTTCTTTTCTACAATAATGACCCTTTAGCTACCATATAAAGATACTGAGTAAATGTTTGTGGGAGCAGGGAGAAAGCAATAAATAATTTTAATTAAATACATTTAGTCAGAAGTGTGAAATTATCTCAGTATTCAATTTCTCACAGGCATCTTTCTCATATTTGTACAAACAATCCCAGAACTGAGGGCAAGCCAAAACATCTACTTTCCCTTCTTCTAATTTTCTCTCCCTTTAACAACCTTTCAGACAAGGTCTCCCCACATTTACTCAAGAACCACCTGAACCTACTTTCCTTCAAACAAGTTCCTACTGGTAAAGCTTTCACAAGTGAGCAACTTCATCAAGGCCTGAGATGAGTTGGAAAGGCTGTATGCCTGCACGGAGGCTTTGCACTGTGTGGCATTTGTAACCTCTACTGTGCACGGAAGTAGGCCTCCTATCACTGAATAATGAACACCACTTAAAAAAAAAGCCAACATTATTTGCAAGAAAAACAAAACAAAACAAAAAAACGCAAAAAAACAACCAAACCAACAACAGTAGGATTCTCGCAGTCTTTTCTATTAAGATTTTACTTGTTGACTGTAACCAGTTCAAATGCAAAACCAAGACTGGCACATTGCTGCAGCCAGCAAACTCTCAGTGATCTTATGAGAAATGCAGAACAATTTAAGTACGAGATCAAACCAAACAATTCTTATTCTTCTAAAGAGAAATGAATCACTGAAAACCTCAAAGTAGGAAGAAAATTAGAGCAACAATTTTTTGAAACAGCGAGTAACAACTGAGGGAGGTTTTAATACTGTTACCAACTTCTGTAGCAAGAAATGCCAATGCCTACCAGAAGAGCACACTCAGTCAATAAGTAGCTATCATGAAGTAGCGAATATATTTATCTACAGGAAAAGAAAGTAATCCCCCCCACCCCCCCAAAAAAAAGAGGATGAGTGTGAAAAATATTATGATACACTGTTGAAAAATAACCAAGTCTATTCAAACTCCCTTCAGAATCCTTCTTTAATATTTATTACCAAATGACAGCAGCAGCACATTCCACCAAACAAACTTGCGTATCTTTTTTGCTTTTTTAAATGTGGAGGATTTCTTGTTTTTCAGTTTCTCATAGGTCTGACATGTTCTTCTCAATGTATAGACAAACTCATACAGTTCTGCTTCCTGGAAAGCCTTTAGAAAGCATGCTAATTAAAAAGAGCTTACATAAATCCAAAAGAAACTACAGGTAATGACAGGAAATGGTAGCTGGTCATTCCTGCCATAACAGAAATGCACATTGAAAACTTCAGCCCAAAACAATTATCCCTCTGACTGAAATTATCCTGCAACAAAAGCTGTGAAATACCACGTGGAGGTCTCCTTACTAATGCCAGTACTGTATGATGCCATCTACAGACCAAAAGGTGCTGGCTTCCCTGTTACCTAGATTGAGTGCATGTGCTAGAGAAAAAGGTATAAGGCTCCTCATCCCAACAACAGAGCTCCTCTGCTAGAGCTGAATAGAAGAAAAAGGTATGAGAACATGAGAACTGTTCCCACACTGCCTACGTCATTCTGTGTTAAACAGAAAGCATGCACAATTTTCCTGTTCTCTCATTCAGTTCCTACAGCTCTCAGCTGTGTTATTTACTTCATGTAATGCCAGTTGTGAAGAAATCACCGCCTCTAAGTAAGTAAAAAGATCAGGAACCCATTTTACACCAGCCACTGAGCAACCTACGTAATCATCTTTGGACTTCCCTGAGGCAGAAGAAAACTTGAGAACCTGGAACCAGAGTTGGCTGCAATCCTGGCAGGAGCAGGAGGAAGAAAGGAAATTGAAAGCAATGAAGATGGGCTAACTGAAGAGGTACCTAAGCGGGAAAGGGAGTTGGGCATTAAGCATTGCTTCAGGGTAGCAGTAGCTGCCTCTACCTGCACAATAACCTCAGCAGCAGCAGATAGCTTTCTGAGGTGCCAGCACAGTCAAAGGTAGCAGGGCCACAGCTCTTTTGCTATGAAAAACCAGGTTGATTCTCTGAGCAACTGTTTTCTGCATAGGAAGGTAAGCTCTTTCACATCTTAAAGGCATCAAGATTTCACAAAAGTTAGAGATGTTAATTCATCTTCTGAACTGATCTCCAACACCTCATGAGTTGTATGGTATACTCTGTATCTTTAAAGCAGTTTTTAGGGATCTTAATATAATTATTTGTCAGGAAAGTAAAATCAGTGCTCTGTTTGAAGTGAGCCTTTCTGTACTGAAAAATTGTGTCTAACATTAGCAATACTTCTAGCATATCAGGTTAGGAAGAAAAATGCATGTCAAGGGAGAGTATAAATTAGAAAATGCATTGGGCTACAAGAAACTTCATTCCAGACTGGAAATCAGATGTTACTTGACTATGACTTTACAATGACTAGATTGACTAAATTCTCTAAGCACACCTTCATTGTTTTCCTTTGTTCCTTGCCTCCAATTTTTCAACCATTTCCATTACTCATTGATAAGTTTCTGCAACGTCTTTGTAACCTACTCACAAAAATATAAAATTGTTGGTGGAATTCAGTAATAAATAATATTGAATTGTTAGTACGAAACCCTTACTACTTGTTAGTAAGAAACCTTTTTTAAAAAAAAAATTTAATAGCAATGTGTTTATTACATCTAAATGTTTTTATTTTCAGCCTTTTAGGAATATAAGACATGAAACAGATATACATATGCACTTGCTAATTCTATTACCTCTACTTTTTTAAAGTCCTTTGAGGCAGGTAGGCTAGTTTTCTGTTAGTTGTCTACGGAATTCTTACAGTGGCAGTTGTGCTTCAAATCAAGCT
This sequence comes from Perdix hodgsoniae, assembly GCA_035772895.1. Taxonomy (NCBI): domain Eukaryota; kingdom Metazoa; phylum Chordata; class Aves; order Galliformes; family Phasianidae; genus Perdix; species Perdix hodgsoniae. The sequence goes on from JAPSGF010000001.1 coordinate 35,655,213, forward strand.
GTGGGAACACAAGGAAAGCTGTTCAGAGCAGAAACTGCAGAGCAAGATAAACAGCATGAGAACCAAGGACACCTCTAGAAGAAAGAACATCTCATGAGTCTGATTGGATAAGTGTCTGCATGAATGGTTGAAGAGTGTTTTGTAGAATACCCTACTGGCATGTAAGGATGGATGGGAAAGTTGTAGGGGTGGATGAGAAAGCTAGAAAACTTGTGAAAGTATATGAGTGATGTGAGAACTTGTAGTAAACAATTTGGATCATTCACATCTGAGTCTGTGTGTCAGATGCTACATCAAGCCAAGAACCTACCTATAAGCTGGCGGGTCATTTTAAGAAAGGCTCTGAATGGCTTAAGAATTTATTATCGCCAGCTCCACATCAACAGAGGTAGGCCTTAAAGGATAGTTATCTTTCCTTTACAAGTCACATCGTCCAATATTTTATGTCAACAAATACAGCCAAGATACCAAGCCATACTGATCTAACAACATTAAAACTGGTGCACATAATAAACTCATTACATCGGAACAAAATGATGAAGTAGAAGTTTACACAGGATTTGACAAAATACGTCTAACCATGTCTGACAACTACTAAAAAGTATACCTAAACTTTTTCCTTTACTGTGCCAAAATTAAAAACTAATAAATAAATAAATAAAGGCAGAACAAGATCCACAAGTCCTACCTGTTCTTACTAAGCAGCATACTGTTTTAGTGGAACTTCGCCCTTTGGTCAGGATATAATGACTGCAGAGTAATATAACGGAAGGAAATATAAACAAAAGCTCACAGCAAGACTTAACTGCAGTGACTAAAACCACTAAGCTGCACGATTAATATGTTGACAGAGAACTGAATTCCTCTAGCGCTTTCTTTTCCCATATCACTCTTCCCAGGAGAAAACATTTCTTCTAATCATCAAAGATCTTTTACTATTAAGACTGGCTGTCATTGTAAGTTAAACCTTCTTGACTTATTTCGTAATGTCAGTAGCATTCCAACAAGAACATGAAATACAGTGAATGTAAGTTTAATCTCTCCACAAAACAAGCAAAGTAATCCTTGCTCCTGCAATTATTTTACTGCCAAATAAAAACATTTGCTCCCTGTGGAAGCTGATACAGAAACTCTAGACATCATATCCAGAAAATGGAACTCCAGAAAATGGAATTCTCAGTCTTGAAGCTGAAAAGAATGAGACCCCTCCTCTATAAGTAGGTTGAAAGTTGTTTGTATCATTTAAACATTTCTAGGTAATAAAAAAAGGCAAAAGATTGCAACTTGAAATACAACAAATGTAGTTCACATAGGCTAGATCATTTTCATGTGCCTCTTTCAAGCTTAGTTTCTTCCATGCAAATTCCACTGCATGGAAGGGCAAGCAGAGAGGAAAAAAAGAGTCAGGAAACCTACTACTACTACCTCTACTAAAGTTAGCTTATTGGAGAGCTATTAACAATGCCATGCAAACACTTTGGCTGATCTTGCATAATACAAGATTTTTAGTTCTGAAGTACACAAGACAATATTTTCTTCAATTTCTAATTATCCATAGTACATGCACGGTGCAACCTCAACCTCAGCTGAAATGCCCCAGCAACAAGGAGGACTTGAAGGAAGAGCTCTAATTTTGAATGCAGTGGATGCGTTTCCATTTCTGTCATATCTTGAAGTCTAATTTGCATTCATTCAAATATCTTTTTGTCAAATACATGTCAACCATGTAAGCTGGCTTTGTTAAGGAGAAAACTCACACAGTTCTACATAGGACATTCTGTAAAATATTGCAGTTTGCCTAAAGAATTAGGTGAAGCTTTCTGAAATACTCACACTGTATTACTATTCATACTGCACTTCCTGTAGGAATGGGTTGTTGTCTCTAGAGTCTAACAAACTCTAAACAGTATTTACACAGTAGAAACTGTATTCTTACAGAAGATCAAAATCAAATGGGTGAAGAGCAGATCTCAAATGGAAGCTGTTAAGTATAAGAGCATGCTGAGCCTTGTATGATGTGTTATTTTGTTTTGCTAACTACTGCTTGTTGTTGTTACCAAAGGAACTACTCACATTTAGTGCTTATGAGTATCACAACAAAAGTGTTTTAGAATAGTTTTGGAAATACTGTTCACATCAGGATTTAATGAGGTTTTGGTTAAGTACTATCTGTTTTCATACAGTTCTTGAATATTAATGACAAGAAGTAGCCCTAAATCAGAAAAAAAAAAATTACATCCAGCATACACAGATGATGAATAAAGCAAAACAATCCAGTCAATCAAACTCAGCTTTCACTCTGCTAGTCTTGCATACAGCCAGACCTTGGTATTGCAGACAGCATCCACAGAGCAAACGCCAGGATATTACTTGAACTTCTCATAGACAACACACTGCATTTACACCAAATCTGCAGAATCACAATTCAGAGTACAGACAGCTCAAATATGTACATATGCAGAGGTACCTCTTCCCAGGAATATGAGCTTTTAAGGAACAGTGTCAGCATTTCATCTCAGCACAAACCAGTGAAAATACTAATGATTTCTGATTAGGGATACAGAAGCTGTCAAGTTTCCAAGATGACAAAAAATTGCTGTATCTGTCCATTTATCTTTTGAGGTCAAAATACGTCATTTATTTTATTATACCCAAAAGGTATTATCCTTGGCACATGACCATACTACAGTGGAAATTTCCCGACATACTAGATTATATCACGGCAATTTGTCATTGAGCAATAATTCTCTGCATACATATATCTGGATAGACTCCAATAAAAACTGTATAAACTGCTAGACTACAAACATTCTAATCTTGCAGACTGCTGTGGAATGTTTAACTCCAGTCCTAGGCCTGTCTCCAGCATGCACACTGCAACCAGTTATCCTGTTTGCATGACATTTTATCATTATAATTTTAAAGAGGAGGAAAAACAAACCAATCATCTATTAATAGCTGCTTACCTACAAGGAATAATAAAAAATGTCAAAAACCAACCAAAGACTACTTCACATTTTCACTGTCATAGTCCTAAATGTTCTGCAAATCTACAGCTGTTGAATTTATCCTAGTATTCATTCTAGCAAATGTGTTTCCAACCTGAATTTTAAACAGAAAAGATTTTCTTTACAGTTGAGATGACTTCATTAGAAGTCAGTAAAAACAGATATTCTAAGTCTGGAGGTGCTCTGAAAAATGTGGATTGGCTTAATTATCTGTGAAGACTGTTGGTGTGCAATCCAAGAAGTTAATTTCAGTGTCAAAGTGCAAAAATGTTCACAATAACGTTTATATCATAATCGTGCTACATACCACGATCTCAAGAATATTTCCATATTTTTAAACACTAGCCACTTATTATTTGCACAACATTAAAACATTTAAAAATCCAGAAGTATGGGAACATCATAAAGAAAAAACTTCAGATAATACAGAATGTCTGCATTGACTGGTTAAAAAGTATCTTAAGTCGAAGATGCAGTGCTATAAAACTACAGGATTGTTGGTTTCATTTGGAGCCATGAGAATCAGTAGTTCAGTGGCTGTCACCTAAGGGTTGGCTCACTGGGGAGTCTTCTCAACAACGGTTTTTAAATGAGGTCATCTTCTTCACGGGCACTGAATTATAACAATGTCAAAGATGAGTTGAGATGTGTCCTTCTGTTCCTGGAATTGACTCATGTTAGTATAGACAAAATTTTATTTTGCAACCTAAAGTCAGGGTAGCAGGATTAGGTGTCACACTACTGCATGAAGCAGAACAGGACACTGGGAGTGCCATGCACAGAATGGAACACTGAAAGGATGTTGTGAAACATGAAGTGAAAGGACTCATGTCAAGATTCTGGATACGTGTGAGAGGAAAAAAGGTGGAGGAATTGAAGATTTCTCATGCATGTGAGCAATGACAAACAAGAAAGAAGATCCTAGGTGCCTATATGGGTGGGGAAGGCATCTGGGCCAAAGTGAGAGAAGGCTCTCAGTAGAAAGTTGCCAGGGGGAAGAGTTGGGAGATAAAGGCTCTACAAGAGAGCGGAAAAAAAATATTCTTTAGCCTATTGTTTCTTAGGATACTCTCAAAATTAAATAAAGGGGCAGGATGGAAATAAATGAAACTATGAAATGCTTCATTGATACATATTATTCTTTATAGCACTTAATTATTTATATTCTTCTGTCAGAAGTTAAATTTTTTATTAGGAAAACAAATGAATACAATATTTACAATATTCTCTACAGATAATAAACATTAATAATAACAAGCAATTTTTAAACCTACTTGAAATGCATCTTTATTTTTTTTTTAAAGGTTACCAAAAAAAGAGAAGCAGAAGCCCCACAAAGTTCACATTCCTCAATCAAGATCATGTGTTAGCTAGTCCTCTAATACCTATAAATTCCACCTTCTAAGAGAGAGAAAAAAAAAAAAAAAAAAGAAAGCAATTTTCAAGCAAAACTCCACAGTAGCATTTGTTCACCCCTTGCTGTGCTCCATCCAAGCTGCATTAATACTCCCGGCAATGCCAAACATTGAAATGGCTGCATGACAGATGGCATGTCTGGCAGTTTACATATCTCTGAGAATGGCAGGCAAAAATATCTCATGACTAAGAGCATTTTATGTTTTGGGAATATATTTGTTATGGACCTTTTGGAGTTTGAGAGTCTTCGGAGAATATTTTTATTTTTTAAAACCACATTCATTCTTACTTTGGTAAGGTCAATTATTGTGAACCATGAGCTGTAGAATGTTTGCTTCACACCACTCTCCTCTCTCTTTTTACTACATGTCTCCAGAAGCAACAAGTGAAAAAAACCACGATTGTTAACTGTGCAATATTGTCATGCCTTAACATGCTTCTCAGTGTTCTACAGTTTAACTAGTAGTTCTCTAACCTATATTTTAAAGTCAGCCTTTCCTGTGCCAAGTCAAAAAGAACAAAAACAGATACAGTGATACAAATCCATCTTTCAGTACTGAAAAAAGTGATAAAAAGAAAAAAAATAAATCAGGATTTATAAGACTGATAATTAAAAAACCCATCAACTCATTCTTAGCACCTGCTCAGGAGTTTTAATAGATTCTTCTTTACTATGGATGTGGGAGTGAGGCAGATGGCGTTGGGAAATCACAGGAGCCTATGTACATCTAAGTACTTCATTTATATAAGAATCTAGTCTCCTAAATCGTGAGCCACAAAATTTATAAAACATTTTCCTCTGGTTTCACAAGTGAACAGTCATAGGAGCAAGCAAAACTAAATATTAACTTCCTTCTGACTTTAGTTTAAAAGGTAGCAGAGGTATTCTGAATACAAGTGAACAACAACAAAAAATTCTAAGCAGTAGCACTCAATGTTTCATCATGGTCAGATTCAAAATTAAGTACTTCAGAATTCCATTCACGATCTTTCTCTCCATTCACTTGTATAATTTACATTAAAATAAGTATCTCTGCCCTCAAGTGAATCTAGCAGCTTTCATGGTGAATTTTCTTTGCAGGTGTATAATTTATGAGGAGACAATCTGTTACAGTATCATGTCATTTGCTCTACCTATTGAATCTAAACTAATTACCTATTTTCTCTCTAATGCAGATAGATAGGCCCCTTCAAGGGACATTCATAAAAACATCCAGGGAAAATGAATGCTAAACAAAACTTGTTTTCCTACATTACAGCTCTGCAGGTCTCAAAGACTGGAAAGCTGGCAAAACATACTACCTACATGCTGACAAAATATGATTTCACAATTGGATGAAAAGACTTGCCAGCCGACAGATTCCATTGAGACTGCACTGTGTTACTCTTGAAGTGAGGTTATGGGTTGGCCAAAGATGGTCATGCGCAGATCCTCCAGGATGGGGGCAGGGGGAAAGAAGATAAACAAGAATCCATTTTCCAGCTACATAGAGTTCACATGGCAAATTAGCAGCCTTTGTGACAGCAAAGAGATATTTACGTATAGAATTCAGAAAAAAAAAACAAAAAAAAACATGAAGTAACATTTAAGATAGCCTTAATACACACAAAAGGAAATTTCTCACACAGCAGACAGGATATAAGCCATAAGAAAGCAGCTGTTTGAGACATGTCTCTATATTGATGCACTGAAACAAATAAGGAGGCATCCTAACTAATTATGCAAAGAAAGAATAAAAGTGTAACGTATTCCTCAAAAAAAAAAAAAGCATTTTGTTTGAAGTCTCCCATTGAAGGATTCTTTCAGGTCTACAGACAGGCATCACAGTATAATCAGCACTGGGCAAAAATTGTTGAGACACAGCTAAAATATAGACAAACAGTAGAAAACTGGAAAAAGCCTCATCTGAAGGATGAGGTGAGTGGCTGTTGACTTCCACAGCTGGGCACGTCAGAGAACCCTCTGGGAACATATGGAGAAAGAGTGTCCTACACGGGCAGCAGTGATCAGAGGGAGTTGATAGTGAAGCCTTCTTCCTGGCTTTTCTTACTGAAGCACTGGACAAATACGAAAGGCACACTGCTACCATTGATGCAGCCAGGGCAGTGAAAAAGAGCTGCCAGAAAAGCTGTGGATACTCAATTCCTGGAGGCATTCAAGGCCAGGTTGGATGAGGCCCTGAGCAGTGGGTGGCAACCCTACACACAGCAAAGAGTTGGAACTAGACGATCTTTAGTCTTCCCTCCGATCTAAGTCATTCTGTGATTCACGTCTTCTTCTGGTGATATCAATGTAATTAGAAGTGCTTATTTAGCAGGTTTTACCAATGGATTAAGAAACAGTTTGTCTGCCGAGTAAAATAAATTTCAGATCAAAGCATATAATCAACAGGTATAGAAGGTGACTAAGTATCATCCGTCAGCACGTTGCTCTATGACACTGAAGAGTCATACATATAAAAACACAAGTGCAGAAGAAGATATATTCCCTGCACACTTCTCTTTCTTCCTTCAAATAATACCATTGGCCAGTGCTGGAGTTGAGTATACACCAGAGAAATTAAGCCAGCTGGGGGCTGGTCTGAGACATACGCCAAGTTCTACAGAATTTTCTTACAAAAAATTTGCATTCATGAATTAGCATGGTTTCCCCTCATTAAATGAGGATGTTGACTTTGTTGTTTTGGATGTCTCTTGGTTTTGGCTTGTGCTGAATGACTTGCTACTCCACTCTAAGTCCCTTTGATTATTACAAATGCTAAGCCATTATTCTTTATCAGTGAGAAAAAAGCACTCTCTACTATTCTCCAAAATAAATAACATGAAAAAAATTAATGCAGAATTTCAGACTTCAGTAGGCAGTAAATATACCACTCAATATGCTAACAGTTAATATTATAAGTTCTAGATTTGCGTGAATTCAGTTCATCTTAAATTATCTTAAAAAGACAGATAGCTTTAAAATCAGAAACACTAATAGCTTTTTAAATGAAAATTTGGATCTTGACAAAAGCATAAATTGTGTGCTTGTGCTCTTGCAAAAGAATATCCACTTATTTAAACACAGGAAGATTTTTTTCTATGACACGATTTCTATCAATAACAGCCCTTAAATTCCACATTGCACCATGAGCTCTCCAGGCTGCGCAGCACTCCAGTGCAATTCCAGATCTGAAAGCCCTCACCCTTATCCCATGGAGAGTATACAGTCTTGCTAGCTCCTCATAAGCATTAACCTGGGCCAAGTTTCCAACCCTTGTTTTCCAGGAGTGATAAGACTGCATTCTGAAGTCCAACTCAAAATACCTTCCCTCCCTAAATGGGCACTGATGCAGAGAAAAGTGATTCCAATTCCATGAATACAGTGAGCAGCAGATGCATCCTAATATCAGCTCTCATTTAATCTACTGCCTTGGGTAGCAGAGGAATACCAGCTCAGAAGAATCTCACATCCCTAGCCCTCCCACATGGATCAAGTTCCCAAATTCATCACAGTATTTCCACTTGACAACAACAGCAGATTAGGCTATATACTTCAGAGGCCATGTAACTAAGTTGGTTTTATTCAAAACTTTCCAGGAGCATAGTCTAATCCTTCATCTGGATGTACAGCCTAACTGCATTTCAATTCAGCATAATAAAGACATACAATGTGCAACAGCTTATCTTTCCCCATTCCCTACTACAAAAGCACAGATAACTAGGTCCTGACCCTGTGACTCTTTGCATGCTCTGAGCATAAATATCCTGAAAAACTAAGGGACCAGATTCCAAAAAATCTCATGGCATATGTCTCAAGATCATTCTAAAAAAGTCAGGCAGAAGTAACAAAAAGCTATTGACATCACTCAAAATCACATTTGTTGAGAGAGATGCTCAAACAAGAACACCAGTGTGACAACACTTTGAGTAGCGTATTCTGTTTTGGACTCCTGACAACAAAAAAAGACATTGAGGTGCTGGAGCATGTCCACAGATGGGCAACAAAACCAGAACACAAGTCTTATGAGGAATGACTGAAGGAAGTGGGATTATTCAGTCTGGAGAAACAGCAGCCTCAAGAGAGATCTTCTTACTCTCTACAACTGTCTGAAAAGAGGTTGCAGCAAGGCAGAGGCCAGCCTCTCCTCCCAGATGACTAGCAACAGAACAAGAGGTAATGGCCTTAAGTTGAGGCAGAAAAGGTTTAGGTTGGATATTAGGAAAAAAAACTTCTTAGAGTGGTAAGGCATTGGAATGGCTGTTTAGGGAAGAGGAGAAGTCACCACCCTTGGAGGTCAAAAGATATGCAGGTGTCACACTGAGGGATGTGGTTTAGTGGGCATGGTGGTGATGCCTTAACGATTGCACTAGATAATTACAATGATCCTTTCCAATATTCACAATTCTATGAAATGTAACATTAACATGACAAAACGCTAAACTCAAATGACAACTTACAAATAAAAAAAGGAGAAAAGAGAAGCAGCAATGTAGGTTATACTTCAGAATAGAATTCTTTGTTTCTTCAAGGTCATGTTTTGCCACTTGGATATTTAACTCCACTCAAGATGATTTTTATGAACGGTTTACAATCTGTCTTTCCTTCTGTGAAAGGCATTTTTTCTTCTTTACCCTACTCTCCATCTTGACAAAAGAAGTTTCAAAACTAGTGTCTCATTTTGTTGATCTCTTATTACTTGAGAACTAGTTTGATAACAGAGCTCTTCAATGGACGTAGCTGTGATGATCACACTCCACTTCTATTCCCATCTCCCACACTCTCCTACGCTATCTCAAGTTAAACAGTGTTTCTTTTTCCATTCCCTTTCTGAAGTACCAAGGTCGTCAATGGTTAGTGTATTGATACATCCATGACTGGCCATTCAAGTGATAAGTGATGTCAAAAATGTTTTTGAGACTGTTGCTGTATTTCATAATGCACACATTGAGAAGCATTCATGCTAGAAATATGCTAATGTGACCCTAATATCAAAGTCATTTTCAGTTCTTCACTGAGATCATGCAGTAAGTAATAATGACACATAGAATAAACACTACCTTTTCTCAATTTTCTGTTGTCATTAGCTCTTGGCATCACAGTCAGCAGCAAACATAAAAATATGTATGAAGGTGATTTTTTACAAAATGATGTTTATGTAAGAAAAAAAAACAAACAACAAAGACACCTGGAGTTTGCATTGGAAGACAAAGATGAGGAAACTTTCTGTCTGAGTGGAGAAGTAGTTAGGATTCAATTCCCTCTCCTTATGAGCTTCACTTTCTGCTTTTGTCAGGAGAAAGGAGAATGGTTAAAAAAAAAAAAAAAAAAGAAAAAAAAAGAATGAAGACCAAAGAAGGATACATCTAAGATAGAAGGCAGTCAGAAAAGTAAAAGAACCTTATTCAAATACCGGTAAGGACTAAGAACAGTACATTCCCATCAAAATACAAAGCTACAATGGAACATGAAGGAAATATCCTGCTCAGAGTGTGAGAAATCTCAAAACAATTTTCAAAACTGAAACAAGTAAACTAAAGGAACTATCTTGTTCCATTTCACTGGTCACTTACAGTGGCTAATATGGTAACTATTGGCGTTATCTCAATGAGCTTTTTTGATTCAAAAAAGAAAAGCACTCATTTTATTTACAGAAAAAGATACACCACCAAAACATTCAGAAATTGGTATTAAGATTACTAATATAGTTGCAGGCAAGCATCCAAGATTTACTCTATAAAGAACAGAAGAGCAGCTTTCAACATACCTTCTCTTCTAGACATTCCTTTTAAGATCAACATATTTTTGACGAAAATTTAGAGTAAAATTGTAAGTGAATAAGATTTTTAACCTGTTCAAATTTGCTGTTGTTCTACATAGAATATTCTATGTTTGCTAATCAAGTTTCCTAGAATTTCCAGCTCTGGTATTAGATATAGCAAGGCAGCTAAATTCATATTTCTTCATCTGTTTTTATTTATTTATTTATTTTTCTGAGACGATTTGTTATTTTTCACTCTATAATCACCAGGGCTAATTATCTACTATAAAAGATTAAGATCTAAAAATCCAGATTATAAAGTCAAAAAAGATTTCATATCCATAAATTAACTCCCACTCTTGAAAATCAAGTATCTATCCCATTCATGAGCATTTTAAACTGGTCCCTCCTCAGGCAGTGAGGTTATTTTAAACTTCAAAGTTAATCCTCTCTTGATCTGGAATAATTGCTCTAAGAGCCTGCAAGTCTTTCTGAGTGCTCTTGGCCAGCTGTTATGACCTACCTGTTTCCTTTATTCATTCCTTAAAATTAAAAATGCATTCCTGTTCCAAATTAACCCTTTCTCTACTAGAAAACAATCACCTGTGAATTTTTACAACTGCATCACGGTCTACATTGCAGTTGCATACTATAGCAGCAACTGGATCTTTACCTATAACTATTACTGAGGGCACACAGCACCAGATTTGCTTTAACTGAGGTCTGAATATGCCAGCTAAGAATTTTAGATGGAAAGGATTCTTAGTTACTGTATGGGAACTATTGAATCACAGCCTGAACCTGATTGATCATCTGAGGCAAGCAATGAGTCAGCCTTGGGAGCATCAGGTGAAGGCAATTCACCTATGTGATCAGAAAGGGTGGAGTCTGGCTCCACCTCTCCTGGACCCCATTTAAGGGCTGACTGCCACTGAGGAAGGATCTCTTCTAGAGATTGCTCCTCTTGGAGTTTTTTTTTCCCTACAAGCCCAGGACACAGGTAAGCTTTTCCATTCATTTCTGATTATCCCTTCCCAATACAATAATCTCTCTAGCTATATGCTCTATGAGTCTAACCACTGTATATTTGTTGATTATACACTTGGCAAGTCAGCAGGCCAAATATACTAAAATATATCTTTTCTCTGAAATATGTATAAATGGGTCAGGGGGAGACCATTACCCCCCCCAGACAAAATGATCCCCAGACAGTTCCCAGGATTTCTGGGATCCCCTTATTATGATTAGCAACCATAACTGAAAAAAATGGGGTGCCTTTGTGTTATGGGAATTATTTCCCTATTCCATATGGTAGACTGTTTTCATGGCCTAAGCAAAGATATGCTGGTTACAAAGGAACAGCAGTTAGCTGCCTCTACGGTGGCACGGCCATTGTTAATACTTTAAACCAGGCCAAAATAAGGGCCATTACTTTAAAAAATGAAAACCAGTAATTGTGAGACCATATTGAAAAGTTAGAGCAAGAACTCAGTATACTGACAGGGAAAAAAACAACTTTGAGTTTTCCAATAGGGCAGGTCTGTAATATTTCAATAGATCATAACCAGGTTTCTGAATCAATGGATCTGGTTCATCTAGAAAATAAAATTCTAAATTGGATCTCGATGCACCACTTGCAATTGATCCCTTGGAGATCCATCCTATTATAACTCAAAAAAAGAAACAAAGTACAAGATAGACCAGCAGGGGTGCCCCCTGCCTAAACTCACATGTAATGGCCTGTTGATATACGGCAATGGGGTTAATGGACTTAGTACAACAGTTCAGACAGAACCTTAGAGAAAGTGAGCAACTTGGCTATTAAGATTATGGATTCAGGGGCAGAAAGTGTTGTGGTTATCAGCCCAGAAATCTCTGAACTGGCAACTACAACTGTGCACCTTGCCCCTAGGCAGAGATTATATGCTGGCATCCAATATACCAATGAAAACTATTCCATAGTAGACTGGTTGATGGTGGCATGCTGTATAGTCTGGCCTAATAAATCAGATATACTGTTACATCCAGAGTTATAGTCTTCCATGGAGGACCTACAAAACTACATTCGAGAACTGGGTTCTGAGAGAAGCGATCTATGAAGATACATCTGACAGCCCAGATAAGATTTTCAGCAGGTATGACAGATTTGATCTTGCAGCAGGCCCCTTCCCATCTATATGGGACTCTAGTTGTATACTGACCTGGTGGCTTCAGAGTCTGTAGTCCAACATGCTGCTCAACTAGTAGCTAATCTGGAGGAGACAGAGCATCTGTGGATGAAGCGCAATATTCACACACTGGAAGAAGCAGAAGTTCTTCCAGTAAGTAAAACTAGGAGATCAACTGTATGAACTCCTCAATCGGTACCTGTATGAGCATCCCAAAAGAAAATGTTTCATGACATAATCCGGGCTGGAGTCCAATTTGCAAAAATTGATCGCCAGACCAATTGTGTCCTCCAACTATGGAAACAGTTGAAGGACTATCAAAAATTTAAAAATTACCCTAAAAAAAAACTAGGGTAAGAATTACTGATAGATTGCCAGTGACAACATGGAACTTAAATATTTTCTAGTACAAAAAAGAAGCCTCCTCAAGTGTCTTGGGCCACAATGCCTGAGCCACCAGAGGTAAGACTTGGCTACAGCACAACTTATGGTGTGACAAGGGATGTTATTCCTGCTAGGGCCTCCCAACAGGACCAGAGGCCCTATGTGGAACTAACAATTTTTTGGCCCTGAAAGAATATTGAGGGTGAAGGCACTGGCTGACATGGGTGCAGAAACATTAATAACTTATGGAGATACAACTGAAGTCAATGTCAATAGAGTGATGATTGGTAGTTTAAGGGGACAGACAATTCCAGTCACCCACACATGGTTGAAACTAGGGATTGGGCATCTCCCACTGAGGAACATAAAGTGTCCCAGATCAAGACTACAGCTTTGGGTGTAGATATTTTATGGGATCTGGCTCTCCAGATGACTGAGGGATAGTTCAGACTTTGACAAAGGTGTATTAGTATCCAGGCAGTGCAGGCAATATTGAGAGGCTTTGTGAAGCATGAGCCTATTTGCCTGCTGAAACTGCACTGGATTACTAATGTGAGACAGTGTAGGCTCCTGGATGGACAAGATGAAATATCAAGAATAGTGCAGGAGTTAGAAAAAGTTGGTATTATAAGACCTGCACGTAGCCCATATAATTCCCCAAAGTGGCCAGTGCAAAAGTTGAATGGAACATGAAGGATGACAGTGGATTATAGAGAATTAAATAAGGTCATGCTGCATATTCATGCCCAATATTGCCTCCCTAATGGACACATTGAGTAGGGAGACAAACCTGCCATTGTGTCCATATAGTATGACTGAAAAACAGTTATTAGCTGCCTACTTCACATTACAGGCAGTAGAGTCAATAACTCAAACAGCTGAAATCCTAGATAAGACCACTCTGCCAGTTCAGGGGTGGAAGAAAGATCTGACCCACCTTCCTAAGGTGAGGGTGGCCCAAGCACAAACAGTGGCATGACAGGTTGCCTGTTTCAGCCAAAGGAGTAGTCTGTCTTCATCACCACTGAAAGAAGAGTTTCAGAAGACCCTATGCCTAGTGATGTATCATGATGATGCACCAAAACAAACATTAGTTGCTTCACCAGAGAAGAGTCCCATTCAAGAGGGGAAACATCCTATCTCTGAAGATGCCTGGTACACAGATGGGTCCAGCAAGGGTAACCCAAGCAAGTGGGGAGCAATAGCATAACATCCTTCCCCTGAGACAATCTGGTTTGATGAGGGCGATGGTCAGAGCAGCCAACAGGCAGAACTGTGAGCTGTGCAGATAGTTATAACCAAGGAACCCAGTGATGGTATCCTGAATATCTGTACAGATAGTTGGGCTATGTACTGGGGGCTCACACTTTGGATTGCACAGTGGGCCACCAGGAATGGACTATCCATGCCATACATGTAGTTAGACATTTGGAATGCAGTCAAACACAGGACTGTACATGTCTACCATATTTCTGGTCACCAACCTCTATAGTCACCAGTAAATGACAAAGCCAACACGCTGGCCTAAGTTCAATGAATTGAGAACTCACCATCTCACAACATTGCCCATTGGTTATATCTGAAACAGCATGCTGGACAAAGAACATAGCTGCCCATACAGCTATCTGACATTGTCCAGGCATGGTGAGACACTGTGACACTTGCTCCAAGGTGAGACCAAGATCGTTGCCTGAAACAACAGCCCACCCTGATAGAGGACACAATTCCCTCCAGCAATGGCAGGTTGATTACACTGGACCCCTCCTTCAGTTTGAGGGGGTGAGATATGCCCTGACCTGAGTCAATACTGCAAGTGGGCTATTGCAGGCCTATCCAGTACCGAAAGCAAGCCAGGCATACACCATCAAGCCACTCACTAAACTAATGTCTACCTACAGGACACCTGAAGTCATCGAGAGTGACCAAGGGACTCATTTTAGTGGTGTGATGATACAATGCTAGGCAGAAGAAAACAACATTGAATGGTGATTCCATCTGCCATATAATCCAACAAGAGCAGGCCTCATTGAAGTTATAACAGTATTCTTAAGGCTGCCCTGAAAGCAGACTCCCAGTCCCTGTAGTGGTGGACGACTCTATGAAACCCTGCAGGACCTGAATGAAAGATCTACAGCTGGCAGACCCAGTGCCCTGAAACAGAGAATGTGGACCTTCCCTCTTAGTACCCAAGTTACAGGCACTGATAATCAGTTAAGACCCTAGATTGGTAGTGAAAATAATCTTCTGCTCCCTGACCCCGAGAATTTAGATCTGAGTACACATAGAATAAAATGGCCTTAGAAGGTGCAGGTAGACCATCTCTGTAGAAGATGACTTCACAACCTCTCCAGTCAACCTGCTCCAGTACCTTACAGTAAAGAAGATAGTCTGCATGTTTGTATTGAACTTTGTGTACAAATTTTAGGCTGTTACTCCTTGTCCTATTGCTACACACTACTAGGAAGAACCTGGCCTCATGTGTTTGCCCCCTAGCTTCCCTTAGATATTTATAAACATTTCTCAGATTCCCCCTTGATCTCCTTTTCCCCAAGCTGAACAGACCCAGGTTACTCAGCCTTTCCTCATACAGGAGATGTTCCAGGCCCCTAATCATCTTTGTGGCCCTCTGCAGGAACCCTTCTAGGAGATCTCTGTCCTTTTTGAACTGGGGAGCCCAGAAATGGACACAGTATTCTTAACTACAAAGAGAAAGGAAATACAGATCTTTTTCCACAAAAAAACACTTCCTGGTGACACTAACATGCTAGTATGATTTTATTTTTTTACTGTTGTAATTATGAATAAATTTGAAATCCATTCTTATTCATGGACAGGTCAAGATAAACACTGTTTACAAAAATTATAACTTAAATTAACAAAGAACTGCCATTTATATACATATTTATAAATACTAATACTAATCCTACAATTTATTATGGTGTTAAAGTAAAATATTCTGTAGGTATGATATCTTCAAATATTTATTTCAATTTTGGGAGAACTAATTTCCAATTATCAAAATACAAAGTGGATGCCATAGAAGAAAAACTGCAAACAACTTTGTATGAAGAAATATAATGGAAATATTTTAAATCAAAGTACCTATCTCCAATATAAGTGTTAAACACAGCCAGCAGATTTTGATTAATAGAGCTCCCAGATACCTTAGTATATAGATTAATTGTAAACTACTTCAAACATCATTACACAGACACATTTAGGATCCTCTAGTAATGTAAGTGTAGAAACTAAAAATTTTTAAACTTACAATAAACTTATTTAAAAAAAACAAATGCTAAGACTTCTAATGATCACTCATCTCAGCTGGACTTTTAGACCTTGCTCTACAAACTATTACTTTTAAGCTGGATTGTTTCTTCATACAATTTGTTTGCTTAGATGGTATGGTGCCTAACAACTACACTGTCGTGGAACTGTATCTTAAAACAGAAATATAGAAGATCACACACACATTTTGGATCTTGCAAGTGTCAAAAAAATCACAGCTATTTGTTGCATTATTCTATAGTTATAATTTGAGGTTTTCCTACTACTTATTAGTTATGCAACAGAAGATTGATCCTAATTATATTCTCAGCAATACTATCTAGATATCACATTGCTCTAACTACTGATTTGATTGTGTGTAAAAACACAGTTCTTCCCAAAATATTTGTAACATTGTGCGCCAGCTTTCTTAACTGGAAAACAATGAATGTATCAGCTCCAAGTATTTGTTTCCCCTTCCTACTTCCATTAAATTGAAGTGTTCCAAGTCTGAATGGTGTTAATTTAGTTAAGGAATTGACACTGCATCAACCATAACCATAAAAAACATGAAAGATTTAAAATTCAAGCAGAAAGTGTTATTCTAAATAACTGTATTCTAAAAGAATTTAGCCTGCAGGGGGGATTTCACATATCCTATTTTGGAACTTTTTAGCTTTCCATTCTGACTTAGCTCTACACTTAAAGGCAGTCCATAAATAAGCAGATACTGCCCCCAAATCAACCCAGTAGAGAAAATAACCCCATCTTCTTTGCAGTGTTGACCCCAAAGTTAAGCATTCACTAGGCTTCTATTTGCCAGCTGCACTTTCTCAACCACAATGTACAAAAACTATTATTTCTTTCATATTTAAAAGGACTGTAAGCCTAAGGCTAAACATTGTTGTTACTTGATCTCCCACAGAATTTCCCCAATGAACTTACAAGGAGAGTTAATTCTCCCCACAATTCAGCGTGAAAGAACCATAACAAAGCTTTGAATTTTTATTCCCTCCTGTGCAAAAAGGAGCTACATTTCCAAAAAAAACTAATGACATACACGGGATTACAACTGATGAAATAATAATTTAAATAAATGCCTGTAATGTGACGATTAATACAAAAGATTAGACCATACTGACAATTAGTTCTGAAAGGTGCAGCTCCATGTCTCCTTCCTAGTAGAGAAACCAGTTTAAAACAACCTGCTGCCTCCTATACCTTTTGCAGATCAACCCACAGCTAAAATTCTTCCTCCCTTCCAGAGCAGCACAGCCTGCAGGTGCTTGCACAGGGTAATTATTACACTGGTACAGCTGACAGGGTAACTTCTTTAAACAGGTGCGAAACTGATGGGGGAGTGAAAAAGCAATGTATTTGTGAGAATAGCTAACAAAACTTTTCATCTGCACTTAACAGTAAAAATACATAGCAAAACATGTCAAAAAAAGTTTGTCAGGCTGCATCTCAAAGATTGCTCTGTAAACATACTTCAGATATTGACAATAGCTGTAATGCAACGTATCTCCCCTCATTTTCACAAGCTTTTAACTATTATTCGTTGAAAATTCAAGCAAGGCAGAGAGAAATAAGGAGTAACAAGCTTATAAAAATAAACACAATGAACAACAAAACCTTTATGTGAAAGTTTCCTCAAGTCTCAGTATTCACTGAGGCCCATTGCTCCACACTAACAGCAGTAAAGGGAAATAACTGGGTTCAAGTCCTGTGATCTATGTTTTCCCTTATAGACAGTATGCTCAATTAATTTATTCACAGTACGAACTCTTATTTTTCCATGTATTATTTGTAGGCCAAAAAAGCTAATGGAATTAAAAATAGATCACAGACAAAAAAACCTACATTTTGAAATTTGAGTTGGCCACAAAGTGATAAACTCAAGCATGAGGATCATTGCCTCAAAGACAGTCCAGACACCAGCTCTGGTAAGCATCCATTACACATATCACATGCAAGTGAACTCGAAGCTAAAAGTAATTTAAATGTAAAAATTAAGTATTCTGCTGTAGATAAGATCTTACTAGATGGGGGTTGGTTGACTCCTCACTATAATTTCCTTTTTTAACTAAGCCAGCCAAAATTCTCTTGGTGTTTCCACTATTGTGCTTTATAAAAATAAAACAGTCCTATCAGCAAAGCAATACTCCTAGAATAAATCACACCACTAATCATTTTAGTTATGCCAGGAAAACTTTCCTCTGGAGATGTACAATTACTCAGAGGAAAGGTCCTATCCAACCTACACTGGAATACATTACCCTGTGGGTGCAGCACATACCTACTAACAAAGCAGTGTCAAATGAGGTAGTGCTAAAACTAGAGGCATATGCATTAACATGGTGCTCTACCCCGAACAATTTACCTTGCTGAATCTCCTTCTGCAGTGCATTCACTAGGAAATAATGTTTGGAAAACAATTATGAAAAGCAAGTGAACATGTTTTAAAACTCCTGCTATGAAATAGGTATCTTGCTATGAAGCAGGATCACCGAGGATCAATGAAGGAAGTCCTATTCTCTCATATGTTATGATTGCTTACTTCCACAGTAAAATAAAATTTACAACACAGAATATTTCTAACAAGAAGTTCCTGGAGATTTTCCTTCTTAACTTAGATCTTGCAATAATATTTAGTACTACAACTTCCAAAACAAAACAAAACAAAAAAACAACCCACCCACATTTCTAAAGAGTGTGCAAGAATGCTTATTTTTTTCCCCACAGACTGATCCCAAATCCCAAAGAAACAGGCTGGGGGTTAGGGCTACAGCAATATAATGCTCTAGCACTGTATTGGACAAGCAAGTGGTTTTAGTTTGGGTTGTTAGTGCCAGTCATGGCAATATCATAAAGAATATAGAAAGTCCAAAATAGCATAAATCGAAAGAGTTAAGTACACACACTAGATTCTCCGCATACCTTATAAGCACCCTAACAATTCTTGTATTCTACTGTTGGCAGAATACTTAGCAATCTTGGTGACTGTTGTAACTTGCTCTGCAATTCTGTGCCAAAACAGAAACATGGTAATGACATTGAATAGGTAATTAGTAACTATTAAAACGGTATACAAACTAGGGCGTAGTCAAGGTGCTAGCATCTGTCTAACCCACCTGGAGCAATTTGGCTCCCTAACAAAGCATCAAAGATGGTGGTGACTCTGTAGAAGTTTTTATAAATCACTCACATGGGCTATCAAAGGGTAAAACAAACTTTGCTTCATGTTAAATCTTCTCACATGAAAATCATGAAGAAAAAGTTTTATAGATTCCTTAAAACAAACAAGGACAACAAAAATCAACAAAACAAGAATTTATTAAATATGATGTTTCAAGTAAAATGGGTTCAGGGTCTTGCTTTAACTTCTAAACCCAAAACATTTGAAATACTTTCCAGACTTCTCTAGTTTTAAGTGCTATGGGCACATGGGTAGTATTTGTATGTCCTCTTTAGACTCCATACTACTTTGCATTTCTGGGAAACAGCAGCCAGCCCAGTCCCAGAGCCACCATCTTTTTCTCATTCCCTATTACCAGCAGCTGCTTCAAGAACAGGAATTCCACTTTATTTTGCCTCCTCAATAGCTAATGGCAATTTTCTTTGTTCCTCCCCTACAAGGTGGAGTAGAAGGAAGAGGTGCTCATACTTTGTGAACATGCTTGACATCCATATAATGTCAAAGTTAAAATTGTTGTGCTTCAAGAGGATTAATATAATGTTGGTAATTCATTAAACTTCACCATTAGTCAAGTATCAAACTTTCTTAGAAACATTTTCCCAGAAAATCCTTTCTTACAAAAGAACACTTCTTCACTTGAAAAAAAGTTTGGGGTCATAGCGTTGTTTAAAAAGTAATATGCAAGTAGAATAAATTCACCGTTGTTTCAGTTGGATGAAACCAAACCTAGACAGCCCTTAAGAGTTTCTATATTCCTTTTTTGTATTTTTTTCCCCCCTCTTCTCTTGCACGAAATCAGACACCACTTAGAGATCACAAAACCTGCACTTGACTCACTGCAGTTTCCCACCATAATAACCTCTGCACTGTTAGAATGGGACTGAACACTGACAATTCAAGCCTTCCCAGTGGTAAGTAGGTCTTTATATACACAAAAAGTGTGAAAAATTGAGTATTCTTATGTGGATATTATAAAGCTATTAATTCAAAAGAAAGCTGCAATATCAACACAGAGACATTTCCAGATTTTAATTGCCACTACAAATAGAAATATAAAAAATGCTATTGCACATAGAATGCTGACAAGAGTGCACATAGAGGCTGACAAGGTGTATTACTATCAAATAGGCAATAGTTCTAGAAGTTGAATGAATGAAAACTTGCAGAGCTTCCTGAAGCAAGCCCAGGACTGGTTACCCCACGTAAGGTTTTTAGCACTAGTATTTCCTGCGCAACTGATTTTCAAGTTCGTTTTGAACTCAAAGTACAGAGGTTGTTCTGGAATCTACTCCAACAACAACAGCTCTGTTAGAGATCAGCTCCTGGGTTTCCATACTACAAAGTAAGTTTCTCGTACGCTATTTCATTTTCATATCCATTCCAGATTTAATACAGTATAAACACAGCATAAAGTCATTCCTAAGAATATCTAATGTAAATAGATCTGAAGAGACTAATTGACCCACTAAGAGCTAATACAGCAGCATGTCTGTGCTTGTACTTCAGCTGCCACAATCTATAACAGTAAGAAGGCTATTTTAACAGAGCAAAATAAGATACACCAACACAAGTATTAAGGCTAACTTTAAAATTCCCCAGTAGTTCCCCACAATATCTTCTGGTCTTCTCAGGAACAGACACAATTGAGAACATCAAACAACCCTAAATAACTGAACATGTACGATTAAGATATCAAAAATACTGCTTATCAACAAATACTTAGGAAAAATAAAATTCTAATACTTAAAGCTCTTTTCACCCACATTCTCTACCAACTAACTAAAGAAAAGAGAAAGGGGAGTATAATTGGTGCTTACCTAAAGAGCTCAGCTCCTATGTTGTCATAAAATCCAACAAATACCTTTATTTCAAGTACAGCTAACACTAGAGGTCAACCATGGTGTAGAAAGAGTACCAGCTAAGCTTTCTTAGATCTCTCCACCTGTTTTATATTGAGTATCAGGTGTAATTATTAGCCTCAGCTGTGAGAGTAAAAAGAGGCTCTCCCTGACCTGAGACAGGGGGATGGAGGGGCTCAAAGTCAAATAGAGCTTTTCTGGAAAGAGTGCTAAGTAGAAATAGTTTTTCTGAGCTGTCTAGTTACTGGATTGTGCTTAAAGAAACAAAAATAAGTCTTTGGTAACCATACTAGAACATGTGCAATGAGAGATGTCTGTTTGAAGTAGTGATTCCACTCATCCTCCTTGTTCCAAGTGTTCACATCCCTCTCTATCGCAATGTTCTGTACCAGAACTATTGAAGACAGTTTGAAGACAGTTATAAAGGATTTAGTGTATGATAAAACGCAAAAACTTGTTGGTACCACTGCCAAAAATGAAGCTACTATATGTATGCTATGGTTGCTAAATGGTTTCTGAATATCTCTTAAAGCAGTTCTTTCTGGCAAAAATGGAGTGTAGTTAGTGACAGTAAAACTAATGGCTGTGGGAAGGCAAATAAGGGAGGTCTTAAGCAGTTGTGGGATTATACATTGAAAGGAAATGGTCTTTGCTATATCAGGACTTAAAACAGATGAAAAATTAATTTGATATAACTTTTTAAATTCAGATTTTCAAATAACTGCTCTTCGTACCAATAATGTACTTATTAAATATGTTAAACTGAAGACAGGCAGAATGTTATGTTTACAAGAGAACTTCAGCAGTGCTTGACTGAAACGAGCAGCTATATCAAGTCTATGTGTTACTCCTCATAATTATTTCTAATTCCACTAGAATAAAGCAATTACTTCTAAAAATCAATCTGCACATGGTAGTATAATGCTGGATAACCATTTTAAGCTGCATTTAACATGCAACACTAATTTGAAAACACTCGTTACATGTAATGGGTGGAGAAAGATACTAAATCAGAATGCCAGAAAAAAACCTGATTCTCAGAGTGATACTAATGACTTCCAGTTCAATCTTTGTTCTGCAAGTTCCTTTCTCAGACCAGCTGGGAGGAAAAACAAGCAACATAAACCAGGTTTGGGTGTGCAGTAAGGTTAAGGGATATTTTGACTTGAGAAGTTAACGCAATGCTTTTATGCAGTGCCAAAGCCTCAAGGGCTTCTTTAAAATTCATCAACAGACAATAAGCTACAAAAAGGAGAGTGACATGAGTTCAAACTGAAAAAAAAACCTGCTCCGTTATCTCTACAAAGATATTTTCTTCTTGCCACCAAATTTGTAATCATTCAAGGCAACCACACAGCACAGCAAGAAACAGGCGTGCATTTTATTCTTAGATAAGTCCTTTGGCATTTTTCATTTGGGTTACAGAGCTTAATGAGCTATGAAGAGATATCATCTGGATGAAAAATCTCAATGCCTTGAAATGCAGAGTAGATACTAACTACTACAAAGCAAATTCTCTGCAAATGTCTGTGGGAAAGCACTGCTGTTTGAGAGAACTGTTAAAGCAGTTATTGGAGATTTTGAAGGTTTTTTCCTGCAGTGTTTTTTTTTTAATTTTCTCTCTGCTAGGCTGTAGAGATCAGCTGACCATAAAAGCAGGCTGAGATCACCATAAGCTTTGTTGTTAATTACAACAGGAACTGAAGTATAGGAAAGATTATCATAAACATTCCTTTCGTCCTCATTTTATTTTAGTTTGAAGGACGTGGTTGAATGTTCCTGAGAGAGCATTAATAATTTCAGCTCACTGGTTGCTTTTCATTACAGCATGTTCTAAAGTTACCCAAAATTAGCAAAATAGTACAAAACTAGTGCAGAGTGGTTCTGACAAGAAGCCAGTCCAACAAACAGCTTCAATCATTTTCCCAAGATTGCACAGAAACTCGTGAGTCCAGTTCTTGTTTTCTGCCAACAGTATTTGTGAGAATGGCAGATGCAAAACGGATTACCTTTGGAGGAAAGCACAGCTAATGTACAGTGATCCTTCTCTAACCAGCTGTAACGTAAACAGTAGCGATATTTGAAGTATTTTTGACATTTCAGGTGGACACTGTATTTCCCCAGATGCAGAGAAATGTTTTGGGAAATATTATACTGTATTTCTCAATGCACTGACAGGTAAACAGGATAGATACGGCATTAGTCTGTTAACATGCAAGATTTCTGTGTACTTTTGAAAGTTAGAGTAGCTCAGATCCCATACAGTTTCTACAAAAGCTTCTTCATAAACAGGGCAGTCTAATGAAGTACCAGCAACTAAGCAATGCCTATTACAAAGCTATGACCCTATTTGTCCTAGCTGTCTTTAGTCCATGATTCAATGCTTTCTTCTAGAAATATGAACTGAGTATAATCAGCTAATAGTCAGAATCCCATCTCACATACAATAATATCAAGACTGCAGCACAAGCCTTAATATTATTTCGTATTCTCCAGAGCCTTGACAGAAAACAAATGATTTTGTGTACACTAAGCAAAACATTCTTAGTGACCAGTAATGGACAAGGAAAGCAGCTCTCCTTTTAATGTGGCTTTGAGTAAAACACAGTAGATTTTTCTCTCTTTTTCTTCAAAAGGAGTGTTTTCCTGCATGCTTGTTGCCCATACACAAGGTGTGGAATTAACAGCAGTGGAGGGATTCAGGAGAATTAAGACCCCTGTTGGTATAGACTCACATCACATGTAAGAAACACCTGCTAAGGAATACCTGTATTCCTGCTTTGCCTTTCTCTTGCACTCTCCCTCTCCCTTTGTTAGATTCCCTCTAGCCCTACGCATTCTCTCTCAGGAGTAATTTAAAATTGAAAATTTGCCATTCTTAATAACAATAACGAGACTGAAATGGAAATGTAGTCATAGAAGTGTTTGTATTAAAACAGTACATTCCTACCATAAATCTCAGTGTATTTTGACTCATCCATTTATAGGGCTTCTTTGTCTCATGTATTATTAACAAAACTGTTAATTAGTGCTCCGAGCCTGCAAAATAGTGTGAAGTAATTTCATTAACTGGTACCTGCTCTCTTGGTTGTACCTTCACAACTGGAGCTTGCACAGCCTTGACTCCAAGCAACCGGAACAAGTTTGCAGAGATGTCAGTTAAGGTACTTTTACCTGAAAATCACAATCTGAAATCAACGTGCCACATTTAAAGAGGATCTTTTTAAAAAAAGTCTCTTTTCTAAAATAGAATCTAGACAACCACTTGTTTATAAAAATAAGAGGAATGGTTCACTGGGAACTTACGCTAGCACAAGGCTGTGAGTCACAAAAGCACTGCAAAAGGTATATGCGTGCAGATAAGAAACAACACATCATCTACCTGCTGCTTTTATGCTATGGCATGCATAATGGTAATTATAACCCAAAAGCCCAGGATCAAATTGAGGGGTTTGTAGGTCTTCGTAGAACTACTTGACTTGCTGTCACTTCTGAAATATTTCAAGCTTAATGTAAATTAGAATCAGAATTATAATTTTTGCCTTAACATTTAGGGAATAATCTAGCAGTTTTACTGGTGATGCATGCTTTTCAGAATGTCAGAGCTGCAAAGTCTGCACTATTTATTCATCTCTTTAAGGAAATAGATTCACACAATAGATTCTGCAAAAAATATTTGCAGAAAAAAAATGAAGTTATAAAAAGATCAGAGCAGACGTGTCTTTCTTGAGACAAAGTCTCACTTGTCTGTATTTACTACAAGGTGAGTCTTTGTAGTAAAACAGCTGAACAGTACATGATAAACGTATGGTAATACAGACAATACAATTGCTTCTATGCAGCAGAAGATGATGTAACACTGTCTGAAAGAGAACACAATCCACATCATACTGATGCTGTAAGAACAATATATTATATCAAAAAAATGTTTCATATTGGTTCCAAATATCTGACCCTTCAACTCAGTAATTGAAATCAATGATATCATGAAAAAGAGGGAAAAAGGTGTTGGTTACAGTTGGTATATTGGACAGAAATTATTCAGAAGTAAAAGAAATAGGTGCGATGGTCTGGCAGTGGACAACTAGTCAAGTAATTAGCAGCAAGAATCTGCTCCTGATGTTAGGAAGACAGACAAAAATAGAGACAGAAGAAGAGGTGAGATAGAATGAAGGGAATGGGAGAGGCTAGGAAGCAGAAAAACAACCAAAAACATATTTTTTGCACTGGGGAGTAGATTAAAACTACGGACAAAATGAAGACAATTACCCTTGACCTTGCCTATCTACAGTGTGAGAAAGTCAATGCAATGTTGTGCCCCAAGCCAAAAGTAGATGTGGAGTATGGCAAACAGATGAGAAAGGAACATGTAGCTGAGTAAAGAAGCTGTGCATTAATGTGAAGCAGGAGCTGTACTGGGACTTAAAGCTGGGAAGAAGTCTAGAGCTGAAGGCCTGGCAGAGCAGTAAGTCAAGGAGTTACAGATACTGGAGATAACACTGAATGCATTACATTGGATCAACAGAAGAGACTGAGCAACAGAAAAAAAAAAAAAACAACAAACGTCACATACTGGTGATGTGGTAGTAAAATGATTTAGAAAAGAGGGAGGCATTGAGTGTGCAGTTCTGATGGGACTAAGGACAACCACTGAGACTACAGAGAAACAGTACCTAGCTAAACTAGGGGTGAAGAGAAACTTCTATAAATAATGAAAAAGTAGATTCTCTCTTTTGATTGACCAATTACAAAAGTACAACCTGAGTCATTAACAAGAACAAATCAAAACAAAACCAAAGAAGCAGAAGGGAGGAGAAATAATACTTCATTTAGAGAAGTGAGAGGTTCTTGTGTTAAGCATTCACTTTTACTAAAACTGAGAAATGTCAATGAAATAGCTGAACTAGACTGCCATACATCTGGTACATCTTGTGAAGGGGCTTTATGTTACCACACTGTTCCATTTTAAGATCTAACAGAATGAAGAGAAACATTTGGTAAAGCCAAATGACCTTTGCTATCTGTATGGCTATTTCTTAAAGTTTCCAGCATCTAACAATAAAACTAAGTATTCATAAGTCAAACTGTAGTACCAATCACAGAAATATCTCACAATTTGAAATGCAGGCAGGCATTCCTTTATAGCAGCATGTACATTCATCAGTATGCATTTGTCTACATCACAACTTTGCAATTCTGTCTAACAGCAACAAATAGCAGCATAGTTCAAAAATTCACTTTTCTGGTAGTCAGGAGTTCATGTTTCAACACATAGAATTCCAAGTTTCAGAAAATTAATTTATGATGAATCTGAAACTACATGCATAAGATATGCATCTCTATTTAATCAACTACACTTACATTAGACAGTTTTACCTTAAATTTTTAATTAAAAAGCTGATTTAAATGGAATTTCAGAAAAAAGACAACCAGCAAAACACAAAAGCAACAGTTGACAGGACTGAGAAACATCCAAACTAGAAGCTCTCCACTTGCTTAGACTTCTGAAACCTTTGGGCTGAAGCAGCACAGAAGGGGAATAGCTGCTTCTGATGCTCATCAAAATATATATATTTTTTCCTGTGTAAATCTATGGGAGATAGGTGCACAGATTCCTATGCGACTTTTGTGCTTTTATATGCGTATCTGTATTTCAGATTGGTTCCTACTTTAATTACAGGAACATCCAGGCAGGTGTAGCTGTTTGTGAATTTGTCAATTTGTTTACAAAAATGCAGGAGATTATTGTTTCTTCCTCTACAATCAAAAAGAAGTATCACATCTTAAGTCATTACTCTGTCAAAGCAGAGTATAAAACAATAGGCGAACTAGTATCTTAGATAAATAAAGTGGTTTAAAGACATAATCGCTCAGAAATGTTTCTAGTATTGTCTCAGGTCAAAAAATAAATGGTGGCTGCTGACCTCAAAATTGCTCCACAAGGCAAGGTAAGCTGAAAGCTCAGGGTGATAACATGCAGCCTCTCCAACCTGGGACACAGCCCCCACTGCTCAAATAAGAATTGCAAAGAGATCCAGTGATGGCAACACGATCAGCAAAAACCCTGCCAGATCAATATGCAGCAATGAAGCAGGTGCCAAATGAAGCCAGGAAGCCAAAGACCTGAGTTTAGATGCCGTTCCTAAGGCAGTGGATAATGTAAGGGTCAGGGCCTCAGATGAGGCTTGTCAGTTTTCTCACAACATAACTATTTCACAGCAGCCTGCTGAAAACTTATGCAGTGATGACACACCAGAGCTAGCTTTGAAAACAGAGAGATAATAAAATCTTGGTACAGTGGAAAGAAACTACAGGAATTAGAGGAAATGATTATGCATTGGTTAGGGCAATTAGAGTCTATCAGTATCTGCTCTCCGGTTGTACAAAAGACACAGGAACTTGCACAAAATCTTTAGACACATGTATTCAGTTCGGATAAATCCCTATGAGACATACAGCAGACTGGGGAAGAGAAAATTAGACAAAAGCTTAAGATTCCCTATGTTTTGTTTTTCTCCTTGACAGACACTCTGAACATAAAGAGCCGTTTGTATCATGTGTGTCCCTTGACACAAGCATTTTCTCCCTCCTCTTTTTCATTCACAGATTAGTTTTGAAAACCAAGGAATAATATTCCTACACAGCTTCTTTAATATTTCAACTGTAAAAAAAATCCAGCATGTTAGTATTATCATTCAGGATGCAGAATAAGGAAGACTGCAGCAGGAAAAGTACAATTATTTCAGGTCTTCTGCTTAAATTTTAGATCAATTTGTGTTCTACGGTGACAAAAAGTCTCAAAAATGTAATGGGAAAGAGCATACTATGAAATTTGTGGTCATTGTCTGTTACGTCACTGAATGCTATCAGGGAACTTCCAGTGCTAGTTGTAACAAAACTGTAATGAGGCATTCAGTTTTATTTACATTTGTTTACTGATATCTTTAATATTTTCAGAGGAAATAAGAAGTCATTAATATAGCTCCAGTCAGAATTCAAATTATTGTATCTCGATGTTTTTGGTTGTTTTGTAAGCAGAGTGCAGTTCTAGGCAGCCTTCAGTGTATTCTACATGCTCACTACCACACTGAATATTGGTACAGTGCAGTGAATTGTATTTTATCTTTCCTTCTATCATAGCAATCTGTTAATCTTTGCTAACACCAATTTTAGTGATAAATAGGAAATAATGTTGAAAATTGAATAATTACCATGTGTAGAGACGTGCACAATTTTCACAAGGATTTTCCTGTTGTTCTTTGATGTGATTGGAATTTAGCTTTTTCCCAAATCAGTCTTGTAAAACCAGTATATTTATATACAAACACTGCTTCTGAAGTGAGTGCATCTTTAACGTATTTGTTACCGTAAAAATATCTCGTCTATTGAAAACTGTGTCGTATATAAAACTGAGGAGAAAACTATATTCTCTCCTCTCTTAAAGTATCTTATCTTGGCAGAAGTATGTAATGTTAAACAGGGAATTAATCTCTAATTATAGAAAATCTACAATATTTGACTACATATATGTATTACATGTACTACTTGTCAAGAAGATCATCAAATACCACAACCAAAAACTATAAAGAAGTTTTAAGTTATTTTTTGTGTTAAAGGATTTCAGTTGTTAAAAGATATTCTAAGGTACTGAAGACTTTCACTCAGCCAGCAATCTACAGAAGGTTTGATTTTAAGTTGTACATGCTGATTCACTCTTTGCTTTGAAAATGAAAGAAATAGTCTTCATAATGGGGCAAATGAAGAAAAAGTTAAATAAATATATAGAATTACGAGGCAAAGGAAAAAAAAATACCCAAATGAGTGAAAAGGAATAATACCAAAATGAGTGACAAGAAAAGGAAGAAGCTTCAAAAGCTTGAGGCTTTAGAATAATTATACTCTTTCTTGCTGTATATTGAGAAATTACCGTATTTCCTCAAGTCAAATATATTTGAAAAGACCAGCAGAAAGAAGGAGACACTAGTATTTTTGCTTTTTTAAAAAAAAAAAAATTAAATATTTTTTTTACAGTGCACGAATTAGATTCAAAGACAGGAATTTATTTATAAAAGCTAACTACAACGAAATTTTTATGGTAAAAAAGGTATTTGGTGTACCTTATTCTCAACAAACAGTGTAGTGCATTTTTATGTACTGCAATACGACCTCACACTTGGCAGATATTAAGTAAGATTTTCTGAGGTAATAGGAAGTTTCCATCTCTTGACAGCCAAGAGAACTTTATTATTTCTGTTGATACAATTTGCTGTGCGTCAAAAAATGTTGCGCATTATACCCACATTATTTTTACTCTAAAGTGCTCAAAAAGACAAATATGACAGACAATATTATTAGCAAATATTTTAATATTACTATGTCATTATGTTTTATGTATTATATATATAAATACATTAATGTCACATTTCTTTGCAAGACACCTGAAACTAGTTTACAGCCCAATTACAAGATAGGATATTTGAGTCTCAAAGACACAAAAACCCTGCAGCTTTACTCTTTCTTCTTAGGCGGTAAATGCAATTATGGACACAAATGAAGAAGCCTATATTCTTGCTTTCTATTCCTCTTTTCCAAGTGATTTATATTATCTTTACATGCAGTTCTTAAGCATTGTTTCTCCCAACAGACAAAACAATCTGCTAATCTTCTATTTAAGTCTTTAATTTCTTCCAGTTCTAATGCCACCCATTTCATAAAGTGAAAAGTATTGTTAAATACATTGAACATAACAGCTTTACAATTTTTTAAAAATGTTTAAAACTTGTTGAGCTTTATATATATCAGTGAGATTTTTTCAAACACCTACAGCAGATTATACACAGAAAGCCTCTCTCCAGGGAACCCAGAAGAGGCTCTGTGGTGTTTCCACACCCACTCAATTAAAGGATTACTAATTTAAAAAACAAGGCTTTCTTTGGGAACATAGGTTTAAGAGCTTTGTCTGATACTGGTAGGGATCATCTTTGCTTGTAAAACAATGGCAGACCTAACAATAGGAAATACACAGCTAAGCATGTTTGAGATGGACATAAACTTGATAGGTTTCTTTAATAATACAAACCAGATCCTACAGTAGTTTGTATTTAGTGCAGAAATGTCATTCATATATGTCCGGTATCTCTCTTTACAGTACCAGTTATAGGTAAAACCCTTCTGTATTTTTCTCTTCCATAACTAAGAGTTTGTGTCCAGACTGAAAAATGTGCCTTATTTCTTGTGTCTAAGTCAATTCATCCTAAAGAAAAGGATTAATTGGGCTATTAAAAACTATCTATGAACAGCGCAAAATTTGTTTTTTTCTTGCAATCTTAGTTTTACATAGATCCAGAACTGGCAGCAATTATCTGCCAGTGGTGTTCACTGATTCTATATTATAGAGGCCTATAGGTGCTGTGATAGATAAAAGCTAGTGAGTTGATATAAAATAAATGTAGCATGCTCCAAATAGAACAACATTTTGTGTTAGGCAGTGTGCAATGAGACCTGCATAGTTCTTATCATCAAGGACTAAAAAATGGCAAAAAGTGGGTGAAAATATTATAGCTTTCATTTAGAATACTCTACTTTCATAAAGAAAAGATATAAAAGACATCATGGACTGAATCATGCATGAGGAACAAAAACACACACATACTTCAAGTCCAGACTGACCTTAGTGACATTAACTTAATAACCAATAGCTGTTTTAGATTCAGTGCAACTAATATGACTCACAGATCAGCCAACCACAAACCAAAATCACTGTGGAACATGGTGCAATTTCTATACTCAACTGCCTTTGGATGAAGTTCTCTTTTAGGGCTCTAGCTGGCTTAATTTACTTAAGCAGTATTGCAGAAGGTAGCAAGTATGGGTAGCATCTGGCCTTTTACTGTGTACCATTCATTATTTCTTCACAAAGGTCAGAACTTTACATGCAGAAACAGCTTCAAGCAAAACATTTGGATGGGAAAAGCATCAGTGTCTCTACAAGCTTTATTTGGATGGATGACTCTCCTGAATTGCTTCTTGATTTCATTAACTTAAGTACAGAGTCTCTGCAACGGTTGTCTAGTATGTTACCCCCATAGTATCTAGAAGAAAACTTGAAGAAAAATAAACTAAACCAAAATAAAGTGGTAGGTACGCTTCTACCAATGAAGATCAGCTTCAGTTGTTATTCTTGCAATATACCTCTTTTTGAGTGAAACATGAAAAATAGCTCGAAGGCTCAAAAGTAGTTATGGTCTGGACATGCTTGTATTTTGAAAAGAAAAAAGAGCAGATGGATATAATAAATTAATTAAGCAGATTACTTTACAGCAATTCATTTTTTTCACTTGATGAACAAATATTGGATTAGTTATAAATCCTGCCATTACAACTGGCATTTGTAATTTTGACTATCATAGGAAACATGTTCAACTATACCTGAAAAGCTCAGATAAAATAAAGAAGCCAGTTATAAAATCTGAGACATATTTAGAACTATTCTTGAAATACAGCCTCTACAGAAATGTAAAAAAGTAATATACATTGGCTTAAAATTTTTAAAAACTAGAATCAGGTTATCAGAAGAGTATGGACTTCACAGAGAGATTATGCATAAATCACAGTGTTTATTATTATGCTTAAGTTCCTTATAGAATATAGTTTATCTTCATGTATCTCATGACAGGATTCTCCTACTTTTTTTTTTTTTTTTAAAGTCTCTTTATCTTACTTAAAAATACTTACAGTAAAAGCTTATTACATAGTAAGGTCTCATCCACAGAAATACATAATATTCATGTGAGCTAAGCAGTTAAAGATCTTTAATAAGGATTACTGAAGAGAGGGGGATATAATGCAAGTAAGAAGCAAGATTTAAAATTCTTCAGTCAAGCTCATCTTCCTAATACCTTTAATTTTCCTGATCACCTCAAGATTGATAAGATCTAAATGTTTCACGAGAGTTACTGGTCCTGATAATGCTGACTACATCTGCTCATGAAAGATGCACAATATCAAAGAGTGCTGTATAGACTATTTCACATTATTTTGCAATTAAAAAAAATATTCAAATAGCATTTTGACTTTGAAGCACACTTGCTGAACGTGCTTCAAACACATATATCTGTCTAGTCCTGAAATTAAGTTTATATTGCAAAAAAGCAATGATTCATTTGGTAGGTACTTTAGTAAGAAAGTCTCTTCTATCTATAATAATAGCATAATTTTGTAAGATCTTCCATCAATAAATCAAGCTCGCATTTATTCCTATCAATCTGCACAGGCATGCAGTTGATAAAGAGACTGTAATGCCACACTATTACCTTTATTTAACTATGTTCAGCTCTAAGGAAATGTGTCATTTTTTTCTCAGCAATATCATTTTTGTAGCCAGAGCAATATTTTATTAACCTTAACCAGGCCTTACTTCCTAACTAATTCTATGTGAATTTAATCATGCACAATATATATATATTTTTTAATTAAGAAATATCTTAATCAGAACCCAAAAAGTTACCATTAAAAAAAATTAATAGACTACATCTTCTCCTGTTAGTACAAAATGAACCAAGCAGCTAACGATTCTCAGTGGCAAACAGTTTTCTGTTATGTTAAAAAGAATAGCTTCCTCTGCTCCATCACATGGAGCTCATTATTTCATGCCCACAATTACTGTCTGTGGGACAAAATGCTGTGTAGTGCATATGGCCATTGCTGCGTTTCAGAAATTGGGTAATATGTCTCAGGGCAAGAAGTGTGTTACCCAGAACGTAACTTCAAGCATCTTCAGGAGCCCAGTGGAATGAGTGTTACTCTCTCATGAAAGAAAGAACATGTGTATAACCTTGTCCTTAACTGACCAAGAAGTGCTTATTTGCTTTTATTCAGTTTGTTCCTATTCCTGGTAAATAGTTTCTGATACCATAACCTAAAATTATTTATAACTTCTCTATCTTCTGCAAAGTACAATATCCTGTTTATCTGAAAAATTAGTTTGCAATTGCTTCTGTGGCAAATTCCCTCACAGATGGTCTTCCTTTATCTTATCAATGCCTTAATTGGATTCTTATTTTGTGGTGATCAAGCTTAATAAAGGTCCTTTACAAGAGGTCCTTCTCGCATCCTTTCATCATCTACAAACACAATTTTCAATTCTGAACATACTTTAGGAGCATATTTTTGGGATACAAGAAAATCTTGAAGACTATTCACAGACTGTTTTTTAATGATTAAGGACATGGGGATGTTTTTTTAAAGAGTCTTACTACCATCATTTTTATTACAACATTTTCTTTACTTTCTAATTTTAATACTATACTACACTAATTCATTGTCCAATACTTATCAGTACATTTAAATTTCAAATCACTATCTTATAGGCATTTTCACAATAAAGTATTATCCAAGATCATTAACATACTGTATTGTTTATACATTTGCAAATTTAACACAAAATAATGGTGATTTAAAACAATTTATTCCCCTCTGCTGAGCTAAACAGAAGTGACAAATCAATTGTTTGAAATAATTTGAATACAATTGGGTCTTCAGAACCACATCAGAACTGAAAGCTAAGAATTACTGCATCTTGTCAATAAACTCTTAAATCATGCTATCATCGATCAGAAATAGAAATAAGTATTTTGAAGTTCTCATTTCCCTATTAAGGTAATCTGCTTGCAGTAGTTTTTATAAATTATTATTTCGCAGTAGTTCTTAGTGCATGTATTTCCAATAAAAGCATTGTTTCCTGTAATAATGTAACCTCCCTCATGATCACTAAAAGCGTTCAACCAGTTTCCTTCTCTCAGCTGTCAACACAGACAGTAAGAAGCCTTTCATAGCAATATAAGGATACGAGCCACTTCCTTCCAAAAGCTTCCCTTATTATCACTTCCATAGCTGTATAACATGCTAAATACTAATAGGATTAACTTGGTATCAACTGTAACATGAACTAATGAACATGTAATGAAGTAGTTCAAAGCCATTGTGATACGTTAAGTAGATAACTAGATCAGTTTCTCTTCCACTTGTTCATCACCCAAATATTCTGCCTCTTACAAAACAAAAAGATTTCACAGGTAGACAAGAAACTGGGAGGAGGGACCTAGAAAATTATGAAATTGGTGGATTACGGAAAAACAACATAGGCTGATTATACTTTCTTGGGAGCTCCATTAATTGACTACCTTTATCACTAGATACCTCTAGATTTTTGTAAATAGGAAACATCTATATTTTCAGAAGAGATTTATGTCAGAAGCCACAAAAGGGCTTTGGTTTTTCTCCCTTTCAGCTCCGCAATGAATAATTTTAAGTGTTTGGTAGTATAATGGAAATTAACACTCTGACAGAGGCACTCAAGACCTGTACAAAATACCCAAACAAAATTAAGGATGTTATAAAGAGATCATCAGGGACAGAAGCTAAAGAAAATAAATGACCCACATCAGTCATTAGAAAAAGCAGAGCAGAAGTTAATGTGACAGTTCATAGTTAGCTCCATGCATTGTGTCTGAAATGCAGATCTTTTCTTTGCACAAGGAATCTGAGCCAAGACAACAAAATACACAAAATACAAAACAAAACCAAAGCAGAACAAGGACAGCTTGTAGGCACATTAGCCTCTGTCCCTAGTGCCAGTAGACAGAACTTTACCAGGAAGGAGCAAGGGTGATGAACTCTGTTAAATCCCATATGGGGTTTAGCTGCCAAGCTCCATGTCAGTGTGGTGCACAGGAGCTGGTTGTGCATGGCAAACTCTTTAGCTAACTTTGTATTAGGGGAAAAAAAGAAAAAAAGAAAAAGATTATATGCAGGGGTTTGGAGTATCTACTGTTTTTAAGATGTTGCTGAGCACCAGTTCTGAGGATCTCAGAGGATTGTAATGGTTATCTAAATTGCAATTAGATGTTTATGCCATATTGGCATGCTTAAGGACTGCAGTATTAGGTCTCTTCTCACCGGTGACAGGATGTGGGGAAATAGCCTTAAGCTGTGCCAGGGTAAGTTTAGGTTGGATATCAGGAAAAAGTTCTTTACAGAAAGGGTTGTTAAGTACTGGACTGCCTCCCCAGGGAGCTGGTTGAGTCACAGTCACTGTATGTGTTTAAAAACCATTTGGATGTGGTGCTCAGGGAGGACATGATTTAGCAGAGGGTTGTTAGAGTTAGGGTAGTATGGTTGGACTTGATGATCTTTAAGGTATTTTCCAACCTGAACAATTCTATGATTATCTAAAAAGTAAAAAACACCTTTCTTTTTAACACAGCACCAAACAAATAAAAAAAAATACCACAGAAGAATGCTAAATATTGATGAATGTCTCATACACTTAAACACTGGGTTACAGCATTCTCCTGGTAAGCTTTCGTAAGTAATATTGTCATGAAGATGTACTTAAGGCATATGACTACAGTGTAATAAGAGACATGCTGATTTTAATATTGGTTGAATTAGTATCAGATCTTCATTTGTTAGTAGCCAAGAATTCCCACATACTTTGTAAAGTATTATGATAGGTTAGTACTGTTATTATATAGTCAAATGTGGTTTGACTATATAAATACATATTTGCATTAGAATTTAGAGATGTAATTAGAAAGGAATGAAAGGACAATGAGATAATGCTGAAGATTTATAGTTAATACTATGCATTAAATAGCATGGGGAGAAATTAAAAAATATATGTTGGAAGAACTTAAAAGGGCAACGAAAACTGGCATTTCAGGTGCCATAGAGTAAGCAGTTCAAACATGCAAGAGATGGCAGGAATGGTCTAAAAAGCAAATAATCTCACAGAACAAGAAAGCAAACAATGGAACGTCAAAATAACAAGAAAAATATTTAAAAATATGTTAATTTTGCAAACCAGTCTTTGTTGTGACTAGAATGAAGATGACTGGATTTGTCAAGACATGAATGATAAGGGCCTGGGTAAGAGCTCTGTCCATGCAAATGATGAAGAGAGGCTGAATCAAACTGAGATTGCGTAGGAGCAATCATATTACCATATTAGCAATTGCAAAACAAACAAAAACTAAAAGGCAGTGAAGTGAAGCCTACTGAGGAATAACATGTATGATCACGTACACACTGCCCCAGTAGCACGGCATTTAAGGTAAGAACATTTTAGAATGAGTTCTCATTTTGCTGGTACTTTCAGCTTCCTAATGAGAGCCATAAACGAAACCAGACAGTATACACATGAAGGGCTGGAAGGAGGCAGCGCAACTGATTTTGCATCATGCATACTCAAGTGTTTCCTAAGGAGGCTTTTTGATGTCACGGGACTGGTCTCCATACTTTCCATTTTTTTTCTTGAACTCCTTCCCATGTTGCTGACAAAAATACATTTATCATTATGCTGATGAAGACTTCCAGTGATGCAAACCTTCTAAAACTCTGATGTAGCCAAGACTTTAAGGCCTGTTGACAATCATCTGATTTTGCTACTTTGTTCAGGAAAGAATACATCAATGTTTTTTCCAGCTTAAAACCACTTAGTAAAAGCTTTCCATGATTTTGTGCTGCAAGGAATTCCTTCTGCTAAAGTATTTAAGTGCTGCAGACATCAGAGATGATCTTGTATTCCAGCCTACTCACCAGCCAGTTCCAAGCTAGTTCCTGAAGAATCAGTTAAAACAAAGGTGAGAAATGTTTAAAGAAGATAGCTGTGAGACAGTAAATAACACTTCATTTTTTAATGCTAACACATGTAAGGCCTGACACAGTATGTATGAAATCTTTTCTACTGATTTTAAAACAAACTAGAAAAATAATTAATTTTTTTCTATCAGCAAGTTTCATCTTCTATACAACAAAAAAGCGAACTTTTAAAATAAAATTTTAAAACCTTAATTGAAAATAATTAACCTACTTATAATTTCCAGAAATCCATTCTGTATCTTTTTCTGACAGAAGTCAGAATGCAATTCAAAAAAGTACCTTAATCCTCGAATCTCTCTTAGAGTCATTCAAAATTGTCCTGTCACCTAAACTGTTTCATAAGCACATGTCAAAACATGGAGCAGTTGAAACCTTATAGTTAAAAGAATCCTCACTCCAAAGGCTGTCTGGTCATTGAAGGCTACATTATCCTGAAAGGAGTGATCTTTGGCAATTTTTATAAAACAAACCATCATAGCTCAGGGACTCTCTAAAATCTGGCTGAAAATATGAACCACAGTCAGCTTTTAACTACACTCCCCTGAATTAGGGAATGTGAAGGTAAATCTGTAATCTCTTTGCATCTGTACAGAGTACTGCACCAAACTCGAGTTTTGTGATGACCTGCACATATAACATGATTTTTGAAAGCATGTAAAGATCACGTTGAGTCATGTGATAAAATCACTCAAAGATTGGTGGGAACAGTACAGCAACTGTGGAGCATACTGTTAACGACAAATTCAAGGCTGTGAAATTTTTACAAAGATGACAAGCCCCAAACTCTTATTCATCAGCTGCACCACCTGGACAACAGAAAGCAAGCTGCAGCACATCTAGTCAAGAATTTCCAGTTACACAATCCAGTGGTACAGTAAGCAATCATGAGAAAATAAAAGTAGAAGGAATGCATGCATAAATCCACCAACTGGCTCTTTACTTTCATTATGTTTGAATGTTTTCTTCATAAAATTAGCAGCTTTATGCTCTCCACATACAAAAATTCAGTACACAGGAAGAAAAAGGCAAGACTTACACTAGTCAAGATTATTTTATGGCAGTTTATCTAATTTTAAAAAGACTACCCAAATGTTAGTAATCCCTCAAAACTTTAAACGTAAATAAAGCCAAAATTTCCAACTACCAAATGTATGATGATAGTAATTCAAAAGTTGCAGTGTAAAACAGTGCAACTGACAGAAGCTGTATTAGTAAAATACATTGGTGTTCTGTGTTTGATGACTAAGCTATTTGTTTCATTATAAAACACAATAGAATTAACTCTGTGTTGAACACAAAATCCCTGACACTTTCATTGGATGGCTGGGAGAGACAGACTCCCAAGGGCTGTGATGTTTTTCAGTAGCTGCCTCTTACTGACAGAAACAAGTGTGTAAACTGAGAAGTGGGTCTGATACAATTCAGATACATGGTATGAAAACAGGCTTTTAATTTAATCCACGGACAATTACTAGTAAAGCTGCTTTGTGTATTAGGTTTAATTCCTGGGCTGTGAAGTCATGAAATGGTGCTCAGCAGAGCAGAAAGGTGAACAGCGTCCTATTAAGTGAAAGCGAAGAGGCCATTTTACATATGGCTCTATAAGCAGGCTAAAGCGGGCGCCTGTATCTCAAAAAAGACTGCTTCACAATCACATTCCTACCCAACTGACTGAATTCACAAGCCTGACTGAATTCACAGTAACCTGTCACAAACAACAGTTAAGCTTCTGACTTGTGGCTTGAAGCAAATTTTTTGTCAGTCTTTGCATACATAGTTGTTTGCTAGAAAGTTTCTTAGCGCAGCTAATAGTCTAGACTTTTAAAACCAGCATATATTTCTACCTGCTATGGGACAGGTTCCAAAACAGTTTAGTGCCAGTAGCCACTAAGTTAAGAATACAATAAGCTGAAGAGAGTACATTGCTTGAAAGAATCTGAATACCACTGGACACGTGCCATTCCTGGGATACTCTCAAGGGATTTACTTCTTAAAAACAAAACTAGGAAAGAGAATTGTTAACTGTATGGATGTATGTAACGTATCGTTTATCATACTTACACTAAGCCTTAGGTTTCCACAACAGCATGCTGCAACTGAGCCATCCCTGGCACCTGAAACCCTACTTGACTGTCCCTGGCTTAGAGAAATGGAAGAAGGGTCCTTTGATTGTAACAAAAATGCTTGGAACTGAAGCATAAGTCAAAAAGTGAGAATATGGTAAAATACACTGCAAAAATGTCAAGACATTAGTAATTAAAGTTTTGGGCAATGTGTAAACAGGACAGAGAGGAGTTTTGCCGCAGCTGATGCTGCAGCAGGCACTGCACCTTTCCCAGGGATAAAATCATAGCTAGGTTCTGCTTTTGTTTTTCTGACTGGTAGCCTGCTGAGATAGCTTCCCCTAGAAATCACCTTAAAAACTACCTGTTGTTGTGAAATAAGACCATGCTTGAAACTCCAGAACAGTAGCAGAGCATGCATTTCCCATTAGAATCATGTATTTAATAATCACATGTGTAAACTACCATAAAACTGAAGATAGTGCATAAGGTGTTCTGCTTGCTAGATAGGACACAATACTGTGATGCCAACTACATGATTACTGAATATTACTGTATCATATGCATATTAGTATTTAATCAACTACATTCAAATGAAGAAGGGCAGCTGGGGTGGGAGAGAATCACAGGAAATAGCAAACCCAGGAAGGAAAACAAGATATGAATGTATTGGAAAATAAAGTATATACATAATGATGGCAAGAACTACCTGATTTTATTGAGATTCTTGTTTTCTTTCTGGGAAATAATTATCTGGAAAAATACCTATCTAGTGGAATGATTTAAAATGATTTCAAATACATAAATATAATTAATCAGGAATGTGTGAATTAATATTGAAAATCTAACTTTTGTGTGTGACAGTCATCACAATTTTTCATAGTAATGATACCACAAAATGAAATGTATTGAAATGCATTAGAAAACTTGTTTGCACAACTGCAAAGAATAAGCTGTTATTTAAAGTATTGAAATAAAAATCAGACATTAAATAATGTCTATCATGCAAACGTAGATCCTTCAGCATGACTAAATTTCACATAATACTTTCTGAATGTAGGTGTTTTAAAAGTAATCAAAGATTTCTCTCCAATCATAATTAAATCATTAAAAGACTTGGCCATTCTGAAAGCTGAATATAATTTGTGTTATTGTGACTGTCACAGGCTAAAGTTTTTCAAGATTATGTAAAATGTTACTATGGAAATAACGCTCAAATAATCATCTTATTTTTAATATAAAAATACTTAAAAGCGAGTGTCAGGTTATTAATTTTCAACCCATACGTGAATTAGTAAAATTGTAGTTGCAGAACCATTTTCAGCACTTTGTAATTCAGCATCTATACAACTCAAAATCGATAGTAATAAAAATGGTTTTATTTGGCTTTTTAAAAACCGGGAATAAAAATGTTATTCTACCCAGATGAAAAGGCAGCCATAAAAATTAATGAGATTATTTATCTTTTGATTAAATTAAGAACAGATATATCCTCCTGAAGGGTAAGCAGGTTATATATGATAGTGCAGATATTCTTTCATCAAGACAGAGAAGCTGGACAAATTTCGGTACTTTCATTTTTGTCCATTAACAGCAGTATGTGGATACAAATAAATGTATGCGTGCACATGCAATAGAAGATAATTTGTATCAAAAAGAAAGGAAACAGAAGAAGTGATTATCAGTAATTTAAAAATATTTTAAAGACCAAAAGGAAACGAAGAAGGAAAAAGTGATCTAGCGCTAAAAATATTAATATATAATGCCAGTGACAGGTAGATTTCAGCACTGATACACACATGTGAAAAGAGAAGTAAGTTGTGAAAATTCAGGCAGACAGATATTAAAATAAGACATACTGCTAAAAACAGATAGCATAAATATTATCCACAGAAACAACCAGATTAAAACAACAACAACAACAAGTACCTCTGTTGTTCACAAAAGAGCAGAAAGCTCTCAGTCTTTAAAAATTGAAATCCATGTTTCATTTTGTAGAAGAACTGTTAGGTCACAGCTTGAGCTGGTGATTGAGCACCTGGTGAAGTGGTGTGGCTGGCCCAGAGAGCATGGGCACGTTGTGTGCACCTGTGTTCTCCACATGAGCAGAAGGTACGGACCTGGAGTGCAGCCTATCTGGGCTCATGTAAGAGCCAGCCACTGGTGGGAGGGTATCTCCTGGACCTAGGCTGCTTCCTGAGAAGGGACAGAGCACATCGACCATGCCACTGAGTCATGAGAAGGTACATCTTCAGTGAATTAAGAACTGGGTTAGTAAAGCTGCAATCCTTTTCCCTAAAGTAGGAGTCATATGAGGCAACATTTTCCAATTGAACTTGACAAAGTGACCCTTGCATGAGATAAATTCATCAGCTGTTTTATTGCCTTCCTTCATGCAACATCCCTATCACACTAAAGCAAGAGTGGAAGAAAGAATGTTCAACTAGAACTGACCAACATAAATTTCACCTAGTTTTCCACTAGTTACAGAGTGAATCTTACAGGACCGGTCCATTTCAGATTGACACCTCATCCTACACATAAGCCATAGTACAGCAGAAACTGATGGCTTGCCAGACATGGGCTAATTCTACAGAATAGTCTGGGATAGAGTTGGCCTTCTGGGCTGCAGCTGCACACTGCTAGGTCATGTCCAGATTGATTTGAAAGAAAAAGGCTTTCCTCCATCTAAAAAAAAAAAAATCATGAAAATTGTCTGAGTGCCACCCACATGCTGATGATGTCAGACTGAGGAAGGAAATACTGCTTCTGTAGAACCAGGGTAGGAATCATGACCATGTAGTCTGAGATAATGAGCACATCACTGAATGTTTTGAGATTAAGAAACAAAATAAGAAAGCTAATTATGGAAAAGGTACTTTGATCATTCTGAGACTACATGAAGGCCAGTGAGAGCAAAAAGTGTCTCTGCATGGTTTTCTGAAAAATCCAAAGATCCTCAGGAGCCAACCAATTCCTACAGTTCACTAAAGTTTTGCTCAACTCTATTCACCTTCTTATTATCATTCTGACAATATCAATCACATCAATCATGAGAAAAGATTAATAACTTTATAGTTGCATAAGGACCTCATGGCACCTAATATGTAAGGAGTTTAAGATTCCGAGTGCAGAAAAATCGGAATAAAAATAATTCCTCTCTAATTATTCGATGCTGAACTCCAGATTGGAAACCATAATTAATTATTGTATATCTATGTAGTTTTGCCCTATATAAATGACCTACCAAATAAACTATGACATCAATGGAATGCAAAAATGCAAGCCTTCATAAATGCCTGTTATGATATGTTTTATTTCTTTCATGCAACCACACATCACACAACCAGGAACACCAGTATCAAGTACATCCAGTGAATGTGACTGAAACATAGGGCATTCATTTTTAGTTTTAGCATTAGTTTTAACAATATTTTTACTTCAAAAACATCAAGTGCACTTTGGAGCTAAAGTGTGCAGTGAAGACACACACATAAACATGCACAAAGCCAACAGAACAATAAACACATGCAAGAACACAAGTCACATGAGATTGCACACAGTTCAGCTTTCAGAATTTGCCTTCCCAGATGACAACAGTCAAAGTGATCGGCTGGATCCTATTGCACAGTTCTACAGGAAAAGGTGGGTTCTACGCTTGCAATATTAAAGATCCTAATTGTATCACATCATTATGGGGACTGCATTTGTACCTCACAGATACAGAATTACGGTAACAGGGTTGGTATAACTGTGGGATAACTGAATGAGTTTTGGAGTTTGTCCGCTCTCACTGCAGAATGGATTTCAAAAACAGAGATCACCCAGTCCATAAAAACTGATTCATATTAGATGGACATAAATAGCAATGACAGCAATATCAAGGCAGTCTTCTAATTCAAAACAGTAAATACTACCTAATAAAGATAAATGCAGTCAGAATTTCTCATAAAGATGACACAAGCTGGTTCAGTAACTCTTGAGAGAAGGATCTGCACTGACAGCATTTTTGGAACAAAGATTCTGATAGACCAAACTTTATTCCATGGTTTCATTGAGTGAGACCACTTTTAGTGGCCTTCAGATCAGAATCTGTACAGGAAATACTAACTACTGCATTCCACTAAAGGTTTCAAGAGAAATACTGATGATAATCTGCTTTATAGCTAATATGGCTAATATTTTACTAAATTGTTAAAAATAGATAAGTTGGTTTAAAACATTTTATTTGAAACCTGAGAAGGTAGTAAGGTGACTACTAAACTGAATGCTTCAGAAACCAAGAAAAATAGATAACAAAACAACAACACACACACACACACACAAAAACCCAAAAAACCAAAAACTAGACACAAAGTAACCTTTAATAGTGAAAATAACATAATTTAAAAAAAAAAAAGTGCTTCAGTTCCTCTAGCACTGCTACTAAAACCCAGAAATGCTTCCCTTCATAAGTTTTCATTAACAGCATTGTAGAAACAAAAGACCTATGCAGAAAATAGCCTCTGAGTATTTGAGTAATTGATTTTAGGTGAACATTAAGTTACAATTACCAACAAATCTCTTGCATATATCATTTTTCCATTTATTTTCACTCAAGCACAGGATATAGATGCCTGTAAGTGAAATGCAGGTGACTACACTGATGCAGTTCTGCCCCCTCCTGTTCTGTATGTGCTGGTGACTTTAAAAATAGACTGAATAACTCAAGAACACTGCAAGCACAAGATAGCCAAACTCAGCATAAACTAATTTGATGGACATGACAGGACACAGATCAATCTTGCAATCATTCCTCTGGATTCTGACCTATCAATTTTTAAGTATTTATGAACAGAAGAGAGAAACATAATTATTTATGCAACAAAACTAAACCATAATCCTATTTTTCCATTTACTTTATTGCAGAATTATATTCAATAATAATTCATTTTTACTTGATATGTATTTCCCCATGTATTCTGACCTAACTCTCTGTCCGTAAGCTCAATAAATGCTCAAAAAAAATTTAAGAGACAGCCCCAGCAGCTGATCTCCTGCTTAGACAGGTTAACAGTCAGAAGTTTTATTTCTTCTATTATTTTATCCCAGTACCACAACACCACCTTCCCACATATCTTTCTTTAAGATGGTTCCTGTATGCATTTCAAAAAATTGCTATCCAAAGACAAAAACATCAATATGTAAACACAAAAAAGTCCCTCATGAGTCAGAAATCTTAACAAAACTGGCTACCAGGATAATCTTTTTCACTCTTATCATGAGAACTAGACCAAATGAACTGATTACTTTGCCCAATGAGTCCTGTCAAGCTCACGAAGAGCTCTAGCTCTTTTCTACTGTGAAATTCTAGGATGAGCACTGCTAAGGCATATGAGCATCATGGAAAATCAGCTTTAAGTGGTTTAAGATCATTTTTACAAACTAACAGCATTAATGGAACCTTGTAAGCATATTGCAAAATAACTGAGAAAAGTTCACATTTTTTAAAGTTCTCTATAAGAAAAAAAGATTTCTTTATTTTGTGTTCCTGCTCCTCCAAACACAACCCTGTCAAGAGATCATCTTTGAGAGGCTCATTGCCTCTCATGGTCATAAGGAAAGCGTTGCAGTCAAGTTAAGAATCTTGATAAGACTTCATGACTGAAGTGCAGCTAAAACCTCCAAAATTGGCTTTCTAAACACTGAGAAGAGCTGGACAAGTGAGAAAAGGTGTTAAAGCAGGTCAGGAAAAATGTCCCTGTGGTCAGCAAAATTTAAAATATGAATATTCTGATAAAAGCTTATATACTGCAAAGCAGCTTTTCATGTAATCAGGTCTTAATATTGTTAGGAATTAATACTGAAGGACAAACTTCAAGTCTTAGTACGATCTGGAGCACCCACAAAAGGATCAGCTGTAGCACCCCATCCCCAAGGACAAAGCTTGTCTGCTTTTAATGAAAGCAGTCTTTTGTCTTTTTTTTTTTTCAGGATATAGACTGTGATGAAAGCAAAGAAAGGTATTGCCTAGTTCATCTCCAGAGGGTAACATTTTTGA
The DNA here is from genome assembly GCA_035772895.1 of Perdix hodgsoniae. Taxonomy (NCBI): domain Eukaryota; kingdom Metazoa; phylum Chordata; class Aves; order Galliformes; family Phasianidae; genus Perdix; species Perdix hodgsoniae. Next base: position 35,700,018 of record JAPSGF010000001.1, read on the forward strand.
GAAAATGCTCTTTGCTATACAGAGGCCAAAGATCTTTTTCCAGGCAAAAAGCAAAGATAGCACTCTGAGGTAAATATTTCTACTCCAAGGGGAACAAATATTTTTATATGCTGATTTATAAACTCCTTGCAGGCTATACTGTAGTCAGCTGTAGAACTAAGCAATGCTAACAATTTCAGAAGCATTTCATGCTGATGTAATTAAATATTAGAATATTTCAGTTGAATATTATAGTACGGTTATTTGTTACATAGAAATTTTAGAATGAATTCATTTCCAAAATCCATTCAAATTCCCAAAAAACATAATTTTCCCATTTTGGAGGAAGAATAATTGGTTTTACCATAGTCTATTATAATCTGAGTTTATCATTCCAATTTACAGAATTTCAGAACAATTCCATTCTAAAAACCCTTTCAACTATTTTCCCTTCCCCCCTCTCCCCCCCCAGGCAATTCCCAACTGGAATGTTCTGGGCATCCTGTTTTGCTATACTTGAAGATATACTCACAAGCTAGTTTGAATCAGACTGCTTTTTTGCCTGTCTGACTTCTGGGGAAATATTTTCAGCTCTCCTTAAGGGCACTAATAGGAGAAAAGACCGTGATGAAGGGAGTAGTAGCCACCAACTTTAAGATATGCAGCCCTTAGCTAAAAGCACTCAATGTTTTACTGGGAACAAGATAACCCACTTAGAACTGTAAGTAGAACTTTGACAATCCCAAGGTTCAGTAGATGCCTTTCCTTGATATCTGATGCCTTTTTTAATTTTAAAATTAAAAAGCTGTTAAAATCATAAGTGGATCCCAAACACACTGGTTACAAGTCACCTTGCCAAGCTGTTCTTTGCCACTATTACACTCCCTACTACTCGTTCATCTTTCCTTCACCTGCTGACAGTGTTGTCATCTTGACATAAGCTCTACAGGTTCAGATCCATAGATCTTGTGTCAGGGCTCGTACCACAGCTGTCAGATTGGCTATGCACAATTGCTGTTGTTCCCCACACGTAAGAAATCATCACTGTCAACATCAAGGGTGTGCGCATCTTACCTAGCATCTGTAAATATAGAACAGTTACATTTTTGACCAGTGTGGAGTAGCCAGCACAGTTATCACACTGCAGTTTAATTATTCCATTTTTCAGTAATTCATGATATGTGACATATATCTGCTCACATATATTATATAGCCATGCAATTATCATATTTCAGACATTATATTTGAATATTACTGGTGTGCCTATGCATCCTGCTGTGATACTATGAATACTGAAATAACATTTTATGGCTTGATATAATGACCATAGAAGATTATGCCTCTATGGATTTGGTGATTCTGCAATTTTTATATCTCAATTAAAAATAAATAAATAATTCTTCAGTTAGGAAGATTCTGTCACCTTTGCTGAATGTTTTGCTGAAATAACTCTATATGGGTGACAAGAAAGTCTCATTCCTATACCCAGATAGAACTTCGTTCCACTATTTAAAAGGGTCACCTGATGTAATTCCAATTAATGCTTCTATCACTATAGAAAACCTTCTTAGTACACAGAGTTTTTTATTCCTATTAGACATTTCTCTAACTTCATTTTATCATTCGTACCATTAATCCAGCAGGTGGTTAATCATCACACAGTCACTTGCTCACTCTCCCCTTCCCAGTGGGATGAGAAAAACAAGAAAAAAAAAAGTATAATTCATGGGTTGCGATAGAGCTATTTTACTAAGATAGAGATGAGGAGAAGGATAATAGTTATGACTATATATATACACGTGTATATATGAATGTATATAGCAAATGATGTACAAGCAATCGCTTACCACCCTCTGACAGATGTCCAGCAAGCCTCTTGAGCAGTGGAAGAGAGAAAAAGATGAATTCCCACCCCTTTCAAAACTTCTTCTGTTTGATATCCTGGTACAAAATTACTATTTGGCCATTTTAAGTCAGCTGTCCTAATTCTGTTCCCTCCCAGCTCCTTGGGCCCTTCTTTGTGAATGGCCTAGGCTCTATGCAGCACTGCTTAGCAGCAACTGTAAACATCAGTGTGTTAGCAATATCGTTTTTCGCCTAGAACCAAAACATAGCATCATACCAAACACCCTGAAGAAAACAATTCCGTTCCAGCTGAAATTAAAGCAGCACCTCACTTCTCTGCCCCAAGCTACTCACTAACTGCGCTGTCCAAGGAAAATCCTGAAACCTTTCCTTGGAACACAGCCCTTCATTGCAAGAGAATATAATAAATGTCAACTTTATAAAAATCATTAAACTTGCTACTTCTTTAATCTTACCTCAAGAAAGCCTCTCAGAAGAACACTGCTGCTCCCAGATGCTTTCTCCTCTTAAGGAATATAGGATATCTCTTATCCTCTCATAGACAATGCAACTCTCTGCACTTTATTGTGAAAAATCCAGGTTTTGAGCAGAGATGTGAAAGTTAGAAAGTGCTCCCTGTTGGTACTTTGTAAGAAAGTAATACAGTATTTTGAGATCTGGAATTCTTAGTCTGATTCTGATTTGTTCTCTGACAAGTAAGCATGCTTCTTTACCACCAATTTTCATGTATATTTGAAAATAAATAATAGTACACACACTAATAATAATGCTTGCCTGTGACTACTTCATATACACTTCACCTGAATTGTTTACTTTAAATCCACTGCTTTCAAAATCTACCTCAGATTTAAGTCAATATTAAAATGGAAAGAAATGTGACCCTTCAGGTTCTCAAACTGAAACCCACCAGTATAAAAAAAATGAGACATAGTTCGAATGGTTGCAAAAGACTTAAGCACATTCTGAGTTACTGAAAGTTAACTTCTAACATTTATATTGTAGTGCTAAAGACAATGTTTTGTTTATATATAGTTTAATTTGTTATTTTTGTGCTTCTTACATCAAAAAAAGATATCTCTGCCTTTGAGGGTTAACAAAACCTTTGTGACTGAGTACTAGTAACCATGGAAATACAAAGAGCTAGTCAGAGACCAACATCAAGCTAACAGAGGTGTTGATAGACAGAAAATACACATATGATGAATTTGCTACACATGAAAGCTAGCTGAACCTGTCTCAATTCCATTAACAATGGAGGAAGCAATGTCCACAAAGCCTTTGGAATGCTTAAAAGCATATAGCATTTACTACAGATTCTCACTGTAAGTAAAGGAAAATGCCTTTAAAGGTAGTTTTTAAAGCTCTTAGTGCAACTGAACTAGTCTAAAAGCAGACGAAAATAAGGATAAAATGGATACTATGTGAATAGGAACATTAACAATGCAAATGAAAAGACTAAAGGAAGCCCAGCTGAAGTTTTCTTAGACTAACACTCTATTTATAGAGCTCATAAAGCCAACAGCCAGTGATATCTGAGTAACCTGTGTTAGCTTTGAGAATGTTTTCTTGTCATCTGCAGAAAGCCCCAACTTCAACAGTATCCAAGACAAACAATCACTCGGCAGATGATTTATTGATCAAACTATCTACCTTGTAAAAATAAGGCATGAATGTTTAACGACTGTCTCAGTGACAGGCCAAAGCAAAAAAAAAAAAACAACAACCCATTATTTAAACAGCCACAATCACAGTCCTTAAACACATGCATCCCCAGAGAGATGGAAAAAAAAAAAAAAAAGGCATATATTCTTTGCTATAATTAGGAAAGTATGACCACCAGCAGTAAAAATGTTTTTTTCCAGAAAGACATCTGAATAAGCTACATCTACTGGGAAAATGCTATTACATATATATAGTAAAATATATATTCATAATATATGTATATATGACTTATGTTACACAGGTATGCTGTGACTCAGAAAAGCCATAATGTGTCACTACGATCAGCTCTAACCTTACCCAGTGTGACCAAACAGACACTGTCTCAGTCTCAAAGCCTGAGAAACATTAGACAAATTAATCCAGACCTCCTTCCTTGCATCTCTTTTTGACTTGCAGCTTGTATAGGAACTTTGAATTGTGGCATGAACCTCTGATTGATCACCTAAGGCAAGCAATGAGTCAGCCATGGGAGCACAGATGAAGGCAATTCTCCTGTGTGACCAGAAGGGGTGAAGCCTGGCTGCACCTCTCCTAGACCCATTTAAGAGCTGACTACTAGTGGGGAAGGATCTTTTACGGAGATCCCTCCTCTGGAGTTTCATAATGAGCCCAGGATATGGGTAAGCAATCTATCTATTCTCTTTTGGTATAATAACTGCTTAGCCAAACTCTCTGGTATATTTCATAACTATAACATCTGTAGGTTCATTGATTATACACAGTAGAATTAGAAATCTCTTTCATTTCTGCTCCTGGCCTTCAGGGATGCCGAACACATCCAAGCCAGGAACACTTCCCTTGAAGCACAGTAATTTACATGCTAAATAATCAAAATAGTAATAGTACACTTCTTCAAATGTGCTCAGCAAATACCTGTAGGCTTTAAAACTATGCAGTGAAAACATATGGCTCTATAAGACTTAACATCCTTAAAGAAAACCTATTTCACCATTTCCTTTCTGTAGGCCTTTATGACTTTTTATAAGATATAAGATACATCATCTTTACTTTCCCAGCGCCAAGAAAAAATGATAGATTAATTTTGCAAACTCTTACGACAAATGTTTTTTTTTTTCCCCTATCTTCTTTGCCCATTTGCCTTTTTGTATTCTGCAGAAAAAAACACAAACATCATAGATATATTGCAGATTTCTGTAGGTGTGACTATAATGACTGGGGTTGTAAATAGCTGAAACATCATTTTAATACTGGTAGTTGCACTTGAGGGGTGGAAGTATTTTAGATACTAGGAATCCCTGACAGAACATATTATGACTGGGACTAATTGTGTGCTGAGAATAGAGATCCCCTGGGCTTGTGTTAGAGCATTCTTCGTTAATTCAGCTTTCTTTCTCTGTTTCTGACATTTATGGCCTGCTGTTCCACTGTACTATCACCTGTTTCCCCCAGTTACCATCATTTTAAATGCAAGATCAGGTAAATGAAATGAAAAATGAAAATACTGGCCAGATGTTTTCTTGTAATTTCTTCTTCAGTTTTAGAAGCAGATATGTTCAGTTATAGGTATATTTGAACTACAGTAATCAATCTAAATTTCATTACGTTGTCTACAGAAATTTCCAAAGCCTATGCCTTAAACTGTGGCATTTTAATAATGAGCCAAGATAAAACTTGAAGAAATCCCATCCTAGCACTCTAGAAATGAATCGCAGAGATAAAACCTTACAGACCATGGTCTTTCAATAAAATAGTGCTTTCTAAATACTTAAATAATTTTTGAAATTCAAATGGACTTCTATCCTACTTAAAGACTTGGAAAAAAATATGGCCTTCGTTTTTTTTGCTGATAAAAGATGTGGCATCAAAGATCCCACTCCCAATCAGAGTTACTACTGCATTATACTAATTACTACAATATTTGTAATATATTAGAAATATTACACAAAGATATGATTTATTACAAAATCCAAATGAACTCTGTGGATTACATGAGATATAATTTATAGAAGAATGTTTTTTCTAGTGTTCTAAGTGAATATTGGCTGCAGTTCATATTTCCTTTTTGTGCAATGAATGATTTTTTGAGTAGTACTTGGGAAGTCACCAATTCAGTATTCATAAGAAATACCAAATACAATATGCAGAAATGCTTGAACAGCAGCCAAAAAAAAGAAGTCTTCATATTAGTATAAGCTGCATATCAGCTAATTAATATAGTAACTGATTATCTTAAGTGATTACTTGTGGTATTTTAGCCACTTATCCTCTGAACTTCAAGCTAGTATCTAAAATAAGGAGGTGTTACCACAACAGATCCCTGGCCAAAAAAAAAAAAAAAAGCATGGGAATAATTTCTATTTTTATCTTATATTTCAGTGGAGAATCTGGAGTGACTAAAACTATTTGAAAAGATGCTTTCAAGCAAAGCCAGAAGTAAAGTAATATTATCTTCATGTAATTAAAATTAAACGAAGTTGGAGATGCAGATCCATAAATGTTTAAGCGAATAATTTGCCTTGAAAATAAAGGATGTCTTCTAAAGTAACTTCATGAGTCTGTGGTAAATCTTATATTCTTCTTCTCTGTCCTAGGCATAAGATTATTCTCTTCTAGCATGGGTAATGAATATTTGCTCTCTAAATAGACATGCGCTACTAAAACACAAAGGAGTCTAACTGTGCACTGACAAGCTAGGAGCACTGTCAATAACTTAGATCCTTTGTGGACTGCATTTCATTACTCACTAATAACTTGGTCTGTATGGTTACAGATAATGTCTTCAGCTTGAACAGTAGTTTTGTATTCAGTTCACAAACACAAACATGTAAAAACCTGAAAAAACACATCACGAAAGAACATTTCCTTTTTTGATTCAAAGGTCTGATCCAAAAATCATTTCAAATAGTATAATGAGCTGCAGGTCAGATCTGCAAAAAGCACACACTCAATTCATGCCTTCAGTAAAATCTATGCTGTAATGAGTACACATATACACCTTTGCTAATATTTTCATGCTTGATCTTTTTATGCTTTACAGAATCACAGAATGGCCAGGGTTGGAAGGAACCTCAAGGATCATGAATCTCCAGCCCTCCTGCCACATGCAGGGCCACCAACCTCCATATTTAATACCAGACCAGGCTGCCCAGGGCCCCAGCCAATCTGGCCTTGAACACCTCCAGGGATGGGGCATCCACAACCTCTCTGGTCAGCCTGTTCCAGCACCTCACCACTCTCTCTGTAAAGAACTTCCCCCTGATATCCAACTTAAATCTTCCCTCCCTCAACTTAAAACCATTTCCCTTTGTCCTGCAGTTATCTACCCTTTCAAAGAGTTGATTCCCCTCCTGTCTGTAGGCTCCCTTTAGGTACTGAAAGGCTGCAATGAGGTCACCCCGCAGCCTTCTCTTCTCCAAGCTGAACAAGCCCAGCTCCCTCAGCCTGTCTTCGTAGGGGAGGTGCTCCAGCCCCCTGATCATCTTTGTGGCTCTCCTCTGGACCCTCTCCAACAGCTCTCTGTCTTTCTTGTGCTGGGGACTTCAGACCTGGATACAGTACTCCGGATGGGGTGGAGTAGAGAGGGACAATCACCTCCCTGTACCTGCTGGCTATCCTTCTTCTGATGGAGCTCAAGATACCATTTGCTTTTTGAGCTGCAAGAGCACACTGCTGGCTCATGTCAGTCTTTTCATCCATCAAGACCCCCGATCCTTGTCTGCAGGGCTGCTCTCAAGGACCGCTCCTTCCAGTCTGTATGGATGCCTGGGATTCCTCCGGCCCAAGTACAAAACCTTGCACTTTGCTGTGTTGAACTTCATCAGGTTCACCTGGGCTCACCTTTCATGTCTGTGGAGGTCCCTCTGAATGGCATCCTTTCCTTCCACTGTGCTAACTGCACCACTCAGCTTGGTGTCATCAGCAAACTTGCTGAGGGGGTACTTGATTCCATCATCAATGTCATTGATAAAGATGTTAAAGAGCACTGGTCCCAAGACAGACCCCTGGGAGATGCAGGACGTTACCGGTCTCCACCTGGACATAGAACCATTAATCACCATCCTCTGTCTGTGGTCTTTCAACCAATTTCTTATCCATTGAGTGGTCCACCTACCAAATTCACATCCTTCCGATTTGGAGATAAGGATGTGGTGGGGGGCCATGTAAAAGGCCTTTCATTTTTTTTCATAAAGATTTTGAAGTTGTGTAACCAACCATTGATACTAAACAATAAACAAAATGTTAGGGAACAGTCATTAAAATGTGGAGTAAAAAGAGCATGTAGAAACTGTACTTAGAGTTGTTATACAACATTTGAATAAAAATTACACTATGGATGGCATAGCTCCTATTTGTGAAAGGCTTAGCATATTCCTAGACAAAATTAAAAGAATTATGTAGGAAAGACAGAATGCTCCATTATATCATCAACATAATTGAGTGTGACACAACAAATATACGATGGGAGAAAACCTAAGGAAATACAAAACAATAGGCTACTCCTAGCCACTACTTCCAACTTCAAGTCTGAATTAATTAAAAGATCAAGTCATACAGAACAGTAGAAAAATGAATAACTAAGAGAATGATTATTCTTCTCAAGAACTCAGAGAAGACTTATAGGCCAGAATTTCTCTTCAAAGAAGGAAGAGCATTCCAGTTACACTGCCAAATTTGACGCCCAGGCTTAACTTGGTTCAGCTCTCTGACCCAGGTAGCCTGCAGCAGAAGCATGTGAAGAATTTCCAAAAAGGATTTTATTTTGTTGAATGTTGCAAGTTGGTCTGTCGTTAACTTGCGTCGTTGTTTGTGTCTCCTGTAATCTCACACATTGCTTCTAAACCTTTGGTCCAAGCACTGGTGTGTAGGATACCCGATTATCTGGCAAAGTGAACAGTTTAGCCTTCTCCTTCCATTCATCCTGAATGACTCCAGGCACAGGCTTCATTATTACACTCACAAGAAATGTTGAAAGGACTGACTTAAGAACAGTATGACTATTACCCAGACTAAATCTCCCATTCTCTGCTTTGCTTGTCTCTATACACATATTCATGGATAGGTCTTGGTATATCTAGGATGAATAGCATAACATATTATGTTCGTATTCTTTCTGATCTTACTGTGTTGAAGAACAGCTCTTTGCTCTTTCTGATGCAAATCCAGCATGAAAGTAGAAAAGAATGACTCTAAGAACTTGCATGAACTATGTGATGTAGAACATCCTGGCTACCACTAATGGTAGAGAAGTGAAGACTGAAGTCCTCCTGCCTTCCTTTATTAGATATCTACAATTATAACAGTGTGGTTGAGAATCTATTTAATGTGACACTGGTAGTTACAGTTTCAACAAGCAATGTCAGCTTAATATACAAAACAAAATGGATGCCAGTACACTGGTGGGTAAAATAAAATGTCCAAAGAAAAGTATTTTGCATCCTTATTGTTAAATTCTACTTTTCCAAGCCAGGGTTTTCCTACTGAGAAAAAGAGTCAAATTACACACACCACACTAACGCTCATCAGTATGACATTCTGGTACCTGCAACTTCAGTTCCCACTCTTCATATACACCAGTGCATAGCTCTCAAGCATGCAAGTCAAGTGACTATATCACAGCCCAGGATGGAGCCCAGGAAGGGCAGGGAAAAGCATGATAATCTGTCTGGACACGTAGCTTCACTTTGTATTTGGTGCAAGGATCCAGTGCCTGCCATATCCAGGCAGTGCCCATATTTTGTCCTTTTTCCTCACCAATCATTTTCCAAAGATTCTTTTGGAAAAGTTACCTTTATTCTCTGCCATCAATACTAAGACCGTTTTAGAGATGACTGGGATTTAACTTCCACAAAAACTTATTCCCCTGTACATGAAGGGGCAGATGAAGATCTAAAACTGTATGGCAATTTGCAGTTTATTTGTATAATTATTTGATTCTGGAATTAGATTGCAGCTTGGCATCCACTTGATACTTATTAAGTGTAAATATTTTCAAGTAGCTCTACCTCATATATATAGCTTGTCTGTGTGTATAATTGATTAATATATAGTCTTTTCTGTTATTTGCACTAGTCTCCGAAATTTATCCCCAACATATGTTACTGTGGATTCATTTTTGTTGCCTTTTTCAGGCACTGAAATGCCACATCCATTTAATGGCATTTGCTGTGTGTGTGTGTACACACACACACACACACACACACACATTTTGATCACATCACAGCATAGCAAAACATAAGTATGGGCTAACCTCAATGCTGCTGATACAGTGACCTTTATTTTAACATGAACTGATCAGAAAATGTATATGAGAAAAAACAACTCACTAAGAAAGAATGAGTGACTGAGCACAAGGATGAGAATAGATTTTACAGCTAAGTACAGTTAAGTATCTCTTAGATTGTAAAGATGCCAGCTAACATCCCATTATAATGTGCCAGCTGCTGTCCAAATAGATCACAAAATGAAAGTTCCCATGCTGAACAGGGCTTAAAATAGAGCAGCTGATGAGTAAGATAGTATTTCTTCTATAAACTTCACATTTCATGCATTAAGACAGGCATGTCCAACTCATGGCCACAGCCCACCCCAGCCCAGCACTGCAGTCATCCCCAGCCCTGCCTTTTTGGCCCCTAACTTGGAGGCGGATGTTGGTGGGATGGCAGTAGGGGTGGAACCTTTTCACCAATATTCCATTCCATTTTGTTGCTATGTGACAGGTGGCAGATGGCAGCAGAGGGGCACTCTGACAAAATGGTGCCTGACATGGAAGTACATATAAAGCAAAGGGGTGGAATTGAATTCTTCCAAGAAGAAAAAATGGCCCCATTGACACTTGCTCAATGTTTGTAGAGACCAACCAGTGGATGTGAGCACCGGGAGGCAGGGTGGTGCATTTCAGCAGTGCCAGCAGTGGCTGTGGGTCACCCCTGCTGGTACAGGTTTTTACAAGCACGGCATGAAAGCTTTTGTTCATTGCTGACAAAAATGCATAGTTAATGGTAGTGACTATGTGGAAAAATAGTGTTACATAAGAGAATTTGCTCTTATATGTCATTGTGCTCTTCGCATCTGTTGTCATTTCCATGTAAACAAATAGAAGGCATTATTTTGGGGGTGGTCTACATATATGCAGCCCAAGACATTTCCTTTTCACTCAGCACAGCCCAGGCAAGCCAAAAGATAGGACAGCCAAGCATTAAGACTTTGCATTATCAAATATTCCCAGAGTTGCTGTTCTCTAAGAAAAATCTGCCGCAGGACAAAAGTATCAAATTATTTGACTATTCAGTCTTTAGAATGTATCTGTTTTCATGCTACAGTCAAAAACTCCCTTGTAGTCTGTTTTGTGGTTCACATCCGTGGTTGAATAACTCCTGGAACTCAGAAAAATTTAGAACAAGAGGGAAACCTTCCCTACATACTTCCTGCCTTTCTACATGAACTAATAAGAAACAGTCCTCCCAGCTTCCCAGTATACAACATGCCAGGCACATCTACTGATATACCAGCAATAGAAGTAGTCTGATTTTGCTGTTTTTAAAATATCTTCTCTGTAAACAAAAAGATTGTTTCTCTAACATTATCATGCAACAATGCAATATTAATAGACTACTTAATTAACATTTATCTGTAGACAATAGAGAAATCCTAAAGGAATTAAATTTAATTTCAATTAATTTTAATTATACCATCCTCTAATAAAACTGTGGGTTGTTAATTGATCTGCTTTCATTTATTTTATGAGCATAAGTGAAATAGAACCAAGCCTCTAGTTTTTAAATATTTTATAGCTTCTTATCAGAATATGTGCTGCAAGCATCATGTTTTCCATGTATTTGGAAAAAAACTAAAACATTTTGTGAGATATGATAAAATAACCAGAGGTGCTGAGTGGCTTACCAGACTCCTTAGAAAGCTGTCAGCATGGTACTCCAGTTGTAACTGTGGCTTTGCACCTGTCTTAGAATGTGGGTGTAACACTGGCCAACTCATTCAATCTCCAGGCCTGTTCTTCCTATCTGTGAAAGAGAAGTCATTTTACTTATTTAAGTAATACATCTTGAGGCTGTTAATTATTTTTTTTTTAAAGGAAGATCTTTCATATATTTAAATGACATTTACAACTCCAGCAATCCCTTTCTCTTCAACTGAATCTGCTTCTTAATCATCCTTTAAAATAATCAAATTAAGTTACATTAAAAAGTTTTTTTTGTTCAGTTCATGCTCAGGAGAAAAATTTTTCTTTTTGCTTTTTTTTCACATTGATACTTGTACCTTCTAGTCAAAGCTGTACTTTGTACTGCCTTGTTGCAGCTATCCTGTGATATTCTTAAATGAAGCTTAAAAAATTTCTCCTCTCCCAAGAAAATACAGTAAAATGCCATGCTTGGTCTTATTGTACTTAGTAAGTCATAGAGAAATGAAGCCAGCAATTTCAAGAGTGTCTTTAGTTTAATTCAGTTTAAACAAAATAGCTGCTAGCAGTTCTTTTTATTGTGGGGAGGCAAGAATCTTACTACCCCTTTGTTTCTACATTTATAAAAGGGAGAAAGTAATAGAGTGTTGAATCAAAATTGCTGCAAAGATAGTTAGAGATTTATTATTTATCGACAATGACGGTAGTTAAAACTTTATTAAATATTTTGATAAAGTTTCAGGGAAAAAGAAAAAAAAGCAGAAAGGAAAGCCCCAGCTGAAAAATGTTGCTATTTAAAGATGTTGTCATTCTGTAGCCTTTAAAATTTCAAATTTAAGACATTTTATCACTAACATTTTATTAAAATATTTAGAACTCGCTATCTTTTCTTCAGCTTAGACATTTCCAGTCTCTGAAATACTAGTGAAGTTCCATATAAAGAAGCAAAAAAAAAAAAAGAAAGATCTATGACCTCCATTATGTTTGAATCCAGATAAAAATATAAGTTCTTCCGTGGCCTTCCACGAAAAATGAACAAATACTGCAGAGAGTACTTGATTTTCTCAACTCTCAGGCCTGAATCTCATTTTCCTCCTTAGATTCTTCTTCCTGTTCTTGTTATGCTACCAGATACTGGATTGCCAATTCTAGGGAGTTCCTACGGAGTCTCAGAATATTAATTGGTGTTCTTGGAGACTCCAGGGCTAAAATCAATAGCTGTATGACCTTGCTTTCTCACCCTTCCCTTCCCTTCCCTTCCCTTCCCTTCCCTTCCCTTCCCTTCCCTTCCCTTCCCTTCCCTTCCCTTCCCTTCCCTTCCCTTCCCTTCCCTTCCCTTCCCTTCCCTTCCCTTCC
>JAPSGF010000001.1:35717816-35795595 GCA_035772895.1 Perdix hodgsoniae
GGGGGGAGAGGAAGCTAGCAGGATTTGGGTTATCATTTGAGAAAATAGACTCCTTTTTGCATGTAACTAGATATCTAGATTAAAAAAAGAAGAAGGAGGAAAAACTGCAGATTCTAAAGTGAAACCACTGATAAAAAGGCCTGTTATTTCTTAGGTAGATTTGGTTTAATGAAGAACATAATCCCTACTCTCCTTGATACAAAGTCAAAAATCTCAGGCTAGGAAAGTGGTTACTGTAGCATTCAAATATGAATACTGTAGAGAAAATCAATAGGTTGAGATACAGGCTAGTTGTTCCGACAGTCTGTTAATAATCACAGCTTTCAGTGCAATCACCGCATAGCAGGCTCTTCTCCTGTTTCTACATCATAATTTGAAACCAGATATAAGCCCAAATTTTGATGTGTAAGCATAGTGTGAGCATTCAGTATTATACAGTTAAGGAGGCAACTAAGTTCTTAATAAGGCATAATTTACTGCCTTCTTGAAAAACAACCTAAATTCAGAAAATGAATCGTATCAGCAATTGACTTGCTGCGGAAATGCTTCTGCTATGGAAATAGAAGCATATGTGCACAGTGCCCTGGGCAGAGGACACGATGGAGATGGTCTTTCTAGCAGATTCCGCAGTCTATGGTATCATCTCAAATTCAAGTGTTTCTTCAAGAATGACCCTTTATGGAAAAAACACCCTACCTGTGCCTAACCTGTGCACCTAAGCCTTACCTCTACTTTCTGCAATATATAAACACATGCTGGAAGAGTGATGAAAACTCCTTCCTGGTGATTGTAGGAGAACTCACTTCACATTAAGATTCTGCTTGTGATTTCTTAGCTCTTTGTTGATAATCTTTGAACCTTTGAAATTTTAAGGTTGCAACCGTTAGTTATAAAATGTCTTATTAGGCTACACAGAGAATTTTTCCAGCACCGAACTTAAAGATGAAATTTATTTTAAAGAATGTAGCTGAGTAGGATCGGTATACATTATCATATGCTGAGAGGCAGAGTTTGATTAACCAGATGCTGTTATTTCCTTTAATATCTCATTAATAGAAACAATTCAAAACAATCATTTACTAGGAAATATGACATATGGCCTGCTAAGCTGCTTTCCTACAGAAATAACGAAAGATCATTTCTCTTGGCTTCAGGCCCTACAACAGTTACTGGGCTCATTAAGGCAGACAGTGTGTGACTGAATGCAACAGGAAGATGATTTCTACAGGTGGGTAGAAATAACAATGAAAACTATGAAGACTTGCGAGAAAGAAGTAGTCAAGGATATTTCTCCACCTCCAAAACTTCTGTGCACTAAACCAAATCTGAACAGTAGAATGGTTGCTGAAAGAAGATGATAGAATAATAGAGTCATTTGTGTTGGGATGGACTTTCAAAGGCCATCTAGTCCAACTCCAGGCTTGGGGAGAAGTGGCTGGAAAGCTGCCTGATGGAAAGGGACCTTGGTGTACTGATGGACAGTTGGCTGAGTATGAGCCAGTAGTGTGCCCAGGTGGCCAAGAAGGCCAATGGCATCATGGCTTGGATCAGGAATGGTGTGGTGAGCAGGACTAGGGAAGTCATCCTGCCCCCGTACTCGGTGCTGGAGAGGCCTCACCTTGAGTACTGTGTTCAGTTTTGGGCACCTCAGTCCAGAAAGGACGCTGAGGTGCTGGAGCAGGTCCAAAGAAGGGCAACAAGGCTGGTGAAGGGCTTGGAGAATACGGCCTATGAGGAGAGACTGAAGGAACTGAGGCTGTTTAGTCTGGGGAAAAGGAGGCTGAGGGCAGACCTTATTGTTCTCTTTCAATACCTGAAAGGTGATTACAGCAAGAGTGGGGCTGGTCTCTTCCCACTGGTGGCAGGTGACAGGATGAGGGGAAATGGCCTCAAGTTGTGCCAGGGTCAGTTTAGTTTGGATATCAGGAAGAACTTTGCAGAAAGGGTTGTTAAGCACTGGAATAGGCTCCCCTGGCGGGTGTTTGAGTCACCATCCCTGGATGTGTTTAAAAACCACTTGGATGTGGTGCTCGGGGACACAATTTCGCAGGGGGCAGTTAGAGTCAGGGTAGCATGGTTAGGCTGTGGCTGGAATTGATCTTGAAGGTATTTTCCAACCTGAGTGATTCTGTAATTTTACAAACAGGGACACCACAGTGAGGTCAGGCTGCTCAGAGCCCCACCATGACCGTGAGTGTACCTGGGGACTGGGCTTCCACCCTACCTCTGGGCAACGTATGCCAGTGCATTGTAAAAATAAAACCAACAAACTTCTTTATATCCGGTATAAAGTATGCACTTTATTCATTTGCTTTCATGGTATATGTTTTGGTCTGGCTAATATCCCTCACGCTGAATACGAACGTTCCGACCCCGTCGGCAAGCCCGTGCCCGGCAGGTGCCACCTGCTGCCCGCGCTCAGTCACAGCGAGGCGCAAAGCGGCCACGTGACCGCAGCAGCGCTGTGAGGCGATCCTTGCCACGGCCCAAGCTTCTGCGGGGTGGTGCGTTGGTGAAGGTAAAGCAAACGAAGGTGTGGCCCCACAAGACGGGAAAAGCGGGGGCAATTACAGTGCGGCAACGCTAATCGGATGTAGCAACAAAGCCATCCACGCTTGGGCCACGTTTGCATTTGAAAGCAGCCTTGCCGCGATTACTTTCTTGCAACACATCCGCACTGCTGTGAGGATTGGCTACATTGAGCCGCCCGGCTGTTAGGGCGCGAGCGACGCGGAAGGGCGGGAAAGCCTCGGCGCGAGCAGACGGCCGCACGAGACGCTCGCGACCGACGGCCGCCGCAGCCACCAGCGCCACATCCGGGGCTCCGTGCCCGCCGCCGGGGGGCGGAATCAAAACTCCCGGCCGCCTCTCCGATTGGCTGTCACGCCGAGAGGGCCCGCGGATTAGCTGCCGCTCAGGAGGGCGGGCGTTGCCCCGTTTCCGGACGCCCATTGGACGAGGCCGTCCGGGAGCCGCTCTCCCGTTGGCGGGCGGGCGCGTCCGGTCCGAGGCCGGAGGAGGGTGCCATTGGCTGGAAAGTAGGTTAGTGGTGCGCCGTTGGGTGGCAAGCCAGGCGGAAAGTAGGTCAGGGACGGGGGCTGCCTGCGGCGGGTGCCGCTCCGAGCGCGCCGCGACGTCGCCGAGGGACGGCGACCCCCTCCCCCCCTCCCACCCCGGGGTGCGGCGCGGCGAGGGGGCGCGCGGCGCTGGCGGTGAGCGGCGGCAGCGGGCGGTGGGCGGCCGTTCGGGGGGGGGGGGGCGCTAACGGGCGGCCCCGGGCGGGTTAGGGGAGCGGCTTCCCGAGGCCAGCGGGCCGGGCTGGGGGCCGTACTCGCGCGGGCGAGCGGCTGCGGGCAGAGCGGGCCGCTCCGATGGGAGCCGGAGGCGGCGGGGTGGCGGTCGGCCCCGGGGCAGAGCCGGGCCGGGAAAGGAGGGAGGGGAGGCGCGGTTGCCCTTCCCCGCCCGGATCCCCTCTGCCCGCCCTCGTGCCCCGGGGTCTCGCGGCAGAGCCGGCGCCCTGCGGCAAAGCCGGGCCTGAGGAGCGCGTGGCCGAAGCCCCGAGCGATGGCCGTGCCCGCGGGCTGCGTGCGCTCGGGGCGGGCCGGTCGCACCGCGCGGGCTCGGGGCAGCCGCGGGACGGCTGTGCGTTGCCCGCTAAACAGCCGCGCTCCGCCCGGACCGCGGATGCCGGGAGCGTCTTCCCGAGATCGCGGCTGTGCGTGTATCCGTGCGATCGAGCTGCCTGCTCAGCGGTTGAGGTTTCTGTTACTCCAGTGCTTCGGTGGTGACAGTTCTGGAAAGGGTTTGACGCTCCGAAATAACGGTGAGGAGACGAGTGAGTGTGCTTGTGTGCTGCTGAGGCGAAGATGCCTCATCGTGGCTTCTAAATATTCGCTTGGACAACTGCTGACGCTGCTCACGCTTTTAAATGGTTTCCAAATCAAGTCTTTGTAAAGGGCTCTCAGTAGAATTTTATTTTCCAAACCGTGGTCTGCAGGCATTCAGGTTGAAATTTCACTGCAGATTCTTTCCAGTGGGTTCAACCGAGCGCCCGTCTGTACCTGTCTGGTTTTCTTCTGCCAGGAAGAATTCTAGATGGGAGCAGCTGGTAGTGCCCAGGCTGTAGCTGTTTGCAGGGGAGGAAGGAAGGCTGGTTGGTTTTCATTGGCTGATGCTGGTTCTGTGCTCAGCGTCCTGCGTACGGCTGAAGTTAAACTCTGCCCCCAAAGAATGTGTGCTTGCTGTGTTCTGGGAACATGCAAACGGCTCTTTCAACTGGCAGAAGCTGGAAGGCTCTCACCCAGGTATTTTAAACCATGTACACCTATGAGAGGAAAACCTTTATTACTTCTGGGCTTAGTGGGCCGGTGCTTCTCATGGCCATTTGTGGTTGTGTCTCCCATGTGGAAATGGACTGTGAAATAACAGTAGAATCCGGTGCTGTTTCACGGAGCGTTGCATCCAAGTCTGAGGCCCTCAACGCAGGAAAGATGTGGAGCTTTTAGAGAGGGTCCGGAAGAGGACTGCCAGGATGGTCAAAGGCCTGGAGCACCTCTCCTACGAAGGCTGGAGGAGCTGGACTTGCTCAGTCTGGAGAAGAGAAGGCTGTGGGAAGACCTCACTCTGGCCTTCCAGTATCTGAAGGGAGCTTATTAACAGGAGGGAAGACAACTTCTAACACAGGTCAAGTGATCAGCCAAGGGAGAATGGTTTTAAACCATTCCCAAAGGAGGGAAGATTTACATAAGATATCAAGGGAAGCTTTTTATTGAGAGAAGGCTGAGGTGCTGGAACAGGCTGCCCAAAATGAATGTGGATGCCCTGTCCCTGGAAGTGTTCAGGTTGGATGGGGCCCTGTCGTACTGCACATGTCCATAGTCTATCCTCATTATAACTGTGGTGGCTGGAGCATGGAGGACTCTGCATCTGTACAAGGGATACCTTGGGGTGCTACTTCTGCAGGTACCAGAGAAACTTAAGATGCCTTGTGTTCCTGCAGGGACTGCTGTATGGTACAGGAGTGTCAGTAAATCTCCCACTTGCTGCTGGGCTTTCACAAAGACAAGGCTAAGGAGGGCCTGCTGCCAGAGCACTGCCACTATCAGCCACCAAGAAACATGCTGTGCTTGGGGACCATTTGCTAGGGGGTATTAGGATGGTGAAGTTTGTAGGGTCATCTTGTTTAAGGCTTCTTCTCCCACCAAATACCTGCTCTCAAGGATTTTTTTGGGGAGACCAGAAAAGGGAACAAATGAACATTCATTGGATTTACTTGGCAGAGCTTTGTTACATGTGGTTCCTCATCGCTATCCAAGGCTGTGATGTCAAAGATGAGACCTAATATGATAGCTGCAGCCTGTGTGCTGCAAATGAGTAAAACCATTTCTAAAAGCAAATTGCAATCAAGCAAACTGGAAAGGCGTAGAGACATGTCGGCTAATTAATTTAGGTAATACATAAGTGCTCTTTCGCACCTGACTTCAATATTTTCTTTCCAGTGCACAGTTGGTTGTCTGTGTGCTAACAGTTTGACAGGAGGTGCAGGAAAACTGGAAGGAATAGAGTTGTCAGGCCAAAACACTGAGTTTGGTGGATCCCTCAGAGGCTTTCTTCAGTTACAGAACTTGTATACTTTTGACTTTTGACCTTTATTATCAGTTATCATCAGTTTTGCCATTCTGAAAGAGCAGAAAAGAAGTGAAAAGCTTCTAGTTGTATCTTTCAGTGTAAGCGAGCTTAGAGGTCTCTGAAAAGCTGAGGACAATTGTTTTCTTCAGAAAACATGTAAAGGTGTATGCTAATGATAAAGGATCACAAGAAATACATATTTTTAAGCTTGTGTACCTTCCTTGTTTTCAGTCAGATCACAGAACACAAGGAATACATAAAGTTTCAGTACTTAACAACCTTACATGCAGTTTGAAACTTTCACCTTGTTGTTATTCTCAGAAAGCTTGAGACTAAAATAATGATTTAGATGAATGCAATACTGGAGTCTGTATTCAACTGAGTGTTGACCTTTACAGTTAGTTTCTGAAATCTCTGATCATTCTGTGGAAGCCAGGGTCTGTGTTTTGGAGGTGCTTAAAGAAGCAAATAAGTAGTTGTTGCAGCTTCTTTAAAAGCACTGGAGAAGCTTTTGGTGTGGGTTTTTTAGTGTTTGTAAGGGGTGCTGTAGGTTTAGGTAGCGGGCTGAAAACACAGAGCAGAGGTGTGCTCCGGTTGTCTTGCATTATATTCACAAATATGCTCCAGGTGTAGCTGAACAAAATGCAAAGTGGTCTCTTGCGTAGTTTAAGCAGCAGCAAAACGAACTGAGAAGTCTGTGCAAATTCTGCATGTTCCTGTGGTTAACGTGTGTAACAAACCGGATTGAAACAGAGAATGATGCATCTAATGACATAAAATTATTTTTCCGTGGAAGAGTTAGTGTGTTGAGTTATTTAGAAAGCCACTATAAGTTTTTTATTTATTATTTTTGGTGGCATGGAAGAAGCAATCTGTTTGAATATCTAATAGTTTTTATCAGCAGTTAATCACTTTGCATATTGTCAAAAAACCTGTGGCGTATATTTGATAGAACTTCATGCTGAACGAGGTGGATAGCTCACTTGCATGAACTCCATCTTGCACCTGTGTTTGTTTTGTTGTTTTTTTTTACCTCAATTCATTGGAAAAATGCAGTAAGGCTACTTAGCCAAGGCCCAGACTTCATCTCCTTGGAAACCTGATCTTTCACCAGATGTTGAGAAATGTAATTTCTTTTTTTAATCTGTTCTGCAGAAGAATGCAGATCAAAACAGCACCTTCTGGCTTTGGTAGTCTGGAATATTCATTATCTGAAAAATAGCCTGGCATTTCAGTCTTTGTCCCAGAGCAGATCAATGTTTTGTGTTGCATTCAATATTATTTTGAACTTATTTTAGCTGTTAATAAAATTCTTGTTGTGCTTGTGTAGTTTAATTCAAGAACTGACTGATACTGTCTTCTCTGCATGTACAGTGAAGAACTGTTTCTTACCCCTCACACGCCTGCAAGAATTCACCTTTCTCCACGTTCAGTTCTGCAGTGCAGAAAGGTATTTCTTAGCCAATGCATACAGAATTTGTAACCTTTTCAGTCTCCTGCCATTTGAGAAGCTGTTATTCAATGTCTCTGATGTCAGACACTCTTCTAGGTCAGCTGCTGGTGTCAGAACAGCTTGTGACCCTGAGCTGATGCCATGCCGTGGCTTTGTAGATTGGCCTTCCATAGGAATGGTGCCAGTGGGCTACTTATAGAGCAAGAAATATCACTGGCAGGATTTGGAATGGTGAAACAACATGCCACATTTCTTGTGGTGTGAGATGCTTACATTCTCTACTCACTTAAAAAGAAACCCCTCCATATGAACTTGTAGTTCTTATGTTTATTTTGACAATATTTCCCTTACGAATGTTAGTAGGCTTACATTTTTCACAGGTGCAAGGCAATTTAGCAGCACCTTGGGAAGAGCAAACATACCACTAAATCCTCAGTGGCTCTTGGTGTGGCTGTGACAGAAATGTATCTCCCAGTGAGCAGTTGCTGTAGCACTAGGGAGGATATGTTTGGCCGTTCCTAGGCAGCATCTATTGGCATCATGTCTCTCGAAGCACTTTAATAGGAAGGCATTTTTTAGTAAGTCACATATACTTTTGCAGATGGATCAGTTTGTCTTAATTCTTATCTCAGTTGACAACATATCAGTGGAAATCCACGTATTTTAAGGACTGCATGTGGTCCTGATAAAAGGCTATCCTGAAAACCCTGAAGTTAGTCTTACTCATTTAAGTTTTGGGGGAGAATGAAATAAAGCTATCAGAAGACTCAATTCAATATTATTCTTGGTTTGAAGTATTCTCTTTCTTGGAAATTTCCGCAGAGGTGGCTTTGCGTTTTCAGCTTTGTCTTACACAAAACCAAGAAGATCTGAAGGAACTTGGTAGAGTCTACCAAATAGTGCCGTGTTGCAGAATAGTAATGGACAGAGTGTGGATATACATCAAAAAGGCAGGAGAAAATAAACCTAATATAATTTTCTTTTTTTTTTCTTTTTTTTTTTTAAAGATTTTGTTTCTGTCTTCAGAACTTTTTTTTGTTTCCTTGATCTGTTTTGTTATGAATAAATTTTTTAGAATCATATGGACTTTCCACAGACTCGTAAGAAATTCAGGACTTCCCTTGTAATTTGAAACAAAAACGTGTATTTAAAAAGTAATAATCTTGTATTCCTCATGTTGCATCTGTGGTACTATAGTTGTATTGAGAGTGTAGCAGAATGGTTTTGGCTCAAGTTCTACTTATATTTTTGCCGTTCATTCAGGAGCCTTTGATAACTATATTTTAAATCCTCCTGAGATCGGGGCTTTAAGTTGCAGTTTGACTCTTGTTACATTAGTCGTAATATAACCTTTTGTAATGCCATAGAAGATGCAGCAATGACAGCAGAGTAGCAAAGCCCTAGGCTGTGGTAAGTGAGGATTTGCTCAAATTCAACAGCTATCAGAAATAAAGGAAAGAAGTTGCTTACCTTCAGAAGGCTTCATGTATACAGGAATCACCAGCGATCTCCACTGCCAACCCTTAAATGGGGTCTTGGAGGGAGTAGATCCTGACTCCATCCCTTCCAGTCTCTGAGGTGCACTGTATGTAGCTGAGCTCCCCTGGGTTGGCCCTGCCTTCCCGCCAGGTTCTCCATCACTGCTTCAAGCTGTGACTCAGCATTTCCACTCTACCTGTTAAAGTTCTGTTTGTTTTGCCCATAGACTTGAATGGCCTAGTCATCTCTCAGAGATGAAATCTACAATAAGAATATATTACAAGAAAAAAAAAACGCCCCAAAACCATCAAACACAAAAACCAACCAACAGATATTAGCCTTTGAGGTTTGTGTTAGAATGCATTTTCTGACCTTGTTTGGCCAGTGTCAGGTTTTTCTGTTTGTGGTTTTAGAATTGTTTACTTGGAAACAGGAATAACAGAATCACAGAATTGTAGGGGTTGGAAGGGGCCTCAAGAGATCGAGTCCAACCCCCCTGCTAAAGCAGGTTCCCTACACCAGGTTGCACAGGTCAGCATACAGACAGGTCTTGAATATCCCCGTACAAGGAGACTCTACCACCTCTCTGTGCAGTCTGTTCCAGTGCTCTGGCACCCTTGCAGTAAAGGAGTTCTGTTTGTATGGAACTTCCTGTGTACAAGTTTTAGGCCATTACTCCTTGTCCTATTGCTACACACCACCGAGAAGAGCCTGGCCTCATCCATTTACCTCCCAACTTTTAGATATTTATAAACGTTTATCAGATCTCCTCTCAGTCTTCTTTTCCCCAGGCTGGACAGACCCAGGTTACTCAGCTTTTCCTCACACAGGAAATGCTCCAGGTCCTTAACCATCTTTGTCACCCTCTGCAGGAATCCTTCTAGGAGATCCCTGTGTTTATTGAACCGGGGAGCCCAGAACTGGGCATAATATTCTTAATGTGGCCTCACCAGGGCAGAGTTGAGGGGGAGGATCACCTCCCTTGACCCACTGGACACACTCTTTGTAATGCACCTGAGGATCCATTGGTCATCTTGGCCACAAAGGTACACAACCTGTTGTCCACAGGAACGCCTAAGTCCTTCTCCGCAGAGCTCCCCTCTGGCAGGTCAGCCCCTAGTCTGTAGTGATGCATGCAGTTATTCCTTCCCAAGTGCAGGACTTGTTCTAGTAGAACTTGATCAGGTTCCTTCCTGCCCAGCTCTCCAGTGCGTCAGCCGCTTCTCCCAGCTTTTTTCATCAGCAAACTTGCTTATCTATTCCTCTGTTGCCTATTCCAATGTATTGTGTTGCCAAGCCGTGCCATGTAATCCTTGCATTTAAGTTTGAA
Organism: Perdix hodgsoniae; assembly: GCA_035772895.1. Taxonomy (NCBI): domain Eukaryota; kingdom Metazoa; phylum Chordata; class Aves; order Galliformes; family Phasianidae; genus Perdix; species Perdix hodgsoniae. The sequence goes on from JAPSGF010000001.1 coordinate 35,727,707, forward strand.
ATTGGCTTGTTATAGATGAAATTAATTCAGTGAGTTAAAAAAAAAAAAAAAAAAAATAAGCCAATAGCAACACTGTGTTCTCAGCAAACTTAAGAACATTTTTATATTATACTCATATGGCCCAATCCAGAAACCGAGAAAACTAACTACCGCTGTACGTATGTTTGAAATCTTTCATGGGCCTGTGTGGGAAATGCCCCTGTTCAGTGCAGTTGAACTTGATGATCCTTCTTGGGCCCCTTCCAACGTGGGGTACTCTGTGATTCTGTGAACACGGATTGTGTTCAGTTACTTGCATAGTACAGAAGTTAAAAACCTATGGTCAAAGAAAGATTCTCAGCTTTTGGTGCCCAGGATTTTGCTCTGTAGGTCCCTACAGGACATGAATCTGTTGCCACATCCATAGACAGCTGGATGTACTTGTACTGTTACTTTGATGATCGTTTGAACTGCATTGCTATTGACAAAGGCAATCCATCTGCTCCCCTGGCTAAGTTTTAATGCATTGGACCAGGCTGCCCAGGGAAGTGGTGGAATCACCATCTCCAGAGATGTTCAAGGAACATGGAGATGTGGCACTGAGGGATGTGGTTCAGTGGGTATGGTGGTGATGAGTTGGCACTTGGACTAGATGATCGTAGAGGTCTTTTCCAGCCTTAATGATTCTATGATACTATCTCCATACTTGCATTTTGTCCCTCTGCTCTATGCTGGCACGTGTTTGAGCAAGTATACTGACTGGGGGGAAAATGATTTGGCTCAAAGATAGCTCCTCACCCCACCCAAAGACTGATCTGAGATTACTCAGTTCATTGATGCTGTACACCTTGAGGCTTCAGAACCACTTGTGCCTTTGTAGGCTAGGATGGGGCAGTTCTCTAAGTGAGAGCACTATGAGGAGTGCTGTTTTAAGTGTGTTACACTACAACCTTGGTGTTAAAGAAGAGCAGCTGTGGCAGAATATTTTTTGCATTAAGCCACATTGGTTCATTTCCTACATGAAATGGAATATGTTTCCAAAAAATTAGAAGTCTGATTTAGATACTGATAACTAGAAGCCAGAAAAATGAACAAGTTTTTACTTTTATCTCTGAAGCGAGGTGGTGGAGCCTTGCAGTGCTCTGCCATTAAAAAAATATTTTTGTAATGAGAAATAGTAATTCAGCTCAACCTCTGACTGTTTTGCCTTTCCCCTATCTGGCTCTCATTCTTCTGGGTTTTCAGATGAACAAATATAGAAATGTTTAAGATACACAAATCTCTCAGGAGCTCATTCACCACAATCGCATGACTCTGCCGGTGCTGAATACTTGCATGTCCAAGTTGTTGTCAAACTGGTAACTTATTTAAAAATGACAGAGACCCAGCAATGTCTCTAGTTAGGCTTGCCAGGCAATCTGGAGGAAATGCAATATGGGAATGGGACTAAAATGAAGATGATTTTGTCCAAGATGATGCCTGGTTTGGACTTCAGCACACTAATTGCACACACCTCTGTGCCCTTTGGGGATGGGGAGCTGTCTGCTTTGATAAAAAAATTCTGGGGTGGCTGTTTAAGAATGATTCTCCAACTTGGTCCAGATCTGCTCTTGCTATTACTTCATCTCTGAACACTGCTTTCTGGAAACTACGCTCTCTAAAACTTCCTCAGGCTTCCATTTAAATAAATACTGTTAATGAAATTATGAAATAGCCCTGCAAAAGAACTGTAACTTGAAAACCTGTTTTCTGTAGGGCTGTGATGTACAGTTAAAAAAAAAAAAAGAAAAAGATTTACTATCATTTCTGAATTTAATTTTGAATGTAAATGGAAACTACAAAAACCTTTACGTCAGCAGGCAGTGAGGCCTGTTACTTAAATTAGTGACTTTTTTTTTTATTTCTTGGGCATATGAGCACTAGTAAACACCAAGTAGTGAACATCTCAGAAAGAAGCTGGGCCAAAAAAATCCTCCATTCAACAATAAATTCAACAATAAAGGAAGGCAAAAATGCCAACTGATTAGAGACCTAATTAACATTGTAGAATACTGAAGACCTTCTGTCTCTGGGTGAACTGATCATTATCTACCCTTGCAAGACTTTTGAGGTTCCCTTACACGCTTATGTTAATCTAGGAGAGTACTGGCTGCTTTTCAGGCAAAATAAATGTGCCTTTTGGAGCAGGATTCTCTCAGGCAAGAGTACTTGTGCCTCCATGAATTCATTTCTGGTCTGCTGAAAAACTTGTTTAATCGACTTGCTTTGGCACAGCTTTCAGATGCATACTTTTTATTTTTTTATAACAAATATTCTGTCATCTGACTTGTCTTCCTCTTTTAGGATATTTCTGTGGCTTGCTAATTCTCTCTAGCCCTAAACATACTGGACTGATGGTGTTCCCTGGCAAATGTGGACAAGTACTGGTTTCTGTTATTTGTAAGTGAAAACCATTCTTCTGTTTTTCTGCTGACTTCTGTTTGGTGACTTCAAGAAGCGTGGTGACTGCTCTCTTAACTGGTCTCTGATTTTGTTTAAACATACATATATGTATTTTCTTCTCTGGAAGTTGCCTGTGTGTGGTTGTTCTGTCTCTTTTCTCTCAGTTCTGTGAGCACTTTGCTTTTGTTGGTGAATTCTTTGTGAAGATGTTTTGGAATGATGGTGTGTTGGCATCCAAGTCAGGGCATAATATTGGTCAAGTTCTCAAGTGTGCCTATAGAAGCAGCTGGCAGGTGGGTTTCAGAGATGTCCAGGAAGCAGATGAAGATCTTTCAGAGAGGAACCTAAATGGACTAGTGGGTTTTTACTTAAAGAACAAACTTTAGAGAGAAATACACTTAACTATTTTTCGTTTCTAGCAAGTATAATTGCATGTTGTAGTGAAGCATCACAGTTCTCTGCCTTCAGATAAAACGTAGCATATCCTCTTTAACTCCTCCCAATGATCTAATTTAGCTGAATCTTTTTTTTTTTTTTTTTTTTGGCATGCAAGTTTCTCTTAAATCATCCTGTATTTTCCACACATCTTTCCAAAAATGCACTCATCAGAATCATTTCCACATCTGATCTAATCACTGTCTTCCACTCCTAGAAAAGCGTGGCCAATTACTTCCTGCTGGCTGCCTGTGTTGCTCTTTGCTTGTCCTTGTAGTTTTCATATTTCTACTTCTCAGTATGCAAACATCAGATATCTCAGTAGAATTATATTTTAATGTTTGTACATATCATCCTAATACAGAACAGTATTTCTTAAACCAATACTGTATAGTGTTTGTGCAGACTATTTCAGGACTCTGCTCCTATGTAGTAGAATTTGTTTTAACTGGGATGTTGATAAAAAGAGTCTTCTATAAAAAGAGTAAACTTACTCAAAGCAGCATTTCACAAACAAAATAGGTACCGTTTTTCAGATTCTCCTTCATATCTGTATTACACTGCAGGCTTTGTAGGCCTATTCTTCCTGAACATCCCTCTAGAAATTAAGCCTTTAATATCTGAATATTCTCATATTCAGATATTGGTTTGCTGTAGCAAGCACTGTATACCTTTGCTGGTTAGCTCATCATCTCTTCTTCTCCTGTGTACAATACTGGTACTTGTTTGGCTCTCTGAATCATCTTACTGTGATGTATTCAAAATTATAGATTATCTTAGGGTTTTTTTGACAGGCTTAGTCTAAGTCTCTTTTGGGGTTAGGTGAAAAGGAATACAGCTGAAAGGTGAAGCTAGGGGGTTAACATCTGTTGCAGTCAGTCACACTCTCAGTAACAAAGGTTGGAATGTTTAGATTTGCAACTTCTAATAAAAAATGTAAGAGTTGTGTTGCACGAATCCCTCGGAGAGCTCTGTGCTGCACTGCTGAAGTCCATGCGGTCGCACATTAAATAAACTCATTAACTGGTTCACTCCCTGATCTGAGGAAGGATTAATCAGCAGCATTGTTGCTGGCACTTTCCACGTGGGGTTGTCCTTAATGTTGCTCTGTTCAGGATCCTTAGTAATTGTATCCTGGTGGAAAATGCTCTTATTCGTGAGAGAGCCAAGTGGAGCAGGTTGGTCTGTTTAATTATCACTCCCAATAGCCTATGTTGTTTGATAAGATCTTGCCTAAGAAATGCATACACCATTTCTATCTAGTTGCCAAGCAGTTTTATGTTTGCATATTGCACTTAGAATATGTAGTCTCCTCAGAAAGCTCGTCATGTTGAAGTGACTGGGAAAATTTTATTGACAGACTGTTCCCAGTGAAGTGTTACAGGGAAGTGGACAAATTAAGCTGACATCATCTCTTTACATGTGATTTTAAATTTGTCCTAACTTTAATACTATACTTAAGGAAGTGTTTATAGAAAACTGGAAAGTGCTCAAGGATGAACTGTGTTTTGGAAATACAGCCTTACAATGGGAGATTATAAAGAAACGCAGTTGAATTTAGTTAAAGGAAGAAAAAGCAATTCATGGAGTTTGTCATTTGGTTGATGAGCTGGTAGAGTTACCTGGAAGGACAGAGTGCAGTGAGTGTCAGTAGCTGGTAGGTGACCTACTCAAAGACAGACTAGAAAAGCTGGAAGTTGTGAAGAAGAGGAACTGAGCTTTGAAATAGCTAAGATGGGAGGAGGGTAATAGATTCCTGCAAGCTATCAGTTAATCAGGGATATCTTTCTAAAATGAACTTTGGCCCGAATTACAGTGTATCAGTTTGTTTTATAAAATAGCAAATGAGGTTGTATGTGTCCTACTGCAGAGGAGACTGGAATATATCGTCATGAAAGGAAATAAATCTGAGCAAATTGACAGGGAATGTTAAGATAAAGCATATGTGCTTTTCTCTAAGCTGCTATGTTTGTAAGCAAAAGGGTGCTGAGGAGGACACAGCTTTAACCAGGCTGTAAATGAGAGGGAGGCCAAGAAAGACTTGTAGCAGAGAAGAACATCTGTAAGGGCTCTTGTAAACTTTTTACAAGGCAACTTCTAGTTAAAAGGGTAAAAATAAAAGTAAACAGAACCCTTCAGAGATAGCTGAAGGAGCTCTAGCAGATATCTTAAAAGCATTCCAGTGGAGCGCCAGATGGGTGATTGAGGTAAAAATACATACAATAAAGGTATATATTTGTCTAGTAAAGTGGGGGCAAGCTAAAACACGAGACTCTAGATCACGTGCTGAAGTGAACATTGCAGAAAAGTAGACCTCTGAGAAAAGGCAGAAATGCTTGTGTCCAGTGAGTAGTAGGTGATCTTCTGAAGGACGGCATTCTTTTCTGTTCTAAGCACTTCTGTCTGTTTTCTGCACCTGTTATTAGTAGGTTTCCTTATTTCACTGTCTCCTTTGGCCTCCTTATAAGAGAATCATGAGCTGTAGTCAATGATTTGAAATTTCAGTCAATAATGCTGGCAAGAGTTCAATGAAGAACTGTGTAGTAACTGAGGGCTTAGCTTAGTTAAGAATGGGGCGGCCATCCTGAGTGGATTGGTTTGGGCATTTTGTGCCTAATGACTTCTACATGGCTCCTTTCTACCTGATATTCATTGATACTATGCTGATAACTGTATGTTAACTGACTTCAGCCTGACCTGGGAAAGCTGTTTGTGAACTTTGTATGCTTTACATTTTTCATATGCTCACCTTACCCCTTGTGGGAAACCACATGAACTTTTAGCCTTCATATTGTTTGGTGAGAAGTTCCTACGGCCTACCACCCCACGTGTGAAGAGCAGCATTGTTTTGGGGCTGTCAACCAAGCTTTGTCTGTCCCTGTGACATCTGATGATTTTGTAGATCTTGGTCTTGTCAGTTTTCTAAGCTGAAGCACTGGTTTACTTAATTGTTCCCCATATAGAAACCAATGCCTGTCTATTTTATTAACTGAGTGGAACTGGAAAGTTTTCCATTTTCTAATAGATTTAATTGCTGTAGGTTTACTGGATGGTATCCAAGTCATCCTCCGTACTGTTCAGGAGCTGTAAATAATTATGAGCATTTGTAAGTGGTAACTAAGGGACTGTATTATTAATATTTAGCACAAGCCTTCCTGTAGAAATAACATCATCTAAACTTACTTAAACTCTCTGTGGAGGAATTTGGACTGCCTGGTGTGCCTTCCTAGGTCCTGTGGGATTGGGCTGTGGACATTGTGGAATATTTTATTCTGGAATACAGCAGTGAGTTGGAGAAACTTCTGCTTGCAGCTGTTAGTTGGGTGTCTGCTTTCTCTGTGTGTTATCCCTCCTTTGTCTCAGGAAGGAGCTGCTGCTCCTTGGGGTAGGTTCATAGGTTTGAACACCAGCAACTGAAAAACAAACAAGAGAATGACAGCGACTTTTTGTTTTGTTTTGTTTCCAAAACAAGCTTTCTTTCTCCTCTACTCATTTTTGCTGTTGGCAGGATTATTTTTGTTTTTTTAATGTGCATGATGTCTGTGTAGTGTAGGGACCCTAATCAGGGAATTCCTGATGTTCCCTGATCATTGCCCTGCCTTTATGAAGGGCTGCCTTGATTTGGTAGTGTGAGACTGTTCTACATACAACAGCCATTTAAAAATGCTTTTTCAGTTCTGGTTGTAATGCATAAGAGCGCATTCAAACTGGACCATTACTTTAAGATAGAAATTGCAGGCTTTAAACCCTGCCTGGAAAAATACAAGTCTTAGTTGTATCTCTGGCAACTGAATGTTGCTTCTTCCCAACATCAGCATTAATGTATAGACGCACAAAAAAGGAATGTGGTCCGTCAGCAATTTCTGCCAAGGGTTTCCTATTGCCTTTATGCCTTCCACCGGAAAATATAATTTGTACTCTCACTAAAGCAATGAATACAGAGTGGCTAGGAAGCCTCTTCTAGCATGTCTGTATATTCATAACTTGTCATTCACAAAGGGAAAAGCTCCTGAAGCAGTCTCAGTGCAGGTGTGGATTAGTAGAAGGTTTGGGCAACCTTGCCTTGCTCCAACTATGCAGGGATTTACATATGAAAACAAATCCCACTGCGAGTAAGCTGCAAGTGGGATTAAAGCATATAGCACGGATATTTTAACAAATCACTGCTGTTGAAATTGGCAGTTCTGCCCTTCCTATCTCCCGGCATGTCTCACCCCTGGCTTTGCAAGAGTTCAGGGTATCACCCAGTGTTTCAGTGGGATGGTGCAGCTTGCTAAACTTACAGAAGCCTGTGCTTACTGCCAAGCTGTTTTTCAGCCTGATGAGCAGATAGATTCGGCATGTTGTGCAGAAAGGCTCTGGGGACTGTGCAAAGGCTGTACCAGGGGACTGAAGGGAAATGTGGGGGAAGAGTGACAAGGAAGAGAAGGAAGGAGTCATCCGCCCTTTATATGGCAGTAAGATGTTAGGTCAGCTGTTCTGTAAGACTGCTGTGAAGTTTTTATCTCATGCTTATCCTGGGCTAGACAGGTAACAACTTTCTCCAACCCATATAGCTTTTTTGACAAAGTAATCACCACTGTGGGCATCATCATCATCATAGAAGACAAGAAATATTCTGCTTGATTTGCTCATCTGAGTCATGCTTTGAGTGCTGTGGTATTTGAAGTTTGAGAAGCTGAACTTTCCTGGTTGCTGGCTTGAGTGAGATGCATACTGTAGGGTGCCTGGGCTTCACCTGAGTGATGAGTCCCATTGCAAAGGAATTCCAGTTTATGCAAGCAAGAGAGAAGGAAACACAAAAAGGTGGTGCTGGAAGGAGGCAGCCTCGATTGTATCATTTACCCATCCAGTATATGGCGTGATGACACATCTAGCTTTACTTCTAATGTCCCGTTAAAGGACTTTTAATTGTCATTTTGGCTTCTCAGCCACTTGAATCCAATGGAAGATGAGAAAAAGCTGCCCTGCAGTCATGCTTGCCTTGTGCTGTGGCAGCAGTGCTCTTGGTTGGGCAGCTGAACAGGCAGCTTTCAGTACATCCATTCTGTTTCAAATGCACTGTACCAGTGTTAGTGCTGGCCCTTGGGAGCTGCTGGGAACTTGCCCTACTTCTCAGTGCTCACAGTCACTGCACTTCGAAACTGCTTTTTGTGAATCTCTCTGAAGAGTGGAGTGTTGGATAATGCCACAGTATGAGCCATCATAACGTTGAAATGCTGCCTTTCTCAGTGTTAGCAGCAGATCACTTACTTAAAAAATGGGATTTTAGGCATGCGGGAGGCGATTATTTCTGAAGCATGGAGCAAGGCTGGGAATGGTATGCGTATTTTTTTTTAATGGCTGTGTCTTTGCATGTTTTCCAGAAGACATGCAAGTGTTGAATTGTTGCAGTGTCTCAGTTTTTACTATTTGGATATAGATTTTGCTTGTGAACTGTGTGATTTCAAAATGAATCTTGTAGGCTTATCTTTTATGTTAGTGTTTCTTGTTGCTCCACATAAATCAAAGGGACTCAAGGTAGAAGGAGGTGGGGCTGTTTGCATGAGTGTGCGTGTGCATGGGGAGTTATTTTTTTAAAAAAAGGGATTTTGTGAATAATCCAAAGTTGTAAATTTCTCTATTTCCACGCATAATAGTATTCTGTAATACCAGACATGGTGTTGTATGTTTTCCTGCAGTTTTTTTCCCTTTGGAAGCTACATACTCGTGCACTTCACAAAAAGCCGTGATGCCTTCCTATGCTGAAAACAGTGGGAGAACAGAAATGAAGCTGAGCCTCTCACATAGCACTGAGGAAGTCAGAAGGAAGAAATATTGATGTTGTATGGGTCTGGCATATGTATATATGCTGATTTTGTGTAAAGCTAAGTTAAAAAAAGCTTCTAATAAACCAGTGGGGAAAAACAGAGCTCTGAGATGTGTGTGCTGGAGCAAGCAGCTGAGTGGGAAATACCCTCAGCTTGGTTTCAGGCAGGCTGAGGATATCTTGCTTTTCCCATGGCTTTCTTTAGGACCAAAGGGAAACTGACAGCCTGTCAGCTTTTCTTTGTCAGGCTGGCAGGGTGCTGAGAGGCAAGGAAGGTTTCTTCCAGTCAGAGATGGAATGTAGGAGGACCAAGGGGTCTGTGACAAAGCTGGGAACGAATGTGTAAGGTATAAATGTAACACGTGTCTACTCTCCTTTTAGTGGTATTTTGGCCCTTTTGTTTCTGTGCTTCATTGCCTGAAGGTACAACCTGTTTGGTTGAGACCCTTTCTTTTCCATTAGTTCCTATTTGTTTGGCGGTAGACCACTGAAGGAAAGGTCTTGTGCGTGCCTGGTGCATTTATGTTTGTAGTAATAATAATGTGAGTTATTACAGATACAGAATCGGTTGTAAGCAGTGTGTGTAACAGTGTTTGGACCAGGTAGTGCAAACCAAAAGAAGATGCAGGAAACTGGGTTTGTCACCTTAAAGCGCTTGAGAGACTAAAAGAAGTGTGTAGCTGTTCAGCCTGTTAAACTGAAAAATGGCTGACATCCCTGAATGCATGAACTTTAAAAATCAAGAAGAAATATTACAGAGGTAGTCACTCAAGAACTTGAATGTACTGTCTAATTTTGATGCTAATAATTCTCCAGTACGAAGAGGAAAGAAGAAAATGAGAACCTGGCAAAAGCACGCAGCCAAACTGTGAGATTGGAAGCTGGGGCAGCTACCAGAGTGCTGTAGTGGTGCTTTGCCACTATAGAGGCTCTGCAAGAGACCCTTCAGAAGACATATTTCGTAGAACTTTGCATTAAAGGGTTTTGCTTCCCTACCAGAGACACAGCTTTAGAGATGATGCACTGCAGGCAGAATAGTTGCCACACTGAGGATGCGAGAGCTTGGCATAGCCACGGGGAGGAAAACTTCCACTTGCTCAGAGCATATCAAGGACATTGTAATAGTTAAAATGAGCAGGTGGGCTTTGTGACATTCTTAAGCTCTAAATTAAAAGGCATATATTTAACTGCCTGAAATGCAGTGTATTAGTGTATTCAGTTTGTGTAGATAAAGAGCGAAGACATCCTTGTAACATTTGCCTAAAGCATTTCTCTTCAGCAAACCAGTTGCTTGTAGGAGTGAGATGAAATCTTAGAACAGAAAGCTGCATCTCTTGGACTATGAGTGCAAACCAGACACTCTCAGTTATGTGTTAAAGATGCACTGATTTGTAAATTCCCACTGCTTGTGTAAACATGAGAAGTGAGTTGAGTAGCTTACTTACTTGTGTTATGTGCTTCTCCTGCTCTGGACGTGTCAGTCCAGGCTGTGTGCAGTCTTCCTAAGGAAGACATTCTGGTTGTTTAAAAAATTCTACTTTGAAGTTGAGTGCACACTACAGCACAAGATGAGACGTTTTGTTGACAGTTCAGAAGTAATGTGTACCATTCGGAGACTTCACAGAGCCTCTGCCTCCTCAGCTGGGGGACTGTTCGGTGTATTTGTGTTTTATTCCCCCGAAAGATTCTGATCAAAACACACTAAACTACTACAGAAGTCAACAGTAGCTTTGATTAGGTTGTTATGTAAGTGGTATTTATTTTGGATAATCAATTTTCCTACCTGATAGGATGGGGTTCTGTCAGTTTTTCAGCCCCCCAGCATCCCTTGGATGACTTAGGGTTGATAAAAACAAGGATTGCAGCCAGTGGTTGTGGAACAGTACATCTTCACTCACTGGAGTGAGTACCACGCTTAGTAACCCAGTTTGACAACTTTCACAGTGTCTGGGGGAGTAGATTTTTATCCTTTAGCTGTGTATGGGTCTGTCACTACTAGCAGAGTCATGAATTTTGGCATCAAAAGAGTAAATGACTAGAATCAGATATCCAGCCCAAAGGACATAAAGCTTCTGTCGTCTGTTAATTTTAGATCTTTTTTTTTTCCCCCCTGTAATACTGAAACTATAATACTTTATTCCTTCCCACACAGGCACAAAATCTTCTGAGGGATCAGAATAAATTAATATTCAACTCTACATTTTAACATAGGTTTTTGTGAACTCACTTGGTCAGCATTTAACACCGGTGGCTTGAATTTTAAAGTATAAAATACAGCTATTTTGTTCTTTAACTTACACTGGAGAAATTCTGGGGTGTTAAGCATTGTCTTAAGTTGGTTTTGGTTTAAAGAAATAGAAACACTTTTAATCTCAAGCTCAGTCATTTTCCTGCAAGCAGCTGTTTTTAGGATAACTGTTTTCTGTAGCTGTGTCCACATCCATTGCAATCCAACTGGAGATTTTGGTGATCAAGGTCTGTTGAAATAAGGCATCCAAAGGCTTACACTTGACCAGACTTTCAGTAATGATGGTAAACTAGCAAGCTTTGCTGTACTACTCTTCTGTCTGGAATCCATTGAACTGGTAGAGAGGCAGATGGCCACGTGCGAGGACCAGAGAGCTCCTGTGGCTGAGGGCTGCTTGCTTTGGATGCCACTGCTGAGGACAATACAGTCTCCAGCCCTAGCAGCTGTCGTGCAGGAATGTACACAACCTTTTTGCTATCTCACTGCAGTACATACTACGGGAACCTATTAGGGAGGGAGATACTTCAGCCATAGCACGGGGCATAGGTTGAATATGGTTTTGCTTTGTTGTTGTTGTTTTGAAGGTGGTCCATATCTCTATCAGTCTTGAAGCAGGCATTTGTCTGTTTCACTTAAAGAAAAACGAGAGCTAGGTGTTTGTTTGCTTGTTTAAATCTGTAGATCTTGGAGGTCCCAGGGGACACCTTGTTAAGTGAGCAGCCATTTGCCCTTGCAAATGAGAAGGCCACCAGCATCCTGGGCTCTATGAGAAAGAGTGTTATCAGCAGGTTGAAGAGATTGTGCCTTCCGCTCTGCTTAGTATTGATGAGATACTTCTGGGGCTATGGATCCAGTTCTGAACTCCTCATTGCATGAGTAAATTATTTTAGTTACTGTTTATTCTAGGCTTTGGAGCACCAGAGAAGTCCTTTGTCAGAATAGCTGGAAGTAAAAACTATTTCCCCTTTTAAACAATGAGAGATGGGATCTGAGGCTGAACTGAGAGTCTCAGTGCTTCTACGGACAGGATGAACTCAGGATGTTGTCCTGTGGCTCCGTTATCACTATGACAGCCTAGAAAACTCCTTGGGTGATGCCATGGTACGACTGGCTTTTCTCAGAGACAATAGTGGCAAACAAACCTGCTTCGGTACAGGAGTGCATGTGGAGATCATGTTGATCTGTTGAGAAAATGTCTTTTAATTAACTTTCCAGAGCTGAAAGATGTTCTTTGTGCCCGTGGAGTTTTTCTTCTGTGTATTGAAGGCTTTATGATGATTATTATTATTTTCCTTAGGTCAAAATGATTCATCTTGTAGCTTTGTGACTGGTTTATATTCATGGGATGCCCCCCTCCGGCTTGCACCTTTTTTCTTAGGAAAGACAGGGAGCAGCTGTTAGGGCAGTAAATCACTTGAGCACCCTAAAGCTGTGCCCCTGCCTTTGCAGAGCTGGGGCTCTGCCTTGTGCAGGTCTGTGTTGCAGCAGCTGGTGACGTGAGGTGTGCAGCAGGCTGTGTGTGTGCCCGAAGGATGGGCTAGAAACACCAGCTTGGGTAGGGAAGAGTTCCAAAACTCAGATGTGGTTTGTGGGCTGCCAGAGGCTGGGGAACATGGTGTTGAGTGAGTAAAAGGATGGCCTCAGCAAGCAAAACACAAAGAGATCACGGCTCTGCTGTGAGATGTGGGATGATGCCACAGGGCATTTTACCATCTGGGAGTACAGGGCGTTCCTGCAAATATTACTAAGGGAGTTCAGGGAGCACGGATGTGACACTGAAACAAAACAGTATCAATCTATTGGACAAACAGGAGGTGTTCTGGCAGGTGCTCCTTAAGTACCGAAGGAAAAGGAAAATGTCACTGCTTTAATTCAGACATCTTCCTTTGAACCGTGCAGACTTTCCTAATGAAGGTTCTGCTGTAGGAACTGCTTGTCACGTGGGGCAGTTGTGCCTGTGTGAGTGTGATGCCTCTGGAAACAGCTCGGGGACACCACAGTGCTTGTGCTGCTGAGCAGGCCTCTCCCACCATTGGCTGGGGTGCGCACATCTACGGCATGGCTGGGAGAAATACAGGGTGGAGAGAACAGATCCTGTCGTTGCTCCTTCCTGGTTCCTGACAGCTGCCTTCTGTGCTGGAGTAGTGCTGTGAAGGGGAGAAAGATTTCCTTACGTAGCTGCGTGTTTTGGGTTCAAGTCATTACACACAGGGACAGTGAGCATCATCTTAATTATCCCTGAAGGAAACTACGCCATACTTTTCCTCTATCACTGTGAAATCGTGCTTTAAGACACACTTCTGATTCACAAAGTTAAGAATTACATTTCTCTTAAAGTCAGTATGCATTGTGTGCTGGAGATAGCTGAGTCTTGCCCAGGGGTAATTGAAACTCATGGCGCTTGTGCAAAGAGGTCTTGACTCCCGGATGGGTGCTTGGCAGACTTGGTTGACCTACTTTAGCTCTGACCTTGATTCGCTCAGAGGTGTTTATGTACTCATGATCAGCTTTCCTGCATGATTAAGCTAGTCACATGACTGCCAAAGTTTTTTTTCCCTTCTAAAGGGACGAACAGTAGGATTTGATTTCACTGCCTCATTGCCTCTTTTTACGAGGGGTTAGAGAGGAGAGATTGCACGCACGGGAGGGAAATCCTCAAGGAAGTGGTCTGAGATGGGCTGTGGAGAGAAGTTCTCGTGCGGCACAATGACAGAATGCAGTCAGGAAGTGGCCTACATGGCATTCTTTCAAGTAGGTCCTTGGAGTACTTTCTCAGCGGGTAAGGTTCATAAACGGAAGATCTGGGCTTTGCTTGTGTTTATGGATAATTACTGTATTGCTTTTTTTTTTTTTTTAAGCCATTGAAAAACTGGCATTTCGAGGCTGAAGAACTCAAATATTCCCTTTTCAAGAAGATTGCAAAAAGCCCTGACACAGATTATTTCTCTGCGTTGCTGCCTGTTGGTTACAGTGGGACATGATGGCTTTTGCTCTGATCCTTGTGTTGAAGTTTCTAACTGCAATCCTCATCTGAAGAGGCGGACATGATTTTCAGTTCCCACGGTGCTGATGTGTAGGGCTGTGGTTGTTAGAACTGAGACAGGCGTTCAGGACATGGCAGAGAAAGGGCTGATATGATAAGAAATGGAGAATTCTGGTTTCTTTGAATATAGTTTTCCTCTGGTTAAATGGCTGATGTGCCTCAACTGCTTTGGAAGTTCTGTTTTGGTATGAACAAAACAATTTTTTTTTTTTTTTGCATTAAAGTACATCAGTGTCAGGGTTGCGTTTTTTAAGCATTCTTCAATAGAACTGTGTTAAATTTAAAATAGGTATTTTCTTCTGCTTTGTTTCTTCCTGCATGTCCCACCATGCTGTCAGGTCATCATTAGCGGTCAGTGAGATTATATTAAACAGTAAAAAGTTGTTTCAACAACTGTGCTCACATATAGAGGTGGTTAGGAGCTTTTGGAATTTAAAGGTGGACGCTAGGGTCAGAAATTTTGGGGAGTACTTGTTTCTAGTAGATGCATCATACGCTGCTCAGGGGTTTGCATTAGATTCCAAGACCAAATCATGGACACACGTTAGCCAGGCAACATGTGTTTAGCTGTAGCTACCATCTGCACCTGACTGAGGTTGAGGATAACATTTCTACACCTGAAACAAGAGCAGAGAAATGATCAGTGACTGTGGCTTTACTGGGAGGTTATATATTAATCTGCAGTAATCTCATAAACCACAGTAACATAACTGAGTTGGTACTTGTTGAACTGCTTGAGTAGGAGAGGCAAAGTAGACAACTAGGAGAAGGCTGATTTAAAATGAAAGTAAAGTCTGGTCTACAGGTAGTTGTATTAGTGTGTGTGAAAGCCTTGTAAGTTGTGGTCGTGGAGTCGATGGCAATTCATAATTTGCTTAAAACTTATCTTATTTTAGCATTTTGTCAACGTCTTCCTGGTGCCAGCTGGCCTCTTAACTTGCCTGTACCAGTATGCCCACACATTCATAAAGACCTGACTCCTTTTTCATTTTTGAGAACAGGTCACTGAGTGGCTGTCCAGTGAGATGCATGGTGAACCCTCAAAAGCAGTCTGGAAAGTCTGCTTCTACAGCAGCAGTCTTGTGCTCATGAGCTAGTGATATAAAAGTCATGATTTGCCTGACTTTGAAATTTAAGCACTTTGATCCCAACTGTTGCTACTGTAATAGGACTAACGAGTTTCAGTTATTTAACTCTGAATTTGTTGTTCTGGCAGAGCTGAAAAAAGTGATGCTAGTATTTTGTGAGCTTCAGTTAGCTTCTAATTCTTAACATGTTTATGTATATATATGGGATTCAATAGAATCGGTTATAAAGCGGCTGCATTGATGGAATATTAGTTCTTAGGCTTGAGAACTTCTGCAGGTGTCATAGGAACTTGCTCATCTGTGTTCTTGGGTTCTGCTTGCATCACAGGTTGGAAAGGCAGATGCAGGGATCACATGTATCAACCAGAAAGGAGCATATTCAGAAGACTTGCAAAAGCTTTTGCAAGAGGCAGTCCTAGAATGGTTTTCACATCTCACATATTGAGTTTTTCATGAAAAAAGTGAGTTTTGTGGCAAGAATCTAAAAAGGAAGAATGGTCATCTGCAGTCCATTCGCTGTCTTTGCAGTGTCACTGAGGGACACATCTAAGGGCTTGATTTCCAATATGGGATGTGAATTTTATTTAAAGCTTGAAGTCTGCAGAATAGCACAAGAAGTTTAACCACTCTTGCTTTTGGAAATGCCAAGTGCTGTTAGAAGGGAAAATAAAATCATAAGTCCAGCCAAAATTATCTTAAGGCTATGGCTACCTTAACATTAAAACAGCTTTTCTCTGCAACGTAACAGCAGTTTGACTTATTTTGCTAGCATCTGACAACAGATGCTTTCAGATCTGATTATATGAGTGGAGGAGTCTTCTGTGATTAGCTGCAAAAACCAAAGAGTGATAAAGAAGGCCCAAAGGAAATGATGCGGGGAATTTCCTTCCATTCCAGTACTTGGTCTGCTGGAAATGACATCTAAACCTTCTAAAAATGAATGAAGCTCCTATGTTTTATAAGGAAATGAATATTCTACTGTTGAATAGATAAGACATTTTATTTCTCATTTAAAGCATCTGTTTGCTGCTATTAAAAAAATGTCCAAACTAGATGTTGTAAACAAACTGGCCTTGAAGGTGTTTTTTACATTTCTTATGGTTGTTGCTTTTCTTTCCATTCAGGTTTTTGAGAGTACTTGACTGACAGACTATGAGGCATGAAAAAGTTTTAAGGTGTTCAACTGCTTCAGGCTGAGCGTCCTCTTCTTCCTCCAGGTGGACTTAGGCTTCCAAGAAAAGCTTTCAGGTAAAATCTTTTTGCTTCACAACTGATGGCATTCAGTAATGGATAAGCTTTGCACAGTGTTTCTTTCAGCTATGTAAAGTTTGCAGTGTAGAGGTTTATATTGTGTACTTTCTAGATGAAAAATGCACGTTACATTCTTTTGTATTTTTAACTACTTGTCTTAGACCTTCCTTGGGTTATTAGGGTTTTTGAGGGGGATATGCTTTGGTGGAGGTGTTTATTTTATTCATTCATTTTGTATCATAATCTTTGGAATTCTGTTCCATAAAATTCAGGGGAAGTAGAACTCTCAAACCTTATGGACTTCCAGAATATGGTCTTCAAATGAAGGAGAGAGGCATGAAAATTGGTTTTCCCAATTTTCCAGCAAAAGAAAGAATTAACTCTTCACTTATGTTAGGTAGCAGCAGTTCACTGGGCAGTAAACATAAGAGTAAACCTTTAGTTAAAAGTCATGTTGACAGTGGGTGGAGAAGCAGGGTGGAGAGAAGCCGCTCTGCATGTCACATCTTGATGAGCAAATATGGATACATAGAATGTACTCAGTGCTCACACCTGAAAATACAAAGGAGAAGTCTTTAGTCTTGCCCTTCATATTGATGCGTGTTTCTTTTCCACTGGAGGAGGAAAGAAATGGAACCATAAGATTCCAGGCCCAGAGTGGTTCTCCTCCTCCTCTACTCTGCCACGGTGAGGCTACATTCGGAGTGCTGTGTCTATTTCTGTGCTCTCCACTTCAAGAAAGACATGGAAGTTCTGGATGGAATCCAGTGGAGGGCTACAGGGATGCTTAGGGGCCTGGTGCATATCCCTTCTGAGGAAGGGCTGAGACATCTGAGTCTGTTCAGCCTGAAGCACAGGAGGTTCCATGGGCATGAGAGGGAACTGCTTTACTTTGGAGGTGACAGAGCACTGGCACATGCTGCCCAGAGAGCTTGTGGAGTTTTCTCCTTCTCTGGAGATATTAAAAACCTGCCTGAATGCTTTTCTGTGTAACCTACTTTGGAGAACCTGCTTTAGCAGGGAGGTTGGGCTAAATGATCTCCAGGGATCTCTTCCAACCCATTACAATTCTGTGATTCTGTAGCTCATGTGGGATATTTAATACACCAGTAGCTGAAAGGAAGAGAAATAGCCTATGTCTGTTTATGGCATAAGCAAATAATGGAATTGTAATTTTTGCAATTTTAAGTGTATTAAATTGGAGATTTGTTCTGTGTGTGTATACATATGTGTATTTAAAGTATGTAAATTTATGTTTATTAATAGTGACTTTTTTCTTTTTTTTTTCTTTTTTTTTTTCCCTTCAACATTAGACAATCCAATGGCAGACCAAAGGATGGACATTTCCTCTACAATTAGTGACTTTATGTCACCAGACCCTGCTGACTTGATTTCCAGTTCCCTTAGCACTTCAGGAGTGGATTGTAATCGGAAAAGGAAGGGAAGCTCTACTGATTATCAGTAAGTTGGATTTCTCCCAATTTGATAATGCTGAAAAGCAGTTGCAGTGGAACAACATAGTTAGAGAGATGAAATAACCTTAACCTTTTCTTGATAATCTGTTGTTTAAAGGCCTTAACAAAGAAAAAAGCTACTGTGCACTAAAAGGAAAGTTCATTATTTAGTAATAAGAACAGGGCCTTCATCTCAGTGCAGCTGGAATTGAGGGCTATCGAACGAGGTAAGGCTCAGGAAAGAAACCTTTGCATAATGAGGAAAAAAAAGAAAATAATATTGATGAAATATATGATGTGAAGGTTGATTATGTTGACTGTGTACGTAGGAAGCAGAATGTCTGGCCAGCAGTAGGGAAGCTAATAATTAATTAAAAAGCAAAAGCAAAACTAGGAATAGTTCCTCTTTTCACCTATTTTTTGCATTTTCAGTCATTTCCTGTCAGTGTGCTGCCAAACTTTGCCTGATGGGGAGCTATTTTGGTCTCCCAGTTGAATATGAGTCTGAGGATCTCTGGTTTGCTGCAGTAGGACTGCCTTTTGTTTTATCAAGTGACTTAATCTTGTATTGCTTTCTGGTTGCAAACTATTATTCGTGGTAGAATAAGAATTTGGTTTCTTGTGGATCGGTGGTAGTATGTTTCATTTCAAGAAAGCTGCTTCTCTTAAAGGGATGCTGCTACTAACAAAGCTTAGAGGCACCATCTAAGCCATACCTTCTGTCTTAGGGCAGGTATTTGAAACAGAAAGAAATCACACCTGTTGTGCTTTAGAATGGTGAAAGTCACAGTAATGTGTGCCATGTTTCTAACTGTGTAATGTCTTCTGCTCTAAGTACACCAAGACAAACATGCTTACTGTAAGTTACTATGCAAACTTCATATCAATTGTAACTACAAAGCCTAGCTGCAGGGTAACCCTTGGACAGACCCCATCCATTATTAACACAGCTACATAATCCATTTCGATGTAACTTGGCACACATTTTATCACTGTGGGCTTTCTCACAGTTGGCAGTTCCTTCTATGTTAATCTGTGCTGAGGATGCCAATTAAGAATTATGTTCCCTGTGCATAGACATTATTTTTAGGAGAAGTTAGGTGCAATACTAATTACTGTGTACAGACCACGAGTGTACTTCATGCATAGCTTCTGTAATATAAGTTTAGCCTTCTTGAAAAGTACGTGATTCCCTCTAGTTGAATTGACTCCTACAAAACTCAATGAAAAGCCTCAATCTTACCAACTTCCTCTTCTCTAGAAAGGATTTCTCCATCTTTATACTTCTGAGTAGGAAGCATTGCTCAAGTCCTCTTTTCCAAAAGACAGCTTGCTCTTGTAAGTTCTAATTCTGCCCTCTAGGTTGTGTGTGCATTTTATTAAATATGTGAAATGCTGTTTCCTTGAGTCAGTTTACAACAGCTGTCATTGTACCAGAGTTCATGTTTTGTTGCAAAGAAAATGGTGATTAGTGAATATTCATATTTTTAAGTAGAACTTAAGGTAGAATTCCTTGATCCCTCGCTCTGTATGTGTAAATGTTCAAGAATTGCTACTGTTCAACTTTTGCTGCCTATACAGTTATTTATTTGTTTTTATATAAATGGTGTGTGTCCAGTTTTACCAGTCTTCATTTACCAATGAATTCAAGATGTGAGGAACAGCCTGACTGTTTTAGTGTGCACTCACTTGTCAGATACAAGCAAGCTTAGTGGTCAACAGCAATTTTATGCCAGGTTCCTTTCAAATCTTTCTGCTGCTCCTTTCCCAGTGAAATTCCTCTTCAGCATACTGATATAATTCCAGCTAAGGTTATCTGTTCTCTATTACAGTGTGTTTTAGTCAAATGCTGGAATCCAGCACTTCCTGCACAGGTCTATAAACACGTACTTTCTTTTGTTGGCAGTAGTGTTTTAAGTCGGAATAATATCGATAAGAAATGAAAGTATCCTGAAGCATTTGTAAATTACCCTGTAGCCAGTATAAAAGCCTCTTCCATATTTTGCTTTGCCACTAGAAGCATCTTGTAGATAAAAGTGGCACTACGAGTGGAGAACTGATGCCTCGCTTCTAAGTCCTATGCTAGTCCTGCATGCTGTTGCTTTGTGAGCACCAGAAGCACTTTGAACTATTATCTAACTTAGTAATTCAAATATACAAATGGAGAGATGAAGAAAACCTTTAGCATTATTCAGACTTCTTTACAACTTGATGACAAAGGTGATTAATGAAGAGGTGCAATGAATAACGTATAGAAAAATTTTTAAGAATTCTGATGTCCAGTATTGAGTGGGAATAAGTAAAATATCAGTGGCTAACATGAGAAGTTCTTTCATGAGGCTTTAATGAAACCTAGCTTCTTGATTTATTCTATCTCAGTGGTATTTGAGATCATTTTACAGACTTGAAGTGATGGCAGCTGTTGATTGCATGTAGAAATTCGTTTTATTTTTCTCTTGGTACAGTAAAATCTGTATAAAGTTCAGAATTAGGACTTAAGTGCTGACTAAAACAAAATGTTCTGCTGGGCAGAATAAAAAACTGAGATAGTTGAGATACATGTTAGTATTTTTTTATTCCTGGCCTTGGAGTCCTTTGAAACTCCAGTTATCTAACCACAAGGACAGCAGGCACACAGCACGGATCTTTTGTTTCTGCTGATGAAACAATATCTCAGTGATGTGCATCATAATTTATATAATAAATTTGGGTCAGTTGTTGTACTGATTTTTCACATGCAGTGAAATGGACTCGATGCCTTCAGAAAACATGAATTTGAACGAACTTGGCTGCTTAAAATTCTCTCACTGCTTTGTTCTTTTTCACTTTGAATAGAATATAAATTAGCTTGAGAATTTCAACAGAAAATGAAAGACATTATTATTTCATATAGATGGTGTACTTTATTTCTCTTTCTTTTCAGACTTGATGGCTTTCCTTTTGAGTAAGTATAAATATTTTTATAATTGGTTTCACTTGAAAAAAGATGCTTGATGTTTTTCCATGCTTTTCTGATTAAAAAAAAAACAACCAACAGAATAAGGCAGGCTTAGGATTGCCCATGTAAGTGTATTTGTACAGATTTATCTATATCAAAACATCCTCTTCCTCATTCTTTTGTCTAACAGCCCTGTAGTGTTTGGCCTTTTTTTTTCAGACATTGAGACAAAAGTTGTATTACTTTAAGATGTGCCTGCTTAACTTTATACACACTCTCATCCACCCTGTTCATTTGGCTATTTCCAGTGTTGCTGTGCATTATGTGAGTCTAGATTATTGCCATCTCCTATTCCAAAATCAACCACAGTAAGGCACAGCGAGGTTTAGGACACACAGGATGAGTGAATTCAGGGCAAACTGTGCATTCTGTACTGGGCCTTGTGATAATTGCCTGTGTTGAAATGTCTAACTGTAGTAAATGCAAGTTAGTAGCCCTCATTCTGGTGAGGGCATGAAAAAGATCTGCTTTGATAAGTCCTTTTTGTTTTTATCCCTCTAGTTAACTGAAAAACATTTTTATAACAGATGATGTCTTTGAACTGCAATATGTTTTACTGTCAAACACATCAAACTGTGCCATTTTGTTTGCTTCAAAAGAAATGCAAGAAAATGTTGTAATACGACAGAAAATGCTGTAGTTTTTCCAGGTTATTGCTTTTTAATTCTTCTTTTTTTCAGGATGTAAGGGTGATTGCAACACTTTATTCTAATTTTATGTTAAGTTTGCTAACAGCCTTGCTAATGCTGCTTAGTTTGTGATATGTTGCTTTATTCTGTTTTTTGCAGGGAAGGTATGGATACAGATAAGGATGACCAACATGGAAGGTACTGTAGACATGGTCACTAAACTGTTCACTTTATAGTACTGATGTAGGATCTGTTTGCAATATCATGGTCAGGTGTCTCAAACTGTTTCTTTTTTGGGACAGAGGTATGAGATCATTGCACGAAGTAAAACAGAAAGAAAATACCCAGTGCTTTGAGCCCTACAGCAATATTGTTAATAATGTTATTTTTTGAGGAAAGGCTAAATAAATATTCAAATCTTAAAAATTATTTTAATGAAGATCGTTAGGTACATAAGATATATTGTTTTCAGTACTGTAACTCTGTGATATCATTTCTTAACAGACTGGAGTATGCAGACCAACAAGGGAGAATAAAAAATGCAAGGTAACACTCTCAGCAAGCATGAAAAGAATTTGCCTTTTGCCATATATGAAATACCTGTGTGCATTATAATATATACCAGCAAAGCATATTTACTCTGAGAATTGTTTTTTCTAGCATGGACCTTCTCCTTGTTTTTGTTATCTTTGCATTGCTAACTCTTTTCATATAGAAACTACATGCAGCTTTGTGGAAGTGATGAAACATAATTTTATTTTAGTGACTTCTGTCAGTGTTAGCATGGAAGTTGTAGCCTGCACGTGTTTCTTAAATGTTGCATTCTTTCAAACTCAGTAGTGGGTCACAGAGTGTTAATAGTGACTCCTAAGATGTGAAAATACAGAACAAAAATTAAATGATTCAGTGTTTGTCATCAGTTTTCCTGGTTAGGGAGAGTTTAGTTCAAAATTATCTTGGGTATTTCAAAAGGAAAGCTGTAGGATGACTAGAAGACATACAGCCTCAGCAAAAGATGGTTTTAAATACTGCTCTGTTGATGTGGCATACTAATACAAATACGTAGCTGAATGCATTATTCAGTGTGCTGTATGGGCAATGCTATGTGTGTTCTCTGGTAAATCAGAGCTGAGCGCTGCAGCCCTTCCTGTAGCTTGTAACTGTTATCACTTAAGTAATGAGTGTATTATCCTCTGAAAAAGTCTGTATGTGCATTTTATGGGGCTGAGAGGGTGAATGAATTATGAGGAGGATGTTATTTTTTGGTTTTATTGTATACGATTTGAGGATTTTTCTTTGTTAATACAGTTTATTTTCTCGTGCTCTTCTGTTTTTCCTTCCCACTTTGCTTGTTTAGGGAGGCTCATAGTCAAATTGAAAAAAGGCGTAGAGATAAAATGAACAGTTTTATAGATGAACTGGCATCCTTGGTACCAACGTGCAACGCTATGTCTCGAAAGCTAGATAAACTCACTGTATTGAGAATGGCAGTCCAGCATATGAAAACATTACGTGGTAAGTTGATTGATGGGGAGCAGAGAGAACAGGGCTGGAGGGTGACAAATGGGGTTCCCCCAAAGCTGTCTGTATTTTTTCTCTCCATTTTTTTCCCTTTTGACAAAAATGATTAACCCTAGTCTGGTCTGGTATGGTTTTACTTGGGGAATTTCAAGGGCTTTTATTTAAGGGAATGAAAGAACCTGTAGTTGGCAAATTCATCTGAGCAGGTTAAAATTAGCCACGTTTTCAAGTATGGGGGAGAGATGTGTAACCTTCCAGCAAAGCAGGTTTTAAATTTTGGAGCTTTGAGGGTTTTGTGTTTTTTTGAAGAGGTGGCATTTGAAAGATGCATCTTCTCAGTCTTCTGCTGTAGCAGTTCAGTTTTTTCCTGTGTAAAAGAACTGATGTAAGTAAGCCGTCCCTATCCTGGAGCTACTCGTTCTGCTGGAGCCCTGTATTTGCATCTTCTCTACATTGTGCTGGTTCAAGATTAAATTCTCTTTGGAACTGTTCACCTAATTGTCTCGTCTTTGAACGCTTGCAGCAGCACTATCATATACTTAGGCTCTTCATCAGATGCAGCCACAAAGATGTTTGCCTTTTCTCTTACTTCTGTAGATGTCATGACAAAAAGAAAATAGAATTTATTTTTATTTTCTGTCTCTTTCCTTAGAAATATCTTCAAGCTCACAGTTATGTATCAGCACTCCTTTTCTTACAGAATCTGTGAGAATGTAAAACATACCATGTCCTAGAACAAAGAAAGCAGTTTGTGTGGGCTACCAGAGTTTGTGGTAGAAGTCATGCAAAGGCTCGTGCTGCCAACTGTACGTTCCAGCTCAAGGTGTGGTTAGTTTGTTTTAAGATCAAGCACATAAGGGATGCGGCCTCTCTTTCCCCTCTCTCTTGCAGCTGAGCGACTGCAGGATGACTTGCTTCATGGTCTGATATCCTGATCTGGCAGGGAAATTTGTGATGAGGAAAGAATAGTTTCCTATTAGCTGACCTGGTGGATTAGCATCACCGAGTAGAGCAAAAGCAAGGCAGCTGAGCTTGTGGGAAGAGGGAACAAGGGCTTTAATTGTAATCCACTACTTGCAGTCTTGCATGGCACTGATCACTGTTCTTAGGTGGGCCACGTGCAAGACTTGCTTGGATAGAGAGGTTAGATTTTAGGTGTGAGTAATATTGCTGCAGGATTTGTGATGTTTTGTGCTCATACCTTCAGCTATTTGTGGAAGAACGAGGAGTACTTTGAGGCTTCAATTTAAGTCTTTTTATTCAGTTGCTTTTACAAGTGCTTGAAATAGAGAAATATGTGAGTTTCAAAGATCTGGGGCTGTAACAAAGTTCTGTGTGTCCTAAAGCTCCATATAAGAGTGAATCAGTTGCTGGATGCAATCTGTGATGATGATGAAAGCTTTAAGCCTTCAAGAAATACGCCCCTGAGAAAGGATGCTGCTAAGTTACAGAGTCACTGTTGTAGTTTCTAGGAGACCTGGCATCTTCCAGTCATGTTTATCCTAGCATTTTTGTAAGGTGTAGCTTTTCCTGCCACTGTCATTTGATTAAGTTAGTATTTCATAGCAGATTGGTGGTTGCTAATTTGACTCTCTTGTCTTTATGAAGGGAACAGGATGAAGGTAATTACTCTCAAATAAATAGATGGCTCATTTGCTCTGTTTTTTTTTTTTTTTTGCTTTTTCCATTGGTAAGTAAGGCCAGTGTAACATCTGTTTTTTGTCAGTAGTATGGAATGAGAACTGATTTGTCAGCTCCTCTCTGACAATCTTTTTATGTCACCTCCTCATATTTTTATTCTTTACTTTCTTACTTTCCATTTCTTACTGGAGATTAGAACATAAATCAAGCAGAACATTTAGGTCAACAATATGTCAAAAAATGCTTACATGTCAGAAGTCATTTAATTTGTGTTACTATGTAATGCAGTATTTTTGCTTGCAGCTAAAAATACCAACAGAGTTCATCATATTAATAAAATGAAACAAAAAATTTTAAAGGTGAAATGAACGCTGGCATAAAAAGGAATCAAAGGAACATTGCTTAGTGAGGTGTGTATTGCTTAAATCACAGATTCTGATCTGGGGATTTTGCTTTTCTTTAGGTGCTACAAACCCATATACAGAAGCCAACTATAAGCCTGCTTTTCTGTCAGATGATGAATTAAAACATCTAATACTCAGGGTATGTTTCAGCTTTTAATTATGAGATATTAGTGGCTGTGAATGGAATTCTTTCATGGCAGAACACCAGTATTTTTCTGCCTGTTGTCTGAGCTTAACAATGTTGTGATAACAGAAGATAACATAGAAATCTGCAAGACCTTTGCACGTAGTCATTAGGTTTTAAAGATGAGTAACAGCTCTGAAATTAAGCAAAAGGATTTTAGGGGGAGGTCTGAAGAAAATGATGTTTAGATAGTAACTATATGAATTTTCAGTTATTTCATGAAATAGACTAAAATTACATCAAAAAAGAATTCTGACAGACTTTCTGCCATGTACGACCTGGACAAGATTTTTAGCATATGGTGTTATAGGAATGCCTTGTTTTGAGGTCACTGATGTCACGTGGCATCACATAATGGTATGTTTGTATCCTTGCTGTATACGTTTATAGCACAGAGAGAACATATTGCTAGTGTAACTTGTCAAGCACTGCAGTGTTCAGATGCAGCATGTTTGGAATTTAATTTCTGCAGCATTGTGTCTTTAGAGCTATAAAGGTAGGGCCTAATCCTGCATGCTTGTATGTGGCTGAAAAATAGGAACAGGAACAATTTGCCCGTGGACACACAAATAAATACCCAGATTATTTTGGTTTCCAAAATAGGAACTCTGGAATAAATGCATTTAAAATACTGTTTTAAAAAATAGGCATCATTAAACATAATTGTAATATTACTGGACAAAATATGGATGCATTCTTCTAATAAAAGTGATTGCAGATTCTGGGCACGATTCCCAGAATGATGCCAGAAATGTTAGCAAATGAAAAATAAAAGTCCAAAAATGTAATTTCATATCTTGTCTGTTGACTCAGTTATCTCTAAATGTTAAGAGAGTTCTCCTAGTGTGGAAATCCAGCTATATACAAAGTGGTTTTAAGGTTTAGTGATGCAGTGAAGATGTATAACTTAGTAATTCACTTCCCCTCTGCCTCCACTTCCCCCAAATTAGGCAGCAGATGGATTTCTTTTTGTTGTGGGCTGTGACAGAGGGAAGATACTGTTTGTTTCAGAATCTGTCTTCAAGATCCTCAACTACAGTCAGGTATTTTTTTCCTTTTTAAGTAGTGTTGGGCTTTAAAAGACTTGAAAACAATTTTATTATTATGCATTTTATGGGAGGGTATTTTTGTGTGAATAGTTTGTCCTGAAAGCTGAGATTTTTTGCAAAGAAAACTTTTCTCTGTCGTGCTATTAGACAAGATTGCTTCTGGCTTCCATTCAAATGAAAGAGGTAAAAAGGTACTAACTTTACTTTACTGATTGTGACACATTCTGTTTGGGTTTTCACCATCAGGCTTGCAGAAGTGTTCACTAATTTGGCTTGTATGCATATATTGAAAAATCGGCCCGAGGTTTTTCCAGTAGCATTACATGAATTTTTCAACTTGGTTAAATTTCTGTTCTGTTTTTGCTAGCATTCTTGCTGATGGAAACTGGGAAGCAATTGTAACAAAGCCAGGATTTTGATATATGCTTAACGTGAGGCATAACTTAGAACATACATTGTATAAATAAGTTTTCATTCTTCCTGTTGCCTGCCCTCCTTTCCAACTTGAAAAACTGTATCAGCTTCGAAAGTTTTCATCAGGCATCCTTTAGTTAGGTATTTACTAAATAGCAACTAATTGTGTAAATATTAAAAAAGAACATTTGCAATTATGACTTGAAATGTGTAGTGTACAAAATGAAGCTGGAGAGAAACTGGAATATCTGTTGTTGGTGGATTGAGCATGCTATTTTTTAAAAGCTCTTACTGAAAATAATGAAAGTACTTAATATGAAATGTAGCCACAACTGCGGTGAATACTAATACCTTCCGTTTAATCCTGGATCTGAGATGTTTGATGTTCACTGGTTAGACCAATTCCTTATAACTGATGATAAAATTGGGAAAATACACAGTACAATCATTTTAATTTTTGACCGAGTTTTCAATCCTTACAGAATGATTTAATTGGTCAAAGTTTATTTGACTACCTTCATCCTAAAGACATTGCCAAAGTGAAGGAGCAGCTATCTTCTTCTGACACTGCACCACGAGAAAGGCTTATAGATGCAAAAAGTGAGTGTTCTTTCTTTTGAACAGTATTGCCATATGTTTGGTAACATGCAAAGTGTTTGTGGGGGGTGCTGTTTGGATTGCATGTCATGCCAGGGAAGAGAGAGAAGAGAAAGTATAAATTAGATTTCTGCAGTAGATGCATCCAATTAGCTGGTTTCACTTGTGAGGTACTGTCTCTTTTCCAGGCATGGAAAGTTTTTTGTTTTCTTTTTTTTTCCCACTGAAATTGTTGTTCTGATCTTTCATTCTCAGTGGTCAGAATACACTGAGTATTATTTTGGTTATCCATAGGTGTCAGTTGTGGAAGAGGACTTTTTTTTTCCCAATTCCAGCAATGACCTAACCTTTCTCTTACAAGTTTTTTTTACTCTGTCCTTGGACTCATTTCCACCTACGTCTTTTGTACTCCATTCTGGTGTTTAAAAGTAGTTCTGTATCTGTGTTGTTTAGTAGTGTGTGGGTATTTAATTAACTCTTGTAAAAGGAGCCTGCATTGCTTAAGTAGGAAGTGGTATCTTATAACTGCAAATTTCCAAGTTGTTAAGTCTCATGCTTGTTAGAAGCAGGTCTGTAGGACTTCAGCTCAAAAGAACCACCAGCTCAACTTCAGAAAGTGGTGCTGGGGGTCATTCCAGGGCAGTGAGCCCAGAGGCTCAGGCTGGCTCAGCTGAAGTTCCTCTGTCTCTTGGCTTTGCCTGGTCATCAAACACTTGTATCCAATGCTATCCTTTTTTCTATATGCTCTGACAAAGTCAGGGCAAAAATAAAGACCACAGTTTACAGTTTTCCTATCTGCTACAACAGACCAACTGGTAAGTTTTCAAGAACAAACTTTCTTAAGAGTACAGATGTTTATTTGTATTTTTATCTTGGCATAAGTGACTCCTGTACAACTCGTACTTTCACCAGTGAACAGCAGTTTAGACTGTGTGTGGTGCAGGACAGTCTGACCTCCTCGATGTGACCTCTCTCAATTCTAGTTTCCACAGAGGCGCTCTTTCCACTAAAACATTGGCATCTTTGTTTTTCTCCTTGCATTAAAAGCCAGCAGGATCCTGGAAGGTTTTGTACATGTTTGTAGCTGTTCATTTATCCACATCCCCATGCAGAAGTGGATGAAGTGGACAGCAAGCTGACAGCACTCTGTTGTTGGCTTCCAGATTTGACGTGCATTTTCAAAGAATTTTTTCTCCAGTGGTTTTCCACAGAAAATAATCTGAGATTCTCTTACAAGTGTATGATGAAGGTCAGGACTCACTGGTAGAGCATATTCATATGAACTTAACTCTTTAAGGACAGAGATTCTTCTTACACGTAATGGGAGGTCTTGGGGATTTGCAGTCCCTGTGTATGTCACTACTACTCTTTCCCCCTTCCATCATAGAATCAGACAATGGCTCATGTTGGAAGGGACCTTAAAGCTCATCCAGTTTCAACTCCCCTCCCATGGGCAGGGACACCTCCCACTAGATCAGGCTGCCCAGGGCCCCATCCTGCCTGGCTTCATTGTCAGAAATCTGGTATCTGGAGACACCGTAGTTGAGAGAGCCCTGGGATGGTACCCTTTGCATAAACGTATGTGCTCTCTCAGTGCATTTTGTGGTTTAAAAAGTCTGATAGGAAGGGTCATTGGTATATTGAATGACTATATGTAAGAAGTACTGCTCTATGGGTAAATAATCTCTGTTTTTAATCAGTCGATTAGTGTTCAAAGAAATCATGTTAATTGCAAAACTTGATTGGACATTAACAATCCATTTCTAATCTTCTAATCTAAGGCTGTGTTCTCAAGCTCACAGTAGAAAATGTAATCAGAAATCATTCTAATACTCATGTGGTGAGCTGAGTATCCTGCAGATGGTCACTTAAATAAAAATTTCCACAAGTGCACCTCTGCTTCCAAAGGAGATAGAACAGCTGTGAAGTTAAAACCTCGTACAGTTTGGTTATATGATGTAATTGTATGGTTACCTTTTAACCCACCAAAGGCAGCTTCCTCACTTCCTCTGTTTGCTACAGCTGGACTCCCAGTTAAAACTGATATAACACCTGGGCCATCACGACTATGTTCTGGAGCAAGGCGGTCCTTCTTTTGTAGGATGAAGTGCAACAGACCTTCAGTGAAAGTAGAAGACAAGGATTTTCCTTCAACCTGTTCAAAGAAGAAAGGTAACGATTATGTGTTTTAATATCACATGTAATAGCTGTCAGGCTTTTTTTTTTATGTAATTGCTCACTTGCAGTGGTTAAGTTCTTGGTATTTATTGAATAGTATCAGTGTTTATTCTTAAGATATTGTTACATGAACTATGTTTTGATCTGTTACTTTTTCCTTTTTGTACAGTTTCCATTCCACACTTCCCTTCAAATGTAGTATTTCTGCACCTGAAGTATTTGGTTACAATGTTATCTATAGTTTTAATTAATGTATTTTTTTTTCCTCTGCAAGGTATTATTGCAAATGTGTTGGAATTTATGTTTAGTCCAAGGTTGAAAGTTTCTTTTTTTGAGCACTTTGGACATTTTATATTAGTTGAAGCAGAAAGTGTCACCTAGAGACAGTAGCTTCAGTCTTTTGTCTCTGGATGTGACAGCTGCTCCAAGTACTGCCCACTGATTTCAGACATAGCTTCAACCTTCTATCATACCTTGGTGCTCAGCCCCGAGGAAAGTGCTTTGTGCAGTTAGGCACAAGGTTTTTTTCTCTGCCTTTCTGTCAGAGCCTTCTTCCTTGCTGTCGTAAGGCCTGCTCAGTGCTGAGTAATTTGAGTTCTCCTTTCAGAGAGTCACTGTACTACTTGTCACTGTGAACCTTAGTCTTTACCCCTATGGACAGCTTATCTTCTGTATGCCCAGACTGTATATTTTCTGGCTGCCAAATTGGTTTCGTTACTTGTAGGAGCCTCATGCTAAATACGAAAATATGAAAAATATGTCTTATTTACTTGTTGGTAAATATAACACTAACTTCCTCTAACAGTCCTTCAGGTTACTAGCACTCTTTTGTGAGATAATAAGATGTAATGCAATTTCTACTTGAGGGTGATCAGAAGAGATCTGGATTTTGAACTATGTGCTGGTTCACGTTTAACAATGATTTTGTTGAGGTAAACTGTATATTGACTTACCTCAGATGAGTTGCGTTGAAGCAGGAGCACTGAGAAATCCCCTGGTGAGAAGGAGAAGGATAAGGGGGTGAATATTCTCAGAACTGAGGGGTGAAGTTCTCCAAAAGCTGTACCAGTAGCCTAACTGCTTCTTTGTTCTTGGTTTTTTATAGCAGACCGCAAAAGCTTCTGCACTATCCACAGTACGGGGTATTTAAAAAGCTGGCCACCAACAAAAATGGGACTAGATGAAGATAATGAGCCAGATAACGAGGGTTGTAATTTAAGCTGTCTTGTTGCAATTGGTCGCCTGCATCCTCATGTAGTACCACAGCCAGTCAATGGTGAGATCAGGGTGAAACCTACAGAATACGTTTCTCGACATGCAATAGATGGAAAGTTTGTTTTTGTAGACCAGAGGTAAGAATACTTCGAATAACTTCCACAGTAAGTTACTGTCCATTTACTGCTAGCGTGATACACTTGAAGAACTGTAAATATGATTGAAAGAAGAGATGTCTGATCTTTTCAGCTTTATACTAAATCCCAGTTGTAAGCTGTTCTGCTTTTGAGACATAGTGCAAAGCGACTACCATGTATTCATTAGCTACTACTGATTAAATTATAAAAGCTCCTAAACTGTGGCTTACAGGTTAGGCGGTAGGCAGAATAATCCAGATACCATTTCTACCCATTTATTAGGAGGTTGTATATATGTAATCCTCAGAAGAATATGCTACCCTGTTTTGCTGCTGGAGTTTGTAATTACAGCAGTTGGTTGTTTGAAATCGTCGGCAGCCACTACATGGATGAGTTTTATTGCATAGGCTACGTCAGCCTTTGATAGTATACTCATTTCTGTAAGCGTCTACTTGGGCGTAATCCACTGAGTTAATACCTCTGCATGTGATCTTTTGTATTCATAAGAAATAAAACTTTTCATAAGCTTTACTTCTTGGATTAGGTTTGAGAATGTAAACCAGTGTTGGCATATTTTTTTTCAAACATCAATTTTATTATCTACTTATATATTTATTCAGGTTAATTTTTATTACTGAAAAAGAAATGGCTTGAATTTTCTAACGTTGCAAAGAGATGTGACCTGGGCCTTCTTTCAGAAAAACTGACATTTTCTAGGGAAAAGGAGTGGTTGAAGGATGTTAGTGGAGGGCTGTGTTGCTTGGGAAGGGCTTTTTTGTTTCCCTTCCATGCCAAGATGGGCTGAGACTGCTCAGCTGAGACTGTTTCATGTTGTGTGTAGCTTAGGCACGATTATTTACAACGTAAAAAAGCCTAGGCTCCAAATTCTGCCAGAATCTGCCTGCTGGAATTTGTTCCTGGGGTGTGTCTGTGCTCAGCTGATTCCTAGTGGACTTTGAGAGGAAATTGAGCTGGTAGTGTTAAGAAGTACAGTAAGTGATATCTTTTTTAATAGCATGTCTGATTGTAGTGGTTGTTTCTGTTTTCTCTTTTGTTTTTAATTTCACAGTAAGTTTTTTGAAATACGTTTTCTTCTGCAGCAGTACTGCTAGCTAGTGGTCATTATGAGAGCTGGCAGAACATTCACTGCCTTTCTGCTGCTCAGAAAGTGTGTCATGCTGTGATGCCAAGCGATGGTAGTTTGTGAACAAGTTTTATTTTCAAAAGATGAAACCTACTCTTCCAACAGATACTGAAGTCTTTCCAAAATAATGACTCAGAAAATGTTGACCAGTTGACTTCAAACTTGTGTACTCTATTTAATTATTTTCAAGATGAAGTCTGTATCTGAATGTTAAATCTGGATTCTTTTGGCTCCAGTTTAAGCCCATTACAACTGTGTAAACAGCCTGTATCCGTTCTGTTTTTGTGCTCCCTTTGAGAAGGGAGATACAGCTGTAATGAAATAGCCTTCTTGTGCAGGTTAAGGAGGGAGCTCAAGCAGTTCTTCAAACCTTACATGTCTGTTTTTCAAAGGCACCTTAGGAAGAAAGGGTGCTAGTATCTTGTAGCTGTTACAAGGCAGCTTTATTCAGGTTTAAATGGTCAGAATTAGAATATTCCTCCAGAGCTGTTTAGAAACTCTCACAGCCAATACCTGTGAGTCATTGGTATTATCTATTTTCTAATGACCCATGAATTAGAAAGATTAATCTTCATGACTTTTTCCTCTCTCACCTGAAAACTGTTAGCATTATTTACTCATTTTCAGAGTGACTTTTAGTAAGCTGTCACAAATAGTTCAACTTGAGAATAAGGGTTTTTGGTTTTGATTGTTCGCTTGTTTGTAATCTTTTTCTTCCTTTCCTCCCCACCCTTTCCTTCCCATTCCCAAGAGCAACAGCCATTCTGGCATATTTACCCCAGGAACTTCTAGGTACTTCATGTTATGAATATTTCCATCAAGATGATATAGGACATCTTGCAGAATGCCATAGACAAGGTATGATTGTTAATAAATTGGGTAAATGAACTTAAAGAAATACTGGGAATTACTGTGTATTAAAAAAAACAACTACCTGAACCTGGTCAAGTCTGCCTGCCTCTTTTTGTAAATGCTTTAATTGATGACATTGTTTGCATGTACCAAGCAACATGCTTCTTAGACTTCCATGAATTTTTAGTGAATACTTGAAGCTCCCATTGGGTAAAGGGGTAAACCGCAGAAATAAGACTTTTCTCCATGTGTGCAGGGAGGAGTTAACTGGATACTTTTTTGTGATAAGGACACTGCTTCTGCAATCATGCTGCTGTTTCCCACAGAATCACTTGCTGTCCGTTTTTCAGTTTTGCAGACAAGAGAAAAAATTACAACAAACTGCTACAAGTTTAAAATAAAAGATGGTTCTTTTATTACCTTGAGGAGTCGCTGGTTCAGTTTCATGAACCCTTGGACCAAAGAAGTAGAATACATTGTCTCAACAAATACTGTTGTTTCGTAAGTATTGTCGATTTAGCAGATGCACATACAAGCTAATTGTTCTGTGCTGGTGTCAGATGAGTTTTGGTATTTTCTTTCATTGGGAAAACCAACACATCCATCTTTGTAAGAACTTAAGAAAGATGTGTTTCTTGGCTCCTGTGGGAACTCCCCCCTTCCACCTTTTTTCTTTTTTTTTCTTTCTTTCTTTCCTTTGAGGGTTCTCTGCAGAGCTGCAATGCCTTTGCAGTGGATTGACTGCTTCAGAAGAATTAGTCTTGAGATGCTGTTTGTGTTCTGTGTTACATACTTTGAGTTGTAACAGTTTTCTTTCTGCTGTTTATCTAGCCTCCTTGTCAGCCCCAATGTTTCTT
This sequence comes from Perdix hodgsoniae, assembly GCA_035772895.1. Lineage (NCBI taxonomy): Eukaryota > Metazoa > Chordata > Aves > Galliformes > Phasianidae > Perdix > Perdix hodgsoniae. The sequence goes on from JAPSGF010000001.1 coordinate 35,761,276, forward strand.
TGTGTGATAGTGACTCACAAGCTTCTTAAACCCTGTAGCATTTCATTCTGACACACTGCAGTGACTGTTTTGCAGGGCTTTCCATCACTAATTGTCATTCTTGAAATCCACAGCACCAACATACTTGATAGCGGAGACACAGCCTTCCCACAGCTTGCAGCTTCTCCACACAGCATGGACAGCGTGCTTCAGGCTGGAGAAGGTAACTACTCTGCCACTAGGAAAGTAGTGGCAGTCATGCCTACACGCACAGATTTGTTGCAGTCTTGCACAGAGAACTTAGCAGTAGTGTAAAGAAAAGTGTTGTTTGAGGCAAAAGGCTGCTAATGCAGCTCTTGTCTGTCTTGTCTATGCTAGCAGGTAGTTCACTCAAAGTAAAGAATAAACAAGGCTGGAGAGGTGCCTGTTCAGCTGCAGAACAATGCAGGTGTGGCAAGCTATTCTTTACTGAGTCTGGACAAGCTCTACCAGATGCTCGAAGCAGGCAGATTCTAAGCACCTTCAGAATGTGGCATACCTAGCAACTCAGAGAGAAGTCTAAGAAACACAGCACAGCTGAGTCCAAGTCAGGGCTTCCTATAAGTTTGAAGGTACTCAAGAAGTGGTAGTATTTAAATAAAGGTCATATAGTTCTGACCAGCTCTGGGATTCATACCTATATATGAATGCTTTTTGGAAAATGTAAGTTTTTACTGACCTTAAGCTGCCTTCCTTGTTTCAGGTGGCCCCAAAAGGAGCCATCCTACTGTCCCTGGAATTCCGGGAGGAACAAGAGCTGGGGCAGGAAAAATAGGAAGGATGATTGCTGAAGAAATCATGGAAATTCACAGGTAAGAGAAAACAGCATGAAGTAATAAGTATAGTTCTTCAAAATGAAATTAAAGAAGTCTTTCTTCAAGCTGAATGCATAATGATGAAATTGCATTTCATGAGTAGACAGCTACAGGTACCTATTCAGAATACCTGAGACAGACACAGCCAAAAGTGAAAGAACCACAATTACAGCCTTCTGACTGTCTGCTCTAAGAAACCAGAAACAGTAGGCAAAAAGAGCAGCTAACAGGAAACCAATTCCTTTCCAGACTATTCTGATTCTCATAACAGCCATCTCATCTCCATCCTGTCTGAGCCATTACGTTCAGTGGGTGTAACTATTAATTTTAATAGAATTCCCGTCACAGTTTTAGTTTTGGGAGCTGTTCCCCTTTCTGTAAAAGTGGTCTCATCCAACAGATGCTTAGCAGCAGTACTATTTGCAATTTCAGTCCCTCTCCTCTAGGTTTGTTTCCTGCTCTGGACCAGACACTGCCTATCTAAGAGAATAGCAGATTTAGCACAGTGTCATTCCTGTATATAAGAACAGGAAGGAAGAAAAAAAGCTATCACTCAGGTTCAACCAATACTCTGAAACTTATCCTCCCTTTCAGTAGTTGCAGAATGCTTAGTTAGCTTCAGTAAGTGCAATAGTATACCTTATCATCCATGTTTCATTTGAAAAGCCTGGGTTAGTTCCAGTCCTTCTTGAGCAGCTGTTACTATTTTCCAAAACTGCCTTCTGTTCAGCTTTCCCGGAGGAAGTCTGTCAAGGATGAGACTTCCTTCTGCATTATTTTTCTTTGTAACTGCCCCACCTCCATTTAGTCTCAGGACTCCTTGGTTTTATAGTTAATACATTACTCTATAACAAAAAAAAAAAAAAAAATCAAGATAGGGAGAATTGAAATGAGAAATGCTGACTCAAAATGTATTAAATATATATGATGAGTATACATATATAATACTGTTTTATGTGTCCAGCACACTTCTCTAGCAGTAGCTCATTTAACAAGTCTAGATTTGTGTGATGGAGACAGCTCACGCTCTTAGCTGGTGGAAACTGAAGTACAATATAGAAGAAAAGAGGTTTTCTCAGTAAGCAGAATCATTTCCTTGCTCAATCTCAGTTCAGGCTGCACAAATAAGGGGAAGGGGAGTAGCATGGGAAGAAGGTAAAGTTTACAGACTGGGCAAGCTGGACTAGTTACCCTTTATCTTGCTGTAAATTAAAAGTTGCTATAGGTAGTACTGAAAATTGAGGAAACTGTACAAATGAAGTATGCCATCTGATTCTGAGGTCAGCACCCAAGTCTCCAGTTTTCTGGTAAACTCATTCCCTATTTCCCATATGATAGGATAAGAGGATCATCACCATCTAGCTGTGGTTCAAGTCCACTGAACATTACCAGCACACCACCGCCTGATACCTCCTCCCCTGGCAGCAAGAAGGTAAGAGCAAGCTTTACAGACAGGCTTGTAATAGTAGTGTCAAACACACTGAGATGATGCTTACAAAACATCATGTGCTGAATTTTTAGACTGCTTGGCTGAAGAAGTCTGACAGCAGGTCACATTATTCTGGTGTCCAAAATCCCAGTACCGTTGTCTTCAATGTGCAGAGACCTGTGATTCTTAGCAATGACAGCTTTTGAAATCCACCTGCTCTTAATATATTTTTTGCTCTTTTTTTAATATTAAAGAACAGCTCTCCTTACATCTCTTGATCGTCCAGAAACTCTTTCACACCACATACTGGTGAATGTAGGAATTGCTATGGTCTGAGCACTCAGTGTGCAAATGAACTTACACTGTACTGCTGTAGCACAAAATATGGCAATGAAATGCTTCACTGTGCACCGACATTTTAAGTCAACACTATGTACCATGCTTCCTTCTAAGGTTGGTTAAATAGCATTCACGTACCATTACTAACACTTAACTTCCCAACCACTTGTATTAGCTGCATTTAAGTCATCTAGAAAATCGCTACTTACAGTTGTCACATTCAAGACAAGAGCACTTATCCGAATCCTTACTCTGTGCATTCAGACACTGCCACAGATTCAACTTTCCTTCCCAGAAATTACGACTGTACATAAGAATTAATTGACTAGAGCACATAATTGACAGTAGATATTTTTATTTCTGGATTTCTTTGTTCTTAACTGTTCCAGCTTGAAGTTTTATCATTCTAGAAACAGTCATTCTTGCTCATTCTGCTCATCAGTAACTCAACACCTACATATTGTAGGGATTACTGTAACCTAATGAAGGAGACTACTACACAAGGAGAGTTGGGAATTCTGATAGCATAGCCTCTCAGTATTTCACTTTAGTTAGTTAGAAAATGAAGTTTGCTAGAAAGAACACAAGTTGTAGATGATGCCACTCTCGAAAGGGAGCTCAGAAATACTCAGCTTCCAGTTTGTGCATTTCTGAGCCACTGAAAACTGTACTTCAAGTTCAGCTATTCCCTTGCTACTTGTTTAGAATTCCCAATGAAGGTGCTTCTGTTTCTTGCCTGCTCTCATGTCCACAGTGCTGCTGTAATCTGTACCTAAAAAAGCATTAGACTTGAAGTCCAGAAGCAATGCTCAGCTGTGCAGCCTATACCTAAGAGGACTGTACTCCTCCTGGAGAGTCTTAATTGACAGTACTTTACAGCATTGTATTTGTAAATTCAAAAGCATCCGTAGTTAGCTGTAATTACTCTCACTTGCAGATGGAATACTTAGAATGACGATACCCAGAAATACTCTCAGGACTTTCTCTAGCAGTTTTGCAGAAGTGCATTTAGAAGTTTAGCATATAGTGCTGACTTGCACCACCAGAAGGGAAGAGATCTATCATCTGTCTGCTTAATAGAGGTGAGAGGGAAAGCAGTTCCTAGTTTACATGCAGTCAGACTAGCCTTTAGGTCTTGGATTTTTTTTTTCAGGAAGTCCATCCCTCTCCCCATTAAAAACTCCATACTATAAAACATTTTAGACTTAATGCAACATTTCATGCTGTCTTATGGCTTCTCTTTTCTTTCAAGATCCTGAATGGTGGCACTCCAGACATTTCTTCAGCTGGACTACTATCTGGGCAAATCCAAGATAGCTCTGGTTACCCATATTCTGATAACTCCTCTATTCTTGGTAAGTGAAGGCATACAGAAACATGCCTCAACATCAGCTAAACACAGAGACAGCTGTAGCAGGATGACTGTTAGCAGTGATGTGCCTTTACATCTGCAGTACATAGCTGAGCAGCGAAGCTTATAATCTACTCTGCCTTAAGAGGTAGCTACAAGAGGAGCCTGGTAGCCTACTTTGCTAGCTTATTCTTTAAGTGTATTTGGAAGCCTCTTTTCTCTGTCTCAGTCTACTTTTTATGAGTACTTCTCAACAGCTGGGGAGGAGAGAGAGGGTCACAGCCTGGCCATGTCTGAGAGGTGACCTAACCTTTGTACCCTGAATACCAGGTATCAGGTGTATCCCTGAATCTGGCTGTCAGATCTGATCACACACCCAGAATAGCTCAGCCAGTTCAGCTACTCCAAGTCCTGTGGCAAGCAAAACAAACAGAACAGCTTCTGACACCGTACTCATTGTATTTATACTTACAGGGGAGAACTCCCATATAGGCATTGATATGATTGACAACGATCAAGGATCAAGCAGCCCTAGCAACGATGAAGCAGCGATGGCAGTAATAATGAGCCTTCTTGAAGCAGATGCAGGTCTTGGTGGCCCTGTAGATTTCAGTGATTTGCCGTGGCCCTTGTAAATGATGCACCTTGCTTCAACATCCAAATATCAAAGTGCATTTATTGGTGGAGTTCTACAGTCTGTGAAACTCATTGGATGGAGAAGCTTTTATGTATGAATTTCATAAAAGCCATATCAGAATGCAACTCATTCTTACCATGTGTAATGTCAGACAAAGTGGAATAACCCGCTACAGTGTTCTGTGTTGATTTGGTTAGCTGTGTATAGCTTGCAATACCTGTATATTTTGGATTCTGTTATTTGAATTTTTTTTTAATCACTGTGCAACTCACTGGCATCAGTGGTAGCTTTTATATGCAAATGACCATTTCAGATGTATGGTGTGTTTTTACACTGCAAAACAGTCCCCATGTGGATATTTCTTATACTAATTGTACCATAAAGCTGTTTATTCTTTCTTGTAAGAATCCTTTACTATAAATATTGTTAAAGTGTAATGTATTAGACAGTTAAATATTTTTAAAATAAATGTTTCCCTTGTTCTAAGATGGAGCATTTACTTTGATAAATAAATTTGATAAAACCCTGCTGAAGATGCATGCAAGAAGCAGTTGCCTATTTATCTTTTCTTTAGCTCTGAGGGAAACAGAGAAAAGCAATGCCTTACAGGCACTTACGGAGTTCTGTCACTACACTGCATTTCTAAAGAAGATATTACTTAGAAATTTCAGTTAAAACTACAAAAAATCCCTTAACAAGATGAGTTAAGGCAGACAGTGCAACAGATTTCTGATTTTAGGAAATAGCCAGTTTTCACTTTTACATTTAAAAGTCATCTCCAAACACCCTAAAACAAGCAAAAACTTACAAACCTCCTCTGTATACTTAATCTCACTCACACATAATTCAAACCCATTAAAATAATGGCAATTTTATTTGCATGAAAAACTTGTTTACAATCAATAAATGAAGAATGAACCATTTGCATTTTCCTATTTCATGACACTTATGAAAAATTTAGTAAATAAATACTTGTGAACATAGTAAAGTAAGGCAAAATTTAAGATAAAGCCCCTATCCATTGTTCACAACTTTTGAACATGGCTCACGCTGCAAACAAGTGAAAAAATTCACTGAAGAACTTTAACAAGGAGTTACATGGGTAATTGAATCACGTCCTCAATCCAAAAACCCAATGATAAGTAGCTTTGTGCTCAACCATATGCAATAACTTTAGAAGGGTCAATCTATTCAGAGCAAAATTATAGTTAATACTTTTGATAGAAGCACTTCGTTAGTATTGTGCAATAGATTTATAAAAAATGGCTTGGAATTCCATTTATCAACCATTTGTAAAGTGCTACTATCAATTCCAAATCCTGCATTCTAACCCCTGTGTAACAATACTGAACGCACACAGCCCTCGGCATCCTGTCACTTTTGATGGGCTTAAGAGCGAGGACAGTCCAGCATACAAATAATCAACATCACAAACCTACTGGTAAACAAACACATGTATGTAACTGTAACCCCAGAGTGTTTTATCTGTACCCTTTCAAAAACAGTCAGAGACTCCCCTTGGTCTTTCCAAAGGTCCATACTGCAATATCCTAAACACCATTACACAATGAAGAAAACTGGAATTGCAGTGTAGTATGAGTTGAGTACAGAGTCACTGTAATGGAGCATGCTTTTGTTTTGTAACAGTCTAGATCAAAGGGGCAGGTTCTGTCCCTCAGTATCCATCTCACTGTTACTGGGTGGAGGATGAATAGGCAGAATATCCAGCTCATCTACTTGGGGGGTAGGATGCATTACCACAAGCTGGTCCTGGGGTATATCTGCTGCCGCTGCTGCTAGGTTTGTAATAGATTTGCTTTTCACACATTGAAAGTCAACATGCCGGCTCTTTCCTTCCTCCTTCTCCCATGACATCCGAATAAAGGGCCTCTGGACATAGTTGTAAATCACCTCTGGTCTTCCGCCTGGTCGCTTTTTCACTTTCTCCTTGTATGTAGGGTAACCTAAGAAACATTACAGTACAGCAGAAGTTAACATTGCTTTCTGGTGAGAGAAAACCCTGAACTAGACAGTACGAGAAACACGTGAAGCATAATGAAGATGAGCACTTGTTTACCATCAGCAGCCAGAATGGAAACACTCAGTTGTGCGGTTCTTGATGTTATATAAGCAAAGACAACGCAGAGACAGAGGCTGCACTACCACACAAGCTGTAATAAAAAAGGCTGCAATGCTCCTGATGATGCAGATGTTTCCAAGACAACTCTCAACTCTCCAAGCTTTACAGGCAAAGCCAGTTGTTCTTCTGCGAACACTGACCTGGGAAGCATGAAGTGAGACCTCAAAGAGACCTCAAAACTAGAGAGCAGTGTCACTCTGATCTGTGGTTCAAGTTCCCAAAGCAGAATCCTAGCATTCCAATTCATCTCATCCTCCCACCTCCCCCAGCTAAGAAAATACAGATTTAGACCAATCCTTTCCTCCTGATCTAAGCAGCAATTTTCATTACTAGAAAGTTGCACATAACTACAGTGTGCGAGCATTAAGATGAGTCAAATTGTTGCCCTTTGTCTAAAACAAATGCCAGCAAAAAATAATCTGTTATTAGCCAGCATTACAGACAGAAACAGTTCTTGTTTTGTTTAATGGTATGTCAGCTAGGAGGCTCATGCTTTGTTCACTTGAACTTATTTTAAAGATCACAAGTGTTTGATGCATTTGCTTTTTGTTGGCAAATTACAAATGTAACCATGACAACTTGGTGTGTGAATGCTACAAATTGGCAAGTGACAAAAGTCTTTATTTTTAAATATTTGGGGCAACAATCAGAAAGAAAATGTAATACATGGCAGCCCAGTTGTTACATCCATGGTAAAAATCTAAGCCAACTAACTGTACTTGTCTTTTGCAATGCCAGAGCTGAGATTTTTACCCATCAGCCTCCCCAAAGTACAAGATGCTTACTTCAGATTAATATTCCTTCGCACTTCAGTGATGCATTTAATAAGTTTGCATTTCCTAAAAGAAAACATCTAGATGCAACACCAGAACAAGAGCAGAACATACAAAAGCTGGAAAAGGACTCTAGTACTTCACGTGAAGTGCAGCAAGAACAGAGAAGATTCTCATGAAAACTGAAGAGGAATAGCATGAGATGCAGCCCTAAGATGTTATAAACTATGTAAGCTACTCTGTAAACACTCCAGCAGCCATGTAAGTCTTGTGGAGCAGCCAAGAGCCTGTAATCAGGTTTCCAGCTGGACCAGTTGTTTACTGACTACCACTCCCCTCAGCCATGTTGTCACCCACTGTCAGTGATGTCATCTACCCTGCAAGGTGAATCAACCCTTGTATCTTCAACTGTACAGATGATCATAAAGCCTTACCTTCAATGCCCAATCGGATCTTCTTCAGCCCTCTTTCCTTCAAAACAGACTTGGCCACATCTCTATTTTCAATGTATTTGAAGAATCTATACAACTTCGTGCTGTAGATAACTGAAAGTACATTTTTTTAAATGAGGAAAAATTGTATTTAGTGATTCAGCTGCTAGTCCTACAAATAAGGTTTCGTTATCTTTTTTCACTGTCCTGCTTTATACAACTGTTACTTCAGACCGAGTGAGAAAGACCTAAAAGCTCCTCAAAACACACGAAACAGAAATCAGCAAAAAAAAGTGGCAGAAGGCACTGTGAAACTGATTGGCTGCATCTGGCTATTTTTCTTATCAGTTTAGTTTTTAATACATGTAGTAGAAGAACTCACAAACCACACTAAATACTCTCAATGCATCCTCAACAAAGCATTTTTTCTTTCCCCCTGTCAGATGTAATTCCTTTACATATTCTAGGGAGTTCAGCCTTCAAAGTCAGAATCCTCAAATGCCTTCTAACAGTAAAAATTAGCTCCTCTTCTTAATTAGACTTGAATGTAACATGCTTGAATGAAGCAAAATAGTAAACAGAACTGACAAAGCTAAGTTTTTGTGAAGCATCTGGATGTTATAAAGGCTTCACTAAGAGTGCTCACACATACATAAGTTTGATGAGCACTTTTACTACTATGGAGTGACTAGGTGGAAACAAAATAAACTTACTTTGCGAATACTCCTCTCCCATTTGCGGAGGGTATTCTTCATCCCAGTCAACAACATCATCATCTGACAGCACAACAATGTGGCACTCCCGCTCACCACTTTGGGCACTGGCAACCATTAAGGGGAGAATCATCTCCTCGAGGTAAAACTCAAATTGTTTGCGAGCACCGTCATTTGACAATTCATGCATGAGAGCACCTGGAACATTTTAAAAAGCATTGATACATTTAAAGTTTGGTTAAGAAACGAGGGCAAGAGCAAGAAACACAGAATTCTGTTCACTTTGCAGTATTTACTGCAGGCAGCTGTAAAGACACTTAGTTCATTAGACTGAATATGATAAGAACCTTTTCCAATTTCAACCGTAAACCACACCAGGAGTTCTAACTGATAGCACTGTCCTGCAGACATTCACATTCCACTGGGTAGACAGCAGCATAACTTTCAAGTGGACTTCCTTAATGTTTTTACTGCCCTTCAACATGAGGAAGTTGCATGCAGGACTCCTCTTGGGTTTCCTAAAAGCAGCACTTTTTAAGCCTGTTACTGAAGGAGTAATGCATGCAACCCACTTTTCATAAGCGGTAGTTTAAAACCAAACCTTCTCAAAATCCTCAAAGCATCAGCTGTGAAATCCTGCTAAGGACAGAGTGCATCCAATGTGACTCAGCAGGCAACACATAGTGAAGCCATGACACTGCTGGTGAAAGCACAGGTGCCCTGTAAGTATCTTAGAACTGCACAGCCACCACGAGATCACAGCAACCAGAGACATGGGCAGGTCATTGAACTGTTGGCCAAAGCTTTGGCTGCAGTCAGGGAAGACATAAGCTGGACATATACTACACACTCAGAACCACAACGCATCACCAGCAAAACTGTACTGCTTTCACTAGCAATACAGCCTAGTTTTCATGTGCAGGGAGTTGAATAATTTATATTCCCTCTCTTCTACAAGATACCACTTAATGCTAGTGCATCCCTACCACAGATTAATCAGTACAGTTTAACTATTACACGCTTCCAAGCAGGGCACTAGAATATTCGAGTATTGCATATTTCAATATCTAAAACATGACTTTTCACAAGTTGCATATACATCTGGAGCCCTACTTTAAGAAAAAAAGGATGGATTTTGTTCTTATAGTATCAGATGTGTTCCTTATTTCAATAAAGAGAAATCTGCAATTAATCCTTCAGATATTTGCTTAAGTTAGCTTGTACAATTCATTTTAATAAAGTCCATACTTACTGAGATCCCTGCATTTAATAGTACTATACTCAAAAGAGATACAGAGATAGTCACACGCTTCTCTCAATTCAGGAATAGATATCCCATCAGGACAGCGTATCACTCCAGTCTTGTAGTAATCCTGAAATAATACAGTAAACAAAAAAATACAATGTACTTAAACATCTTTTGACAGATACACTTCAGCCTCAAAGCTGAAATTATTTTTCCACAATAAACCCTTCTAAAACATAAAAGAGCAATATACATCAAAAAAATTATGAATATTATTATCCTTGAATTCATAGTTTGAGATAACTGCTTCCAGAGCAGCAGCTCCAGTGCGGATCATTTTCTAAGCAACAACTACTAATACTGATCATTTTGTTGCATATATACTGCCTTTTATGTATACTTCACTCAGCTTCTGTTATTCCACTTCTGCTGACAAAGCAGCTTAACAGTTTTAGTCCCTGTGTAAGAAGATATTTCCTTCTCAGTTTGAAGACTGCTTTTCTCCCATTACAAGCAGAAAGTTAACCTCAAGTAGTGGTTGGGTTTTCCCTCATTCCAGCACAAGAAGGGCTGAATATATCTAAACTAGGCCAATTAGATGCATAGGAGGTGAACAGATTTGTGGCAGGCAGTATTTTTTTTTGTTGGTTTCATGTGTTCTCCCTGGCTGTTACACACGTGTCTAGAAAACCCAGGGAAAGTTCATACCAAGATTCAACTGAAACCTAATCCAATATTTATGAGTAAGTCAAAATATCCAGTGAAGGTTAAATCAAGAACTTAACATTTTTTAATACTTAGAGCACTTGTCCTAACAATGCTTTTAGTACTTCTTCCTCCATAAAAACTCACCAGAATTGCACGAAACACAGTGGACCCAATTCCTTCTGCCACTTCATACTCTCCTTTTTCGTTAGGACGTGTGAAGTTATGTTCTCTGCCTGATCCAAACATCCTGCTCAAAAATAAGAAATTTAGTTAGAACTCCCTACTAGGTTTGGGGTTTTTTTTTTGGGAACCTTAAAGGTAAAAACATCAAAAATGGTACTCAAATGATTTGATGTGCCTTTTCTGACCACTTTTAAAGTCAAAACTTATGTATTTAAATAAAAGAAAGTCTAACAGCTTAAAGGCTTAAGGCCAAGAAGCCATTATCTTACCTCCTAGTGCATTCTAGTTAAGCAGGTCCTACCCAGTGACCCGTGAGTGACACTGGGGAAAATGGTTTTATAAATAGCTTGCATTTTAGAACAGTATTTCCATATTTTTATTAGCCTAATTTTGAATTGACGGAAGATAAAATAGACTTGTGCCTTGAACCAATCCCTGAGGGAGAATAACTCAGCAACACACACACACACACAAATCTAGTGCATTATATATATATTATTATATATAGTGCCAATACCATTTCTTTTGAGGCTGACATGAAAAAAGTGTTTCACCACATAACCTCATTCTAATACATCACCAGTTTCTGACATTTGTTTATTTACGCATACCTTTACTGTAAATATACAAACACCTTACCTCAATTCTTTAATTTACTTCAGATTATTTGTACTTATTTTCTTTACCATTTACACAAAATAGTTTTTCCGGCTCATTGTAATTCTGCCCCCGACTTCTCACAAAACAGGGAACCAAGGTACTATTTATCCCTCACAGTGCATATTTAAAGCATGAAATTGTTTCATCACACTTTTATCTATGCCTTAGCAAATAGCTTCATATATACGTATTTAAATATTATGTGATTAGGGATTGAAAAAAGTCCCATTTTAATAACAAAACAGTCAATATCAAAGCAATTAAAGTATAGCATTCCTTCCCACCTATTAAACATGATATGTTGCTTATTATAGTTTCTGCAGCAAGTATTAAACAAGTTTAATTCAACTATTCATTCAACTACTGTCCATTTGCAACATTAGTTCTCTTTGTTGAGTGACTAACATGTTACATCATAATGCCCATTTGACATTACCCTGTGCTAATGCATTTTACAAGACAAATCTGAGCTTGAATGCTGTCTGAACAGGTCCATTAAGAAAAAAAAACACTATCACCAAAAACACCTACAAGTTTTCTTTCGTGCTGTTTTGAAAAACATCATCTATGCTCAGAAGTGCTTTATGAAGCAATTAGGTTAAAAACAGAAGATAGCATAAGGCAGACTGAATACAAAAGTGATGCCAAGCAAGAAGGAAACTTCATATGCTCATATGGAGTGTTAATGCAGTTGCAAACTGCTGTAGTAGATGTCCACTGGCACCTCTGCCAAGTAGAGAACTCTTTCACTTAAAGACCTTTATAAATTGGTAACATCAAAGGATAACATCAAGTGTTAGATTAAAGTAGCAATGAGATCAGTAGCTTTTTAAACAGTTCTTTTTTATCTTCAAATATATATATATATACCTACTGAATTACTCTCATCTGTAGGTAAGAGACTAAGAAAATAAAAAGATACAAACCTGCCCAACATTGTGTTTGGTTGTGCAGTGAAGATAGAAGGATCAACAACAAATCTGGTGTTGTCCACTATGAGTGTTACCCGTTCAGAAGTTCTTACATTCCGAGCTCCCTCTTTCCCATTTTCATACACAAACACCATTTCTCCACCAACTTTGCAGCTTCCATCTGAACTTGACTGGCTACTGTTCCTGCTGCTGTTCCCCATGCTAACACTGGAACCATTAGGGGAAGTCTTCTGAGGACGAGGGCTGCTTGGTCGAGATGAACTATGATCCTTTTCTCGATCTTAAGAGAGCAAGAGGTGGAGGGAAAAGAAAAACAACACAAACTTTTAGTCCTACATGAGTTCTATGCAGTTTGTGTGTTTCCAGAAACATAGTATAGCAATCTGATAGACTCATTCAACAAAAGCTATTCTGTAGTTAAAGAAACATTCAAAAGTAACTACTTTCTGTATAAGAACCCAAAGTTTCTACTGTCTGGCCATCATAGAATGGTTTGGGTTGCAAGGAGCCCATTTAAGTCCTGCTCTCAATCAATTCATCATCCGTACTGTACTGACATCAAAGATTGCCCCAACCCAGGTGCACAACCTTTTAATTAGACCTTGTTGAACTTCGAAGAGGTTCACACCAATGCTATCTTGTCTCCCCAAATTCTTCATTAGAAAAAAAAAAAATAGCATTCCACAATTGAAAAAGCAGCTCAACATAGTATAAAAGCTACACATCACAGTTTGTATTTAGTGTTATGGTACAAAAAAAAAATCCAAACAAACAAAAACCAAAAACACCCACAAATTTTATGTTAAAGTTTTTCTTTTCTACTATAACACTAAATACCCAAGCCCTAACAAGGGGAAATATTCTCTTAGAAGAATTAGATCATTCTTGCAATTTATATTAAATAAGAATCATAATGTAAGAATATATAAATGTTATGACCTAGAAGGGGGGAAAAAAAGGTACTTCCAGCCCAGGGCACACACAAGAAATCTGTATGCTGTGGCATCAACAAAATCATGTGTTCTATTGTATTCCTTTAACAAACTGGCAATCAAACTTAATTTTAATCCTGAAATGCTAAAGATCTGAACACACCAGAATGGTACTGCCTTGTTGGTGAAGTAACATTTCTGATGCATGGAGTGAGCTGAGACTCTGCTCTTTCATGGGATGAGTCACGAGATCTGTCACTTGATCTGCGTCTGTCCCTTGATCTCTCATGTCCGCCACTTGCACCATGAAGGCTCATTTTCGTACAGTCTACTCCTTTAGCAATACGAGATGAGGTGCTGGAAACAGAAGAGAAATGTTCAACATTTAAAAATGTCAGAAACGTACATTAAAATTTCAAAGACATCAAAACACATACATGGAGCACAAACTGAAGATTAATCTTATCCACATCCATTTTCTTTCTTTGCTGTACTCATGTCTACATTCACAAAAGTCATCAATGGTTTGGAACACTAAATTGACAGCACAAATTATCTGGTTATTGCTGTATCATCTGCAAAGAGACGCTGGTTGATCAGTCAGAGACTGCCTGGCAAATCACACTCACAGAAATCCCTTCCAGAACAAGTCAGTCAAGCACAGCTGAGTATTTATTTTGATTCTTACTGTTATATTAAACATTGTAATTGAACAATGAAATCAAAAGGCAGGGCTTTTTTTTTTTTCCCCAATAAAACCTGGTTTGGAAAACATTTATCAGAGTACAGGCTTTTAGAATAGACTTAGCTGCTTACTTGTTTCTTTAGAGTTTGCTTGTTTGCTTTTTGCAACTTGCCCTCTACAAAGGAGGTCAGCCTTAACCAGTTAATGCATCCAAACATACCAGCCATGAGTTTACTTCTGTGCTTCCTTTTTAAAATTGTCAATTACTCTCATAAGGAACAATAGAGTAAGAGACCATAACTGAGACAGCACACTTACGAAGCGTACTATCAAAGCTAAGACTCTTAGCACTGTCAGTAACAAGAATGACATTGGTTCAAAACTAGCAAATTTTAATTAACAGTTGAAGATTTTTCTTTTAGACTGTGGTTATGTTACATTTCCTAAATTAAAGATACTGATTCTATTTTGCAATTAGTTATTAAAGCTATCAACAAAGCCTCTCAGTTTCAAAGTCCAGTACCTTCAGAAATTGCCTAAAAATTAAACTGCAAAGTACCAAAGTCATTGCTGAATTTCACTGAAAATAATTCTGCCTTTCATTTGTTCTCTTTAAAATGATTTTATATCAGCAGAGAACAGACATCTGTGTCCCTGCACCCCACCAGAATTCTTAAATTAGTTCCTTTGCTATTTGTCGTTTAAGCACAGACATGACAACACTCCTTATTTATAAGAAACAAGCTCAACCGCGGAACTTTCATGAAGCCCCAGGCACGGTGTAACTGAGATTGAAGTGTGGACAGCTACAGGATCTGACAAAGATGGGTCACCATTCCCCACAGGAGCCTTGATGCCCCATTTGCTTGCAGCCTGTGAATCACACAGCTTACCAAGAGACCTGAAATATCACTGCTAGGAATGCTGTAGAATTCAAGAACAAGAAGAGGTAAGAATCAGGACCTAGCTAAGAAGGGCACGACAACTTTAAAAAGCACTCACTGTAGAAGCAAGTAGAACACAACATCCTCTTAAGTTACTTAAAAGTCATGACCAAACCCAAACCCCCCACCCCCCCCCCCCCCCCCCCCCCAGGTTTCCCCACAAGACTAGACCAAGAAGCAAGCATCTAACAGTACCTAACAACATCTAGCAATAACACATTTCAGCTTCAGGTATCGTTGACTGATAAGAAAAGGAACATAAATTAGAACAAAAGACATGATAAATCTTCAGTAGTTTACATTAGTACTAAAATTGGCCTCAAAAGGGTATTCATACAAAACAAATAAATATGTCCTTTGGCTTCCCCCCACACCATTTGAAGGGAAGAGCTTGTGTCCAACAAAGGAGGAGTTTGGTGCAGAGAGAATCTACTGCAATACTGTTTCCTGCCAAGCTTAAAATATGCTGCAATAAGACATGCATCTCAAAGTTGTGAAGTCAGCCAAAGGTCTACTGAACGAGGCAAAACAACTGCAAGCCTTGCTCATGGCTGGAAAGGCTCAGAATTATGGGCTAAGAATTAAGATGATTGAAATATGCCCATTAAAATAAGACAGCACTCTCCACAGGGCCTTCAGTGCTATTTTGATTGGGTAAAGATGTATGGCGTTTCAGCACAGCTAATGCATCTCCTTACCTGTTTTGCTCCTCTAATAGAGGAAAGGTAATTCTGCATCATAAAAGCGAAATATGCAAAAGCTCCCAAGGGTGAGATGGGCAAATCTCCCTTTCAAAGGCATCAACAATTTTGGAAAACCTTTGTACCTTTCCTTCCCCATATACTAGTGTATATGAAATACAGCCTTCTAAGCAGATACGAAATGACTGCAAAACATCAGAAACAATCAATTTGTAGCCTATAGTTAAAATGTAACTCAAAACAGAGGTACCCAGTTTATCCACCAGAATTGATCAGTAACATACAGCTGAACTTCCCCAGAAATGGTGACAGCCTTGCTGCCCCTGAAGCATGATGTGCAGATAGCAACCAACTGCCTCGCACAACCATGCATGTAGCAGTCCTGTGACAAAGTACCTCAGCAAATCCTGATAAAGCCACGTGATCACCCTTTGTTAACAAAGCACTTCGATCCTAGCCCTGATAATGCTTTTAGCCACGCTGCAAGAAAACCAGAGTAGCAGATATACAGCATTTTACGGTATCAGAACGTATGACTGCCCATTTCTGAACAGCCAAACTGCTCTAGCTTCCTTAACTAAGGGAAATACAAGAGAAAATGAAACTGAAGCTCTGTGAGGATATTTGAACCTATCACGCATTTTGGCAGTGCAGGCACAAATTACTCTTTAACAGGAAAGGCAATTAAAAATGTGTTTCTTAATTCAGCAAACTATCTTAAGCCGCATTACTCTCAAAGCAGTGATTCAGAGTTCACATAGCAGTGGGATGAGCCCTAGTTAATAATCTCTCTCAGGAGAAAAACAGGTGCTACAGCAAGCAACCCTGAGTCAGCCAGAAGCCCATGAGGGAGGGCTGAAGGTTCAGCCACACATCCACGTTCCCTCTGGGGCTGCCTTCCAGTACCTGAAAGGGTCCTACAGGAAAGCAGAGGAGGGACTTACAAGGGCATGCAGCAACAGCACATGGGGAAATGGCTTTAAATTGGAAGAGGTTTCAACTAGATATTAGAAATTCTTTACTACTGGGGGTGGTGAGACACTGAAACAGGTTGTCCAATGAGGCTGTGGAAGTCCTCTGTCCAGAAGCATTCAAAGTCAGGCTGCACAGGCCTGTGAGCAACCTGGTCTGGAGAGGGGCGTCCCTGCCTATAGCAGGGGATGGAACTAGATGATCTTAAAGGTCCCTTTCCAACTCAAACCATTCTATGGTTCTGTGAGACAGCACCATTTAAACACGAATCTTCCCTCATCTTATTAACAGCCATTTAAGCTTTGGTTTTAAAACTCACCGCTGTCGAATCACGAAAGAGAAGAAATTCAGTGTATTTCTTTGGTCTACTGAAGATGTACCTGATGGAAGTCTGCAGTTCTCTTGCTTTATAGCATGTACACGGAGATAAACACTACCTGTGAAATAGAATGCTGCTCAGATTTAAACTCCTTTGTTTGCTTTGCATACGGTAGAGCAAAGCACATAAAGAAAGGGACTTGCAGAGCTGTGTCACTGTATCAGGTGTTTAATCACTCTGAAAAGGGAGCTACCAACAAAAAGGAAGGACAGCCTGGGACATATTTTAGTACTAAGAGGCTGTAGAAGAAGTTGCAAACGTTCAACAAAGCATGAAGACATCAAGACTACTAAATATACTTTTTTCTCCTAATAGAAGATCTGTAATGTCATTTTCTTCCTCTCGCAACAAAGCCACTGTGGACAGGTGGCAGTTTCCACTGGGAAATGCAAAAAGCTCTGCATCACAGCAGCAATGCAAAGCCTGTTAGGAGTTACTTGATTTAACCCGTTATGAAGTTAGACCAAAACACTTGCTGTCTCTCCAGATCTTAAAAATAATTTTAAGCAGATTTTCAAGCTGCTGAGACTTGCCAGTGCATCTTAACATTTGGTAGAAATTGGAGGTAACGAACCTGTCCCTGATAAGGCAGACAAACCAAACCAGTGCTCAAGCAGGGAGCTCTCCATTGTGTCACTGCAGCTACTGCCCTGATGAAAGGAGGAACGACAAAAGCAGAGCAGCCCTACTTGAAAGAACAAACTGTTAGCAAGCACTGTGGTTCATAGACACATTAGGCAGCCCAGATACAACAGCAGTACTTCCCAACAGCAGTGAGACACTGATAATTAAAATTGCCAGGAAGCCACTGGTCTTATGCAGCACCTGGCTGTCACACTATATTAATTTGTAATGTCAGCCTACAACAGTGAAGAGTGTTCTGGGCAGTGCATTAGTTCCAGCCTCTAAGAAAGTCATTATAGTTTCAGATCTGTTTCTCTACAAGAAAATACTCGCAATTCCCAACTTTCAATCTATTTCCCTGACGGTTAACATCTGCACACTGCACCTTGGAAGCTGTGGATACAACAGAGGAACAAAAGCAGCATCTAAGCAAAATGTTATTCTTAGATGCTTAATAACAGCACTTAATTCAAAACTAAGCTGCAAAAAAAAAAAACAACACCATCATGTAGGCTACCCTATGTAGCTAGTTCTCAGAAGTTTACCAAGAGAAGGTCAATGCTGCCTTGCTTTGTCAATCACCTTCAAAGAAGGCAGCCCTATGAATATTGGTGTACTCAGTCTACACAGAATTTCACTGTATTGCTTTTCCTGGCTCCAAAGGAACACTGGGACACAGTAGCACCGGACCCATTCAAGAATGTCTGATAAGTAAATGAGCTTGTTTTCCCATTGAGTCATCTCAAAAAAAAGACAGCTCTGCCTTTCTAACAGGAAAGAGGCATTTTCTTTAAATGCAGCTATCTAACAAAGAAAACCAAATAAGCTGAAGGCTTTAAGGAAGCTATTTAAAGGACTGGAGGAAAGTACCATCAAAATAACACTTGTCATACCAGTATGCTTAGTATTCCTGCAGGAAAGCAAGAGCTTTCTTTAAAAAAAGTGAATGCCCTTCAATTTAATGATGCATCAAAGTCACTGGTGAAAGAAAAGCTTCCATGTCTTTGTACATAACAACATGCTGCTATGAATATATTACTGATAACTAAAAGAAGTCATCATTAAACTGAATTTCACTGCCAAAACAATTAGCATGTATTCCAATACAAGAAGTGTGCATGCATCCCACTGAACACTGACAATAAACACATGATTTGTAAAACAGGCTCTTGTCTACAGAATTGTGGTGGTAAACTAATATAAAAGGCAAAGAAAACAGCCATGAAAAAGCCATAAATCTAAATGCAAACGTAGAGGATGCACAGCAGTGGATTATTTCTTAAGGTAAGATCTTATTTTTCACCCTTCATCTTCTAGACCTATATGAACTAACTCCTCTTAACATAAGAACTTAGATCCAGTCCATTCCTAGGATGATTCACATAATCAACACTTGTAGAACGCAGATAAAGAGCTTTCTATATACAATAAGTACCAGCAATACTTCTGCAAGGCATTAGATGAAATCAAATCCGTTCTGTTCCTATCACTAGGACTTACACAACGCTTATGCCCCCCCTTCCTCCCCCTAAGCCTGTTCTTTGTCAGCAGACATGTAAATTGACCAGTACGCACAAAGGACAGTACTCTCCCCTTTACTCATTCTGCTCCTAAGCATTATCCACAGATAATTCCTTTTAACACATACACACCTTCCTCTTGTATCTATCAGGGAGGAAACACAAAAGCACGGAAATAATTTGGGAATCAGAGCACAAAGGAATTCTGTTCCTCCCAAGAATACAGCCTTGAAAGCCAGATCAGCATCCTTTGGCATTACTTGCTAAGTTCAGCATATTTGCTATCTCCATCCTCTCTTCAGTAGTCCAGCGCAGCACGAGCGAGCCGTACTTTTTCCTCCATCATCTTCCCCTCAAGGATAAGAGATCGCAGCCCCACAGTCCGTTCAGAGACGCACCCCCCCTTCTAGCTATTAATTCAGCTCAATTCCTCGCAGCCACTGACTCAGCCATGCGTAGTGCGATCCTGACGTCTGACCTCGCCGCCTCCTGCCAGCCCAACTCACACTCGCCGTCCCGCATCCCCGGGCGGCCATTGGGCGACGTGAGTGACAGGCAGCGTGAGGAGTGCACGAGCGGAGAGCTGCTCGCTGCCGTGCCAAGCACCATCTGCGAAGCTATTTTTGGTCCTGCCAAGTCGTCGGCTTTCAGCACACAAACACACATCTCGAAAGGTTATTGCTAACTTTCACTCGTCACACAGCTCATTTGTGCTCATCATCGTCGTCCGCAATGCACAAATACATGCAGCTTCAAGGGCACTTGATGTCTTCCTGTCAAGTCTGCCTGGATTAACGTTTGAATTGAATTTGCCTTTCACTGAGCTCACGAGCAGGTATGGCAATAACCTCCTGAGAACAAGATAGCACATTCCCCATGTTTTAAACTGCAAACATCCCTTTTCCAGCAAGTTTATTGTAGGAAATATCTACTATGGTTTTCAGCGGAAGACCACTGCTGGAAAAAGGAAGCCAGTAAGAAGAAACACAAGATCCGTGATTAGAAAAGCAGGGCAGCAGCACTCTCAACAGAGGAGACCATTCTCATGAGGCAGGAAAAAAACTGTTTGCACCATTTCAGTCCCCTGAGCCAGTGAATCTTCTGTTCTTAGCATTTCCTGAGGGTTCATGCAATGACCTTCCAGAAGCAGAAGAGCCATCGCAGTCTTCTAAGTCATTTCTTCACATCAAAATAACTCATGGAAGATGTGCCTATAAGTAGCCATAGAGAAAGCGTGACGGAAAAGTCTCAGGCATTTTTCCTCCCTCCAGCAATAGAGTCAACAAGCACCAAGTAAAAGTGCAGATGTGCATTGGTTCTTTCAGCACTGGTTCTCTATATGTGGTCTTTCCATCAGAGCAGAACTAGCATGTTTTCTTCTTTATTCCAGCTCCGCTAGAAAGACCATGCCATGGATACACTAGCTCTGATTCTCCCCCAAAGCTGCTCAGCAGGACACACAGCCATCAAGACCCTGCAGAAGTAACGTCTGGCAGCCACGCTTAATGGGGCTCAGCTACCAAGAAGGAAGCTCCTGGGCAGAATTCTCTACTCAAACTGGGGAGTGCTCTGTTCCACACAGCAGTTCTGGGAAAGACATTTCCAGCTCCAAAATTCTTAAATATTCTTCAGCAAGCCCTATCAACCACCAACAATATATTTCATAGTAATTCCATTCCATTTCATGAAGGAAACAACAACAATTAAAATCCAATGCGTTCATTTGGCAAAAGGATTTTCCAAGCAGCAAGGAATTAATCTTCTTGTAAATAAATGTACAGCCACACCTCATGACTTCTGTCAAACTACTCAAATACATCACATGCAAGAAAACAGGTTGCCTTCATTCACATGCCAGCAATTCCTCCTCCATTTTCAAAAAAGTGATTTTTTTTTCCAATATCCAAGTTAAAGAAACTAAAGAAGCATAGTATTCTTCCTTGGCACTGGAAAGTATGTCCATCTATTAAAAGTTATCTTCAGAAGTTCAAAGGAATCACATTCAAACACTTACCGGACCTGTATGAGGCCTGCAGCATCCTACAAAATGTTCAGTGGCAGAAATCATATTTATAAGAACAGAAAAAAAATAATCTGTCCTGCAGCAGAAAACCTTATATATATTCTGATACCACTGCAGGGATGACAAAAAGAAACTTCTGAGGATGTGTCACGTACTTAGAAAATGCTGAGGCAAGTTGTGCATGCATTCAGAACTCATGAATACATCCTTCTCAAGCATGCAAAAATAAAATTAGCCACAAGAATTTTCAGCCTTCAGCATTTGCACAGTAACTTATTTCCGGAAAATTTTTCAAAGAAGTTCAATATTTTAAAAAATTCCAAAGGTTCAAGTGTTTCATGAAAACAGTCATGGCACAGCCATGTTTTGGTCATTCACGCAGTACAGCAGAGCAGATAGGATTTCAAATCTAAGAGTACTTCAACAGAGTGAACAAATATGGAAATCCCATTTGGTACTGACTAGAAGAGCAGCAAAGATATTCAGGAAAAATCTTAAGAAGGAAGAAAGCCTCAGACGGACTTTCCACCACTACTCTAGAAGTACTTAGTGCAACAGAATTAAAATTAAAGTCTTCCAACAGCTACTAAGCTGCTGGAAGCTAAAAACTAACCCGAGAAGCTAATAGCCAATGAAAAAATAATAGAGAATACAAACCAGCAATACCTATCAATGAAAATATTAATGACTCCTTACTTGAACTTTAGCTGCTGTTCAGTCAACATTTGATCCCTGGAAGTTTTCTTCCATCTGACTTAGGTACTGGAATAAACACCAAGTTTTCTTAATAGCTTGGACAAGCAGGACTTTTTGTATCATTATCCACATTCAATTTTAACACTATAATTTCATCCCCTCATGATCCTTTAATTTTTTCTAGGGATCACTTGCATTGTTCTTGTTTTCTGATACATTCACTGCCCACCTCAGAATAAGTAAGAAAAAGGAAAGAAGGCATCACAAATTGCCAGAGGTTTCAAAAAATTTCATCTGATTCTCAGTCTAGAAAAAGACACATGAAGCTGTGCGACTTAAATACAAGCACCTCTCTGAGGGTTCTGCACAAGTCCTTTGCATCAAGCACGTGGCACCATGAAGGAAGCAGGGCTCCACAACTCTCCTTGCTGCTGCACAAACTAAGCCTTGCACACAGGAGGATGGCTCACACTTCCTGGATTGCTTTCAGCAAGTCCAGACAATTATTTAAACTATTCTAAGAATGTCAAGGCTGGTGGATTAAACACCGCAAAACATCAAGAAGAGACAAGCTAAACATCTATCTTAAATATTACTCCCCCATCAAGATTCATTATAAAGTTCTTATTTCATTATTACAGTTATAAAATCGGGAGTATTTTTTTCTTATGACAATAAGGTACGTTTTGAAAGTGCAAAGCAAATAAGACTGCAGTAGTCAAACCTTTTACTGAAGCCATTTTCTTCCAGTTCCACCCTTAAGATTTGTCTTTTTCTCACACTGCATTTTTTGGACTTATTTCTCTTGAGAAAAAAAAGTGTCCATTAAGTCAGAAACTGTAGTAACATTTCTACTTCCAGCCACACCAAAATCAGATTATTTAGTTTAGGCTTTTAAATAAAGTACATTAATTTCCACTAACTTGATTCAATGAAGTAATCAAGGATCTCAAAGGAACAAGGTAACACGATATTTCTCCTTAATTTATACCTTATTCTGTTATAACCTCAGTCTATTACTTGCTTTCTTATTCACAAAGCTTTCCAAGATGAGTATACATTACTCAGATAAAAAATGATGTTACTTTAAATACTATCCCTCTACCCCATGTACTAAAAGCTTCCATAAAATGCTGGCTGTTCAGCATTTTGCTGGGAACACCTACTATGTTTCACCAGAACCACGTCTAATTCTGCAGCAGTTATTTCAGAGGCTAATTCTGGGGGGAGAACCTTGAATTCAGACTAAATGAAGTGATCCAAGTCTTTCTCAAAGCACAGGCCACAGACTTCCTCAAGTAAACTTCACATTAACCCTTTTGATCATGTGATGTTACCACAGATTTACACCTATTTAACTGCCCATCGAGAAAGCTCCTTACCATTAAATCCTGCCCATTCCTTACAATACCAAAACTGACAATGATACAGTTTATGCAGTGTACAAAGTGGCCTATGTTTTTTGTTCCTAAATGTTTAACTTTGCATTCAGTAATGTTGAGAATGCATGGCTGTCTGCTCCCAATTTATCAGACTGCTCAGATCATGTGCTGTTAACAAGTCCTTTTCATTATTTACTACCCCCTCCATCATTAGCCATCTGCACCACTGTCAGTTTTAGGTTGCAGTGCATATCGCCAGTCATGGGAGGCAGTGCGGGACCACAGATGAGCACCACAAACTAGACTCAGCAATGAATCATCCATTTGCAATTACATTGTGACACTGATAGTGAACAGCCCTCAATTCACATACAATGCCCTCTAATAACTATACTGTTCATTTGCCAATATTGCACCACATTTTGACCCTAAACAAGAAGCACAGATCAACCACTTACCAGACACTAACCTTAACAAAAATAGCAGCTGTACAAAACTGCATTTCATAGGCCCACACTGCCCAGAAGCAGGGGTTCTGCATTAACCATCCCATTATTCACTGTAAAGTAATATCTCAAACAAGCCTATAATTGCATGGGTCTCCCTAGGAGCTTTTTAATTACCAAAGCACTCTTTTTTTTTTTCCTGCCCTCTCAGATGTCTCAATTATCCAGCATTTAATGACAGGACAATAACCAACAATATTAATTGCTTGCAGAATGCTTTGGGCAACACTGCAGCACAGTTTATCTGAATCTATATAATAAGAACATTAATTATATTGCTGTTATTGAATGTTCTCCTTAGCTCTTTTCCTAAAATCCTTAAAGTGGGAAAGCTTAAAAAAAAATCAGCAATTTTAGCTAGCTAACAGATGCTTTTTGGATATATTTAGCACTTCTAAAAGGCAAAAGTACTTCAAAGATGCATTTTTTTTTAAATCCTTATATGTATTTTCAGCACTGTGTTTCTTCACATATATTTGCTGGGTACCTAATAGCTTGGCTTAGATCATTTTTGGAATGCTCGATGCTGGAAAAACACTAACTTCATTATGTCTTCAAAAAGCACTTAGGAAACATTCTTGCAGTGGGGGAAGCAGAGGCAAGCAAGATCTGACAAACAGCTTTACAAAGAGAATGCTACAACATGTGACACTTGCATGCAAGCAAATATTAATCATCACCATGACGGAGCTGCAAGTATTTTAAGTATGCTGCTTAACAGAATACCCAACTAAAAAGCGATGAGCAGGAAGTAAATCCCAGTAAGCATCCCATATATTTGGCCACTCAACCAGTACCCTGATATATACAAAAGGCATTCACTTTAATGAAACAAAGATCCCATATACCACAAAGGAAATGCAAACACAGACAGGGGAAGCTGGCAAATCAGTTACACTGGGAAGCATCTCTTAAAATAGTTAAGTAGCATTTCTTTAGAAAAGAACCATGAAATTTATGACAGGACTTGCCACAACCAGATACAGCAGCCTTTAGAACAGGCTTCCAATGCAGTTTTGAGATGCAAGAGATTGTATGCAGCACCTACCTTGAATGTTTACAAAGCTTACGAGGTCTATTATGCAATTTCCGATCCCAATTCTCTGGATCACTGGAGTTACTGTCATAAGGATGAGGCCGTCCTGCCATTCCACTGCAAGTTTCCTCACACTACCGCTCTCAAAAGCACACATGCAGCACTCACAACCTACATTAAAAGAGCAGTGTTTACCTTTTAAAAAATGCCACATAGGAAAATAAGACAATGCACATTTTAGTGATGTTAGTTTTCATTTTTAGAAATAAAAACCACAATGTAGGATATTCTCAAGCATGACTTCAACATTACACAGCAATAATCTTCTACACATTTTGCTGATACCTGCACTAAAATATTTTTTTCCTGTAAGTAATACAGTTCTCTAAGTTTTGGTAGACAGCTTCAATTTTGCCACACTTAATTCCACTGGGTTCAAACAGAAAAGTCAATGTCTATAAAACATGAGGCAAACATATCATAGCTTTCTTCTAAATGGATGAAGTTAATTCCAAAGACCCATTTGAGCAGTTGCCCAAGAAGAGAACATAATTATCATTAACAGTTTTATCTAAGCCTTTACTCCAAAAGGAGATTAACATCAGTTCTTAGAAATGTTCAACCCTGTCCAGTTTTACTGAACTTTTCAGAAAAGAAAACATTTCATGGCAAAGTAGAAATCACTATAACCCTACCTTTGCTTTGACTGAGATCCAAGATTGTTTAATACCCATTAAACTTCACTCATAGACAAATTAAGTCAATCAGCTGTCAATCAAGACAGCCAATCCAAAACATCTGGAAGTGGCACTTTTGTCAAGACAATTGTGTATAGTAATCTGCTTACAAAAGTGGTGAAGCAGCTAGAAGTAAACAGCTGATGGTTCTAAAGCATCTGGAAAAATCCAGGAACAGATAGATACAACTGCCACATTTCTCTGAAGTCTTAGGTGAAATATTTTAGAAACATAATATATTCTCCCACCCCCATATTTAGTATATTTCCATTACACTCTATGCAATTCAATCCTTTTTGGAAGCAAGTCCCAAAGGAACTGGGGCTTTTCCTGTAAAACACTGTAGCTTCCCAGATAAAGACATTTTAGTCATGAAAAAAGGAAAGCTCTCAGCTATATTTAGACCCCACATTTTTTTATTTTTTTTATTACAGGAGAATAGCAGAAAACAAGTTTCTTAAAAATATTAGTTGCATATTAGGTTCCCCCCCAAATTTAGCCCTACCAAAGAAAGTAAACTTTATACTATTGCCCAGGCTGAAATATTTTTTCACAGCTAAAATAAGTAAAGAGGTTATCCATACCATGCCTTTAATGTATAGTAAATCCTTTATGTTCTCCTATGAGCAAAATTTAGATACTTGCTTAAGCTTTTGACTTCAGCTCCATTGACTTGCAAAGCACCAGGCAGCTGCTTAAAGACTTATAGTGTTATAGCTGCAGCATTTTACAATCTCCAACACAAGGCTGTTTCTTTTCCTGTTACAGTTTCTATAATCCAATACACTTTGATCAGAAAACTAAGAAGATCACGTACCCATATGAAGTCAGGAAAGGGGGGGAAAAAAAAGCATTTCATTAAGAATTACAGCAGGCACTCAATTTTCTCATGCAGAAAGTCCCAACAAGCATTAACCACGTATTATCTGGAAATTCAGGTTACCAAAGCTCTACCGTAGCACAGTCACTGTGTGATGACATAACATTAATGTAGATGGTTATTGCATTTGCACTCATTTATCAAGCGTGCTTGGATGTTTAAAGAAGTCTACAGCCTACTTCAGAGTGGAAGGAGCATTACTGAAGAGCTAAGGGAAAGGAAGCTTGGTTTTCCAAACCAGTATTGAGTTCCCCCAGCAGCCATCTCTCAGAGTTCAGGTGCAGCAGGCACCATTCTCAAGCACAAGTAACACAAAAGTAAAGACACATTTTATCCTGGATTGAAACAAATTGCATTCATTATACTGAATCACTCCAGCAAGAGGCTTTTTCTTCCCCCTCCAAAATGCTACTCCTGGGAACAAGGAAGCTTAGAACAAAAGGCAAAGAGCATTCCCCAAAGGGAACCACCCAATTACCTGCCTGCAGTTGCACTGTCTGCCTGGCAAGACAACAACACCCAGGTGCCAGGGAGGGCAGCCACAGGGGAGGGCTCCCCCACTGCCAAGCACCCTGAGACAGGCTCACCAGCATCTTGCTTGCTTACATGCTTCTATCTCATCTGCAGTCTCACAAACACGTGGACCACACCTTTTCTGAGGCAGTGAATTTGTCTTCCAGCATCAAGGTCTCATTCATTTTAATGAAGTAAGAACCAGCCTGTGAATTAAGCTTTGGCATTGGAAAGATAAGTAAACAGGCTGTTATTAAGAGAATTGCAGCTGCAAGGACATGCTAAAGCCACTTGAAGTTCTTTCATGCTGGCTGCCATCTCCACATCTTTCATGTAAAGAAAGTGACAAGAGTCAACATGAGGGCATAGTTTCACATGCATAAGGATAAAAAGGATGCTTTAAGTAGGATCAGTTCTTCAACCTACTCTGCTGTTCACTTAAACCACTACAAACAAAACATGATGACACGGGCAGAAAGGACCAAACTGGACTGCCCCTCCTGAACAACTCTATTTTCCTTGCCCTGCTTTATGTGAAAAACCACTGCAAACAAGCAACAACTTTTGCTGCACTCCCTACACAACAGGAGCTACAAATATTACTTCTCTGAAAAATATTCTGCTATAATGCAGCCAATCTTTTTCTTGATTGCTATTGATGGCACTTTTGAACTCATCATAAACAAATGTGTTTATCAATTTTATTTCAAATTTTGCAAGCCCACGAAGCCACAAATAAGAATAAAGCATGAAGTTACTAAGCTAGTTCACAAAACCAACATAGCATTTTCTAATTGAAAATTCACTTCAATTCTGCACATTCAAAAAAGAAAATGCTTCAAGTGTGGTTCAAATGTTATTTGTTTTGTTTTGTTTTTGGAGGGGAGGAGGATAGTTTCACATTGGTAGCAATATATGTAGTGCATACTAAAGCAAATGCTTTTTGCAAAACATTCAGACCTCAGCTGCAATACAAGAAGTGCTGGAGGACATTGCCCCAAATACCACCCAGCGCCTTTCATGAAATCAAGCAACTTCACCTGAAACATTGCTGCTGATGAAAAGGCACCAGGAGCATAGTAAAAGGAGAAATAAAAGCAAAGGAAAATTAGATCCAAAAACCCCTGTGTAGATCACAAAACACTGTCATATTGGCTAGACTGTCACCATTCTAATAAGCAGTTCTCTAGGTGCAAATAAGGATTTCTTATCCGATGCTGGAAAATTAGCACAGGGAGAAATGCTGAAAAACAGTACTTCTAAAAGAGAGGAAGCAGACTGATTGACAAAGCTTTCAGCACTTTAGAATTGCTACCATCAACTTGAAGCTAGAGTCATCACTAATTTAAGAAATTTAGAGGCTACAAAGACACAGTAAAATTTCAAAGACAGCCACATTACATTTACGGAGGATACTTGAAAGGTTGCAAAACTCTAGAGTCTAACTAAAGACGATGATTAACATAGCCCTAAAGTTTTGAAGCAGAAGCCCAA
Organism: Perdix hodgsoniae; assembly: GCA_035772895.1. Classification (NCBI taxonomy): domain Eukaryota; kingdom Metazoa; phylum Chordata; class Aves; order Galliformes; family Phasianidae; genus Perdix; species Perdix hodgsoniae. The sequence goes on from JAPSGF010000001.1 coordinate 35,789,675, forward strand.
GAAGCCAGCTTCCGTCCCAAAAGTATAACAGAGAATTAACTGCTCCAGCTGGCAATACAGAATACAACATTAAAATAACTAACACAACACCTCAGCAGACTCGCAGCTATTCAGATGTAAACATCAGTCAGAAGTTTTTTGTCAAGTGGGACAGGTTTCAGCAGCTCATCGGCTGTGACCAGGCCCCCTCAGCTAAGTAATCTGTAAGGCTGAACGAGGTTAATCAGAAGTGAGTTGCCAAACCTGGCATCAGTTGTGAGAGAATCTCAAAACTTGAGATTCTTCAGACTTTCAGTATAAAGCAGTGGTGCAGTTCACCTCCTTTAGTCAAAGTACCAAGTAAAACTAGCTAACAAGTAAGATTTACTGGAAATGCCAGCACAGTGATATTACACCCTTCTTCAGAAACGCAGTTCAAAGCACACTTGCAAACACCATCTGTCATGGAAATCCATACCTGCCCAGTCAGTTTCTTGCAAACCACTGCAGACAGCAGACACAACTAGACACACACAACAGTTTTGTAAATCCTCCTCTCAGAAATGAGAAACTTACAAGCTCAGAAACTTTCTTTGCAGTACAGCACTGACATTCAACCAGTAGGTCAAGCTTCTTTTAATGAGTAAGAAGAGCAAACAAAAAACCCAAATCAGTAAAAACAGTCACATGAAGCTGATGCTTCCATTTCTATAGCTCCATGAGTAACAGATACTCAGTGACTGTCATGCCAGCCTTAACTTTACAGCCTTCAGGAACTATAAAATACACCTATCTGATACCATAAGCCTACAAAGCAGAAGGCAGGCAATTTTTTCCCCTTCTGTATTCAGACTCAGTAAGTAAAGTCAGCCTAGGCTTCTATATATAATATATATTATAAATATATAACTATAATATTATATATATATAATGCTGAGAGGATCAAGCAACTTTTACACAAAAACAGCACCCTAGCTGGCACTGCAGGACCAGAAGCAGCAGAGCCTAACTTTGTGTGCCTGCAATCCTCCCCTCCCCTGTGGCCCACCAACATAAAAAGCTACATACACTTATTGATAAGGAACAATACTAGGCCAAGATTTAAGCAATGCTACTAATGAAAGCTGTATTGAAAAATGTGGGCTCATAATGAAAATTTAATGTTTCTGTACACATACAGGAGGCCCTGTTCTCAAGCATGCAATCAAAGAAAGCATGCAAATTAGAACCAGGTGACAGAAAAACCAACAGTGATGACATCTGTGACTAACATAATCAGCAGCGTCAGCCACACACAAACCATTTAGCCATTTTCAAATACTAGCGTGCCTAAAAAGGAAAAGGGAGTTCAGTGGGTGATAGGAGAGCTGCTTTGGACTGCTGTCTTCCTGGCACTAAAACTGGGTAAAAGAACAAATGCTATGTGTTGAAAAATTTGTCAGAAGAACAGTCTCAAACAGCATGATAGGTAAACGTCAGTGATGATCACAGACAGAACATCATAGAATACAATGAGTTTTCAAGACAGAAATGGGACAAAGCTTGATGTAATTTTAGAAGATTTGGAAGATTTATGTATCTGAACAAGAAAAAAAAAATCTCTGTGATGTTTTACAAGAAAGACACCTAGCTGAAGACAAATCCATAACAGCAGACTGGCAGAACAAATACAGTGGAACAATTTTCCTTAATTAAAGAAAAATAGTCAAAACCCACCCAGCTTGATTTGGCTGTGTTTGTTTTCAAGCTATGTTAATGAGCTCAAGTTAACCTCCACAAGATGATGCAGGGACATATTTTCAGTTCAGAGAAGAAGACAATGAGATTGAAACATCAGGGTAAGGACTGTGACCGGTGTGTAGATGGTAATTTGAGTTGTATTTCTGGGCCACCTAATCCAACAGCAGACTGAAGAGAGAAAAGGAGGGTGCTCTGGGGAAAGGCTGAAGCTGCTGAAGTTACTAAAGACGATTCACAAAGAAAGAGGTGAACAAAAACGAGAACAAAAGGCGACAGTCAAGAGGTTACTGAGATGCACAAAGCACGTCGTCGGAGCTCTGCAAGCCAGCCAACAGGTAGGGACACCAACCAAGAGCTACGCTCATCCGTGGCTGCGGACTGCAGGCAGGCAGCGAGAGGAAACAGCCCCGGGAAAGGCCTGAGATGGAGCCGGATCCAGCTTCTGAAAGATAAAAGCTGCGGAGCGACATGCGCGATGAGATCGGAGATAGAAACGAAGACGGTGCAGAAGCAGGAGCGAGGAACAAAAGCGACTTCAAGGGAAAAACACGCAGCGACGGGGAACTGCGACGCGCTGCCGTGCACCGACGGCCCGGCCGCGCACGAGAAACCCCTCCGCAAACAAAACGCGGTTAGGCGGGGACGAAAGTTTCAGCAAGGCATCTGCCTCACAAGACCGCTCGAACGAGGAGGGCTTCGCTTAGAGGCCAATGCAGCCGCCCGGCAGCCCCACGCGGGCGCAGCCCTTCCATCAGCTGCGGGTTTTCCCGCTGACACGAGCGAAGTGCGGCGCAGAACCGAACCGCTCCCGCGCACCGCCCGCACGGAGCTGCTGCGTCCCCCAGGAGCCACGTACCGCTCCGGTCCCAGCCCGGCCGTGCCGCAGGCACAGTAACGCGCGCTGCCGCCGCCGCCCGCGCCCTCAAACCGCAAGGAGAGAGCCGACAGCCCCACACACACAGCCCCCGTCCCGCCCTGCCGCCGCCACTCACCCCGTACAGCGCTGCGACTCGGCCGCCGCCGCCGCCGCCCGCTCAGCTCGGGGCCGGCGAACGCTCGCGAGAGCCGCGGCAACGCACGGAGGAAGAGACGAGGGCGCTCCGATCTCACGAGACTTGAAAGGGGGAGGGCGGGGCGAGGCGCGCGGCGACGCCGTTGCTAAGGGAGGGCGTCCGGCGCGAGGCGGCCGTTGCTATGGTGCCGCCGGCCGGGGCCGCCTGAGGGCCGCCGCTGCCCCCGGGGCCGCGTCGCACGGTCCCCGTTCGAATCCCGGTCCCCGTCCGAATCCCGGCCGCGGAGGGTGCGCGGCGGAACGGGCGGAGCCTCCTCCCGGGCTGCCGGCTGAGAGGCGGCGCTGGAGAGCGAGCGCCGCCCGCCGGGGCTGAAGAGCCGCTCCCAGCTCCTTGCTAAAGGTAACCGGCGGCGGTGCTGCGAGCGTTCCCGCGCGGAGCTGTGCTGAGGAAAACTGAGGGGACGCTGCGAAGGGTTGCGTTCCACAGTTCCGCTGCAGAACCGCCGTGCCCCGCGTTGCAGGCGCCTGCTGAGGTGTCTCAGCCGTGGAGATGACTACGAGCTCCGCGCAGCGGGAATCAGCTGAGCCCGAGCCCTCGCTGAATCCGTGGCTATCGGTGATATTTGCCCATTTTCTAAGTTGTTCTCTATCGACATACGGGTAGGGATTGACTTTCATGTCAGGTGCGGAACCCTACCTTTTGAACATCTGGCTGTTCCCCTTCGTGCACTGTGGGAAGCCAGGTGAACGGCAAAACGGTTACTCTGGGGAACAGCCCCACTGTCAAAAATCTGCCCCTGTGCATGGCAGCGGGCCGGAGTATCATGGGATGCCATCTGAGCCAGTGTTGCACCAGACCTCTCAGGGAAATCATACAGGCAAGGGGGAACTTGTGTCCACGTCCTTCTGACAAGTCTGTTCACCTTGAGCAGGACCCTGCCTCAAAGCATCAATCAGTGAACAGTAACACGATAGGTTATATTTCTTTTTAAGTGCTTAAATTGCAGTGGCTGGCTGGATGGGAACTGTTGAGCCATAGCCTGAACCTCTGATTGAGCATCTGGGGAAGCATCTCCAGAGCATCAGCTCTGGAGCACAGGTGAAGGCAGTTCACCTGTGCTACTGGAAAGGGCGGAGTCGGGCTGCACCTCTCTTAGACCCCATTTAAGGGCTGACTGCCACTGGGGAAGGATCTCTTTTTGGAGAGTTCTCCTTGGTGAAGTTTTCCCCTGTAAACCTCAAATCTTCTGATATTGGTAATCTTTTTTCTTGATAGCCTACATACCCTCCTTTTGTGCTAGTTCTTTCATCACTGTGCCTCTGTTGAGGCTTCTTTCCTATTGTGGTGATCTTTCTAATGATATGCTGGCTTTTGGGTAGTGGACTGGGAAGCTAAAACTATTACTGTCTGATTGTTACTTAGGAAAGTTGGTAGGATAGAACTTAACAGAAAAGGGAAGAGGAAGAAAGATATTTGAATGCAAAGAAACATAAGCAACAGAGACTTATTGACAGACATTTCACAAAAAACATTGTTTGAAAAAGACCCTCAAGATCATCCAGTCCACCCATCCCCCTATCACCAATAGTTCTCACTAAACCACATCCCTCAACACAATATCCAAACTTTCCTTGAACACCTCGAGGATGGGTGACTCCACCACCTCCCTGGGCACTCGTTCTAGTGCCTGACCACTCTTTCAGGAAAGTAGTATTTCCTAATGTTTAGCTTAAATCTCCCCTGGTGCAGCTTGAAGCCATTTCCTCTAGTTCTATCACTAGTTACATAAGAGAAGAGGCTGACCCCCCCCAGCTACAACCTCCCTTCAGTAGTTACAGAGAGCAATAAGGTTTCCCCTGAGCCTCCTCTTCTCCAGACTGAACAATCCCAGCTCCTTCAGCTGCTTCTCATAAGGTCTGTGCTCCAGACTCCTCACCAGCTTTGCTGCCCTTTGAATCCGCTCCAGGGCCTCGATGTCTGTCTTGCAGTGAGGGGCCCTAAACTGGACACAGTACTTGAGGTGTGCCCTTGTACATCTTAATGTGCTTGTACATCTTAATTATTGTGTGGCGAGTAGGGTAATACTGACCAATGTAGTAATTATGAATCAGATGGGAGTGTTGCAGTAATGAGTATGACAGTGTGAGTTCAGGTGTTGTCAGGCTTAAAGATGTATTGCTGACATTTTTCAATTGATATTATTGAACAAGTGGAAGAAGCTGGCTGAGTAGCTGTTAGATTCCAAAAACTATAGCCAATGCCCCTTGCCCAAGGGTTTTTGTGTCTTTATTATAGAAATATGCCCCATAAAAGACTTGAAGCTTTGCTGCAATGCAAAATGTGCATTTGTTCTCTTTTCCTTACTTTGCAATTGCCACAGAGGTGAACCACACAGTTCTAGAAATCCCAAGTAGAACAATAACAGACAGTGCAGGCTGCACAAAAGCATTTGAATGTGCCAGCTAGGTGAGGAGTCAGATGGTGTATGCTATTTGACAGTGAGATAAGCAGTACAAAACAGCAGTTTTTACAGCAGCTAAGAAAACCAAACCAACTTCAGGAAGGGGAAGAGGCTGTCTAGAGATAATATACAGCTCCACCTTTGGAAGGCTGTTCCTGTGGATGTGAAAGGTTTTAGAACTTTTCTCACTGTAACAGGAAACGTAAGAAGTCTTCACTGGTGGTCACTGGGGGTGCACGTCTGATTCTGTTGTGGAATGCAGCACACTTAGAATTTACATTGCTTAGATGCAAGTACGCACCCTGGCGGTGTAAATTTAAGACAGAGAGAAGAGATTGAAAGAGCAGTGCCTGTGGGAGAAGAGCTCAAATGCACTGAAGAGTGAAGATTGCCTCCTCCAGTGACACTGGGTGCAGAGGACAGTTTCCATTCTTGTGGAAAGATAGGTAGTCAATGCCATTTGTTTCCCTTTCCTGCTTTTTCTTCCTCAGGTCTTTATGATGTCTCTTTTATTTTCATTCTGACTCCTCTTGTTATTGTTCATCATCTTATACAGATATTTCAGCAGCTCTATTATTTCTTCTTCCTAGTGCTGCAACACTTGATCAGAGATCTATGCTGAAGAGCTGTAACAAATCTGTTTTCTAAGCAATTCCTTTAAGTAGTAATAATTTCATTCAAATTATTATTATTATTATTATTATTATTATTATTATTATTATTATTAT
>JAPSGF010000001.1:35795605-35833671 GCA_035772895.1 Perdix hodgsoniae
TTATTATTATTATTATTATTATTATTATTATTATTATTATTATTATTTTCTTTCCCTAATGGGAATTACAGAGCATCAATTTTCCTGCCAGTGGTCCTTCCAAAGAGTCAGACTGTGGGGGCAAAGTGTGATTTTCAGCCAAAAATGAGACAGTGCTGGACACAGTTTATCTGTGGCCACATTTCTAGCCAAATAGCATTCAGTTGTGCTTCATTTGCCCCACTGATGCCCTCTGTAAACAGTAAGTATTTTTTTGAAGCCAAAAGTAAGTTTAAGTATTTGTGTAAGCATTTTCCATCTGCTGAGCAGCTGAAGGCTAGAAAGAACAAATTGTATGGATAACAGAATTCTTTGCTTAGATCAAATGGAAAGTTTGTGAATTTGACACTGTAAGTTTGCATAGTTCCTGCATGTGTTGTTGTGAGAGGTTGTAGATGGATTTGTACTAGGTAAACACCTTTATTTTTAACTATCTGTATGACTTTGCATGCATGAGAGACAAAAGGAAAGATTAAAAGTGCTTTCATTGTTTTTGAATTTACACTGCTATGTTAAAAATAAAAGGCTGTAGTAATCTAGCCCCAAATGCTAAATTAGATGAGAGTAGTGACAGATCACTCAGTTATTATGCTTTAAAATAATGTCCAAGAGCTTTTGGTCCACTTTATTTTGTAATACGTATGTGAGACATAGGTACAAAATACAATTTTATTTAAGTTAGCACAGATGTCTGATACAAGAATAAATAGAAAGTGCACCTTAAGGCCTTGATTCTACAAATAGGCAAGCAGCATGGAATCCTTGCCTGTGTGTGCAGTGCACTGATGGGCACTGGTATATCAGCTGCTTGCAGCATCAGAGCCTTTACATTAGTAAAAGTATAGCCTAGATTGTATATTACAGTTCACTAGTTACAAGTAACCTTTCTAGCTTCCAGCAGATTGCATTTATATTTGTAATTATGTATGCGTTTTTCATGATGTTCCCTCAGATGTGCTGGACATCAAACACCCCAAAAGTGGTATGGGACCACACAGATGTGTTGGCTTAGAACTGGAATTCTGCTCGAGGTTTGAGTTGTCACAGTGGAATGTTTGGAGGAAACTGCTGTCACTTCTACAGAGAAAATATTATGCAGAAGTGGTTGAGGTCATATCTCAACAATTCAAAATAATTTTATATTAGCTACTTGCTTTTTATATTATCATCATTGTTTTTTCCCATCCATGTTCTTGTCAAATTCTTTCTGAGTCCTGCTTATATTTTACCTGATAGTTCCTTTTCCAGTATTGATTTCTGCATTTTAATGATTGTCATTTCAGGGTTTTAACAAACTGAAATCCCAATTCTGTAAAAGCGCACATGGGAAGATGGATAATTTTATTTCTGTGAGCCACTTAACCTATGCAACCTAGGCACAATATACAGAAATTCATAGGTTATAGACTAAAGGAGAGATGAAAACAAGATACTTGTTTCAATTGTTATTATCTTGAGTAGAACCATTTCCCAGTTCTATAGTTAGGCCTATGCATACATACATGCTATCAGTCTCTGCTCTCACTGTTTCTGCAGTTAATCATGGGTTGCCGTCTTTTGGAACAGGAAAAGTTAATGAACCTTCCCTTCGTTTCAGTATTTTGTAAAATTTCATTCTTTCATACACAAATTGTTTTAATTTTATTTCATTATGCTTTAATCTTAAACTTTGGGTTCCTTCTTCTATTTTTCATGTTTACACTCTTTAATCCTAAATTATCATTCAGCTTTTGCTATGTTATTGACATTCATCTGGTTTTAGGCCTTTTTGGGAAAATAAAAGTGGATTAAAGTTTGTGTTTTTTTTCTTTAGGACAAACTTGAAGTTTAACCCTAGGCATAATGCAGTTAGTTATACGTCGTTGGTTTACAGTACAAGTAGGCCCACAGATTACAGACAAATGCTCTCTGTATAGGAGTGGTAGAACTGGTCTTAAATGTTTTTCAACTTTCTGATTCTATTGTGGGTGGTCTTTGTTGTTGTTTTTTGTTTTGGCTTTTATTTTGTTTTTAATTCTCCTGGAAGTTAATGAGTTACATTAACCATTTAAAATATACCCAGGAGTTAGCAGCAATGGCCATAGGTGACCTGTAAATAGATTTTATTATTTAGTTGTGAAATACCCATCATCAATGGGGCTACAGTCTGGCATGGAGCCTTTAATCCTTATCATAGCTTGAATTAAAAAATAAAATGCCTTAATTGATCAGTGATCTACAGACACGTGCTTACTTGGACAGATATAATGCTCTTGGTCTTTTTGTTATGGCTTAATTTTAAAGAGTACATCCATGTAAGCTTTGTCCAGGTCGATGGCTTTCTTCTGCAGAGCTGCCTGCAAATGCTCAGGAAGCAGCCTCCGGTTTCTTACCGCCCCCAGGACAATATCCTCCTTGTTTTGAGGCCTCTGGGTCCTGGCATCCTCAAGGGCACTGTGCACATCCTGCAGTTTCATCTGAAGCCAATCCTGTCTCTCCACAGTGTGTCGATGCTCTCCAAGATTATGCATTAATTGCATCTCACTCACCGATCTCTTCCTGAATGAGAGGAAAGGAAAGGACTCATAATGGCTCTCCTGAATTTATCATCCTAAGTCAAAATCCAGATTTGGGATCTTTTGTAGGATATTGCAGTACAGAGCTGTACAACTTACCTTTCTCATTTGTAAGAAGTAGAATAACATCTGGAGTAGAGAGGGAGTGTGGATGGTGATTTATGAGGGAGAAGGCATTGAATATGGGAAGTAGCCCAGTTTTGTGATAATAGTGTTTGTTTATGTATTTATCATTTCTTTTACCTTTGTAGTTGAGCTTAGGGCTTACGAGACAATAGTTAACTGGTTAAGACAAGTAAGTGTGGTATTTATTCAGCGGCAGTTTTCTTTGAACACTAGAGTTCAGGAAGCATGATTTTCTATGGATTTTTGTCTCAGTGCTGATTGATGTCAGTGTCTGAGGGTGAGTTCCAAGTAGGCTGTTGCAATAAAAAAGATGTTCACCCACTAGATCCCCCTCAAGCATCTGCTAATAGATGTGGATTACCCAATGATCTTCCTAAGAAAACACATACATGATTCTTCTTCATCAACTATTTTCAAAAAGAGTTTAAAAACTCTGCATGTGTCTGAGATCTCTACTGCTCTACCTAGAAATCAGAATTTGGCTGGCTGGGCCAAGGGGTTCAAAAGTGGGGATGGAAAGACTAAGGTGCACTTAAACTGGTACTCAAACAGACCACATTCTTGAGAATAGTTCACATAATTCCCCAAACTTTGGAAGTGTATAATGATGTACTTACATCATTGGTCTTCCATCAGAGTTTGTAAAAAAACATATGGCATATAAAATCATTACAGTCTTGGCCAGATTTTTTGTAGAACTCATTTTGTCTGCAGAGATAGAAGAGAATAAATGATAGATCAGTATTTCCAGTAGTTCTTTGGATTCCAAAGAAATTTAGATTAGGAAAAAAGTTAAAGAAAGGCATCAGAAGCAAGGAAGCAAGGAGTACAACAGGAAAAAAATGGTTCTAATACTATTTCTTATGAGAAAATTTCTATAGCTTTGTAAGCAAGTCTGAAAGCTTCTGTCAGCTTTAATTGCTTTGCATTGTCATCATCTATGTACTCACATTTTGGCTAACGGTGAAAAGAACCACATCCTTTCAGTAGTACTGTTATTTATCATTTGCATTTGATATGCTTTAAGTATGTTGAAATACTCATGTATTGCTATGCAACTGAAAATTTGGATTCTTTTATGTATTTCTTTTGCAGAACTGAGTTGCATTTGCTTTAGAATGAGGGGACTGACTCTCTTCTGGACAATTTTGTACAGAGGCATAACTCTACTGAGTTATTTTTCATTCTCCATTTAATCACATAAAATAAATCAGAACTGAGCCCCCTATATTTTCAGTGTTAATCCTGCATTACCAATATGAATTTCACACTGCTTTGTATGTCATCAGCAAAACTGCTGCTTAGAAAATTTATTACCAACGATATTACAACTGACAGATAAGACACAGTCAAAATTTCAGTTTCCGCTTTAGATTTTCAGTATTCACTGCTAGGAAATGCATCTTTTCTGCTACAGCTGAAGAAATTTTATACAGAGTAAACAAAACATAAGGAAACATAGAACTCCAGAGTGCCTTTCTTTCAATATTCTTTGCAGGACAAATGCACAGGAAGGCATTTACTGTGTGTCATCTGACATGTTAATATGAATGGCCCTAGCAGTCCATCTAACTCAATATTACGTATTCAGGAATTGGGTTCACTTCAAGATATTCTAACTCACTGTCTCAGATATATTCATTTCAAACATTTGGTTTAGATAATAAAACAGTTTGATCTTACTTACATTCAGGCTACCTTAAAAATAAAATAAAAGGAAGTTATAAAGCAATGATAAAATCTTCTAGATAAGTCTTCTAGAGAACTTGGAAATAAAATAGAGGTATACTCACGAAATACTATCCTAAGCAGTTTTCTGGTTTAGGTATGTTGGCAGATGGCTGTGTCTTGATGTCAAGTATATTTAAAGACCACTGAATTGGTTTAGTGGACCCCTTAAATCTGACTTTAAAATAGAGCTTCTAAGTAACTTAGAAGCCCTTTTATTGTCTCAGTTGATGTCACTCTTAACACACACCCTCCTGACCCTCATGTACCCACCCTCAGATGCTTTTGTTAATTTGGCATTTACACGGAAAAGAGAGGTCTCAGCAGAAAGAAAATATCCTTGGTAGCTATGAAGAAGTTTGACTTTTGAATTCAGATTCCCAATTACTCATAGATTTGTGCCCAAGATAATGTGGTATCTGAAGCTGTTGGAAGGATTTGCAAAGAAAGCTTTGTGATGTTAAATGCAGGCAGTGGGGTCAGTGAGCTACAAACGCAAGATAAAAGATATTGAAAAACTAACATATACAATAATTGCCAGAAATGAGAATAGTAATTTTAGGTCAGAAACTAGACTTCTTTGTAAAAGAATACACTGGAGAGCAGCAGAAACCCCAAGATGATAGACAGTCATGTTTCTAATGAAAATGATGGTATTGAAATGTTGTTAAAATACAGTGTTAGATCCCCATTACCCTGTTATACCTACAACCATGAATATCTCTGTGTTGCTTTTATGTGCTGGATAAAATGAAGACATTTGAAGAGGCTGTGATATATATTAGTACTTCATACATTTTGGAAAAGCAGAACTCTGTCTATATTCTAAGAAGTAAAATGTTTAAATAATACATTCCCATATATACAAAGAAAGATTACTTTTGGCTGCAATATGGTTTCCCTACATTATATGCATTTTCTGGGTTCTAGAGTATTTTGCCAGAGAAAAAGTTTGTATCTGCACACTTAAATATATTTGGAAGCTATTGTTGCTTTTACAGTGAATACTGTTTAGATTATGCTGTGCTGTGCTGTATTATTTCACATACAGATAAAGTAGATATTTTAGAGTTTTGAATTACGCAGATGGTATTGTGGAAAAAGGAAGGAAAAAAATTCTAAAAATACATAGTTCTCTCAGTAGATAGTAAAGTGAGAAGAAAAAAAAAATGAGTCTAAGAAATCAGGATGGAACTGCCTTCCTTTATAATTCAGTTGTCAAACTCCTTCTAGCTACACAAAAAACAAAGTATACAGAGCTTTATGGGGATGATACATTTTCTTGGGAGATTTATGTCCATTTTAGCCATTAGCGATACTAACCTGAATGCTTTAGTGAGTAAAAATATGCGATGGACATGGCATGCCAGGGAGTGATTTGGAAAAATCTCTACACAATTGATAATAAAAAGCTCACATTTTTTTGACCGTCACAAACATATGCAAAACCCTTAAAGCAAAGCCTCAAGGAAGTGCTTTTGAAGAGGCCTGACATTCATTTGGAACCTCTAGCAGACGACAGCACAACCTTAGCTAAAGGCCAAGCGTTAGAAAATGTGGTGTTTGTATAGAGAAAAACATGTTTCCATGTAACTTGGTAGCAATTGATAGCAAAAATGGGCAGTAAACCATTAGTGACAATTGCAATATAAGTGTTAGTAAACATAAGTTGCAGATGCTCTTCTTGCAGTTGCATCCCTTACAATGCACATGCAAGTCTGGAAGAGAGCCCAGGCTGGAGCTTCCCATAAAACTGAGGCAGAGAAAACACCACAGTGTGATATTACAGTGGAAGATACTTAATGCACATCAGGCAACTTAGAGTCTGTTAGCGCACATGCCTTTTAATGAGATTGAACTTTAGCTGGTTGGTTTACTGCATACCTAGTCTTTATAGCAACTTGGAAATAGGATTTCTTATTTAATAGCATTTTTATTCAAAAATACTAAAATCTCAAGTATCTAAAATATCAAGTGAAGTGAACTTGATACCTTGAAGGCATTCACATGTGAAAAAATATAGAAGACAAAATTGTGCCGTTTGCCTAAGATTAGAGAAGATACAGAAATAATAAAGATGGTACAAATTCAAAATATATACAATATTTGTAAACTAATAGAGGCTGTGATGGTTATTACAGAACCATTGTTACAATTCAAAACCGCTTTATCTGCTTATGCAGAAAAATAACTTACATGATAATTACTATTCCTGATGTCCAAAAATGGTGTTATTTGAAAACATTTATCCCATGTCTGCATCTGCATCTCCATGCACTAAATACGGTGTGTCAGATGTAGGAATGACAGATAATAGACTGAATGAATGTAATTCTACAGAATGCTGTAATTCTGGACACTTTTCTTTGAACACTGTGAATCCACCCCATAAACATCAGCTGAAGTTTCTTCAGGAAGATGAAGATCTATGTTCAGATTTAGTTTTTCCTCTTCCTTCAGCATCTTTGCTTAAAAAAAACCAAAACAAAACAGATCACTTTTGTGCTTTGCTTAATGGAAGAGCATAACCAGAGCTAATGCCTGCTGAAATGTTCTTCAGTAGGGGATTTAAGACTGACCAAACTTGTAGACATTGTGGTGAAAAAAAAAGAGGGATGTAAACTCTTAAGGAACAATGCAAAAATCTCTCTGCAATGAAAAAATATTTCATCATCCTTTGAAAGTGGAAGTGTGTATATGAATAATGGGTGGGGAAAAAAATAAACACGTTCTTTAGGAAATTACTTTCTGCTAGTGAGGGTGCATTGCTAGTGAATACAAATGGGCCTAGCCTACAGGAGACAGTTTTTGCTTCTCTTGGAACAAGAGGAGGAAAATTACAGTGGATTCTGAGTTTCCATTCTGAAAAACATCAGTCAATGCTTAAAACTGCGTAGGAATGAACAGAAGAGTTTAGGAAGTCTAAGCTATTAGGTGTTTCAGGTATCTGCCAGGCAAGGTCAACCAATTTAGAAATAGATTGCAAAGAATTAGTGTATAGACTACATGATCAATGTGGAAATTTCATTTTCTTTGGAAGAGAAAGAGGTGAGAGCAAGTCATCTATGACACTTAAGCTTTATTGTGTTTCACCCTGGAAGATTCTAGTTCAGACTTGGCCGCTATTTCTTCATGTATGCCAGCAAATTGCCTCAACTTAAGTTTGAGTTTAGTGTTCTCATTAATTGTTATCTAAAACCATAGGATGTTATACATGAAATGAGACAGTATAGTGATATATTCCAGAATTTATTAAAGTAATGTCTTATCTATGACATCATGTGTTACAGATATTAAACAAGGGCACTGAAGAAGAGAGTTAAGAAACTGTAGATGCTGTATGAGAGGGAAGAGCTGACCAAAGCCTTTTCCTCTGGCAAGACTTTATCAGTATTTGACTTAATCAAAGGACTATCTCTCCCTGACCTTCCCTCATAGATAGTACAGATACTTAAACCAACTGTGCATGAAAAAAATCTGTGCTACTTTGTTTGCTGGAGGCATGCCACTTTGCTTTGATTTGATACCACTGAATGTAATCAGAACCTAGGGCTGAAAACAAGTGGAAAGCTGACAGATTTTACAGCCAGATAGGTGAACAGTAGCTGTATTCCAAAAATCCTGAATTCTGTGCAGTCTACTCTGTGTAGTCCATTTGTTTTGTTTGGAAAAAATATTATACTGCATCTTGAAACTAAACATATCCTCAGGTAAATTACTGGGATATGATTAGAAGACACAGTCCTTTCTAGGATTGTACTTTACATGACTAAGTAGTGTTTTCACAAACTGATCATCTAATCTGCTGTATTAATATTCCTACAGAATTGTCTCTGAGATTCAGAGTATAACTGCTGAGGCCAATTTAGTTCCATGCTATTTACAAAATCAGGGTTTTGCTACTTTGCTTGTTCCAGTGGGCAATTCCAGAGAAAATGCATTAGTATTAGTAGATCATTGAGCAAGGGAACAGGGTAATTGGTATCACAACTGATACACACAATTGATACACACAATTGATGACTGGTGAGGCAACCTTTCTAAATGTGTCTGAGGAATGTTTTGCCTTGACACAGTGAAGAATCCAAGTGACAGTCAGTAAACAGTTTAGAACTTGATTTGATTGACAAGATTTGTGGCCTTTCAAATACCACAGGAGCATGTTTGGTAATTTATGTAAGCAATGTTGGGTATCTTCAAGCACTTTTGGTGTTCCTGCATCTGAGCTTTAACCACATGCAGATTTCCAATTAGATTAAAAAATAATAATTATAAAATTCAAGGAAAAGACCAGCAGACTTCAGTGAAAATCTGAAGATGGCCTATCACATTCATACAATGTATTGTTTTGCAGCTACTGATAAGTGTGAATTTGGAAATGATCTTTATTCAGTTACATAGTGTTCTTCATCTGAGAGTCATCATGTTCCTGATTCTCCCTGATCTCTTTGTAAGGAAAGTTGAAAGTTGATGATAATTGTTTGTTTTACAGATATTTAGGCAAAGATAGATCAAATGCAAATATCTCTGGAGTGAAAAAAAAAAAAAAGAAAAAGAAAAAGAAAGAAAACAGAAGCTGGTAGAGTCTAGCCCCAGCCACCTGACTTTAATATACTTGCTTACCTAGGGTGATAATCTAGACACTTTGATCCAGTTTTTTTCTGGAGTTTGTATTAAATGAAACATATGTAGTGTCTTATGGATGCCATTTTTTGCTCTCAGTGCAACTTATCCAAGTTACATAACAGATACCCAGTTTATCACAGAACTTCTCTATTGACCTATCATGGACATGTCAGGCTTTGATGACATAATTAAGAATGCATGAGTGTTTGCTCTTTGCATGCCACCCCATACTATGGCTGCATAGAATTTCATATAGTGTTACATGGCTGTTTTGAAGCCTAAATGGAGACCCCTGCTTACCTCATCTCTCTCTTATGAGAAAAATCTGAAGCTTGATGAAGCAGCCCAGAACAGTGAGGAGGAATGCTGAAATGGTTGTTAAGGAAAGTCATGGAGATGATGTGCATATTATTCTCTACAGAGACATGTTTTAGTGGTCAGTAACACAAGTACAATTGTGTAACACAAACAGTAATAAAAGCCTTGTTTAGTTTCAACACATATTTCCTTAGAAATATGTCAATGTCTGTTAGGTAGACTAAATATATAAATAAATATTTATATAATTGTATATGTGAGTATAGATACTACTTCAGATTTAAATGTTCTGGTAAGTTATTTTATAGTCAGTAATTACTTAGTGGTATAGTATAATAGCTGATATTTTGCTGAATACACTGCTTTAATGAACCATACAGTACTTCATGACCTTTTTCAGTAGATAAGAAGATGTTACAGAACTCAAAACTGCTGTTGGATCATCAGGTTTTTGGAATCAATACCGAAGTGAATATATGTAAATACATATATGCATATACATATATGTATATACATATATGCAGACACATACTCACACGTAGGCCAGAATGTTTATTGGCCTATTACTAGCTGTAAATACTTGATGCAGGCTTGAGCTCCCTTGTAACAGCATGAACTGTAGCATAGCTCCAATAAGAGCTCATGTTCTTTTTTGTTATCCTAGAAACTGACATAGCATCCCTGACAATCTTATGAGGAGATCAGCTTTGAGGGCATAAGTAATCCCTGAAAAAATTTGGAAAATGTCTAGTATTGTGTACAGGAATGAATCTAGAATTCCCCACCACTCTTTTTCTAGGCTTAAGTACCTCACTGATAGTGTAGATGTAGTAACTATCACTTGAAGCATACATCTGCCTACTCAGGCACATGTGTGCACACTTTATACAGGTCATAGTTTTAAAATCAATTAAGACATCTTCTAAAAAAAGGCTTGAGTAATTAAATGTTAGTATCCACTGGATTCTAAAGGCAGGAGCCTGGAAACTGCAGATACTCCCAAGAAGGAGATTTGACCTAACAAGGCTTGTAACAGATAATGTACTAGCTTTGCATAAAATAGTTTTGAAGACTTAGGATGAAACAGGACAGAACAATGAAGATCTGAATTTTTTTTTTCTGCAGGCAGCCACGTATTTTCAAGACGTTTCAAGTTCGTATTCCCGTATGTTTTTGCAGTCATTGCAGATGAGCAGATAATATCCAGATAATATCCAGGTAAGCAATCTGGAGCTTGATGAAATCTCATGAGAATCTCATGAGAATGATGTGTTCAATTTACAAATAACATTTCAATCTTCTCCTTCAATCTTCTAAATGTCCTGAAAAAATCCAGGTCAATAGTTAGCTGAAAAACATGAAAAATAGAGAACTGGAAAAAATCATGAGTTTATCTGGGTTACAAAAGAAAATACTGTGTTAGGTGCTTGCAAACATGCAAGATGCAGACCCTCTAATAATGGTGTTACTAAGGACAAACATTTGTTGTATACAAAGTCTGTCACTATTTGAGATACTAATTATAGCCCAGAAATCACATCCTTCAAATGAAAATTTATAGATAACAAGCCTTATTGAAGATTAGCTCACTTTGTACTCATTTGTTTTTACATGAAGTTTCTTCAAGTACTCCTTTAATATATTCATACATTTTGTCTTTCACATATACTGTGCTATGAAGGAATCATATTTTCTTTATTTAATCTTTCCTTCTCACTAAATTATTAGCTTGATATTAACAGTTGTTAATGTCAAATTCTTGAATTATTATATTTCTTTTACTGAACTTGAGAGACATTTTAAGTACTATTTATTTGCATTCTGTGTATGTTTTACGTTCTTCCATACTGACCAGTAATTTTCTGAAAACTCGTTTTTCTTCTTAAACCATCCTGGAATACCAGTACTAACATAAAATTTTTACTGTAATTCTCATAACATTGTTTATAAAGAAGTCTATCCCATTATATGTGTTGAGCATCAGTCACTTTTCTGCTTTTTACTACGTTCTTTTCTGTGATTGGATTTGCAATGTAGTCTAAGATAAAATGCCACATTAAGATTCAGAGCCTTAGTTACTTAAAGGTTACTTGCTATTATTTGTTTCTATATGTGAGCTACAAAAGAAGATAAAATTGTTAGTTCACAGATCATCACCCTAGACTTTTCTGCTATCATCTTCAGTGGAGAAGAATGTTACTGCTAACTGTAGAGGTTGTTTCAGTGAAGTGGATTATACTGGTTCAGTATGTCCTTTGGATCTTCCTTGCTGACAGGCAAGGAATGCATGCATATTTTTTCTCTGTCACCAAACTGTATTGATTATTTTTATTTTCCTGTTAAACTATTTACTTCTCTGCTTGCACTTTTCTGAAATATATTCCCAGACTGCTCTCTCCTTCCACCTGAAATTGTCTCCTTGTCTCAGTTTTCTAGGCTTTTAGTAAAAGGCCAAGATCTGCACTTTTGTGTATCTCATTGTCATTTTTAGTATGCATTTTTAACTATGTTACTAATACATCAAAATTTGATTAGCTTTGCAACGTGTAGACAATACAGAATGCTGTGTAACAAAGGACTTCATCCTGTATTTCTCTCCTCATTTTCTCAGATTTCAAGTTTTATTTTATGATATTCCTTTCTCTTGGCATAGTCAATTCTATCCATGACTCTTCATCACTTGCCATATTAAAATGGCCATCCACATCCTTATGGATTCCTGACGCTGAAGTGGTCTTTTTGTGGTAACCACCCCTATGTTAAAAACAGGCTTTAGCCAGGTAACTTTCTTCCTCTTGACTCCTTTCTCTCTTCTTACTGCTCACTATCAAATTCTATTTTCTTGACCGTTTTTCAGTATTTAAGAACAGAAAAACATAAAGATTTTTTTTTTATTCTTTTTAAAGCTAAATCCATAACCTACGCTATACTACTGCAAATATAAAGGAGAGATCCTAAGCCATCATCCCTAGCATCCTTTGTGAAATCTAAGATAGGAAGAATTTAGGAAATGTCTGCATTTCTGTTCTCAAGGTTAGTGCCCCTTCTCCTCTCGCATGCACTGAGAGAGACTTCTTTAAAAGGAGTCTCTGGGAATCTCTAATGTAAATGACCTGAAAAGCAGTGCAAAGGCACTGTTAGAAAGAAGCTAATAGGAAGTAGGACATATTAATGCACTGAGAAAATAGTAGCATCTTGGTCCTCAGAAGTCTCTTTTGTATCCATGAGATCCATAAACATATGTGAGAATATTAAACCACCTCTTTTGTGCATCTGATAAACTTCAGTTAACTGTTCTTGTTGCATGCTGGCATCTGAGCTTTAACTATAGGAACCATCTCTATAAATAGCTCATCCCAGTTACCTTTTTCAGAACTTCAGGGATAGCTAGACCCCAGAATAGATGAATTACATAACCCAGCTCTCTAAACATAATCATTCCCTCTGCAAACTGTTTTTTCTGTGCACCACTGTACAACTTGTGCATCCCTCTAGCAGTTACATTCAGTACTCACTGGGGCAGTTGTTCAGATGACATAACTGTACTAATTCAAGAGAGCAACGCTAATTCTTGACATCTGAGGATCTGGAATTTTGCTGCAGATGTTTGTTAAAATGCATTTAAAAAGAAGAGCAGATCTGTAATGCAGATTTTAAAGTTAGTTAGGGCTAAAAGGGCCTACTTCTGTACACACGAGGCTGGATGCATTTGGCTGAGTTATGTGAGGGGGGGGGAATATTCCTTCTGAGTCATGCACATTTTCAAGATTGTCCTTGGACTTAATTTTATAATAGAACCTAGATAAATGTTTCTTTCTCTGAAAAACAATGTTATTTAAGAAGTACATTAGAGAAGATCTGCTTCCTGGAGTTCTAAAAGAGGAACTGTGTACCAGTCTGGTCATTTAGTGTATTGTAAGTGGAAATGTCATTCTTGTATCAAATACTAACTCTCTAAAATTTGAAGAGTCTTCTATAATGAACTTGTATCCTGAAAAGATTTGCAAGCAGAATACCACTGGAGTCTTTAATACATGCAGTTTTATGTACTGCTCAGCTTAAGGGGGTGGTAGCTGTAATGTACTCCATTGCTACAGTGGCCTACTGCCTAATAATGTAAAGAGAGGTCACTGCATTGGAACGAGCAGATCTGAAGGCACACATGCTCAAATATGACCTCATCACATTAAGGAAGCACTATACTAGCAAGAAATGTTATCACTAATGCTGGAAGAGGGGTCTTGCTCATGGTAATTCTCATACTATCTTTCAGAGAAGTCACTTTATCCATTTTACAGAGGAGCAAACAGAAATCAGAAATCTGTCTAGAGCTGTAACAAATACTAGTGCCAAGTTTGTCCATTCCTACATGTAAGTGGAGATACTTTCTTGTAAGATGGTCCATGCTATACAGCATTATCATTGCAGAAACCAAAAGCTGAGCATGTTTAGTATACGGAGTCCTGCATTCCAGAGAGCAGTGCAGATCACAGGACTGTGAGTCTTACTGCTCTGTTTATGCAGTGTTTACAAGTGATCTACTTCCTGCTTCAGTAAGACTGCAATTTCATCTTCCTTGTATTCATCATCATAGAGGTATTACACAATCTGCAAGCTGTTTTTTATATTTCTTGAATATTATGAGATTTTCACTCTATTTATGTGCCCTCCATCCTTACTTTCTTTCCATCAACCATCACGATTTTATCCATCTCTGTTGTGGGTCTCTCCTGAGGTTTTTATTCCTAATTTATGGTCAGTCATATGGCACGTTACCTTGCATGTTTCTGAAGGAATAGGCATACGCATTGTTTTGCTTAATTTATAGCTCTAGTCTCTTGAAGCATGAAACGGAAGCTTTTCACAAAAATACAAATACTGAAGGGAATGGTTGTAATTTTTGGGATTTCTGGGAAGCCTCCCACTGACAGCTGTTACTGCTGGTGCCAATTCCACCTCTATGTAGTAAAACACTTTTCTGTATTATCTCACCGCACAGCTATGATAAGTACTTTGTTACAGGCATTTATTTATTCATTAGTCCTTCTGTGGCAGTGAAGCAAGTCCCTCTGAAACAATGAAACAGAGGTGTCCCTCAGCCTGCATGGCTGCATTCTGTGTGTTGGCTAAGAAATACCTTGCTTTTCTATTTTTGAGTACAGACCAAAAAGCAATATAAAGGGCTTTTCAATTTTTTTAATGTTCTCAATACTGTCCATGTAACATTCTTGAAAAAAGTTTTTGGCTACTTCTGTTTCAGTGTCATTCCTAGGTCTTGCAGTCCAACCACCTGCTCAAAGCATTGTCAACAGTGAATTCAGACCAGGCTGCTCAGGGTTTATTCAGTTAGGTCTTGAAAATATGCATTCACTGAGATCACAGAAACTCTCTAGGCAGTCTATTTCTGAGTTGAATTACCCTTAAGAATAAACATTTTTTCCTTATACCTAGTCAGAATTTCACCTTTTTCTGTTTATAACCATTATTTCTCATTCTCTCACAGTTCAGAGAAACTGAACCTTTTCCAAGCTGAACAAGCTCAGTTCCCTCAACTTCAAAAGCTAACTTCTTCAAGCCACTGAACCATGTGGTGGTCCTCCATTGGATCTGATTAACCTGAACATCATTCTTGTACTATGGACTGGTCACAGTATCCCAGGTGCAGTCGAGTTAGCACATGTTGGTTTACAGAGGATAATCACCTCTGCTGCCTAAGCTGCTGTTGGTATTGTATGGTACACAGTTAGCTTTCATTGCTGCCACAGCCTACTGCTGAATCATTTCATTCACCTGCCACCTGGACCCTGAGGGTTTTTTTTTTTCCAGCAGTATTGCTCTCTAGACAGTCAGTCCAAGGGATTGGTCAATCTGAGCACAGGACTTTGTTTATCATTGCTGAATTTCATGAAGTTCTTGTGCACTCATTCTTCTAATGTTAGGTTCTTCTTATTGGCAAGGCTGCCTTTGAGTTATTGACTCAACTCCCCACGTTGGTGTCACTGACATGCTTGCAGAATTGCACATTTTGTGTGATATTTTAGGTCACTTGTAAAATTATGAAACAAGACACGGCCGTAAGTAGACCCCTGAGAAATTTCACTTGTAATTGACCTCCTGTTGACTATTATCCACAGGTTTTTGAGCCTGATGATTCAGTTAGTTTTTCAGGAAATCTGATCTAGGCACTTCAAATGTCGTTAATTTACATAGTAAGTAGTTTAATAACTAGAGAAATACATTATGTAAAATGCTAAAAGAAGTATTTAGTTTTGTTTACAATAAACAAGACCCTCAGTAGAAATAGTTTCTGTTTCTGAGGACAGTGAAGCTGTTGTTTCTATCTTTGAAAAAGGCTGCTTGGGTGATCTGGTATAATAATATGCTTTATTAGGTACTTTAGTGACCCTAATAATTAAAATGGAGTAAGAAAGCACTGGAAGAATAACCAATATGAACAAAGAAGATACTTCCTCCATTCTCCTTCAGAATTATCTAAAAATGTTAACAAAGTAGTAGATAGATGTATGGGAACTGCTGAGTCACGGCCTGAACCTCTGACTGATCACCTGAGGTGAGCAGTGAGTCAGCCATGGGAGCACAGGTGAAGGCAATTCTCCTGTGTGACCAGAAGGGGTGAAGCCTGGCTGCACCTCTCCTAGATGCCATTTAAGTGCGGACTGCCACTGAGGAAGGATCTTTTCCTGGAGATAGCTCTGTTGGAGTTTTACAGTGGGCCTAGGATAAGAATAAGTATTCTATCTATTCTTTCTTGGTGTAATAACCTGCTTGGCCATACTCTCTGGTATATTTCATAATTATAACATCTGTATATTCATTGACTGTACAATAGAGAAGACAAAATGGACTTTGAATATGACCTGCTTTAGTAACTCCTGTATTCCTAAGAATATCATGTGTCAAAAGCTGTTATCCACTTAAGTGTTAAATTCCTTCAGGGAATTTGTCCCCTCGCTTTCTATTTCTATCAAAGAAAGATAATCTAGATACTGTAAAAGCATTTATGTGAAAGGAAAGAGTACCCTTTGTGTCTAAATGTTTTTTAATCAGTGTGTTTTACCTCATTTGCTATAGTACTTTGCCTATAATTTGGCTTTGACAAATTTCATAGAAACTTATTACCTCTTAATGGGAGGGCTCAGCAAGAGCAGGCAAAGCATTCAAATCCAAAAGCCTTGGATAACTTGATGCATTTCAAGCATCTCAACAAGAAGTACTTCAGTGTAATTAAAACTATGTTATTAGTCATGAACCTTTGTAATCAAGGCTAGATCTGCTGAGATGGATGTATCAGAAAGAACATTCTTTGCCAAGCATGCGTTTTCCTTGCTTTGTGTTATCATTACATCTCTACAGCCAATTGATTTCTTGGGATATATCTCTTAGAAACATAAAAAAAAAACCAAACCAAAAAACAACCAACAAAACATGACGTGGTAGGAGGTGTCATTTGAACTTATCGTACTAAGTCACACATATAAATAGGAGCAGCACTGGTAATGCTTTTCTGGTGATTCAGTCTATGCTCACAGACTGTAACACATTCGATGTTCCTGTTTTCTGACTTCTGTTGTCAGAAGAGTTCTAACAACAATTTCACGAGTTCTATGGCAGTGGCTTCCTTCAATGTAAATTGGGTGGACCAAATTTTCCTAAATGGCCCTTGTAAATAGACTGTCAGGTCTTTTTTATATTATTTGTACTGTCTCTCAAGCACTGAGTCTTGTGCAGGTTTCCTCAGTGAGCCCTACTACCAACAATTACACGGATTTACTTGCTGAGGAAATGAGGAGGGAAAACAAAACAAAACAAAAAAAGGTACATTCGGGGAAGATTCTTCTTTGCATAGAGCGGCGTCTATTCAAACACTTGGTGTGTGCACGGTGCTGTGTATACGTGCTCTGTTAGCAAACCTGCCCTCTTGTGGAGAGAAGGAGAAAGCATTCTTGGAAAAAAAAGCGTAGCTGAATTGTCAGCAGGAGTACAGTGAACGTGTTTGGTCTTAATGTTGAAACAAAAAATATGTGATGGCTCACTCATATAATTGCGAACCAAGTCCTTGATGCGTGTGAGAAGAAAGGAGATAAACAAAATACCTCCTCCAGAGAAAATTATCTGAACAATTCACTAAGCGAACAACACTGAGTGTGACAGAACTCTCTCATGGACACTCCTATATTAACAGAGGGAAATGGGGCCAAGTTAAACCTGGAGTAATTCTGATGAAATCAGTATACTTCCAGGTATAGAAAGGTTGAATCTGGAAAGTGGCATAGCTGATTTCTGTCATTTTAGGAGCTGAGAGATGAACTCTGACAAATTTAGAGAGAATGCTTTAGGATGTTACCACCTTACCTGTTCACTCCTCCTCCCAGCTAGATGTCTCTCTTACATGTACTGAGCTTCAGGAATACAAACATTTGTAATCAGCTGCAGAGCATCAAATCCGTAGACAGAATAAATCAGTGTAAGACAGGTCAATGCTACATACACAAAACTTGTAGATATTTGAGATAAAGAAGGTGTAAATAACAAATAGATGTAGTAATATCTATTCCCGTAATAATTTATTCATCCAGTAGCATTTATGTCAGTGTTACAAGATTTGATGAGATTTGTCATCCCTCTGCCTATGTGCACTGTGCATGACCAAGTAAAGGGAACACACCTATCTCCAGGAAGAAGTTGAGCAAGATCTGACAAGGGGTGGGAAGGAGGGAGCTGGAAAAAAGAACTCCTTCACTTGAGAACAGAAAGGCCTTTTGTTTTTTCTTTAGCCAATGTGAGGAAACAAAAAAGCATAATTACAGGTTTTTAGAAGGTTCTTTTCTGGTCACTTTTAAATATTTCTTACAGCAATTTACCCTTATGTAAAGTAGTAAAAGTTTAAAAAAAAAAAAAAGTATGGAAAAATGTAGAAGGGAATGGAGCTGCAGGAAGCATGAGAAGTGGACTGTTGAAAGGGCTCTGAATAGAGAACTGGAAAGAAGAATCCTCATAGCCATTGATAATTGCTGTAATATCATGGGGACTGAAGATCTTATAAAGAAGACTGCATTGCTATAAAATCTTTATCTAGGGCAAGTTTGCAAGAGCTAGGTGAAGATTCAGATGTGATGTGGATGGGCCCATTTAGGCTACTTATAATCCAGCTACTTAATATGACAAGCATAATGAATGCCTGATGGCACAAGTTTTACTGTAGCACAGTGGCCCCAGAACAACCTCTTCAAAGATGTTCTTTCCAACGCTAGTGTAAGTTGAGCTGTCTGTAATATAGTTGGTGTGGATAAACCTATCAGAATAAAATAACACTTTCACTGGGCTAGACAGGCATAGACTAATTTGTTAATTGCAAACACTTATACAAGAATGTCTTTTTTTTTAAAGAATATTTATTAATTTGGAAATGTTTTTTAAATGTGTATTGTATATGACTCTGAAAGCATCTAGAACAGGATTCTGAAAGAAAGAAGTAATTACCTCAGGAACTGGTATCGTTACACTAAATCTAAATATTAAGTAACAGCTATTTCATGAGGATTGTTTCATGTGTTTTAATTATATTTTAGCTTTATGCACATCTTCCAAGACAAGAACACCTTTGTGAAAACAGAATCTAGCAAATGTAGGATGCAGAACTGAATTTTTTTTATTTTTTTTTTGCACGACAGAGAAATAGTTATACTCTGTGATACCACACAGCCCATTCCAAGGGGATGAGTCCATGACAGCAGTGCATTCTTTGGAATTATTTCCGTGTCATATGGATGCATCTGAGAGTTGTGAAGACAGTACACTTGGTGTCTATCAAGAAAAACAGAAGCGTGTATACATAATTTTCCACTCTCTTTTATGTATTGTAGCATCTTGTGTTTCTTAGGAAGATTACCTAAGAGATCTCACAGTGAAAAATCAATATCCCCTTTGGAGTCATGAATATCTCCAGTTTTCCTAAATAGTAAGAGTGTGATACAGGGTGCTTGCATTATTTCCAATTAATTTCAGTTTAATTGCAAGGTGCTCCACAATTTCAGTGGGATTACAACTGATTTGCCTAGGCAAGAAAGCAGAGCTCTCAAGCCATCTAATACCTAGCAACTCCCATTATCCCCTATTAGATCTTAACAAAAAATAAATAAATGCAGCCCCAGAAATGGTTATAGTGGAAGCAAATAGATTTTTATTAAATGTGAAGTAATACCTAAATGTACTCAGATGGATGCTAATGGGGTACTCCAGTATGGACAGTTGCTTAATGAAATCTTGGTGTTAACAGCTGTCTTGGACAAGTATCATATATTTTCAGCATACAGAGCTACTGTAATCATGCTTCCAGAAAACAAGGAAGATTGCATCATTCTTCAGCCATGGCTGCCATTTAATGATTACACATATTATTACTCAGTTTATTTTTCTGATCCTACTTTTTGCAAAAGTTGCTCAGATTTCACACCAGTTTATTCAATTTCAATAGCTATAGGAGAAAAATAAAACCCTTAATCTACAGAAATCTGAAATTATTTTTTCAAAGAATTCTGGAACTAATTTCAAAAGGAATTTGTCAACTTACTGAATCTTGTGTGCGCTCTGCGTTGTGCAGTGTGTGTGACTTGCCTCCAGGTGGTGCTCTCACATTGACATTTAAGAGTTCTGTTAGCCTTATTACAGTTTTCATTATTCTCACAAAATCAGCACTACTCCTCTCAATTAGCAAGAAAATAAGTTGGTATAATGCATACTAATGTACCATGTGTTCATTGCAGATAGCTGATGTTCCCTAGATTGTATTAGGAAACCACTTTTAGTCCTAGGAAAAAAATTACTGAAACTGTGTAATATTTTAATACAAAGGTGGAAATTCTGTGAACCTTTAAACCATGTAACAAGCATTATTTAAACAATATCTTCATGGTTGAGTAATATCAGCTCCAGCGAGATAATAAACCAGGATAACAAACTAAAGTACAAGACAAAAGTACTAATTATTTTCCTCAAAACCTTGAAAACTGTGCTGCAATTTTGTGCGAAAGGCCTTCAATTGAGAAGCCCTTTTTCTCGTGGGGAAGTAGAAGAACCAGATATCATCACAGAAATACCTGACATCCCATTCTTGCTCTTGTGCTGGAATTGTGTCTTCGTGATTTCCACCACCACTGAGTATGCAAATGTGGTCTTTGAGTGTTGCAAACTAGTTCAGGACCCAGGGGCTGTACCTCTGGCATTTTAAAGTGAAGCCAATATTTTTTTTCCCAGTGAATTCCAGTGTTGATTGCATGGTTTGTGTGGGTCTGTATCAGCAGATTTCTTTTCAGCATTCTCCTTCACACTGGTACAAATATCATGGCGGAAGATAGAGCTGATTCATGTGTCAGCGATTTCAGACAATCTACACTGTCTTTGTGTAGGAAGCAATTTTTTTATATAATTTGTCAATGCTGTAAATTCTTCTTTTATGTTTATTTTCAACGAGCATCTCATTTTACTCTTGCATTTTTCTTCCCAGATGTCTCTAAAT
The DNA here is from genome assembly GCA_035772895.1 of Perdix hodgsoniae. Classification (NCBI taxonomy): domain Eukaryota; kingdom Metazoa; phylum Chordata; class Aves; order Galliformes; family Phasianidae; genus Perdix; species Perdix hodgsoniae. The sequence goes on from JAPSGF010000001.1 coordinate 35,816,534, forward strand.
GAGGTAGAGTTCACCAGTAAGAGGCCTTCTTTGTTATGATATTCTTTTCCTGTTTCTTCTGCCACAGGCAGCTGTAACACACAGGAATATGGAATATTTTGTTTAAGAAGAAACTAAAGGAAGATTCCAGAGACCAGGACAGTCTTACTGATAAATCTGAAGTCTAGGTTTACTCTTAGGAAGTGAGCAACTTTACCTAGTTTTAGTAATAATGTTCATCCTAAATTCTGTTTTTCTGTTCTTTCTCCTGTATTATGACAACTATATGGGATCCATCTTGTCCCTTTCTAGGTGCGTATCAGTGTAAAACTTATTGCAACATACCATTCTTTATTCCTTCCCTTCCTTTTCTTGAGATGAAGTCTCTGCTCATACAGGCTCTTCCAGTTCAAGGTAAAGTAGTTTACCTAGTTCTTCATGATGACAATCAAGATGTCAGAATCTTTTTTGGCAGAGTCAATATTTCCACATGTTCATGTTAAGCCCAGTTAGAGAAGAAAAGAAAGCTGAAACTTGAAGATTGCAACATGAGAAATTCTAGAAAACTCTGTAGGAAGTATTGTTTCATGACCGGAATGACCTCAACAGCTTCTTTTTTTAGCTTTAGTGTGACAGTCCTTCTGAATAAAAGTACACAGAGACAATACTTAAGAATATGTGCTTACTGTGGTTCCAACACTGGATATTTTCCTGCAAAATCTAGTATTAGGAGTAACTTTGGTTCTTTGGGTTTAACCATTAAGCACTTTAAAACAGATTTTCCTTACTCTAATTTTTTCTGCATGCAATAATTTAAAACACTGAATCATTTATACATACCAAAATGGGAAAGCATTTTCAGAAAAGTCCCCAAAAAGTTAGTGCTGCCTTAAAAAGTGTATGCTTCTTCTGAGTGTATTCAGCATCTCCTTACCTCAACATACACAAATCTTTTTCATCCAGACATTTTTGCACACAGAATTTGGTTGTCTATGCTCCGGTATTAATATTTGCTCCATTAGTAGCTTTAATGTTAGAGGAGTTGTTACACTGATTGCCTTGTTCAAAGAGAAAATGTAAACGGAAGGTACACATTTATTGGAGTGTTTCCAGCTTTCACAGTTTTATCTGTAGTATTACAGATTTAATTAACCAAGAATCACTTTCCAAAAACCTCTGTCAGGAGTGAGGGGTAGAGACTAGATTATTTTTACTAGGAATGTTTTTAATATTACATCAATCTGTTGCAGTACTGTCTCTGACAATTATTTTATTTATTATCTTTCATAAATACTTTCCACAGTTTTCTCTGCATAAATTACTTAAATGACAAATACTGAAAAGCTGATGCCATTTCTTCACCTGATGCTTTCCAGATTTGCTTCTAAACCACTTTTCAGAATGCTATCTCGGGGCATCCTGTAGCCTAGCTATTCTTGTGTCTCAGACTGAAGTTTACTGAACAGTATGGCTTCTCTTATGTTTGTTTCTGTTTTATTTACCTAACTGTTTTCTCTGTCCTTGTGTCTTCTCTGTCCTTCTGTCTGCAATAAAGAGTTACGCAGACTTCGTGGCATGAAAGTATTAATTGTCTATTACATATTTCTAATTTAGCATGTAGAATGCAGGTAGAGAGAACAGAGATGAGAGTGAAATAACACTAGGAAACATTGTACAGCTTTGCATGCACCCTGCATCAAAATTATTAGTTTATTAGTTTAAAGCCCATCTTGGAGCAGAATAATTCTAATCTACTTCTCTAGGTAGGAAGGAAAGCACAAGTCTGAAGCTCACACGTACAAACCAAACAGACAGAGACAAATTAATTGCTTAAAGGTTTAAATTACAATAAAGAAAGACACTTTTTATCTATTTAGCTTCTCACATAAGGCCATAATGCATTCATGTATAAATTTCATGATAGAGTTTTTCTTGCATCATCTTCTTGTCTTATATTTTGTATAACCATTTGGTTTTATAAAATAATGCATTTATCTAGGTGAATGCTTTGTGGTTCATGCTGATGGTGGAAATTTCTTGCACTTAACTGCTGTTAAGCTAAAAAGATGATTTAGTCAATGGGAAAGGAGCTGAAGTGTATAAACTTTGTTGGGAGTTACAGGAACATATGTTATGACATGCCGAACCATTTTCTGAGTCATCTTTATGAATGGAAAGGCATTTCTTTTCTTCCCACTGAGAATGTGGCTCATGATCTCCTTTAGAAAGATAACATTAGTGCTCACAGTATAGCATGACTTGTATAGATATCCAGGTAGCCGTTTCACTGGCTTCTATTTCTTTTTTACACATAGCACGGAGTATTGTTCATTGTTTCTAGTATTGAGTTTTGTCAATAATAATGCACAATGTACAGTTTGCTCTGCTCATGAATATGATTTGTAGTTTTTTATGTAGGGAGCTACATCAGGTGTACAACTTTCTATCCATAATAAGTTGTACAGATGAATGAATTTAAAAAAAACCTGACATTCCAGCTACTTCTTTCCTTTCTGGATGAAAAAAAAAGTGCCCAGCACTGTCACTTGTTACTAGAGGAAAGCAAATGCTTTAAAGAAACAACCCACCCTTTAGATCAGGAAAACAAACAAAAAAGCACACACACAGCAGAACTAACTCAAATGTTGCAGTATCTCTACGAAAGTGTCCTTAGATTTAAAGTCATAACAGGTAGGTAGCTCCAAAAGCATTGCATCCTATTTATTTCCATTGAAAGTACAACAGATACAAAGAGCTAAATAACACTGTTTGGTGGAGCAAGTTCTCAGCTACAAAATGCTATTTTTCAGCATAGTGACCACCCTCTTTGTAAAAGGCAGTTCATTGGCCCAAAGATAGAAGTCAGAAGGTGCCAAATACAGACATGTGATGAGTGTGGTAGGACAGTCCAGTTAAGACTGGTAATGTGTTCCATTGTATTCAAACTGATATGGGGCCTGGCATTATGTTACAAGAGAGGTTATTTCTTCTCTGGCCTGACTCTGGAAGTTCAAGCCTTCAGTTTATTCAGCATTGTAATGTAGCAGTCAGAATTGATGATTTGTCCAGGTTTCAGGATATCCAGAAGGAATACTTCTTTCCTATCTAAAAAGACAATGCACATCACTTTACTTGCCAAAGGCTGTGTCTGGAACTCTTTCCTCAATAGTAGAGTAGTGACACGTGAATTCCGTGTCCTGGCCTTAAGAATTAAATGCAGTCTTCTCAACATATGACCAGCAACTGGATTAACTCTGCTTTTCTAACTATGATGCAAAGTCATTGGAGAGAGAACCATAAAACACTACAGCAGCCTGGTATTTTACAATCTCTAAGCATTTTGTATCTTAGTATTTAGTCTGTGGAATCTCAGTGGAATTACACTCAGTCCATGCTACCCAATTTATTCAAAATGTATAAGTTTATTAACTCATTTATTAACATAGATACAACCTATAGCCTTATTTGTGTGTCATTCTTCTTGTTACATCTGTTTCCCTAAGTTCTCTTTTTCTTGATGCATAGAAGAAATAGTCTATCCTTTTTGTAAAGGTATCCACAATGAAATTCATCTGTCAGTGAAACCAGTTTGCAATGCAATGTATGCAAAACAACATGCTAACAAGAGCATTGCACTTCATCTCGTAAGTATCGTAAGTACTATTTAATGAGCAGGGATGATGAGTGTGATTATATGTACATAAAAACACAAACACATCTATGACTACAGACTTGTTTGTATTAGCAAGATTTGTGGCACAGTAGCAATGGATCTGTAGAGTAAAACAGTTGATTCTGTTTGATTTCTGCCTGATTTCACTTTATATGTGTCTTGTGTGGGTGCTACTCCAGAATAACTGAAGCGTAGTGGATTGAATATCCAGTTAACTGTTGGGGCAGCTGTTAGGAAGGCTCCTAAGGTGAATTTCTAGTTTCAGGTTGCTCCACTGTATGAGCAAAAGCATGACTACTGAAGAGGATCAGATTTACTTTGTAAATGCATGCTTAATCTGAATTAAAGCAGCTAATATAACTGCAGTCATCATCAAATTTGCTCTGCTTCTTGGAAGAAAAGCTGAAGACTGAGGTGAACAAGGATTGTTTTGTTCTACACTCCAGCAGGTGTAGAATGTGCTGCCATGTCATATGCTATCAACCTTTGAGTCATGACATTTTTCCTTCAGCTCTTGTTAAGAAAGTAGGTTTCAAAGTATTAGAAAGGTAACTGCTGACTTCTGGTGTACAATCAGAAAACCTTGCTCAGTAGAATTCCAAAGAAGTTGTCTTTCTCTGTTATCCTCAGTTTGGAATCTGGATCATGGTTTTGAATATGGCATGCAGGATCCTTTCTGAATTCGTTTTAATAATTTTTTTTCTTTCTGACAGAACTAACCAGCTTACTCTTCTTTTCTTACATTTTTCTAAATTTTGCAAATGAATAAAGTTCTAACAACTTTACAAGCCAGATCAAATGTGTCTTAGAACTGTTTTTGTAAGAATTTCTTGTAGAGGATTCCATTCAGCAATGATGAATCTTTTTCGAGTTTTGTGAGAAATTTCGATCAAAAGCTACTAGTTTCACTCAAGACCATATTATTTGTCCAAAGTGTGGCACTCAAAGAAAAGTATCTTCTATTTCAAGGGAGAATTGTTTTATTTAACATGAACAGCCATCTGAAGTGTTTTAACAACAAGTGTTTTCAAATCAAATGATAATTATCTTGCTAACTTTCAAAATATAGCATTCTCAGTTATCATATTCATTTCACACAAGGGAGCCATCATTTTCAAAGTTTTAAAAGAAACTATCAGATTAAATATGATCCACTTTTTAAAATATGAGCTTTAGCTAATGGGAAGATCAATATAAATGCCTCTTTGGTATGCTTTAAAATGTCAGTGGGAACAAATGAATATTTTATTATTTGAAAGAAGAGCTCCTCAGCATTTAGTTGGAATTTATTAACTTTAAATTCTGACTGAGTACAAGTATTCCATTGTTTAGGCAGTAGAAGTAGCCTAACTAAGGAATAAAAAGTACAGATCCTGAATTTCAGAAGCACTGTATTGTCTGCCAAAAGGAAACTACAATCAAGAATGGGTCAGCAACTGCAAGCACAGTGGATCTATAAGCAGGAAAGCATTCTGGATGAAGCTCCAAGGTATAATAAATGTGCCTGAAGAACTAGAGAAGTGTAGTGTCTGTGATAATCAGCTTGCAACACTTACTAAAAGAAAGTATGTAAGAAACTATGAAATTCAAACAGAAAATCACAACTTGTAACTGATGTAACATCCTGGAGAAACTGAATACAACAGCTCAGGAAAGGATGCTAATGTGCATGGCAAGTTTCCTCTAGAAACTGGGGCAAATGAGGGTATGTGGGCTGGTAGTCTTGACTTCTGAAGATACTGAGAACTGCAGTATACAAGGCTAGTTAATAGTGTATTAGGGTGCTAACAAAAAGGGTTACTGCAACTAGGATAAGAAGAGCAGTCCTTGTGAAATTCAGTCCTGATGTAGGATGAATTCTTGCAAAACTGAAAACCCAGATATATTTGTTGAAGAATTAGGATGTGGCCCCGGGCATAAATTATAAGCAGGACTGGCCTGCCTGAAAGCAAGGTAAAAACAACCAGCAGTTGCACCTTTGACTGGAGGGAAACAAAGAATGCTTATGAAGAAATATTGTAATGTCTGGGACAAAAAGCATAACTCTGAGCTGCCACAGAAGAAGATTAACAAGAGGATGGGTGAAAATATATGTTGTGTATAACACGTGAAAGCTAATCTAAAACTGAAATTCAACTGTTTCTTAGTCTGAAACAGCTGAAGTCTTGTAACAAAAACTCAGTCTTCAGTGTTATAGTAGGGCTAAAAATAAATTCTTTCCTACTGAGAAGATGATCCCATAGGTATAGGTAAGGGAATAGGGTAAGGAAAGAGCACCTTTTCAGCTTACATCTTTGCAGAGCTTTTGGACATGTGAAAATTGGAAACGTTTTCATAAACATTTCAGAAAGCTGGAAAATAGTAAAAAAAAATCTAGCAAGGAGCTAATTTGTAGGAATGAAACCATGGAGTCTGTTTCAGAATTCTATATCGAAGGTGTACATTGGTGCGGACCTCAGAGTCCCTGTTCTCTGGACTCATAGGCCTCGTAGATGTGAATCTAAGGAATGCACTTGCCTTTGCTAGTGGCCTCATTTCATTCCCTTGCAAACCCAGGCGTGAGAGAAGAAAGAAGAAATGATGTCACACCTTGATGTGGAATGAGGATAGAGCTATTTGTGAGCCTAAACATGATCCCAGTCAATTAATCTAGACATATATAGAAAGACTGAGAATCAGCCAAATCTCCTGTATGTCCAGAAGCATGTCTGATCAGTTGCAAAAGCCTAGCGTTGTTTCTTAGTTCCAGTATGACTGTAGCTGATACCTAATTTTTTTGAGATTATAGAATAGAATCATAGAATATCTTTCAGGAATATAACCCCTAATTACTTTATGCTTCTGATAATTAGAGCAGCATCCCTTAAACACAGACATACAAAGCATGTCTATTCCAGATTATTGAGATATCAGATAACCCATCTGGCTGTGCTAAGCCCAGAACTAGGCAGTATCACTGCACTTAAAACTAATTAGCTGGGAGATGAAAGACAGCTTTGTTTTGGTTGCTCTGTGATGTATAATATACTATAGCATCAGCTAATGTTTTATCAGCTTGCTTCTGGGGCATGTTTCTCTGTTAACTTGCTAGGAATCACAGAATGGCCAGGGTTGGAAGGGACCTCTAGGATCATGAAGCTTCAACCCCCCTGCTGCAGGCAGGGCCACCAACCTCATTTAATACTAGATCAAGTTGCCCAGGGCCCCATCCAACCTGGCCTTGAACACCTCCAGAGATGGGGCATCCACAACCTCTCTGGTCAGCCTGTTCCAGCACCTCACCACTCTCTCTGTAAAGAACTTCCCCCTGACATCCAACCTAAATCTTCCCTCCCTCAACTTAAAACCATTTCCCCTTGTCCTGCAGTTATCTACCCTTTCAAAGAGTTGATTCCCCTCCTGTTTGTAGGCTCCCTTTAGGTACTGAAAGGCTGCAATTAGTTTATCTTAGGCTTTCTTTTCTCCAAGCTGAACAAGCCCAGCTTCCTCAGCCTGTCTTTGTAGGATTTGCTTAGGATTCTTTGTGCTCTGCCTCCTGTGAGGCAGACAGCTATAGCTGATTGGGTTGGGCCTCGGGATGGAAAAAGACCTCTTAAGAGTGTGAGAGGAGTTCAAGAAGAGCATAAGGTTGCCTGCATCATTAGCTGGTGGCAGAGCTCCATTTAATGACATTTCTGAAAGGAAGAAATAGATACTGATCTGCCTGTAGTTAACAGCATAGCTGACAACTAGACTCCTAATACATTGAAAAGCATCAGATCCTGGTTAAAAACCCACTGGATCAGTGCTGTTATGTTTTGAGAGTTTTCTGCATCCTTTATCTTCTCCACAAGTGATGTAAAAGACTAGCAAAGGCATTTCATGCTATTACATCAAATTTAATCTGAAATTGGAGCCCTAAAATGTCTTTACCTGCCACTCCCATAATTTCTGCCTGGTATCACCAGTGACTGCCATTGTTCTATCCTGACATAGTTTGATTTGTTTTCAAGGTTGCTTTTTTCTGAATTTTCTGCTTTCATATACTAGGATTGAGGATTAGTTTCAAGATCTCTTTAGTGTATTTTGCCCTAAATTACTGCTGAGTGCTGTTACCTGCATTGTAATTTAGGGTTTGGAAATTACAGAGCCCTGCGGTGCAGTGATTGTACAAGATTCTTTGTTCATAGGCACACAGTAGAGCTTACCACCTACACACTAAAAGCAAAGAACAAAATGGAGCACTCAAGCTCTGTGCTTATAGTGTGTCTAAGTTAATTCCAAAGCAATCACGAAGCCTTTCTCACACATAGGTATTTATAGAAGCAATAGAGCTGAAATCAATAGAAATTAGAGTAATTGAAGCAGTGAAGTTTGCAGCCAGAGCAGTCAGATTTAATTCTGAATTTATTCAGGCTTTGGAGATGGCTCTGCTTTGAGTCAGGAGTTGGATGAGATGAAGTCCCTTCTGAGCAATTTTTCCCAAGCTTCTGATACTGAGGGATTCTAAGAAATTGTACCATCTTCTCTAGTAAGGGGGGAAGGAGATTGCTATAGTTCAGGCAGAATTCATGGAACCCAGTGCTACAGTTTTCATTCCCATGATATGCCATGAAATGTGAGGGTGCTTAGCTAGTAGAATAGTAAAGCTAAATGCATTGAATATGATTTCAAGGAAATCAATGTTGTATAGAATTAACTCACAGTACAAAAGACTATTTTATGCAATAACAGTTTGGGCAAAATTCTGTCCTGTGTTAAGCAAGAGAAAAAAAACTCGCTCCATCTACAACCCAAAAGTGAGATCCAGACTATTGCCTAAGACAAGAGATCCTGTCCCACTGTGGAATAAAAACACCTATTAACATGTCTCACAGAAGAAAAATGCTCAGTTTGATTTCTTCTGCAGTTGAGCCTCAGAGTTTACCAAGACAGTCTGAATATTTTGCAAAGGCATTTGATTTTTAGACATCTGACTACTTCAGCTTTTAATTGTAAACCCAAGTTATCTAAGCAATGCGTTCAAGTCTGATCCTGCTAGACAGTCCTGCCAAGAATAAAGAGCAATTTACAACACAGAAGTCAGATCGTGGCTTCTCTCCTTCAGAAACTGGGATGTGTTTTTCTCCTTAGGAGGATCCTTGTTAGGAGGAGGGATCTGTTTTCTAATCCATGTCTTGACGCTCTTCTACATCTCTCATGTGAAGAATTTATTTTATAAAGTGGAGCAGTGAGTAAGTGATCACTTAATATTCACTCACAGGGTATGTTGCAGCCTGCTGTCAAAGGCACTCTCGCAGACCATGGGAGAAAAAATTACACTAAGGATACTGATTGGGTGAATGAGAACTGAAATCAGGTCAGGCAACTCTTCACATTTCTCCAAGATGAGTTTCCAGCTCAGATTGCCGAGTACTGCAGTATTCACAAGTACTGCATTTAGACTGATTATTCTTAGGATGGGGCTTCTGTATTTCTGCCTGGGCAGAAATATATGTGTGTTAATTTAATAGTTGTGAGTCTGACACACTTAGGCTGCAGTAGACCACCTTTACATTAAAACAACAACATCAAACTGTACATATATCCTGCTCTGTTAAGCCAAAGTTTGTTTGTTTGTTTGTTTGTTTGTTTGTTTACCAGAAGAATATATCTATGTTCTGCAAAGATCTATACAGATGAGCCCCTGTAGTCTCAGCTGAAATAGTGGGAATATTTGAAACAATTTTTCAAACTCAGCTGGTCAGAGGAGAGTTCATCAGAGCAGGCAATGGACAAGAGTTTATTAAACATCTTTAAAGCTCAAAAGACAAAGGTGAAGGTCCAAGAATTAGGGAAACTTTTACTCTGTGTTGACCAGGCATCAAAATATTTTCATCGAATCAGAATATCCGAAGTTGGAAGGGACTCATTGGGATTGTTCAGTCCAACAATCAGACTGCACACAGGACCACCCAAAATCCTAAAATCCAAACTCTATGCCTGAGAGCATTGTCCAAACACTTCTTGAACTCTGGCAGCTTAGTGCTGTGACCACTTCCCCGGGAATCCTGTTCCAATGGCTAACGACTCTTTCTGTGAAGAACTTTTTCTAATGCACATCCTGAACTTCCCCTGGTGCTTCATGCATTCCCCTGGGCCGTACTACTGGTACAGGAGGGAGGAGAGTGCTCCCCTCATGAGGAAAATGGGGACCATTATGAGATCTCATATTTTCCGTCATTATATTCATCTACCCCATAAAGATGTAGGTTGGTAGCCTTTTTCTTTGAATGCGGTTAAGATTCTGACATCAGAATTCAAGTTGAGCATGAAATGCACTTGGAACTGCTTAGTGAGTTGTGTACCCTCTGTGACTCTTGTGGCAGTGGAAGTATTACTGTGTATTCCAGCAAAGGGCTCAAACACATTGCAAAGCAAAGAGCAAGTCACAGTCATTCAGGTCTTACATTGCAGAATTTTTAGTTTTGTTATGCAAAGCAGTTTGGAGACAGCCTCTGAGTTGACTTTTCTGATTAATATTTCTGAAATTTAGGTGTAGAAATAATTTTTTGTCAACAAATTACTTTCTTACATAATTAAATGAAAAATTTCAAGTTGTGTTGCCTTGCACTTAGAAGAATTTTTGTGGTTCTAGAAGAATAAGGCATTGGGACTATTAATAGTGGTGAAGGACCAGATAGGTAATTATTTCAAACTTACTACACGTATATTTTATTTGTTGATAAATATTGTAACATTATATGTGTGACAGCAAAATATCTATATATAAAAATGCAGATTTCTAAACATAAGAAAACTATATTCCTTCTTTTAATAGAAGAAATACACATTTCTAAATAATTTTATAATTGCATTGGACTAGATTTCTTTTTCATAAAGTATAGTTTAAACTTCTAAATTCTTATACAAAGATGATCGCTTGAATTTTGTTTTACAATTACATTCAAGCTCAAATGAAGTAATCGCTCTCTGTTTCAAGGTTAATCACTTTCTGTTTCAAAGACCTTTCCTGAAATTACTATAAGCACAATTACTATAAGCACAGTATGTTTTCCAATTTTATTTTTGTGAAGGCTCATATTTGCCCAGTGTGTGTGTTACAGTAGGTTAAGTGTATGTGACAACTCAGCTGTCTAATCTTGAAAATTACCATTTAAACACTTTGATGCACTCCCATACTAAGCATACTAACTTGTATGGTCTTGCACTGCTGCTGAAGCACTGACATAAGAGTACAGATACACATTTATAAAGCCTATGCATACATGTATACATAAACATATTGATTTTTTTTGAAGCACTGGTAAACAACTAATACAGTGTGAAAGTCACAAAATCATTTTATTGTTTTGCTCTTTATTTACCCACTTCTCCATGACAGCAGCTACCTTTTCACTTGCCAGAAAATTCAGATAGTTACTACCTGAAGCCTTAAGAAAATGATACTCCATGTGAATCTGTGTCAAGGGAATGGGACGTGCTTCTTGCATAGCAGGATTATCCCATGGCAGCATCAGATGATTGCTAACCTCACAACAGCTGCCAAGTTTGAAAAGATTGTTGCGTTACTAAGTCTGAATGAACAAAGGCACTGTTCTTGAAGACCAAGAATGACAACTACACTTTGGGACCACGCTGCACAAATGCTGCTATGACAAAGAGCATGAAGGGACAGGAGTACACCAAGCTAGCAGCTCTTTTGAACTTCTGCACTCTCAGTACCATGGTCACTATGGAGACACATAATCGCACATATGGTCACATCATAGGCAAATGTTCTTCCAGCACTGTTCTGCAGATCCAATTCCAAACCCCATAAACATACTCTATAAGGGATTTCTCTTTATCTTTCTCCCCACCACAACCAGCATCAGCAGCTCCCTGAACTAGCGTGTCTGACTGCAATTAAAATAATTATAGTGCTTTTTGAATATATCTTTAAGGTGGAGAGCATGAGGCTTAGTGGAATAAGTAGCAAATGAATTCAAAGCTGCAGTGAACTGATATATATTGCTTATCTGATCACAAGACCATAGATAGTTCTTTGTGCTATGCCAGCAGCCCAGTTTGGACAGTTGCATGGCTTGTGAAGTGATGGCCAGCAATCTGGATACACCTTGTCTGCACTCAAAGGTCATACCTACTAACTATTCCAGGGGAGACTTGAGCAAGCAGTTTTTTGACCCACTCTTCATTCATCACAGGCTACAAAAAATAAAGGATCCATCTTACTGTAGGAACTTCTGTTCTCTCTGGCTTACCCAGGCATTTCTGTTTCTTCCTCCTCCACTGAAGATGTCTTCTGACATTCAGCATTTCCATTCTACAGGCATTCACAGCGGAATTCACAGGACACACATAGGTCACCATGCTGGCCATGACATCAACGTAACTTACCAATTTCTTACCTGTGCATACTCCTTTGATGAGGAGAGGCCTCAGCACTGATTACTTCAGTCTTCTGATCTCCTGTCATGCCAATAAAGCATTATCAAAGAAAGGGTAAAGTTACAACACCAACAAACTGCACATTTCTAAAATAGTGATAACATAAGTGATGTAGTGATGCCATTATATTTCATGACTGAAAGCATGAAATGTCTGACTTTGACCAGAGTAGGCAGGAAAATACGCAAATTGTTTTGAATGCAGAAAATCAGAAACAGTCACTAAGATGAAAAGAAATGTCTTCGGAGACAGTACCACTGAGGGAAGATGTTTTAAATTGTGTAATAGAACAGCAAAATCACAGAAAGGGCCAGGGTTGGAAGGGAGCTCAAGGATCATGAATCTCCAATCCCCCTGCCACAGAGCAAAAAAAATCATGCCACATGCAGGGCAAAAATTATGAAGTAATCATTGTGAACAACAGACAAAAGCTTATGCAATTTGTGCAATTATAGAGATAGGTAAGTGACTGTCCTTGTTTACGTGAACTAGATTTTGGTTAAGTTTCGTACTTTCAATCTCAGGACTGGTACTTCTGCTTTTAAGTGAAGCAATGAGAATGCAATGATATTTGTGTGTATTCATGCAGGAAAAAATAAGAATCTGCCATAGCTAATAACTGAGCAGCCTAAGGCCTAAAAGACAAGTGGCTGTGCAAGGCCACTATTTTTAGTGAATCTAGTCTTTCAGTGGATGTTTTTTTCTTCTTTTTATTTTTTATTTTATTTTGGAGAAGTTGATGCAGATGAAATATACCAACATAAACGGATTTTAAGTGAAATCATATCTAATGACTATAAAATATATGACAGCATCCCTTAGAGAAGTAGTACCAACACTAAGTGAGTACAGAAGCAGAAGCAGAAGTTACTGATTGAATTTCTTTAAGGTCCATTTTGATAGTACAGTATATAACGTCTTTATTAATGTCATCTGTTCAAAAAGGGAGGATGGCTAATAAAGTATGGAATCAGCAAGCTGAAAAAGATAGCTGAAGTGAACAATATCAGATAGAGTGCCTTTCTAGAATATTCAGGTACTTCTGAAGGCCGAAGCAAAATAAAATTGAATGAAATTTAATGGTACTGGGTATTAGGCAGTGAACTGAGGCTGTTATAAGAATGCTGCTGAATGCTGGAGGCTTGTTTGCTAGAAATTTACACAGAAGTGCATGTGTATACAAATGTGACTTCATGAAGGATGCGTATACAAATGTGATTTCATGCAGCTATGAAAGTTAATACCTAGAAGAAATATTTCCAGTACAGGCAAGGAAGTACCACTCAGCAGTACAAAGTTACATGTTGCTTTAATTGCTATACATTTGTATAGTCACTAGGCTAAAGAAAGATGAAATGAGGACAGAAAAAGTACAGATCAGAGCTACAAGAATGACTAGGAAAGTGGAAAGCTTCTTTCATGACAGAAGACCAAAATAAATTATTTAACTTATTGAAGCAGGTGCTGTTGCAGAATATGGTTACTCTTTACAAATTCAATGGAGAATGAATATTAATTGGGATAAGGATATATTTAAAATAAAACAAATATGTAAACATTTGAAGAAACAAGGCATATAGCATGTTCATGAATAGTTTTGCTTGAAAATTAGAATGAGATTCCTAACCATCAGAGGAAGGAAAATCAGGAGCTATCTTGTAACAGGAGTGATGCAAGCAAGACAGCTTTATTTGTGAGAATAATTATATCATAGATATATAATGTGGCTTTCTGTAAAAGCACAGTTTGGCAGATGATACTTAATAGGGAAGAGAGGATAATAAACCAATTAAGTGCACTGCCATTCAGAGAATCATAGAATCACAAGGTTGGAAAGGACCTGTGAGATCACCTACTACAACCATCCTCCCAGTACCACTGTTACCACAAGCTACTAAACCATATCTCATAGTTCCTCATCCAGGCACCTCTTGAACGCTGCCAGGGACGGTGACTCCACCACCTCCCTGGGCAGCCACTCCAGTGTCAGACAGCTCTCTGAGAGAAAAAGTTCTCCCTTATGTCTGATCTAAACCTCCTCTGGTACAGCTTGTGTCCATTTCCCCGGGTCCTGTTTGTAGCCTGGGAGAAGAGGCCAAACCCCTCTTCACCACAACCTCCCTTCAGGAAGCTGTAGAGTGAGATGAGGTCTGCCCTGAGCCGCCTCTTCTTCAGACTAAACAATCCCAGCTCCCTCAGCCGCTCCTCATAAGACTTGTGCTCCAGACCCCTCACCAGTTTCCTTGCCCTTCTCTGGACACGCTTCAGGGCCTCAATGTCTTTCCTGTATGAGGGGCCCAAAACTGAACACAGTACTCGAGGTGTGGCCTCATCAGTGCTGAGTACAAGGGATGATCACCTCCCTGCTCCTGCTGGCCACACTATTTCTAATGCAGGCCAGGATGCTGAGATACCTCAGCAGGTTGCAGAAATGGTCTTGCATGAACATTATCAAGTTAAACCAACAGAAATGCCAAGTCCTGCACTTGGAATGGAAGAATTTCATGCATCTGTACAGGTGGCACCAACCGAGTGGAAAGCAGATTTGCAGGAAAGGTGCTGGAGTTCTCAGTGGACAGCAAGTTGACCATGAGCCAGCAACGTGCCCTCACAGCAAAGAAAGCAAACAACTTCCTGGAATGCAATAGCAGAAGCATTGCCAGCTTGATCCTTCCCCTCTACTCAGCACAAGTGAGACCCTGTTGGGGTCACAATACAAAAGAGACCTTCTGGAACAATTCAGTGAAGGAACATGAAGATAGGTGAAGTGACTCACATGACTGACCTGTCAAGTGAGGAGAGGCTGAGGGAGGAGCTGCAACTGTTCAGCATGGAGAAAGGAAGGCCCAGGGGCTGTTTTAGCAACACCTATATGTTGTATGTTAACTAGATATTTCAAGTTATCAATCCAGTTTGAACACACATACCTATAATGTGTAAATACATTCAGGATTAAATTTTAAAAACCACCCAGAATGAAAAATAAATATGCTCAGTCGATTGATTAGTAAAATACAAAAGCACTTGACCAGACTCAGCATTATTTCTTCGGATAGTAAAATTTTACTTGTAATTTTAACTAGTTGTAATACACAGCTGAAAATAATTTCCCAGACTTTTCCTAAACTGGTTCAACTAGTTTTGGCCAGGCTCTTTTCTTTGAACCATAGCACCTCAAATTAGGAAGCAAACAGTTTTAACTATATGAATTAAAGTGTTCGTATTTCATAATAAGCTCTGTATTTACACTTCTCTAAAATTCTATCTCCCATATCACATAAAATGCAGAAGCAAGTTTGCAAATTCTAGCCTATGCATCTGTGACTAGAATCTGTTAATACTCATAATGTCATAAATATATTTTGTCAACACCTTCTATACATACATCCCAATGTAAGTATCCTATCAGCACAAGCACAAATGAAATGTTACAAGAGTGTAAATTTGCTGAACAGAAGTTGCCTGTGTTCGTACACCTGGCAGGATGGAAAGTAAAAATTCATGTTGACTAATCCTTTAATTAAATGGGTTGCATTATCCACGAAGTATAACTGAGTATTCATATAGCTCACACAATTAGTTAACTTGTGATATATACATTCCTTATTTTATGCAAAAAACAAACCCTTTATAATATGTCCACATCTTAATGAAATAAAGAGACATGACTGCATAAAAACAGTTCTGAGGTATTTAATGATGAAGGTATGCACAGAGATTTTCTATATGACCAGTGTGTTCCTGTAGCACGACCATTTGTAGTGATACTTCATGGTTTTGGTATTCGTCCTCTCTTGCTTCAGCCAGTAGCATATTTTCCAAAACAGGGGGACTGGGGAACCTAGTCTGGGGAGTGGAGTGTAAAACTGGTCAGCAAAAGGTACGAAGTTTTTACAATTTGTGGACTTGCTTATAATTGGAGAGATGCAGTGAAATGTCCCTAGAAGAGGTCCTGTCAATGGAATATCATGTAGCTATTGGTCAGAAACCAAAATGGATATAAAGTCAAGGTATCTCTGTCCATTTGCCCTGACTGTATGTATTTCATACTCTCACAGATACCAAACCAAGATTTGGCTTTTCAAGCTCCTGTATTTGTTTACCTATAGATATATATAACCCTCTTTATACTACGATTATTTTTTTTTACTAGATAATAGAGTTCTAAATACTTTAAAACACTTTTTGAAATATAAGCTAATGCAAACACAGGGTGTGTTTTTTGTTTGCTTGTTTGTTTTTTTTGGGGGGGTGGGTGAGAAGGGTGGTTGTTGGTGGTGGAAACTGGTAATTTACTCATCATTCCCAGACTAGAGCATATTTGTGTTGATGTTGCCTGATTTTTTTTCTGTAATAAAAAATTCATGTTGCTACCATGTATAACCAGTTTGGTAGGTTCTTGGAAGCAGCCATATGTTGCTGTATTTAAATGCAAATGCATCATGATACCATGATGTCACTATGATGTTTTCCTTTTCAAAAATAATTTAGGAGAGATAAATTAATTGTGACTTAAAAAGAACTGTCTTTTTAAGACAGTTTATGTGATTTAAGAAAATCACATAATTAGGTCTCTCAATATCCTCACAATCTTGGAGGCTTTTGAGATGCTAGAAAAGTTTTACAGCATTGTGAACTCACATCACATCATTGTGGTACTTGTGTTTTTCCTCTGTTCTGCCATTAAATTTAAAGTTCTGATGCCAAACTTATTTTATTATTATTGTTATAGATGACAATTTATAGTTAGTGCATCAGTTAATGTATTGTCATTGCATCTCATTAACGAACCAAGATAATTCTCAGATGATACGGTATTTATTCTATACAACCTTGAAAGTCGCAGTATTTTTTAGATGTTTTCAAAACACAATACTGTACAAAAAATAATGCTATGCCCTCACTGAAATACTACTAATGCATGCCCAGTTATTTCCATGTGGTGTCACAGTCACATTTTACAAAACAACTTCTGAAAAAATGTACCCACATTTTATTACTGTAATAATTTGAGAAACTTTAATTTGAATATTGCCTAAAAGAGTGTTCCCTCCCC
>JAPSGF010000001.1:35833771-35886452 GCA_035772895.1 Perdix hodgsoniae
TTTCTCTTTCTTCTCTCCTTTTTTTCCTTCTTCTTTCCTCTCTTTTTAAAAATATATTTTCTTAACATATGCACTGAAAGTAATCCTTCAACTGTATCTGCTGGCTCCTAAATACCACGGAATTAGAAATGGAAGAGCTTCATACCTTCAGTCAAAAAGGCTACAGTTTGTTAGGATTTCAGTAGAACAAGAAAACCATTGGTGTCATAAGGATGGCAAAGTAGTAACATCTACCAGGACTGTGAGAAATGTGACCTCTGTTCTGTGTGCCAGTTGCCTGGTTTTCCTATGTGACAGACAAGCAGCTCATTGGCTTCAATGAGCAGAGCTCTCTGAGGTACGCTGTTGTTGAAATATTGCCCACTAAGTTACGGTAAGGAGCTCAGAGTGATGTGATTCTAGGTCCTCTGTCAACAAGGTACTGTTTTCATACTCAGAACAGGTTTTTACTTATATGGACTAAATCAATCATGACAGACTCATCTGAGAATGAGGAGAAAGAAGCTGGCTGCTGATTGCGTGAGCTCACTGCCCACTCTCACGGCCTACATCAGGCAGGAACTGTTTTGAATAAGTATCGTGCAGTTGCATCAGCAAAGCCTGTATTTACAACACTTCTCATACAATAACTCGTATGGAAGGTAATCTGAATTAATACTGGTTGGGCAAGCTTATATTGGGTGTTTCCTAACTTTCTGAATGCTTGATTTTTTTAAAACTGTTATGCCTCTCCATCCGTGCGTTGTGAAACAGCAGCACGCTGTGACGGCGGCACCGAGAGGACCGAGCGGCCATCGAGCGGCGCCGCAACCCCCCGTCCCTCCGAGGCCCTGGGTGTGGCTCCCTCGCGCCGCCAACCCCCGGCGTCCTCGTCCCTCCGAGCGGCGGAGCCGGCAGCCAATCGGCGGACGGGTGCCGTCTGCGCAACGACCAACGGGAGCGGCCCTTTTAGGACCACCGTCCGGGCGAGCCGCGGGCCCAGGGAGCATCTCGGCGGGGGCTGCCGCTCCAAACAGGTAGCGGCCGCCTCGGCTGCAGCGGGAGGTCGGGGCGGCGCCGGGGGTCGCTCCGTCCGCCCGGGAGGGGGCGGCGGCGGGGGCAGCCGGGTGTTTCCGGGAGAATGCGGGAGCGGGGGGGGCAAACCGGGAGCGGGGGGCCTCGAGGGGCGGCACGGGGGAGGGGAGCGCGATGGCCGGGTTGGGCGCTTAGGAAGGGGGGGGGGGGGAGGGAAGGAAACCAAAAAATGCCCCGGCTTCTCCGGGCGGCTGCGCTCCCGCGTGGGTGAGGCCGAAAGCCCCGCAGCCCGCGCCGGCCCGCTCCACCTGCCGCCGGCTCGCTGCGCACCGCTCCGGGAGCCGCCGGCGGGCAGCGCCGCCTCCTTCCCTCCGCTGCCGCCCCCGCCGAGCTTCCCCTTTCTCGGAACCGTCGCGCTTGCGGCCGGCGAGCGGCCTCGCAGGAAGGGGACGCGGGTTTCTCGCCCCGCCGGAACGATGTGGGGGAGAGAGAACGGAAACGTTGCCTCGGTCGGCGGTCCCGGTTGTGCCGGGTCGTGCGTGAGCGTGAAAGCCGCGGTAGCGTCGGTGCGCGCATCAGCCCCGGGCTCTGAGCTTCAGGGCCTCGTGGGGAGGGGGAGCGCGGGTCTTGCGGAGTAAAGAAGTGCTGCTCTGTAGTGACTGGCGGCGCGCCTGTAATTGAAACCAGCTGGAATCCCATGGAAATAGAAGCTTTTAATTTCATTTAACCTACCTTTAGCGCCTGAAAGGTTTTGCTATTTTAATAACACTTAACAGTAACTGGAACAGAATGAGATCACACAGCCTTTTGGATGCCTAGAGCAGCCATCTGTACCATGGCAAGCTTAAATTTCCCCTGCTCCTGTCTCTTGCCATTTGCGATACGTTATTCCAGTAACTTGCATTCATATATTTTGTAACTCTTGCATTAATGTATTTCTAAGATTGGTACTTCTCACTTTTTCTGCCCTGTTCTTAAATTGCTAAAAATCACCCTTTCTCGACCCAGAAGCTTTTAAAATGGCCTATGAAAGAAGAGCTGTGTGGTTCTGCAGTAGAACAAACAGTAAAATTAATATGCAAATCTAGCTGTGTAACCACTTACTCTGAGTACTGGGTCTTAATGCTGAAGTGCAGGGCTAATCAGTTTTTACTACAGAGAGTAATTTTAACAGTAACAGCGAAGTATGTAACTGTTTTCCATCTTGTGTCTGATGTAGAGGTGCATGTTTACTGAAGACTTATTTTTCCTGTAGTTAGAAAAAAAAAACCCTGTTTATTCCTCCTTAGCCCCTGATGCTTGAAGGAGAAAAAAAGTTAGCCATGAAGCAGAATCCAAACTTGTCTGATAGTAAATACTTTCTACCATCTGGTGGTACAGGGTGTTCCTCAGATTTTGTTTTATATCCAGATGTGAGCGCAGAGCATCACTGTTAGCTTTCTGGAGTATCTCCTGATGATGTATTGGAGTAAAATGTGTATTGAAATGGCTGCGCTTACAGATCTGGAAGTGGAGAAGTTGGAAATGTCTGTCTGTAGAACCTTCTAGACCCTAAGAGGATGAGCTGAGGCTCATCTCCTGCTTCCTCATGATGGGAAAACAGCGTCCCATGTCATCTTCCTGTTTTCAAGTTCTAGCACTTGTAAGAACTTACAGTTGCAGAGCTGTTGCACTGAGATTGCATGGAAGGCATCTGTAATAAACTAAAATGGCTAGGTGTTCCTAGCAGCTGTTTGGGAAGTTTAAGCAAGTGCTAGAAAACGTCCTAAGAGTAGTTAAGGACATTGCTGTATCGTTGCAGTGAGTTGAGGTTTTTCGGGCTTCTCAGCCTGAAATAACATGTGAGGTATTGTGTTTCTTTTGTTTTGGTGTGGCTGAAGTATTCAGTGTTTGAGGGTGGTCTGTTCACTAAAACATGCTTTATTTTGTCTGTAGGAAGCAAGAATTGCCACTGAGTAAATTGAAACAGGGCAATTTTTGGTTATAGAAACCTTTATGATTAAAACTTGAACTTTGATAATTTGGTACTCTATGGATGGAGGATGTACTTTTTGTAATACTTGAATGGCTGAGCACGATTAATACCTTCATGTATACCCGTGCTGCTTCTCCTGGTTGCTAATTTTGAGTCTTGCAGCAATCTGACTGTAACGCAGTCCTCCGGCTAAGCTTTATTTAGCCTCAACAGTTTGGAAGTGTGGAAGTTGAAAATGGTCCTAGCGAATGCTGTCTTTCTGAGTAGAGTAGATACCCTTTTACTATTTTCTTCTATAGCTCTGAATATTTTCAACTCAGATTCTTCTGAGGCTTTTATAAAACTCTTCTTCCTTGCCTTTTCAAAACTTATCACAAACCTTTTTCTGTGTGTGACTCCGTTGGCGTCACTTATTGCTTTCTTCCTCAAGGTGTGGTTGGGCTATTCGTAGCAGATCTTGCTAAACTCCCATTTTGTGTTATCTGTATGTACACACACCACACCAACCTCACCATTTCATTGTTAGCTTGATGGTTGTGAGGAACTTGTAGGAAGCTGTGTGCAGTTACCATAACATATAGATCCAGATAAGAGGTGCATGGGTGTAAGTAGGATTTAAAAGCGGAGTGCTCAGTCGTTAGGTACATGTGAACTGCAGGAGTGGAATAAAATCCTCAGTGCTTCTGAAAGTGGGAGAGGCTTTATGCATCCTGCTTAAGTGTTGTTCACTTCATTTGTCCTGTTTGTGGGGTAGGTAGGCAGCCTGCTGTCAGAATGTGCTTTAACTGTGTGTATGTGTAAGGTATTTCTAAATATACAAAAGCTGTGGAAAAAGGCCTGTTAATTTACTTGCAGTTTTGTCCTACTTGTATTGGAAAAGACCACGTTAAACTTGTTTTTAATGAGTATGTGAAGTGATTAGGCTTCAGATAGAGCCTTCTAGAGCATTTGTGAACTTACTTCTGGACTTCAGAATAATTCTTAGGAACTTCTGCAGGAATGTCATGGGAAATAAAAGATCTTCACTGATTTGCACTGGAAAGCACTGAATTAAATCATGTTAAAATGTTATATTGCTGGACTGCAATTTTGTATGAAGAATTTTGACATGTGACCTTTACTTCAAAGACATTAGAAGTCAGGATTTGGTGCAACGTGATAACAGGCACTTGAGGATTTTCTTGCAGAAGTACAGTTAGTGGATTAGTATTCAACATTCATACATACATGTTGAATAAAGCATTGCAGGTTTTTGTTCCTGTGTGTCTCTCTTCAACTGTCTGAAGCTATTTCATCTCAGAGAAGTCAGAGCATTGCAGAAATGGACTTAATAAGAAGAGATTGGCTTATGTCCTTTTTTGATGAAATATCCTGACTGCAAATGCTATGTTTAAAAAAAAAAAAAGGCAAAAACTAATCATATGCTTTAGAGGCAGCACAGGCAGTACAGATGGCTTATCTTGATCTACTGGTGTTTCAAACAGAGTAATTTAGAATTCAGTTTTGGGGCTGTTATTTTTTTTTTTCCTGTCTGATTGATGTAATGAATGTAAATTCAGGTTTTAATTACCCGGACTTGTCTTACCTATGAGAATAGATGAACCGATGAACCTGTTTATGTTACTTTTTTTTTCCCTTCCTTCCCTCTCTCTACTTCTTGTTTTGTTTTCCAAAATATTTTGAAGAATCTTCATTCCCTCCCCAGTAAAATGACAGCATCAAATAACAACTGGAGCAATACTACTACTGCTGCTCAGGCTTTTCCCAATGGGTACCAGGTCTGAATATCAGAGCAGTGTGTACGAAGGCTAAACTGGTGCCTCTGTTTCATCTTTTTGATGCTGTATCTAAGAATTTAACGGGCTTGCATTTCAGCTCGTTCCATGGTAGTCAACTGTGAGACTGTTACTCTGTCCATTAACGTTGCAGGCAGACTCCTCAGGCAGGTTTTACTAGATTCTCAGTGTTAACTGGAGAGCTGCGATTTGTGCCAGTAAGAGCTGTGATTTGTGGAACTACCTTGATAAACAGCGAGGCTTTATCTTGTAATGCTGTCATATCCGAAAGTGCAGCCAAGGCATCTGTGTTGACTGACTTAGATAAAATGATCTCAAGCTGTGGTCCTTTTCAGTGGATGTTGATTCCACCTGTTTTTAACTCTGCTGGACCTGTTTGAAAGCTCTTTGGGTGTAAGTCTTAAGAATAGCTCTTCATGAACTGGAAATAGAGTCTGCTGGTTGTTCTTCATCTGTACTGGTATGTGCTTTACTGGAGTAGTATAATATTCTGGACTGATGGCCTTCTGTGCAACTTGGAGAAATGAAGTTAATTATGCTGAAACATTTCCTTTTAATGTGCACTTGAAGGACAAACTCAAATGATAAACAGTTCAGAAAAACACAAATTTCTGATTTAATTATACAGGGATAGTAATAGCCTTTTACTCAGTTGCATTAAACCAATGCTTAGAAGAACTTTAATTCCTTTTCAGTGGTCTTATTGTAAAAGAACTGTAATTAGAGCAAAGCTTAGGATCTCTCTGTTGGTCTCTGGAACAGAGTGCTTACTACTAAAAAGTCACTTTTTAGTCAGTAGGTGCAGAATCTCTGAACAGAATCATAAGTGGTTATGCATTTGCAGTGGAATCAGAACTATAGCTTGAGAAGGCATGCTCATAGGAAGTATCTGTATAACCACGTGCATCAAATACCTCTAATGGTAAAGTTCTGCTGACAGCACCGCAGGTTTCTGGCCTGGGATGATCTGAAATAGGTATATCTCTTCTGGTAGCAGATCATCTCTGAACATCTTCAGGGTTGTGGAATAGAACTAGTTTGACTATCTGTAGCTCAGCAATTCTCTTGTATACCGATACATAGTGAGTGTCAACCATGTTAGCCATACTTAGTGTACAGCTCTGGGGGAGTGTGAGATACTTGCTACCTAGCATCCCGCCAGACAGAAGCTCAAGAACAGCTAGTTGCTATTAAATTTCGAACCTCTTTTGATAGTGTTTGAAAATGTAGTGGCTATAATTAGCTACCAGACCTGGCAATATGTTTCCCAGCTCCTGTAGATACAATAAATTCTCGTCAGGTTTATCCTGCAGATAACTGTGGCTTCCAGCTAGCATAGAAAATAGCCCTGCAGAAAGTAGCTAAGAATATTAGTGACAGTTACAAACACTGGTAAGTATGTTGTTTTTTTTTCCTAAGCGTAGGAATAATCTCAAAACTTCAGTGTGATTGTGCAGTTTGGAATTGAGGCACTTTAAAGTGAACTTGCCCCAAAAGCAGTGTCCAACAGGAAATACTCTGTTCCATTGTTAGAATCTCTGCTCATCTTCCAAAACAGTTATCTTTCACAGATAAGGTTTCTCAATGGTGTAACCTTGGACTGTGTAGACAAACAAACTCACCTTTGGTGATATGCTCGTAGGTATTGTCCGAATAGGGGAGATCACTGACCCTTGTGGTCGTTGAAAATGTGGACATAACATCTGATAGCATTCATTGATTTAATTCTGTGGAAGCAAGGCACCAGATGCAATGAGTTGTGATGTGACCCCAGCTTGTCTTTCTGGCATAATCTTGTTTAGGTGAGTTAAATATTACTTCCTTTGCTGCCTGAATCTATCCAGTACTTAAGTTTTTATTCTGGCTCGCTACAGTGTCCTTGAAAATGGCAGTGGAAGCCCTAAATGGCAAACTGACCTCCCAGTAATGATTTTCTGATACAAATGTGTAATTATGGTTTTCACAAACATTGTATTCAGATTTGATGTCTAGGTTTTATTGCCTGAATATATGCATAGGATAGAAGAAATGTCTGCCTTCTAGGCTGTTTTTGTGTTACACTGCTGCTAGTTCTAGATTCAAGCTGTCAGGGGAAGATGAGTTTGCCAGGCTCTATTTTGCAGAACTTTGGGTTTGTTGCTAATGCTTGAGAGGTTGGGAAATAGTTATTGTTTCTTTCCTGTGACTGGATAATCTCAGTATGATTGAATTTGGAATGAGTGTCTTGCTGACCTAATGTTTGGCAGTGATTAACTAGAAAACAGGCCGTTTATCCTCAAATGAGGACATAAGTGCACACTCCTATTTGCTGGGTTTAGCATTCAAACAGTCAGTGGAACTGCAGAAGGCTCTCTTGGCAGATTTGAAGGCAAATCTGTAAGCATCTTGATCTATGTTTGGACAAATCTGAGAATTGCCCTTGTTTTGAGTGTCATAGAGACTGCTGTTTGAAGCAGCGAGTTAAATATTGCAGTAGTTGCTCTGGAAGCAAACAGAACTGCCGTTGTTTGCTCCATAATAGCTATTGCTCAGTCTTGGACACCAGAATTATTTTACAAGATGGGGGATGTTGGCTGGAATCCAGTAGGTGTTTTTTTGGTTTGCTTTTTACTGAAGTGCTAAGGGGTGTTTGACGCCTTAAAGGGCAGCATGCTTCAGATGAGCTGGATCTTCAGCCAACTTTCATTTAAACCAGTGCCTATGAATTCATAAGTATGTCAGCATCAGTTTCTCTGTGGCGTTTTTAGTGTAAGTTTCCTCACTAAGGGCAGTTTATCTCTACAAGTCATCCAGTGATCGTGCCTGTTTTCTTAAGAACTCTTGGTGTAAAACTCTTAGTTATCCTTTCATCTGCCCAATGTTTTTTCCCCTTAGATATTGTTACTTAGTAGCTCAAAAAGCAGCTATGTTACAAGAGTTCGGATAATTTCAAGTGTACATAAGGCAGTGTTGTATTTAACAGAAATGTCTGGCATTGTTTGTAGAAGGTGGGGTCAATAAGTCATTGAATAAGTGGTGAAAATACATACTGCTAGTTAGAGAAATAATAGAGGAAGTATAGCTGATTTTGTGCTGGCAGCAACTCAGTTATAACATGGAAGATTGCTGACATTTAACCTTATGCTGAATTTGATTCTGCTATGTCGTCTTGCAAGGCAGGTATCCTTTTTGAACTAACTCCAGCCTGCTCTGTGTTAAAAGCGGAACTCAGTTTCTTCTGGGAACTACATTTATTTCTTAGCAAAATTTTGAAACCCAGTTATGATATAGTTCTTCTGTAGTTCAGTAGTTGGCTTTAAGCAAAGGGTAAACTACTGAGCAGGGAAGAGCTTTAAAAGGCAACACAGCTAATGTGTCATACCTGTGAGATTAAGTCCCTTCTGAGTTCAAAGGTAGTTGTTGCCAGCAATGCTGTGTTAACTGGCATGTTGAGATGAGTTCTCAGAAGAGGTGGGGAAAGATAGATTGCGAGTGGGAACATTCTTTCCCATTCCTGCAGTTGAGTTGACTTTTTCTTTCTGGTAGGTTTAGCCAACCTGATCAACGTTAGTCTTTTCTCCAGTCATCCTCAGGTTCCATGCATGGTTTTTATCCTTGAGTCAAACACGGTGCTTCTAGGCAATTTATTTACAAGCCTAGCATTTATTGTTATAATTTGGCAGCAGCACATGCTTATTAAAAGATTAGCAGTTATCTTTTTCAGGATGGAAACTGCAGGAGGAATACAAGTAAGAAAAGACAGAGCTAGTGTAGAAAATTGTTATGAATAAAAGCCACCGAAAGCTGTAGTTGTTGGAGAGTAGAATGAGGGGAGACAGTGTAGAGTTGCTCAAAGGAAATAGAAAATCCTTAAAAATAGAGAATCCTTAAAAAGTAAACAAGATAACCCTGTGAATATTGGTGTTCTTGCCTCTTAAGTGTGAATATGTTGAGTATGTTTGTGTGTTTCTTCCGCAGCAGATTTCATCATTCTTAATCATAGTTGTAGGTCTACGTGTTGTATAGCTTTGCTGTTCTGTAAAAAGTTTCAGGGGAATAACATAGCTATCTTTTTATCTGATGCTAACCCGTTGCTCAGAAGAGTGTTGTGAGATAACTGAGGCAGGAAACTTTCTGATGTGTTCTGGCTTCTAGTTTTCTTACCATAAGACTTAAAATGTTGTCAGGTTTTTCAGCCAGCTTAAAGCTGGTCCATAGCAAATGCAACTATTTCAACACCAGCAGCATTACTCTGTTTTTCAGTTCTGTTTCACCTTCTAGATGTCGGACTATAGTTTATGTACTGGGTGTTGTAGTGAAGTTCCTTTGTTACTGCAAGATTGTCTCTGCCTGTGTGAGCAAGTTAACAAACTTGACTTTATGGCATTGTCTGAATAGTACTGAGCTTTCCTTTGAGGAAGGGCAAGTGAAATAATGGTATTTAAATGTTGTCACTGGGTAAAAGGCATAAAAGATATGAGGAAGTAACAAGAATTCTTAAGAACTACAGTAAAATCACATCTTGGTGACAAAATTGGTACAGTAAAGGGTGCATGAGTGCTCTCAGAGGAAACAGAAGCCTTATCCTGTATGTAGGAACAAGTATGGAGATTTTTTTTAGGACTAAATGGGATTGAATAATATGTTCAAATAGCAAGAAAATCAAGAATTAGGCATATGTGAAGTCATAGTAAGTCTGTGATTCTGGAGCTGTGGTGTAGGCAGTAGGACTATGTCTTGAATTAGATGGGAGAAAGTGGCTCCAAAGGTTGTCTTACCTTGCTTTCTATGCCTTTATTGTGGGTGGTAGGTCTCTAAGTATGTGGCAAATGTGAAAGGTGGATGTGTGGGGGAACCTATTTACAGTAAGCTGACCTCACCAGCCTTCACAGAACAAATTTTGGATGATGTCCTGTGGCCATTACAAATAGCAGTGCTTAATCTGTTCTAAACTTGCTACTGTGCCCCACAGTCCATTTTTTTGTTTGTTTGGTGCTTCCACAATAATTGCACAGAGGGAGTGCGTGTTCCCTGTTAAGCTCCTGCCTGTAATATCCTACTATTTAGAAACAGCAACGACAACAAAAAAAGACCAAAGCATTCAGAAGTTGCATTCTCATATTCTTGAGTGATAGCTGAAAAAAGAAAGGCTTTCATTCTATTCAAGCATTCAGTGTTGCAACTCTTAACTCTTAGTATTTTCAGGAACAGTCTGTGTAGGGTGTTTCTTCTGACATCATGGACAGAATGCATAAAACACTTTCTGTAGAGTTTTGAGTGTTAATGGTTGATGTTTCTAGATTTACTGTAGACTACAGCTAGACTTCTGCTATATCAACTTGCTGTTTATAGCAGTCAAGTTAGATTGAAACACCATGGTGGAAATATAGCCATATGATGTAGTCTTTTTCAGTTAAAGGTAAGCCATTTTAGGATATATATTTTTTAGATGTATTGGTATATGGAGCTTCACAGAATGGCTTGAACTTGCCTGAGGCACGGGTTGAGGTCTTTAAGGTCATGGTCTGAAGACAACGTTGAAAAAGCATTGTATTTGTCTTTAGTAAGTCTTCCTGTTTGTAGTATCTAGAATTAGGAAAAAATCCCTACATTATTGACTGGGAGAGGAAAAAGTAACGTGTTTACCTATAATCAATAGGAAAAAAACTGCAGATCTCATACTAAGCAATTGACTTTACCTTCACTGTGGCCACACATCCATCCTTTGAAGAAAGACTCAACCTGACCCTGACAAGCAGTGTTGCTGACAGACAGTTCTCCCTGTCTTTTGTCAGTGTATTTTAAGTATCTACTTGTGATTGTATTTTAATGTTATGACCTTTAGTTTACATGAAACAACCACTTAGTCATGAAAGGCCATGCACATAGAGAGACTAAAAAGTGAGCCATTTTCTTAAATGGAGTGAGTGTTCAATTCCTTGAAGAAGAAACTGTGATTATGGTAAGATCTGGAATGACTGCAGTGACTCTGTGGGACTCTGTGGAATGTGGTGGGCAAGAAAGAACAAGTTTTTAAGTAGTGATTACTAGTGCCAATATCTGGTAATCTTTTTTTTCAGGTATGAGGTTGAATGTTTGCTTCTATGCAGTTTGTACCTTATGTAAATTTGAACTTCTGGAAATCCCACAACATATATTTCTTTTTTATCTTAAGGTCATAATGGTTTCCATACCTGAATATTATGAAGGAAAAAATGTTCTTCTGACTGGAGCTACGGGCTTCATGGGAAAAGTGCTTCTGGAAAAACTGCTCAGATCTTGTCCTAAAGTAAAAGCAGTGTATGTATTGGTAAGACCCAAAGCAGGGCAAACACCAGAAGCACGAATAGAGGAAATAACCAGCTGTAAGGTGTGTATCACTTTCTCACAGCATGCTTATTTGTCCTTCTGAATCTTGCTCCCATTTTGCTATGAGAACAATTTTGGTTTGCCTAAAGCAAAATACTGTTAAGCGTTGTTTTTATTCTAACAAACTTAAATGCTAAGACCTTATAGTGTTTCTGTAGTCCTTTTACAAGTATTGCAATACTTGAAAGCAAGCAAAGCCAATAATGGGAAATTATCCTGTATTTAAATTAAGAGTAGAATGTTCAGCAGTATTGGGAAGTCAAATATCTGAGTTAAAACGCGTTAAGAGAATGTATAATCACATGCAGGAGGTAGTGTAGCCTGGGAGTAGTAGGATTAGGTTGAGACCCTCCTTCAGATGGTCTCTAGTCATTTTTTCTCCTTTTGCCTTGTTTTCTTTTACGTAAGATGGGGTTTAATGCTTGGTTTTTTTTTCCAGTGTGCTGTTGGATCTACTGGTAAGCAAAGAGATATGATCTCAACAGGTTGTTTACATTTGTTTTTGAAAATAAAATATATTTGCCTCAACAGTTTATTACAGATCTGTTGGTTATTTATATTACTGCAAACCTGTGACAACAAAGTAAAGGCACTGAAATTCTATGTTATGGAAGCATCAAAATAATTAGCTAAGTGATTTTCTCTGTACATGTGTGGACTGAGTGAGGGTACTTTCCTCCTGAGAAGAATAGCTACTGCATGAGTGTCCCACCTTTTTTGCTTTCCCGGGCCACACTGAACAGAAATGGTCTTGGGCCACGTATAAAAGATATAGTATAGTTCATGTAAGTAACAAGTTTTTTTAAATGTATTTTTTTATTATAAAGTAAAAAGACAAAACCACAAAGCTACTGGGATATTTCACTCTGTGAAATTAGTGCAGCAATGTCTGGTTCACTGGAAGTGGTTGTGATCACAGTCTTTAAATGCTACCTTGGCTTCTTAGACTTTTACAGGTGAAATCTCTTGCTTGGAAAATTGATCCAAGGTTTTTACTACTAGATGCATCTTATATTCTTACTACAGCATTACCACTATTGAATGGCCTGTGTGCAATTAAATAGGGCCTGTTCTGTTAAAAAAATTAGGTGCATTTAGCTCCATACCCACAGTATTCTTTTGCTCTGGAGAACTTGCATGCTAATTATCTGCATATTAAGCTGCATGGTTAGAATCCAGTTAACTATGAGGAGGGTATATGATGAACACAGGTCTAGGTGAGAGATGTGTTTTTTTTTTTTTTTTTTTGCTGAAGTAGTTGACCACCAGTTTGATAAGAGTTAATCAGATACTCTTAACATAATGAGGAGCCTTCAACCCTGTTATTTTCTCTCTTGATTGGCTAGAGAAGCAGGCATGTTTTTCTGTATTTTTCTTAATCTGGAAGTTCCCAAAGTCTGGCATAAGTCCAGGAATATTTTTCATGAATGTTGGATTTTTTTTTTCAAGCTTGACAAAAGCTTTCTAAACCTAAAACTTAAAATAACTTGTGTAGGTTCATAGTCCTCCTCCCTGCTGAAAGAAGAGAGAGCAGTACTGAGACTGCTGCCTAAAACAGCTTTATGTTCTGTTGTCTTGTAGAGACCATTCCTTCTGACATTCTGAGATATCTGATTTTAAGCATAGGGATGACTATTAGGAAGTTCTTACTTGAAGTCTTACTGCTTTCTGTGTAAAACATGGAGTACTTCTGGTTTTGCTGTTTGGGTACTAAACTGGGTACTAATGCTACACTGAGTGTGCTCTTGGGAAGTCAGTAGCATGTTGTGAGATTGTTGACTTAATAAGATGAATATGTAGACAAAAAAAAGTGTGACTTTTCAGTTATGAATCATATGTTCATTGGCCATAGTTTGAATTTTTATTCCTATGTTTGTTTTTTTTGACAGCTCTTTGACAGGTTGAGAGAGGAGCAGCCAGACTTCAAAGAAAAAATTATAGTGATTACAAGTGAACTTACACAGCCTGAACTGGACCTTAGTAACCCAGTCAAGGAAAGACTTATAGAATGCATTAATATTATATTTCATTGTGCTGCTACGGTCAGATTCAATGAAACACTAAGGTGAGTTTACAATTCTGTACAGTCTAGTGCGATAAGCTGGTATTCAGAGAAAAGGATATCTGCACAGTCTTGCAAATGTAGTGGTATGACAAATAGGCTGAACATGTAAGTTGTTTTTCTGTGTCTGGTCGATTTAATGATTCCACTTCAGGTGCTAATCTTTTCCCTAGAACTAATCTTTAGCTATTGGGTCTTACTCCTCTTTTTTTTAAAAAAAAATGGAGGTACAGTATTTAAATCTGTGTTGCCAGAGATAAGAATTACACTACTCAACATGAATTTCGCATTGTGTTAAAGTTCTAGACAGACACTGACTATTAGTGCATAGAAATGAAATAATTCTTTTTTTTACTCTGCTGTGGGCTCCCTTATTTAACTAGAAGCCTTTGCCTAATTTTCAAAGCCCTTTTTGAATGGAAGCTGTTGAGAAGAAGCTTGGAGATATGTTGCTTTTCTGAGCCTTCATGCATTGCTCTGATTTCTGGGAAAGCTGGAGAGGATGTAAATAAGCTGTAGCTGTATAGTGTGTACTGTGTTCATGACTCATACTAGAGTTTGTGTGTAAGAGGGAATACAAACAGTTCTAGTACTTCATTTATTTCCTCGAGGGACAAAAGAGCAGATTAAATACCTTCAGAAAGTCATTCAGTAAGAAGAGTGGAAATTCACAGTGGTTGGAATAGGGAGAATTAGAAATCAGTTGAAAACTGCAGGTGGAATAGTTTTCATCTTGTACAGAAAGGAATTCTATTAAGGAAATAATACAATGAAGACTGACAAAAGCAAGAAAATTCTTTTTAAGCAGAGCTAATGATCTTGTGGTAAACAGCTCAAATTTCTATGAAGAGAATGTTAAACAACTCTGAGATGAAGATTTGAGTTGTTAAAAATGTTGGCATTACCTCTCTGAAAATGCTGTCCTGTATACTGGAATAGTAGAAGGTAGCCCATCTTTATCACTGCTCTGTTGTCTCAGAATGCTAGGGAGCTGCCAACCTGTCAGAGGCCTAAAAGAGTTTGCAGCAATTTGGAAGTCTAGTGGAATGGGCTTTTGATGTAGTTAAGCCTCTGGCAATTTCCACTTATGGAGGGTGCAGGAAATAAATATTTATTAGGATGGATTTGGGACCAGAGCACCTAGC
The DNA here is from genome assembly GCA_035772895.1 of Perdix hodgsoniae. Lineage (NCBI taxonomy): Eukaryota > Metazoa > Chordata > Aves > Galliformes > Phasianidae > Perdix > Perdix hodgsoniae. The sequence goes on from JAPSGF010000001.1 coordinate 35,848,112, forward strand.
AGGTGTGCCAGAATATTTTTTTTTAAATCAAGCCTTCATCAGATCTTTGTTAACAGGAGTAAATGATGTAAAGTTGCTTAACACCATAACAGTGGAAATTATTTCCTTTCTGGTGTATCGCTTCCTGGATCACTTAATGCTGGGAAGCTCACTGCCTTTTTTCCAAGGAAGCTAACTTGCTGTGACTGCACTTCCTGTTTGAGACTTCACTTGATAGAATTAAGATGTTTTCAGAGGAATATAGTAGTTTCTCTTTAGTCATTATATAATAAATTGGGCAAAAACTTACACAGCATATGCTTCTTCCAGTGGGCTTCAGGAATATCAGAAATACTATATATACCCATCACTGGGTGGTTAGGAAAGAATTAGTGGATTGACTAGTTATTTATGCATTTATTTGTCTTGCTTTTTACTGATTAATTTTCTTTTTAATCAACAGGGATGCCGTTCAGTTAAATGTGCTTTCCACAAAACAGCTCCTTTCGTTGGCACAGCAAATGACGAATCTAGAAGTATTCATGCATGTTTCCACTGCATATGCATATTGCAATCGAAAACATATTGAGGAAATTGTTTATCCACCTCCTGTTGATCCCAAGAAACTGATGGATTCTCTTGAGTATGTGTTATGCCTTACTAATCTAATTCAGGAGTCTTTATGTGCTTTCTAGTAGTGAAGTATCAAACGGTTAAAAAACAGAACCTAAGAAACAAGTTTATGTTGTCCTGTTAATCTAAAGTATGACTGATACTACCCTTTTCAGTAAAGGAAACAAGCTGAGGTTTTGTGGTCACTTAAAGCTGAGCTAGGTATGGAGTAGTATTGAATCTTGTAAGGAAATCTTGTCATTAAAAAAAAAAGTATTGCATGATATGGAATTGAGTCTGGAATACAATAGAGATCTCTAGGTGATAAATAATGCATTTATTCTCTAAGCCTCTGGAGTGAGAGGGGTAAACTGAGCTTCCTGTGAGCTGTCACTGGAAGGATGTTTTTGCACTCTACTGTCTATTAGCCCTGGAGCTTGTGGAATCGTATGGCTAGGCTGTCAGGAATCCCTCTGTCCCAGCTTGCTTTAGAGATGTATGATCACTTAACACAGCATTGGAGGTAATGCTGGGACTTGAAATTGTATCAGCTTTTTAGCTTATTAATGCTGGGAACCTCACTGTCCCTCTTCCAAAGAGAGGTTTTTGCAGAGGCTCTTCAGTACAGTAGTATATACTATAATAAATGAGAGTCAATCAGACAAGAACTAAAGTAGTGTATGCTTCCAGTGTGCTCCAAAACATGCAGCCCTTCTCTCTTTTGCTCAGGGACTGACATGTTTCCATTTCAGTCTGTATACTCTTTAAAATACAAACAAGATGACACAGTAACTTTTATAACAAATAACAAGGATTTTTTTTAAAACAAGCTTTCATATTTAACTAAGCTTATAAATATACTGTTTGCAGTATATGATGTGAAATGTTTGTGGAAGTGTTTTGGAACCAGCCAGATGTTCCGGTTTGCACTTATTATTTGCACTCAAATGCTTAAGTTTTATGGTTTAATTTAAAGCCAAATGAGCATGAAAATCAGTATTAGCAGTCTTACGTAAGTTAGTGATAACGTCAATAAACCATCCTAACTACACTGCTGTTGTAGGCTGTCAAATTTTCTTCCTTAAGCTCTTCTTTCAGAACAATTCTATAAACATGCAGTTGTCATTAAGAAAAATAAGTAGAAGACAAGCTTTATTAAACTTGATATTTTTCTGTCATCTTTCAAAAATTAACCTTTAGTTTACATAAGCAAAAATCCTGGCTCTTTTATTTTCTTAAATTATATTTTGGAAGTTATAGATTTTTTTTTTTAAAGCTGAACCCTATATAATCTGCCAGCAAATCGTGATTAAACAAATGCTTCTGGAAATGTTTTACAATTTCTAAGTTTAACGTGAAAGTGTATGACTTGCAAAATTCAGTGGAAGCTGGCTTTAGGTTCAGAGACTCAAGCTGAGATTTAAAGTATACAGATTTAGTGTTAGCTAGTGGGAAATATGGAACTGAGTTGTTAATTATTACCTACATTTCTTTGCAGGATTTCTTATTTGTGTGTGCTTATGCAGCTTCTTGGGGAGTGCTTACACTTCGTTTTTCCTGGGTAATCTTTTGAAGAAAAGATGGGATTTTAGTTTTACTTTCAGAAGTATTTTTTATTCACTTAGATTTCCTTTTTTCCTTTCACTTTCTCCAGTGAAGCAGCGTACGTTTTACACTTTCTTTTATTTTGTTTCTTTAGGTGGATGGATGATAGCCTCGTAAATGATATTACTCCTAAACTTATAGGTGACAGGCCTAACACCTACACATATACAAAAGCCTTAGCTGAATATGTAGTACAGCAAGAAGGTGCAAGATTAAACACTGCCATTATAAGGCCATCTATTGTTGGTGCTAGCTGGAAGGAGCCTTTTCCCGTAAGTTTTCGTCTGTCTGCCTGGTAAACTGTAGTATGTACTGACAGCTTATGTGTGTAATGAACTTTGTAGAGGAAAACCTTTTAGACTACAGAGCTGTGGCTTGATTTGATCCTGGTAAACAACTATGATACAAAGCACATCAAATAGGATACTTGCATGTATTGGATGTATAGGGACCTAAATTACTTCTAAATGTGGAACAACATACTTATGTCGCAATGGGAGATAAGATTTCATATGTAAAAATCTGTTTCAACCATTTTCCTTCTTCAGGGTGCTTTAACATGTCAATAGCTATGAAGTGTGACTGAGGAAAATGGGGTGTGTGGAACATAAGACAAGTGGAGTCAAAACCAAGCTCTGTAATGGCAGGGAAAGACATGCATTGTATGTGCTCTATGCTATATGTTGGTGTACAGTATTTATGCTATATGCTTCCTTGTGTATGGTAGATAGTGCTGGAATAGCTGCAGTTCTACACTAAATATTTCTTAGCTACTCAAGAATACATATAATTGACACCACAAGTCTGGAGTACGTATGTGTCAGAAGTGTAACTACATAATGTCTAAATATTGGCTTTAAAGTTAAATGAAAATGTTTTCTACCGGGGGGGGGGGGGAACACCACACCAAAACCCTCACAAGAGTTTGTTGGCAACTATTGAACAGAGTTGCTGGAAGTTGTCTAAAAATATAAATATAAAAATATAGATATTTTGAATGTAAATGTATTGTGCATTTTATTAACTGTAAGAAATAAGTAATTCACTTAAAGGACCAGTGACACTACAGAGACCAATTATCTATATTATGGGATGTTATGTTACCTGGTTTTACTTTGGATGAGCTTCATTTAGGTATATGGAAACTATCTCTCTCTTGAGTTAACTTGACAGATTTTCACTTAAAATTATTGACTTTGCTAACTCAAACCCTCAAACCTTTTCCTCCCAACTGTTTATGATAGGGATGGATTGATAACTTCAATGGACCTAGTGGTCTCTTCATTGCTGTAAGTAATTTCTTAATATGAAATTATTTTTAAAATATTTAATATTAATATTTTTTCCATTTGGAAGCTTCATGTCTTTTAATGGTGCATCTTCTGTCTTATTTTATTTTATTTTTTTAAGGCAGGAAAAGGAATTCTTCGAACAATGAGAGCTTCCAATGGTGCAGTAGCAGATCTTGTTCCAGTAGATGTTGTTGTCAACATGACACTGGCTGCAGCTTGGTATTCTGGAGTTAATAGGTACAGCAAGTGACAGTAGAGATTGCTAAGTGTTTTGAAGTGATGATACTAATCGTTTTGATACTTAATCAGTGTTCTGTTGTTCCTACAGGATAAAGGGCTTTAAGATTCTAACAGTGTTAGTCCATCAGTGTATAACTTAAGGCTGTGGTTAACACTTCATAATGAAGGGGAAGATAACACCTATGATACTACTGTATAAGCTATACTTAAGTAATTCTTCCTGAGCCTTGTTGTGACCATTGTAACTTACAGTAATTAGAAAAAGCCTGGAGTGTGTTTATATATACACACACATATGCATATATATATTTATATATATATTTAATATATATGCATTGGTTAAAGATGGATATAAATATTAGAAGAATATTGGAAGCAAAAAAAAACAAAACTAATATGAGGCTAACAATTTGCTTTATTCATGTTATTGAGAGCAAAGTTGTCTTCAGGTGTGATTTTTGGTGTTACGGTGTTTTTTTTTTTTCCTCCTCTCCCATCTGCCTTTTTAAAAACTTATTTGTTCTCTAACTTACTGTTTTTTTTTTTCCCTTCCAGACCAAGAAATATCATGGTATATAACTGCACAACAGGTGGCACCAACCCTTTCCACTGGAGTGAAGTTGGTATGCTGTATTTTTTTTAAGCTTTAATAGAAAAGATCAAGTTGGGGGAGGGGGAGAAATCAGTAGGTCATATTGCCTTTTTGTTGTTGGAACTAGTATAACGGCCATGCCTCTCAATTTTGCAGTGCATTGTACTTTTTCATTCTCTTCTGTATTTATCTTTTATTATGTGTACTTGTTGCTCCCACAGTCTTATCTGTGGAGTGTGGGTAGTACACAAAGAAGAGCACTGCTGAGAGAAGTAGTGGTTGTGGATTTAATGCCAACCTCACTGTAAATACAGTGAGTGGGTAAATAGTTCAAAATTAGAAGTATTTTGTGCAGCTGCGTAATTGAGAGGTATGATAATAGTTTTGCACTTGAAGCTTCTTGTTTCTAGCTTCAGTTATTTTTTTTATGGCTATTTTTAATCATCTGACGGTTACATGAGACTACTTATGCAGAGGGAAAAGACATCTTTAAGAAAGCATGGGCACCTATTTTCAACTCTTAGATATTCTGACTAAAATGTAACCCATGTGCCAAGAACTCTTTAGTGGTTCTTATAATAAACACCATGCCAGCAGGTTTACCTTACTAAACGTTTGTTAGCTCTCCAGTTTTTTGAAATAGAGTTCCTAATATTAGTTTGTTTTTTCTCTGTATCTTAATTACTTAAATCCATATTATTTCTCTTGACTACTTTCTTCATGCTTTTACTTACTTTTGCCCATTTTATTTATCTATATTTAAAACCTTATTGCTTCACCTCAACTTGGAAAATTGCCGACTTCATTTATATCCTAATTTATTGGAGTGTTACACTCCATAAGCAACAGCGTAAAATTGCAGGAGATGATTGCAAAGATCAAGTGAATTTCAAGATTACTTTAGAGATATGCATGTTCACCATGCACAGAATTTTCAGTTGTCAAATTGCAGTTTCTCAAAGTCCTGTCCTAACAGCGTTTTATGAAAGTGATTAAATATGTCAACTTGTAGGAAGTGTAATTTGAAATGCACTTGAGATGTCTGCCTAGTCCTCAGTCTGTTTTTAAAGGTATTTTTATACAAGTATAGAACAAGCTTTATGGAGTACAGAGGAATTTTTAAATAGCTTTACATGCTATATAATTAACTGGATTCTTGAAATCAGCTTATTGTGTAGGGAAGAGGAACAGAAAGAGAGAAGCTATAGTAAAATACTACTGAAGATAAAAGCATAAAAGACCTCTTGATATAACATGAAAACCAGTTTAACAGTATCTCAAGTAAAAAGCTTAACTGTTTTAGTTTTTGTGATTTGTAGAAGAGCTAGGGTGGTTATTTGAATGGCATACTAAAGTAGGTATTGTACTCTGTAATATACTTTGAAAACCATTGAATTTTACATGGTTACTATCAAAGCTGTTACGCAACTTTTCTTTCTCAGAATACCATGTAATTTCTACTTTCAAGAGGAATCCTCTCGAACAGGCCTTCAGACGGCCCAATGTAAATCTAACTTCCAATCACCTTTTATATCATTACTGGATTGCTGTAAGCCATAAGGCCCCAGCATTCCTGTATGATATCTACCTCAGGATTACTGGAAGAAGTCCAAGGTAATGATGACTAGCTCTGTCTTATCTGTTCCTCTGACTTTTAAACAAAGCTATGCTTGCAATATGATGATGTATATTCATTTTCTTCTCCTGAATGCTTTGTGACTAAAACTCAGCTTTTCTTATCCCTCTGTCTCTGAGAATAGGTCACTGAATTTGAAGTGAGTTTTAAACTTTCTAGCAAAAATGAGGATGTTGAATATTTTGTTTGGGGGGGTTGAGTAGTCAAGGTTAAAAGAACATAAAATACAGCAAATGTTTGTTGATAAATGATAAGTATTAAAAATATGTTGATCCTTATTTTTTCCTACAGCATACCACCTATATTTGAATTACAAGACAAATCCGTTAGATGGTGCAGTAAGGCACCCTAGCATTGTTCTTTGTTCCAATCCCCTTTTACATCAGTATCGGACTGCAGTTCGCCATATACTGCCTGCATTTTCGTATGATGTGTTGCTCAAATTGACAGGTCATAAGCCATGGTAAGAAGGACAGGGCTAGAAGTGTCTTGTTGGTAAGGTGGTGGAAGCTTGTGAAGAGGATTTGGCATGGGTTCTGTCTAGATCTACTAACTATGAGCAATAACAATCCATTGACTCCATTTCCACTCTGCAAAGTGGTTGGCATTGAGATTGTTGTTGCTGTTATAAACTGAAAATGGAAGGGAGATCACTAATAACTGCAAGTTATTCCTGAATGTGATACAGACTGATCTGGTATGCTTTGTATCATCTCAGCGTTCCATTCAGTTTATAGTAACTACTAGCTGGCTAACTTCTGCAGTGGTGAAAATAGCATAATTCTGCTAAATAGGCCAACCTAGATTACATAGAAGGAATATATGACATCACTGCAATTTGTTTCGGATTTGCCAAGCCGTATGATCTTAACTCATTGTATATATTATGTTTTCAAAAGTATTCGTCTTCAGACTCTAAAATCTCCACTGTGGTGACAGTGTATTAAGACAAGTGAGTATTATTTCATTGTCTGTAGTCTAGGTCTGTCTTAGGAGGGGAAAAATCATATGAAGGTTTGGCATTGGATCAATAAAAGGAAGCCAAGCACGTGGTTTGTAAGAGAAAACTTCTAAACTGATCTGGATTCTTTTGTTCCAAGCCTACTCAGTGGTGTAATACAGCAGCAGTAGTGATGGGAAGCTGTGCCTGTATAGTAAGCTCCCTGTGCCGAAAAAGATATTTAAACTCTACAGATCAAACGAAGGCTTTCAGCGTGAGTTTTCAGCTGTTTTGATTCTTCAATAATAGCAGTATTTTTGAGTAATTTGTAGAGATTCCCCAAAAGATGAAGATTTCATCACTTGCTAAAAATAAATGCTATAAAAACCAACCCGCTGTTATAGGAACAGGAAATAATACTGCTAGAATGTTGTCAGTGTTTAACCAGTGGGATAATAACTCAAATCCAAGGCAATAAATATTAACACATTGTTTAGATCACTTTTACAGTTATAATGTTGGAAATATTGAGTCTTGTTTTTTGTTCCTCCTGGAGTTCTTATTTGGACACCAAACACACATTTTAGGACCTTAACCAGTACCAGTATAGTTGGTGATGTTAAAAGTTTATCCTCCTGCCTGTGAAGTATTAGTGAATTCTAGTAGTTGGTTTAGTGTAGTTGTAGGTGGGCAGGCTTCCTACCATGCACAAGATCTCAAATTTGTTGGGGGGGGAAAAAAAATCAATTAAATTAAAAAAAAAAAAAGGCTGTAATGTTTAATTTAGTTGCTTGGAGAAAAAACTTAAGTTTGATACCCAGTACATTTAAAGGAATATACGTTTAGTGTTTCTTTTTTTTGCTTTTAAACTTTTTTTCAAAATGAGAGCCTGTTTTAGAAACTGTAAGGAAACCTATTTAGATGCAAAGGAGACATGCTGTTTTATGTCCTAATGGGCTGCTTGTGTTATTGAGTAACAGACAAAATGGAGCCAGATCTCTATTCTTGTCCAGCTTTTTTTCTAATTTCTTGGCTGTAGGTATGTTGAAACCAGTTTTAACTGGCACATTGGAGAGAACACTTGTAGAGGAGTGTATTTCTGCTGCTGTGGTTATTGTGTCTCGTTGACCTCTGATTTTAATTACCAGGTGACATGCACTAGGAAACCTCTTAAGCCTTGGAAACACAATTGGAGATTGTTGAATTTTATAATGCTTTTGAAGAAGTAATACATTTTATGATGCGGAGTGAGGAAGGGCTAGCTTAATCTCAAGTGCAACCTTTATCCACCATGATTTAGCATAAATGATTTGACTGGTGTAGTAAAAAGGTGATAAAATTGGTACAAGCAAATCTGAATAACTAACTTGACTTCACGTGGTCCATAGCCTACCCTCTCTCCATCTGTATACACGTCTGAGATGTTTATTGCATATGATGTAGAAAAAACTAAATAACGAAGTTAACATATAGGTTGAACTGCACTATTGCCATACTGTCAGGATACTTGACTGTCTCAGAATAAAAGACAGCAGGTAGAACTAGATCAGACTTGCAACTAACAGATTATGCTAATAATAATTAAAAATTCCAAAAATAACCAACAAACAGAAGGATTGTTTTATGAGGTTTTTTTTTTTGAAGACTTGGCTTTTTGAAGTCTTTTTGTGATATGAAATTCAGCTTGTATGCAGTACGTGTAGAAGCAGTTAAAGTTTCTAGTGAGAAAGGAGACTTTTTTTTAAAGTTGCTTTTGCTTCCAGTTAAGCATTCTTGTATTTAGCAGTTCTGTATTAATAACAGTTGAGGAAAATAAAGAAAAAAATGCATGTAATGTTCCTTCTAAATTTTGTAAGTGTTAAAACTAGGGGATTGAATGGCATAGTGAGGATTTAATCTTCTAGATTACTGAAGACTTTCTTTAGTATTGTGTAGTTATATAAATAGTGATAATAGACTTCACTGTGCAAGTTCTGTAGCATTGTCAGTAGTTCGCTATGTGTACTTAGTTGCATAGCACAGCTTACTTGTTGTCTAATAAACTTCAATATAAGGCGTAGTTGATGCTTCTGATTTTGTAACATCACATAGAGCTTATCACAGCAGAACCTTATTATAAGCTCAGTATGTTTGAAATATTTAAGCACTTGAAAATAGACACTCAAAGATCCTTCCAGTTAGTCTGGAAGAATACTATGATATTAAAGCTGTATTTGAGGGATTTTTCCAGCGTTCCTTTTCTATTACTACTTAGAAGGCTGAAGAGAAAGTGGAGCTGATGAATGGGGGAAGGTGTAAAGAGAAATTTAATCAAAGCTTATTAAGCTTAACATAAACCACCCTTGACCTAGTCACTGCTTCTTGGGAAGACTTTGAAGAAAAATTGTGCACTTTCAGGAATGATTGCTGCTAGAAACAGAATTCCAGTTAGTCTTAAACTTCAAAACTTAAAGATAAATGAAAACTTGTTTCATTTGACAAATGAGAAAGGTTGCTTAGTGTAGCTTAGATAGACCTTATTTTTTTTCATCTCTAATACTTATGCTGAGCTTTGAATATTGACAGCAGGTACATCTATTGAAGGACCAATCTGCATCTGAGTTCACAATTTTTTACACTTGAGACAGTAGGTTGTATTTAAGACTTGTTCAAAATTCAGTTGAAGCCTTAAGCCAGGTTACTTTTTATTTTCTGGTGTAGAAACATGCCTCCTAGAATTGTAAATGTGTGATTTGCGTGTTACTTCCATCTTTTAATTCTTATCATGTGGTTTCTAAACCAGTTGTATGTTATATGTATCTTGTTCAAAGGGCCTTAAAGACTGGCTGGAGGCAAAACTCTAGCTTGTATAGTGAATGCCTTATGTGTTGCTATACTGACTTGCTGACTGCACTTAGCATTCAGTTCCATGTTATTGGCAGGTCTGGTTTTTCTGTCTTCAATTTGTAAAGGAGGTGTGATTACAGTGTTTGTTTTGCTGGTTATATTTTTGATATCAAAGAATTGTAGCTAATTGCTTTCTGCGGAACAACCTATGAACTGTATTTTTGAAACCTGAGGCTGAAAGTTCCATTAAATATTTTACGTATTCTTCTTTCAGTTATCTGCATATATAATCCTATTTGCAGGAGAAATATGGTGCTGTTCCAGTTTTAAAATGCATTTACCAAAAGGCCTAGTCTGCTAGCACTATTCAGGCATTCACATCCACTAAATTACATGCATTACTGACATTTTTGAATGTAAGAGGTTACTTTTTTTAAAGTAGTTTCTTGTTGATTTAGTGTGAGTTAACAAGCTGTTGCTGAGGAGGCTGGTCTTCTGCCATCCCTTAGCTTCATGCTCCTGCCACTTCCCTCTTGTGAGCAATTCAGAGAACATAGAGACATTTATTTTGGCTGATGTAACAAGAAACTAACCCTACAAAGAAAAGGAACAGTTTTCCACTGATGATGTGAATCATCAGCTGATTCTCTGGTTAGTCACTAAATTCAGTGTGAGAGAGAGAGAGCAAGTCTGCAGATGAGGTAAAAGAATCTTCTTTGCCTACCTGAGCTGTTTGTATTTTTATTTTTCTTAATTAGCTTTGCTATGCATTATAACATACACATAAGCAAATAGAATAACATTCTATGTCTTAGAAAAAGAGAAAAACAATGTTTGGCCTGCACCAAACTTCAAATTTACATTTATAAATTAAATAAAATAAAAAAATAAATTTACATTTATTTTTACAATCAAATTCTCAGTTACACTATTTAGCATTTTGCAGGGATGCAAATTATATTGGAAAAGTGTTTATGCTTTTTGTACATCAGATATGCTCTGCTTTTTTAGTCATCTCCATCATTTTTATTAGTTCATTTCATTAAAATCAAAAAAGAGGCAGTATTAATATTCACTTAAGTGAGATACTAGCTGTTAACGTTAGTCATGCAGTGCAAAATATGTTGGTCAGATGACTTTATGAGAATATGCTGTATCTGTCCTATAAGTATGAATGCACTTAGCCAACTTTCAGAGAAAAAGAGGTGACTTTTATTGCTGCTGTGAATTCCTTTGAACAAAGCTTAGCTTCAGAAAGCCATTTCCTGTTATTGCTGGGTTGTTCTGCTTTCTTAGCTTTTTCCACACACCACTTTTATATCTGCTTAAAATGACCGGTAGATCCTGCTGTAAAGAAGCAGTTCTGTCAGATGGAAATACCTCAAGTCCCCAAAGCAAAAATGTAATAGCATTTGGATATGTGAGTACTAACTACTTATTAAGTGACCATCTCTAGCACTGTAACACTTGTAAAGTTCCTGCATTTACAACAGGAAAATTCTTTCACATGAGACTAAATAGCTCACTTTTTGAGTTTACTTCATATACTCTGATTAAAGGGAAACTTGCCCAAATTGATCCTTACAGTGTCATTTCTCTGTACCCTGACTTACATTCTTGCAGAACTGTAGTCTGCATAATAAAGCATAATGGAAGGTATTTCTGCGTATTTTGAAGTAACCTGGAACTGATTGCCTAAGTAGCAGGATCTGCTGTGGTCTGTCCCTTTGCTGTGGAAGCTGTAGGGGTTAAGGGGAAAAGCTGAATTTCTGATTATTCTAATCATTGATCTTGTATTGACCATAATAAACCAGTTTTGTTAAAAACTTGCATAGTGTGCCAGAGGACTAGGGAAGCTTTCTCCCTTGTTACATGGCACGTGCTCTGCACTGTGCAACTTGGTTTTAAATACTTTCATCAAGTTAATTGTTAATTCATGCTGAAATGAAAAGCATTAAATGTTACATTATGGGTTGTTGTTTTTTTAGATACTTCAATATAATAAGACTTTAATTTAGGGGAATGGAGTTAGAGGGTAATGAAACTTACTATCTTCTAGTTTGTTTTTCTTGTTTGAACTCATGTTTATTGCTGTAACCTGTACCTTCCATTCCTTGGACTGTAGGATGATGAAAACAATAACACGTCTGCATAAGGCAATGGTATTCTTAGAATACTTTACAAGCAATTCTTGGATCTGGAATACTGAAAATATGACTATGCTAATGAATCAACTAAGCCCTGAAGACAAAAAGGTAAGTAGTTGTGTGATGTGAGTGGGGAAACTGAAACTGAAATGCAAATCTACTGGTTTAAGAAGAAATAAATTAGAAATACCTCTTAATGTAATGCAGAATGGAACATGGTACTAAATCAGTTCTGGAGGTTCCTGCCACATCTTTTTGGATGTACTAGGTTGTCTATATGTTTGTCTTATAAGCTGAATCAACAATGTCATGAGAGATTACAAAGGGCAAGACCTGTGGTAGAAGGCATGATAGAAAAGATTCTTAGGGCAGCTTGATCTTGTGATCAGGTCTTACTCTATGTATCAACTAAGTGACTGAGCTGTTAGGCTTGAATACATCATGAATAAAACAAGGCTTTGTTTTATTAGCACTATTTGTGCTTTCTGAGGAGTAGGAGGTAGGTTTTGTTGGACTTCTTTGTTTTGTGGGTTTCAAACCAGTAACAACATCTGCGTATATCTTTCATACCACAGCAAGACAGCTGTGTATTTAAATCCTTTCACTTGCTGTGTGACTGAAATTGCTCCATGCAGGGGCGTAAATGTACCAGCAGAAGGGACACAGAAAAGGTGGTTAAGGAAGAAGAAAAACTGTTTTTGAGCAGAGGGTCTGAGTTAGTGTGAATGAAATTTCTAGTAAGAGCTGCCTTACTGTTCCTGCTGTGTAGCCCTTCTCTTCTGGATTTTGAAGGTTTGCTTTGTCAAGGTAGAGGTTTTTATACTTAGTGCATACATAGTTCAGCTGGGTCTCCAACTATGCTTTTATAGCATAAGCTGTAGTTGATTTCTGACTTGGTCTGTTTGGTGTAATTTTGCCATGTGACATTTTTCAAGTCGTAGTCAGTACAGTATTGACAGTAGTTATGCATTAGATTTCTCAGATCTTCTCGCTGCTTGAAATCTTTCTGATCTTTCAGTACATTAAAGAAATTCACTATAGTGAGTGCATATAGCATGAACGTATGAAGTGGAAGGAATTTGTCAGGGAAAGCAGTAGAACTTTCAGAAGCTATAAGCAAGCAGTCAAAGTTAGTTTACAATTTCACAAAACAGACCTACCAGGCAGGTTCTTAGGGAACAGTGTTTTGAGTATTTTGGTTCAGAATCTGTGAGCATATTGTCTTTATTAGAAATCACCTGGCTATTGTGGAATCTTTTGAGATGAGGTGCAGATACTAGTGAGAAACTTGAGTTATGATCGTTCCACAGTTACTTCTGAAGATGATATTCACGTGGTTCTTTCTAAAACACAGCTGTACAACTTTAAGAACGGTTAAAAACTCCATTTATCAGTGAACAGACATGAAACAGAGCTCTTATTCTACAGCATATAAGAATTATTTCCTGGCTGAAAAAGAAACATCATAATAGAAAATAGTTACAGAGTGGGATTCTATATGGACAGGTGGAATAGCAGTGCACTTTGAAGCTGAGGGAAGAATATTACTGATGAGGAAGCGACGTGATGTGACTGAAGGTCAAGAGATTGTATGGGAAGCTAGTAGTTGACTTGCAAACAGGATCTAACTCTAGATCATTCTTACAGTTAAGGAGAAGATAATTCGAATTTATTTGCAAGGAAGTTAACTCATCATAGAATCATAGAATGGCTTGGGTTGGAAGGAACCATAAGGATCATGAATCTGCAACCCCCCTGCCACATGTGGGGCCTCCAACCTCCACATTTTTTACTAGACCAGGCTGTTCAGGCCCCATTCAACCTTGAACACCTCCAGAGGCATAGCATCCCCTGCTTCTTTGGGCAGCCTGTTCCAGCACCTCACCACTCTCATAGAAAATAACTTCCCTCTGATACCCAACTTAAATCTTTCTTTTCTCAACTTAAAATAATTTCTCCTTGTCCTGTTTTTTGTCTACCCCTGTAAAGAGTTGACTCCCCTTCTGTTTTCCATGCTTCCTTTAGGTACTGGATGGCTGCAATGAGGTCACCCAGCACCATTCTCTTCTCCAGGCTGAGCAAGCTCAGCTCCCTCAGCCTGTCTTTGTAGGGAAAGTACTCCAATCCTCTGATCATCTTTGTTTGTTCTTTAAATTTTTATCAAAAATGGCATCGATCTTTTTTTTTTTTTTCAAGGCAGTTAACAGTGAAAGCTTTTGTTTTATGCAGACTTTCAATTTTGATGTTCGACAACTACATTGGGCAGAATACATGGAAAACTATTGCATGGGAACAAAGAAATATGTGTTGAATGAAGAAATGTCTGGCCTTCCTGCTGCTAGGAAGCACTTAAATAAGTAAGTATTCATTTTTATGGTTTTATTCTGTTTTCCTGTTTCTCCTGTCCACATCAAGTTTTGCTTTTCAGTTTCATGATTTAGCTGTTATAGCTCCTGTATAGGTCTGCCAGGTTAGTCGTGTCCTAGTTTAGTTATCTGAAGTAGTCTATAGTTTTCTTGCCTTCATTTGTTGCTCTTGTATTGTTGTCACTACTAGTAATTTCAGTATGTCTGGGATTATGGCCGTAGTCCAATTGCTAGTGTATACTGTGTAATCAGACTTCTGATTTTTAATAAGGGTCCATTTTGGAAGGCTTAAAAAAAAGTAGACAGTTAAACAAGATCAGAATGGCTTATGCAATCACAGAGGTTTAATACAACAATCATGGTTTACTTTGGAAACATGTTCTCTGGAAGCAGACAAAAAAGCATGTATGGACTCCACTCCAGGACAGGAAACTCTGGTGTTCCTTCAAGATGGCTTCTCATAGCCTCTTATCTGTGTGTTAACTCCTCCACTTAAAGTACATTGTTACTATTCAGATATTTATTGGTGTAGACAGGTCTTCTGAAGAAACTGACATGAATAATTTCATTGTTGAGAATTTTGGCCAAACTTGCCTGTGTTATCCTACGAGATGGCTGTAAAAGCCACATGTGTCATAGCAGTGTGCTAATCTGGTTTTGATAAATAGCCATTTTAGTTCAGGTATGTTATAAGTGTGAATGTCACACTTGCAGGCAGCTTATGGGAATTTTGAACCTAAATGCCACTCAGAAATGTGCTGGAGTTATTCTCTGTACAAAGGTTTATACCAACATAACACGAGAAAATAGTCTTGGAATGCCATCTGATCATCTCAGTTCTGTTTGTAAAAGAATTATGTTGCATGAGGGTAAAATTCTAGCATATTGTTAGTCCAAGGTATTGTATTTATCTCTTTTGTTACCATTTAGCACTAAACTCTAGCTAATCTGAAGTTGAGAAGCCTATTTTCAATACTGACAAGATATGACTACCTAAGGAAACTGGCTTCTCTAGGAAACTGAGCAGAATACTTCCTTAAATATAGAAGTGGTCATCTTTTAATTTGTGTAATATGGAAACAGACTATATTTGCACAATTAAGCTATGTAGAGTAAGGCCTGGGCATAATAAGATCTGTATACCTGTACAGCTATGTAAGTGAGTATTTTCTTAGTGTTGCCTTAAAGATACAAAGTGGCATGGTCTACTGAATCAAAGAGGTCACTCCTTTTTTCTAAGAAATTTGTGCAAATTCTGGTTTATTATGGAGCTTCTATATTTACACGTGAGGCTATAGCAAAAATTCCCAATTGCCCTAAATATGCAATATGCCCTAAATATTATGTGTCCCTAATTTTTAAATTTTTAAAAAATTTTAAATTTTTCCTTCTTACCTGAGAAGGAAGAAGTCTAACATTGCAGTGGACATTATGGACTGTATTTCATGAGAAACTTTCTCATGTTTCTACTTAGTTTTTAATACACAGAGGAGTGAAGATGATAGTGTTAAATAGCCTGGTTTTGAATTTATAGCAGCCACTTTTATGTAAGTTAGTATGTGTGACCTTGACTCTAGGAGGTCTTATTCATCAACTATGAAGCAGATGTGCATTTATTTAACTACAGGACTGACCTTTAATTTTCATGTGTTTGTCTTTGAGCAGTAAACTGTGAAGAAGTCTGCTTGGTCCTCAACTTACTAGCTTACTTCAGACACTAACTTAATATGACTGCAATAGTGTATCTTGAGATGAGTAGATAAACTAATTTGTTTTTTTTCCCTGTAGGCTGCTCTATCTTGGCTTTTACTTTTTTTTTTTCCTTCTTAGGTTAAGGAATATACGCTATGGATTCAATACAATTCTTGTGATCCTGATTTGGCGCATCTTTATTGCAAGATCACAAATGGCAAGAAATATCTGGTACTTTGTGGTTAGTCTGTGCTACAAGTTCCTCTCCTACTTCAGAGCCTCCAGTACTATGAGATACTGAAGAACAACAATTTAGCGTTGGGGCATCTATGCATATAGCAGTCTAACTACACAAAGTCTGTTACATGTAATCATCTCACATTTTGTAAAAACATAATTTTATTTTAAATTGGAGTGCAAAATGCATAGTATGGTATATGTAAAGTTAGTTATATATCTTCCTGAGAACAGAGAAAATAAAATGTTCAAGTGCCAGGCTAAATTGACTTTAGGCAAGTATTTAACTTTTTAACCTGAGCAGAACATTTTAGACCACTGACCAACATAACTGTGCAGTTTGGGACATTTTTGATTGAAATCTGCCTTAACATAATTTTATTTTTATTCCACATTGAGAAAGGTGAATATTGATGTAAGATTTGCTAGTTATTGTAGACCTATTTATTTGAAATCCTGCTAAATTGCATAGGGTTTTACAATTGCCGCAGTGTATAAATGCTGGTGGATCTCCTGGAAAAACTGTTTTTGCCACTTCTTGTCTTCTCAAAGTAAGATTGTAATGATGACTACTTGTCTTTAAGAAAAAGCCCCCTCTCTTTGTTACAGAAAGGCCTTTTGTGTGAACTGGTTTTAGGTGTGATTCAGTTTCATGCTCAAAATTGACTCCATGCTACTTGAGTTTATGTCAGCATGACCAATTTGCTTTTCTGAAAGCAGAATTGGTCTTATCATTGAATAGATAAAAGTAATATAGCCCTGAGGGAGGAAAAAATGATCACTGGCCGTCCCTTTTTTTTTTCCGTTGGTAACACAGAGCCGGCACTTGATTGTTAGTTTTGACTCCAAAACCTAAATGTATTTGAAAGGAGTTTATTATGCTTGATAGTTATTCATAGCACTGATAACTGTAGTTGGACAAACTGTAGGGCTTTGAGATATACCTGTTCGTAAATTTTTGCATGGTGTTAGCAAACGTTTCATGAATGAATAATTCTTGAAATCTGTAAGCTATGAAAAGTTCCATGCATGCATAACACCATTGCCTAAGCACACTTTCCCATTTCTGCCCCAATAAAACCTTTGTTTTGCTGGGCAAGCAGAGCAAGATGCATTGTGCTTCAGAATGGAAATATTTTCACAGTTCTTCTATGATTTAGTTTAATTTATTAGGTTTAAATATGAAGTGTTTTTCTGCATTTAATTCATTCTGGTAGGTAAAACTCATCAAAATAGCAAGTTGTAAGAAAAGACTGAATTCCTGTTTAAGGCAATAAGTAAAGATCCCTTGAAATTTTGGTTACATAGAACTCTACGTAAGAATCCTGTAGTTTTCCTCTTATTGATGCACTGACCAGCACCCTTGCCCAGTGTTTTTCATTAAAATCAGATTATACTGTATGTTAATATGTTCTTGAATTTGCTTGAAAAAACAAATAATGACTTAATTACACAAGAGCTAAATTATACTTGCCCTTGATAATTGTCCTATTTGAATTAAGTATGTAAAGAACTTATTTTGCTATTCTTGTGGAAACTCCTTACTTTAAGGAGAACACCTTTCGTGCGGGTGTATATCTCATTTTGAAAAGACAATGGCTTCCTTGTTGAAGCTAAGTATTCTGTAGTAAGTAGTTAAGCTGTAATTCCTTTTTAAAATGATCTGTGTGTGTGTATATATACACAAACATTATATATATATACATATACACGCATACATATATAGACACACACACACATATAGCTCGTGATGAAAAGCCTAAATGGTCTAGGACCACACCTTGTGTGAGAGACCTCTGACTGTGGCTGAAAATAAATTATGGCTTCTGTGACTGAAGATGTTACACTTTAACAAATGCATTAGGTGTATTACATTTTTAGTTACCTCTCCAAGTATCTTACTAGACCTGAAAGTATGCTTAAGCGTTCCTGCACTGTAGACTTTTTTCAGAGGTGCCTACAATCCAATATGTCCTCATCTCATGTTGGCATGTGACTGAAGTTTGCAAAAAAAGACAAGTACATCATAATCCAAAAATAATTTCTGTGCAACAACTCACTTAAGTTTGTTCTTCATTACTACATGTGATACTTTTAACGTTGATTTGTTAATAATGCAAACTATGAAGCCAATGAATTGATTATTTCTGGTTCATAGCTGCTTAGGAATCTGCTCTTTTGAATATATAACTGGAGAAAAGGATACTTCACCTCTACTCTTTGAACACTTAACAGTTTAGAAACTCAGATTTATTTTTCTTTGGAGTCCATGGTTATCTGTTGACTATTGGTATCTTAAACTCATCAGTCATCCTATTTAATTGATGCTAGATTTATTGTCACATTTATTACGTTACTTATGTTGCTTCCTGTGGTCAGTCTGTGAAATTCTAGTTGAACGTACTGTTTTCTTTCCATATCAGGACCCTGTTCTATTGCAGTTCAATGTTTGCACGTAATTAATGTTGGTCAGGAATAGACTGGAACTTTGTTTTGATACAGGAAGCTGGATTCACTGTACTGAATAGCAAACAACAGGAGGTATTCCAATTGGTTAAATAAGAAGAGCAATTGAAACAACATGATCACTTAACAGTTACAGGTATTTAAATTTGGGACCAGGAAAAATTATATTTTCCTGTAATGTTTTTCTGCTGTAGGAACAGATGTTCAGAAACAAATGCTAAATCTGTGAGCTTTTATAAGACAAACAGAAATATTGGGTGCCTTTGTTTGTAAACCAAAAAATAAACAAATCGCATAAAAGTGTTGTGTTGATTGTATTTTTGCCCTTTAAGTGTTTGTTGTATTTCTGCATGTTTTTAGTGTAATTTGTGGAAAATAACTGAATAGGATGAATTTGGTTTTTTGATACTCATGAACATGTTTTTTCCCTGATGAGTCTTTGAAAATCAAGTTAGTGACATACTTGATTTTTTTTTTTAGTAAAAAAGCAAAACAAAACAACAATAAAAAACACAAACAAATGTCAACCTAAACTTTGGTGAGCTGATATCAGAACCCATGGTATTTGGTCATAGAAACTTTCTTTTGAATTTCATATAGCTTTCTCTTAGCTTTTTTATTTGTAATATCAGTTGTGTTTATTTAAATGGCTGCTTTTTCACATAGCTTAAAAAGGGTGCTTTGGATTTGCAGTAGCTAGCACTTGGATTAATATTTTGAGGAACTGTAAGCAATCATAGCTGTTGCAGCATCTAGCTGTTGCAGCATCTTGATTTCGTGGTCGGTCAGGGGAAGGTAGCATTAACTTCGTGCATTACCTAAATTGCTTTTTTTTTTTTAACCTCCTGAGTTTCTTCAGATAACTTTGTCCACCTTTCTGTCTGGAGGTGACTAGGTGACTATCAGTTAAAGGCTGTGTTAACAAATATGACTCACTGATAGGTACCTACTAATTATGCAGTTGGCTTGTCTGGCATATGGGATAATGATGGCTTTGAATGGTTTTTAGAGTGTCTGTGTTCTTACATCAGTTATATCCATTAACTGCAAGGGTCATGTTTATTATCAGAAGCCTTAAATTTCATTCAAATTGAATTATTTCTTTCAGGGTGGTAATTCTGTAGTTATTGTAACTTAGGAAAAACTAATACCCTCAAGTAGAAGCAAGGCTTCTTGTTTCTGTATGGACACGGGGGGGGGGGGGGGGGGGAGTTGAAGCATGGCCTTTCATTATTGAAGCATTATCAACTTTACAAATGATTCTTTGAGGAAAGAAGAAATTAAAACTTTTCCTTGATTAAAATTCACCATGCACAGAAGAGAGGAATAAATCTTAAGTAGTTTCTGTCTCATGTTAGGGCATACAAGAGGACATAGGGATGATCTTATCTGTATTGTAGACCCTAGGAGAGTCAGAAATCACTTATGATGTTCATGTGTTTGTCAAGAAACATCTGTTTTCCTAGTTCATTTCAGTACAAATTATTTAATGCTTAGCCACTACGATATTTAAGGCCTGTCTTAATTCAGATTCAAGACAGTTTCATGTACCTGAAAAATTTTATCCATGTGAGACTGCATCTCAACTGTTCCTTGCTTCCTGATGAAGTGATTTCAGAACTGGAGACACAAATTTACAGGTTTAGACACCTAACTTGGATGACATTCAACAGTCTGAAGTGAGCAGGCATGATTTCCTTTATTATATATAGCATATTTTCTCAGTGTGATTCAGCATCATAAGGCACATGCTTAAAATAAGTAAGGATTTCTCAAAAGCAGTCATACTGTAGGGTGTGAAAATGAAATAGTTAAATGATGGGAGAAAGCTCAGTGCTATCAGAACTTGTTCTTACTTTAACAAGAATGTGATATGGTGGCTGTATTGACACTGCATTGCTGTGTGTTGCATGATTTGTGTTATATATTATGCTTACTGTCCAAGCAGATAAATCAGACAGCAGAATTTAATTGTATGCAACTTGAGTGGCTGATGGCTGATGACAAACTTAATGTACTCTCCTAGGACAGTGCTCATTCCAGCTTAAAGACTCAGTCTTGAACTGGACAGGGGTAGCAGTTAATGAGATTCTTATTTAGAGTGACGGTGTATGCAAATCTGCAGACTCTGTGGAAGATGAGATTTTGCAGTTTACAGGATGGAAATCTTGCAAGTTATTTACGTGATATAAAGGGCAGCAGTGTGTCCTTCAAATGCATGTTATCACTCCCATGCAAGATGTTTTCAAATAGGCTTTCAAATAAGCTCTAACACTAATTTTGACACGTTACCCAGGCTAGAACAAGACAACTTGGTAGCTACTGTATGTCCTCTGCAGGAAGAATGAGCATTGCCTGATCAACTTGCTATACAATGCACTTCCTCGCTTCACGTTCCTTCAAGGTATTTTGTTAAATGCATGTAACTTTTAAATTGTTGTACACTTAATAGTTGCATATAATTACACAGTTATGGGAAGTGTTCACTTAAAAGGATTTGTTTGATTTTGTTTTCTGATTAATTTTCAAATTCATTTCACCTTTTCTGTTTGATCCAGGCTCTCCCAGTTTTGATCAGAGATCTACTTTTAATTGTATAAAATAAATATTTTTCAGAATGTTATGCCTAGTAACTGGGAAAAGGATTCAAGACTAATTTAGGCACGAGAAGCCCAAAAGCCCAAACCTATTGAATTGGATGAGCTTTTGCTGAATAAACTGAATTAGCAATCTAAGCTAATGCTCACTGATAATGACATCAGGTAGAAGATCTCTTTTCAGAAGCTATGATGGAGGACTTAAGATAGATTTTTCCACCACATTCTGTTTATTTGCTTGCCAGGTTCTTGTCTGTAATCAATCAACTATTTAACACTAGGTAGCGCCTTTGTCCTCTGTGTCATGTTGCAAAAATGATGATCCAAGGCTGCTTCTCTGTTTGGATCTTAGGCTTACTCTCCTTTTGCTGAGCAGGCACTTCTTCTGGGCTCTTTTATTTCCTCCCCCACACAGGTTCTGCCATCAGTTCCTTTGTTCTTGCTACCTGCTCAATTGACTGACCGTCGCTATAGTGCTAGGCCGATTGAGATTAAAAGATCGTATGCTTTATTAGTGCCAAGCACTGAGTGTACTAGGGAAATGTCCACTTTGTTTCTTAAAGAATGTTAAATTCTGTTTATTGGAAACAAATGGCAGATTTCTAATTCCTCGGTGACTACAATTACCAAGTTGTGTACCTATAAGGTCATGTGGCAGAACAGGTCCTGCGCCTTTTCAATCCATGTATGTGGTTTTAAGCCACAACTAATATTTCCTTGTCAGTGACACCTGTGGTTTTCCTCTGTTAAATATTTGATTTGGAAAGAAAAACATGCAAGGTAGCTTTCACTCTTTGTGACTCTAATTTAAAACCAAGCCTATTCATTTTTAATAGGAATGTACAGCACTTAAGCTAGTAAGTCAGTTTCTGGGTGAATTAGCTGCCACTGTGCTGTTTTCAATGTTTCATATGGCTTCTGCATTTTAAAGCCAATGTGTATTTAGTGCCTCTACATTTCTTCAAAGAGTGTGAAATGACTTGAAAGTAGACAGAATATTAGGTTGCGGAATTTTGTTCTCCAGTAGTATTCTGTGATTGTTTATAGTAGTAACAATATTAAATCTTTGATTAGAGAGAAGTAGAACACTTCATTTTTCTTCAGTGATACCACTTTTATCTTAGTCTCCACTGTTAGACGATAGAGAAAGGAAATAAGTACTGGGGGGAGTCAGTTTTTCTCAATGCTCTTGTCTGCTTTAGGAATTATATGTAATCCTATTATTTTAACCATTCTCTTGGAAACTTGGATTTTGTGCTTCACTTGACTTTTGTTGAAATGTCAACAGTTATTACCCTCTGTGTCAGCAGTGATCAGTTTAAATGGCATATAAACTGAATGGGGAATCTGGAAAACAGATGCTCTCTTCACTCCACAGGTGCTTGGCATGAAGTTTTAGTAATTAACTTTTTAATGTCAGGCATCTCTTAGGATAAGATGGATATGCAGTAGCTTGCCTGAAATCTCTGTCTCTTCAGGAACTTGATGTGGGGAGCAGGAGAAAAAGCCTATCCACAATAACCATGCTAAGAGCAAAGTCGCCTGCATACTGAAAGTAATACTCTTTCAAAATCTGGAGATTTTGTCACACTTTCTGGATTTTTTTCACAAAAATTATAAAACATGAGGTGATGACTTGCATCTCGATGAATGTTGATAACATTTAAAGCACAAAATCTGATTTCAGGTCATCTTAATTCTTCTTCCCACTTATGCAGGCATTGGTATTCTCCTGTTTGTGATGAATCACTGTAGAAACCCAGGTGGGACAGTTTAGAACAGATAGTCAGCATGTGTTGTTGCAAAAGACACAGGTATTTTACATAATTAACTGCTTGGGGCCTTGATGGAGAGCAAGAAGCCCACCTGGGCCTTAAGCCATGGTGAAAGAATGGGCTGCCAATCCAAAATGATGCTGATTTTCCTGTCTACTTTGCCTTCCATTCTTTTAATGTGATCTTCAGGGTTGTTTGCTATATCTTCTTGATCATTCTTTAAGAAGCTTTTCCTTCATTACTGGCTGTTTCATAAGGTTCCCTAGGAAGTTAGTCTAGAGATGGGACACAGGCTTTCAGGTAAGGCAGAAGCAGGAAATAATGCAATTTCTTAAAACAGAAAAGGCTGAGCTGTTGCTCTGAATAGCAGCTTGTTTGAACTGACCCACAGTGAACTCTTTATTGATCTGTCTCTTCATCTTTTCTACCTAATCTGTGCTCCCTTTCATGCTTGCTTGTAAACAATTGCTTCTAGGTTGTTTGTTGCTGCTGCTTCACTGCATTTAATTAAATCGTTTGTCCTCAAATACAGGCTCTTTGGCAACTATAGTTCTCTTGATTTAAGACAGCCTTGCTGTATACTTTTTCTATTGGAGTATACATTATGTTAGCTGGTATTCAAATTCATTTCATGGTTTTTGAGTTGTGTGGAGCTTCAGGAATATTCTACTAAATAGACTGCAATTGGTTTCCTTTATGTCATCCTTTGTCTACACAGTGCCTCAGCATCCTTGGGTAGCAAGTTCCAAGACCAGGAATTAGTTCACCAGGGAAGCAGTGATATGAGTTCCTGTGCACAGTCATGCACCTTTGAGGTTACCTTTTTCCTTTTTTAATGTGAAATGCATATACTGGAATTTTTTTTTCTAGTTATATGTAATATAAACCCAACGATCAAAAGACAGCATAAAACATCCCTAACAGCGTATGCAGTGTACATGGCTTCTGTTGTTCCACCTTCTTTTTTATTTGTTCTTTTTTTCTCTTTCATTTACACTCACTGCAAATAGTCTTTGACAGTGTGATATAGTGCAAATATACCCACAGCAGATTCTTCAAAAATATTACTTGGGTGTGTAGGTTAAATTATGAACATAAAATATTAATTTATAAACATACAATGATTTGAAAAGTTTCTGTAGTGTGTAAATGTGTATATGTCTCAGCCTCCATTTGCATGTCCATACATATAAAGATCAATATGTTTTGCTAGTTTTTCTCTACTTTTCTGATTTGTTCACTTCTGATTTGCTTCTTTATCAGTGACTACTTCTGGAGATGAGAGGAAACGTGTAAACATTGTTTCCTGTCTGCTTTACCAGAAGGCTAATTACACAGTGCCTGTGGTACCTTGTGTGAGGTGTTAGGGACCTGGCTTTTGCCAGAACAGTCTTTGTCCTTTTGCTGTGTTGTATGAAGGAGCACTGATTCTTCTGAGGAGAAGATCTGAAGCTAGTCCACAGCATTACTTTAAATTCTTTAGGGCTGCTGACTGATGCTCTTAAGCATATATCTGTTTGTGATCTAAAGGAAGCCTTTGAATCATCCACAATTGATAGATGCTACAGTGATGAGCAGTTGGTTTATTGGGGGCATCGGAACTGAAGTGCAGGGAGCACAGCTTGTCACCAGTATCTCCAGTATGTTGATACAATGTGAAAAATGGAAATAAACCTTTTATTGCAGAAATTACTTTTTGGGGCTCATCTGAAGCATTTGATAAAAATGCTTGCCAGCTTTTGAAAGTGAGAGCATGTGTGCATAAAATAAAAAAAAAATGAGAAGCGGGTTAGGGAAAAAATGCTATTTCCTTAAAAAGGGTTAAATAAAACTTGTATAACTTGTGGTGTTATTTGCACTTGTCCAAAGGAAGCTGGATGAAGAATCTTCAGATATTTCTGCTGTCCTTCTCTTTAGATTAAGTATAACTGCTCTTACTAAATTATTGTGAATGGTGATGTTTTTCCTCCTGCAGGAATTGGTCATAGCTCATTAATAAAATTGCTGGAAGATTGTGCTTTGTGGGCTTTTTAATTCTATTCTTCCAAGACAGCATTTGATGGAAGATAAACTGTAAAGACTGTAATTGAAATATTGATCGTCTGACGGGCGTTGAGCCAAAAACTCCTGGCCACAGGCTGAAGTGTCTTGGAGCTGAAGTATCTTGAATACATGTGTATAATCAGTAGGTGCACAGAGGTTAGGCTAAGTAGGATTATCGTGGTGGAAAGATAATAAATGGAAAATTCTTGCTGATGTAGGCTCACAATAAACTCCACAAGGAGCGATCTCCAGGAAGAGATCCTTCCTCAGTGGCAGTCAGCCCTTAAATGGCATCTAGGAGAGGTGGAGCCAGGCTCCACTCCTGGTCACGCAGGTGAATTGCCTTCACCTGTGCTCTTACGGCTGACTTAGTGCTTCCTCAGGGGTTCAGGCCGTGATCAACAGTTTCCATACAGTATGTGATGTCTAAGCTCTGTTTAGATTTGACTGCTATATCAATTTGAATGGTGTGCATTAATAAGCTTAACAGAAGAGCAATGTACAGTGTTCTAAGGAAGTCACACAGTTGTTAGTACTTAAATTGTAAGATTCTTTGTTCTTTTTCTGATTTTACTCTCTCGCTTCTTTTTTTAGAATAAAAGAATGACTATGGAGATTAGTTTTTGGAAACAGTAAGAAACAGCAGATCCCAGATCTATCTCAGCCTGACAGTTAACTTCAGGAAAAAATTAAATAAGCTTCAGGAGCCTATTTACAATTGATGCAGGTATACCATGATAGGATTTTAGAAACATTGCATTAAGTCAGTATTTTTTTTAAAAGAAATTTAAGCTTAGTGCTGAAAAGACAATACAAGATCTTACTGTAGTTTTGACACACAGTTTTAGTTGTAATTGGGTTAAATAGTTTCCATGACATTAGCGGACACAAGATTGAAACACTAGCCCCAGATTAGTCACTTTTAAATAAGTTATGTAATTTAGAGGACAGTTTATTTTTGTGTAAGCCCTAAAAGATGCGTATATATAGAGAGAGAGAGATGAATGGCTTTTCAATGTCAATCTGTAGCAAAATCTTAAATGTTTCAGAGCAAGATAAACAAGATAATTTTTGCTGCTTCACGGAAGTAAAATGTATTTTACTATATATTTATATGCTATATTTATAATCTGAATTTCATTTCAAGTACATGAAATGTAGTATGCAGTTTAGATCTATACAGAGTTTTTTTAATATTGAATTGTTAGCACAGAGATGCGCATTCATAAATTCTGCTCAAGGTATTTCAAGATGAGCATGTGGGGGATGAATGAAGGTGCAAAAGAAAACTTCTGAAGTTTAAGAAAACTTAAGCTGAAATGTTCTCAGTGTTACTGCACACTTGTGAAGTTTAGATGGTTTGTGTATTTCAAGTTTCAATTTTTTTTCTAGGAATCAAAGGAAAAAAAAGTAAAAGAGTCTAGGCTGAAACAAGTAAAAGACTATGAAAGCACAGAAAGGCGGATTGTACATAGAAGCTTTTCTTTGTGTGCCTGGTGTTACATCCTGGTACACAGGATATGCTTTGTGGTACAGCAGTGTCAATCTTAGATCCATCTTGGGTTTAAAAATTAGTCAGACGCCTAAGTAACCAGTAGTTCCTTGCATGATTTCTTTTTTCTTTCTTGTAACAACTGAAATGCTAGAGGCTGCTTGAATTAACTCTTCATGGTCTTAGTCTTGGAATCCTTCCTGCAAGGTGAGGTGAGGATTGAAACTGCAGAAATCTTTTGATATACTTTTTGCATGTGGGACAGTTCAGGACTCCAAGGAACATATTAGGTGCATGGAAGAAATCTAAAATTCTTGAAAAACAACCTGGATAGTAAACAGCTGTTTTCATCTTTCTGAAGAAAAGTATGTGAAAATGCAGAATCTGCTAAACTGAAGGAGTTCCTTGCTGGTATGTGTAATGGAATGTTAATGGCAGTTCTTCTATTAGCTGTGTTTTCTAGTTCACAGCCCTGAAATGTCTCCTGTTTTCGATGTCACTATTTCAGTGTTAGGAAACCTTTTTAAAGAGTTTCTCTGAGCATAAGTTGTCTCACTGATATTTACTATACCTGGGTTGCAAGTTTATCTAAGTTTTTTTTTTTTTTTTGCATCATCCATCTACCACCACTTGTTTTTTTGTTTTTTTTTTTTGTTTAGAAAATAAAAGCTATAGTTTCTTTTGATCACTGTTCTGGAAGAGGCAGAAAGTTCATAAATCATGAATTACTGATCCAACCCCATGCATATTGCATAAGCATAAGGAACAGTGCACATCTGATGTACAGTAATTCAATATAACCTAGCACAGAGTGGCACAAAACTACAGTATTCTGCAGTATTTGTGAGCTGCAGTATTCTAGGGGTTTGACATAGCACTTTCCTACATGAAAAGGGTTGCATTGTGCACAAAGTTGTGAAAGAAACACTGCTATTCAGAGTTTTTCAGCTATTTGTCTGTAGGGAGTTAGTATTTGCTGTCTAGGGTGTTTTGGTTTTCTGTAGAATTGGACAGAGATTTTGCCTGATCAGCACAGTGCTGCCCTCAAAAATGTGGCAAACCCTCATGGTAATGAAGTTTAAGTTGAACATACGGAGAAAGAATTAAAACATTCACAAATTCACTGTGTTCAATCTTGATTACATCAACTTAAGAATAAACCTTACTTGTTTTAATTGAAACCTGTATCTGCATTGGTTGAATTCAGTGTTTTGAGCTTCTAATAAACGTACTGACCAGTCTCCTATTTCCACATGCCACTACACCAGTAATGCTGTGTTTTGAAGGAAGTGTTGATATTAAACATTAAATGGGCTGTTGTTCTGAGTGGAAGAGAACTTAGCTGCTTAAATTAATGCTGGCTGTGTGGAATATCATGCATCTCTGATTTAAAACAAAATGACACTTTGTCTTAAGTGTAATGTTTTCTCTTGTGTTCCATGATATTCCTTGAAGGCCTTTAGTTTTTTACTGTATTGCTTTGGAAAAAAAATTGACCGGTGTTGTAGTTCAGTTTTCAACATTCTGAACAGCTCTCAAACTTCTGTTCATTTTCTTAAGATCCTAAGGCTCGTCTATGACCATTCTGTTGCCATGTGCTGCTTGGACCTTGTTCTGTCATTGCAGATGTGTTAGTGATCTTAAACCCTCAAATTCAAAAATGCCAGTTTTTGCTGACATAGTTGTAAGTTATCCTCTGCAAAGCACCGGTGAGGAGGAACTGCCGTACGTTCATATGCATACTTCACATCATGCATGACCACACTTGTGGTATAAGGCAGAACTTATAGTAGCTCTTATTGTGCTCCTTCAGGCTAGACCCAAAGTATTTGAAGGAAACTGTATTTACTGACTGTTCAGCAGCCTTGGCATGCTCAAATGCTTGTGCTTCCCAAAGCTCCTAGTCCAAAGGAAGACCTCTAGCTGTCTTGAAATCACTAGATATTCACATATTGAGACTTCAGGTCTTCTATGCACTTCTGCCTGGTTTAAAAGTAAAAGCAGAGGCCTGGACTTCATTCCAGATGCCAGTACTTGCTGCTAGTTCTTCTTGCCTCATCTCACCACAGTTACCTTGGCAAACTTCTTTTGAGTTTGCACACTGAAAATACTGGTTATTTTGTAAGACAGTTTTTTGTTTTTTTTTTTTTACTTCCTGCAAGTCTTATTGCTCCATCTACCATTGCAGAGGCAGGGCACTTCTTCGGCTTTGGTACGTGTTTGTACTTCCCCTATCTTTTCTCATTCCTCTGTGCTACCTCCTGGTAGTAGAATGTACTTTGCACATTTCACTGAGGAGGAGAACTAGTCATTTCACTGCTAGTTGACAGTAGCTAAGCAGCAAGTACCCTCTGGCAGAAAATACTGTATGTGGCTGAAGTGACAGAAGCAGCTAGGTAATTGGCTTCTTGGAGTGGAAGGCTAATTACAGAAGTGGGAAAACAGATATGTTAATCCAGTGCTAACTTCAGATTAACACTTCCAGGAAACTCAGAATATGTTGTATCAGAGTATATGCATGTACTGGATGGATCCTGCTTAGACTGAGTGGGGAGGGGAGAAGAGTTTGTGAATTACTGTCCCTTTTGCAGTTGGCACAGGGAATAAGATAGACTGAAAAAGCCATAGAAAAATCAAAGACCAAAAACTGTGTTGAGTGTGTTGCTGTTATTTGTAATAAGGTTCCTTATAGTTAGACAGTATTGTGAACGTCTTCATTTTCCTGAAGCCCTTCTTTTCTGCCATCAGGAAAGCAGTTTTTTTTTTTTTTTAATCAGTTTAAAACAGATTCTTTTAAAGCCTCTTAAGAGGCTTATGAACTAGATTTTTTATCTCTCTGATCTTATTTTAGGTATCTCCCTGGATTTGAGTGAGATATGTCTTGCAAAACCAGTAAGAGTATGCAAGAGAAACTTTTTACGAACTTAATTAAAAAAATAACTTTATTCTACATGTTTGCTGCAACAGGCAATGAGAAAACCAACTACCTCTAACAGAAATGGTGTTGTTCTGCCATCTTATGGTAGAGCTGAAAACAGAACATACCACTGGTTTTGGCTGTGTTGCAGACTTCTCTGGCTTTTTTTTTTTCTATGACTTTCACAATCTTTTGCAGAAACAAACAAATGAAAACCTCACCAAATAGAAACAAAAAGAAAAAAAAAAATCCTCTGCACAGCCTTCTGCCTGGAAATCATCCCTGACATTTTCAAATTTACCTGTCTACAGATCTGGCACAAAGTGAGGAGTTTTATGAGTGTACTGCTTTCGTGGCTCTCTCCTCTCTTCTCAATGGACCTCTCAATCTAGGTCAGAGCTGAAGGCTGTCAGCCTGTTTCTATAGTTCTTCCTATGCTGATTGAATTGTATACTGAGTCTAAAAAAAAATGAAAATAAAAGCCGTTTAGTAATGGTTACCAAGCAGGAGGAAGAGCAAATAAACCATGGTTACATGTTACTTTCTGCAACAGGGGAAGCTGTTGACTGATTCAGAGAAAATACAGTGATTCTGTATTTCTTGTACTTCCTTCTGCTGTTTTAACTACTTTGACAATTCTTCTCTGATCTGCTACCATTTGGACTTAGTGCCATCTCTACATTTTTATGGCAGTGATACCTGGAGTTTTGGACAACCAGTGCTGAACTTAACTAGGAATCTGTCCTGCTGAAGTGATATGAAGTACAGGTACTGCAATAGCAGCATGTTCTTGCTAAATGCACTATGTGCTTATCTTCAGTATATTTCTTAGAAAATACACAATAATTCACCACAGTCCAGCAGCAATTAGAGCATTAATATAGTTTCAGCCTGTTTCTTACTGTTGTCCTAAGTTAAATGTTTCTCCCACATGTTAAAATCAAATGTTAAAGTCTGCATTCACTTTGCTGTGTAAAAGTCAGGTAAATGGCTTTATTTTGGACCATGCTTCTGTCATGCATCAGCATAATAAGAGATGTAGGGTTTGTTTGGTGTAATTATGTAGCTGACTAATTCTCCCTTTATACCTTGCTTTATTATGGCAATTTGAGCCTTATTAGAAGAAAAAAATATAACATGAGCTTGCAAGCAAAAGTTTACACAGGTTAAGAGTACCTAAAGCTGGTGAGGGAGAAAGGTGGAGTAGTTGTCTTGTTGATTTGTTTCATACCAATGGCAGAGATCAGATATCTTCTTTTTGCAAATGAAGAGCTATTGCATCTGTTAACTATCAGCATATACCTTCTTTATAGGGTCAGGTGTTTAACAAAAATTATAATGCAATCATAAAACAGATATGCTAAATGTCATTCTTAAGCTCTTATGTTCTGAAGTTGTTTGTGTTTCTATGACAGCCTTAGCATTTTATCAGCATTTAATCAGAACGATTGTTTAGACTTGTAAGTCTGTGTGTCCAGTATCAGCCCAAACATGAGAGAAGCAGTGAACAAAGTGCAAGTTGATACATGAATAGTTGAGTATTCATACAAGATGTTGAATATACACTCATACAAATGATTCCTATCAAGAGAACGCAAGGGAACAAATAAGTGGCTAAAATAATTATACTGGAAAGCATTCTATGTCACTGGTTGTGCTAAGAGGACTAAATTGTATTTTTAGAAAAAGAAAAAAAATCTCACCTAATCTGTGAAGCATGTTTGGATATTTTTTTTCTGCTAAATATGCTAAACGGCACTAGCATCGTTTCAGCTGTCCTCCTCAAAGCATTGTGTCGTATAAAAGTGTGCTTGTTAACAGATGTACTTGTCTTGCAATAGGAGCTGTGTGAAGGCTCATCTTAATGCATGCAGTCATGAAGGTGGATTGTGGTAAGACTGCGAGGGCGATAGATGGACTTGGTTGCAAAGCAGTGCAGACCAGGTAAGGCAGATGGTGGGAATGGAGGGCCTGTTTCTCTAGCACTGACCATATTTCTCTTATTGTTGACATGCCTGTTGACTGGGGAGAAGAACAACTGTCTGCCCTTTGTCTTGATAATGACTAACTAGTACAAAGCCTCATGAGCCCACATTTATTGCATTTCAGACTTTATTTTCCTGGATGTGATGAGGGTGAGAAAGGGCTAAATATAGATCCTGGAGATCTGCAGAAGAAAACCAGTAATAGCTGGTATGTTAGCTCAGCATAAGGCAGTAAATTGTGTGAAATAAATGTCTTAGTGTTCCTGTGTTTGTTTTATTTATGTTTATATTGGGGAGCTCTCACTGTGCTTGGACTGTTTCATTAGGAACAAAACATTCCTGAGGGGATGCCATAGGTTTGGGAGCTAAGCAACCAGGATACTCTGACCCTCACTGACTTGCTCACTATGTATGGCAATCTTTGAAATACTGCAAGTTCTGCAACTGCATGCAGTAAACTAAGTTCAGTCTTGTTCCCTTTCTCTTCCTTTGTCCTTTCCCAGTTAATCAATTATGCTGTTGGTGTAATGCTAGATCCTATCCAAAGAAAGCTTAGGTCTTTATCTTAACATGTGCCTTTTTTAGTGCACACTACTACTACTTTTGTTGACATTGCTCGTCTTGTTAGATTTTGGTCTTGTTTATTTTGGAAGATACACTATCAGTAAGAAGGCTTCGCTTCTAAGTAAAGATGTATTTCACAGTATTATCCTCTGCAGATACAAATAACTGAGCCTATATCTACAATACTTGTGTACTGATGAATTCTAAAGCAGGAAAACAGAACTGTTGTGAAAAGCAGGAAAATGCTAGCAGTTATAGTTTCCTTTGGTTCTTGATTTGATTTCCAATTGCTTTTGTCTAGTATAGCAACTATTCTGCTTTGCTTTGCCTAATGAAGAAGAGCTTAATGCATTTCTCTTCCATAGCTTCACTCTATCTTTGTGTGGGAAATGCTTATATCCAGAGACCAAATGACCTGGGGAAAAATGTCTTGGGGAATTTCTGTGGGCAGAAGCTCAGCATTCTTTTGAAGGTACTTGATATTGTACAGTTTGTTTTGTGCCCTGAAGATTGGCTCCTAGAGTGTAATAAAAGTAAAGTGAAAACACTATTTAAAGCTAACCTTTCTTCTTGCTTTAGTTAATTAGAAGCAATAAAGCTTAACTAAAGGTCTCTCTGTAAGGCAAGAACACTGTCCCTTTCAGTTGTGCTGAAGGCTGTAATGGGCACACAGTAGCATGGGAGGATATGCTTAAAGCACAAAGTCTTAGAGTGTAGTCTGCATCTAAGGGAATCTGATATATCAGATTAAGTAATATTTAGAAGGGTAAGGAGTGGGTGTAAGTAGTGCAAGGGTGGTATCTGCTTTGAGCTATGGAGATAGAGTGTACCTTTTAATTCCTGCTGAAAAATTATTATGATGCTTTGTTCTTTCAAGGATTTTCACATCTTAAGAAAAAGGGCTTTGTAATTCCCAGAGTGTGGTAGTTGATACTTAAATGTTGCTGGACATTTAGCTGAGGTGCAATTGCTATCCAGAACCAGATAAGAAGTCATAACAAAATCCAGTTTCCTGGTTGGTTTGGGTATTTTAAACTGTAAGTGGAGAGAGGAATGGAAAAGGATGGGCTGATCTGTCTAGTGCATGCATTCATTCTTCACTGCGTTGGTACAAGCATTTAATTTTTGAATAACAGCTTTGATCAAGAAACCAGTCCAGCTATAAAAGGAAATGCAGGTACATGAATAAAGATTAATATTTAGCTCTCCACACAGTTTGAACAGATCTAGGACAAACAAAAGAGCAGCAACAAATGCTTCCATTGGAGACTGGTGCAGCTGCCCTTTTGGTAGCAGCCTCAACTTGTGTTAGTTTAAAGCAGCCATGAGCCTCCAAGAGTATGGAACACATCTTAACTGGATCATTTGTGAAGTATTTTCCTTACTGTCATGGTTTTATGATTTTTCAACAGTTACTGTTTGTTGTTGGTATAGTAGCAATCAATCATTAGCACTGTTTTTATTAATAGATGGACATTTGCTAAATTCAGAATAGTCTTAAATGAAAACTGTTGTTTCTGGCCATTTTTGAAGTATTAATTTGCTGAATTTTCAGTCAAAATTTGGCTTCCTAGAAATGTCCTAACAACTGAAAAACCCTTGGTATGAATCTTTCCGGAAAATTAATTGATAGCATTATGAACATTTTTAGTAGCAAAATTTTAGTTTGCTGACGTTTTAAACAATATTTACCAAATCTTGCTATAATTGTAGACCATTTAAAAAAAAAATAGCCTGACTAGGAGCTCCAGGACTGATGTTGAGATGAGGTTCTGTTGTCTGTATTAAGCAAGAGGTAAAATTGATTTTGAGCGGCAAAACTCATTTGATAAAAGTACGCATTTGAACCACAGAGACTGAAACTGTAATGAGCTCATCTTGGGAATACCGTGCCATTCTATTTGTAGAGGGGGAAATATGTTTGTGAGTACCAGAATTATTTAATGTTTTAATTCTGGGAATAGAGAATTTCAAGGAGGGAATGCCTTCAGCTTTTTATAGAATCATAGTATCAAAAGGTTGGAAACGACCTGCAAGATCATCTAGTCCAACTGTCCTCCCACTACCACTGCTACCACAAGCTACTAAACCATATCTCATAGCTCTTCATCCAGGCACCTCTTGAACACTGCCAAGGACGGCGACTCCACCACCTCCCTGGGCAGCCACTCCAGTGTCAGAAAAAGTTCTCCCTTATGTCTAGTCTAAACCTCTTCTGGTACAACTTGTGTCCATTTCCCCGGGTCCTGTTTGTTGCCTGGGAGAAGAGTCCAAACCCCTCTTCACCACAACCTCCCTTCAGGAAGCTGTAGAGTGAGATGAGGTCTGCCCTGAGCCGCCTCTTCTCCAGACTAAACAATCCCAGCTCCCTCAGCCGCTCCTCATAAGACTTGTGCTCCAGACCCCTCACCAGTTTCCTTGCCCTTCTCTGGACACGCTCCAGGGCCTCAATGTCTTTCCTGTATGAGGGGCACAAACTGAACACAGTACTCGAGGTGCGGCCTCACCAGTGCTGAGTACAGGGGATGATCACCTCCCTGCTCCTGCTGGCCACACTATTTCTAATGCAGGCCAGGATGCTGTTTGGCCTCTTGGCCACCTGGGCACACTGTCAGCTCATGTTCAGCTGAGCAACCACCACCCCCAGGTCCCTTTCCTCTTCACAGTCATCCAGCCACTTGTCCCTGAGCCTTAGCGCTGCATGGGGTTATTGTGGAAGTGCAGGACCCGGCACTTGGCCTTGTTGAACCTCATCCCAGGGATCCAGCTTATCTAAATCCCTCTGAAGGGCCTCCCTACCCTCAGGCAGATCGACACCACCTCTCAGCTTGGTGTCATCTGCAAACTTAATGAGGGTACACTCAATCCCCTCATCTAGGTCATCAATAAAGATATTAAACAAGATAGGCCCCAGTACCAACCCCTGGGGGACAACACTTGAAACAGGTCACCAGCTGGACTTCACTCCATTAACCACCACCTGTTGGGCACAGCCCTTCTGCCAGTTCCTTACCCAAAGAAGGGTATACCTGTCCAGGCCACGGGCAGCCAGTTTCCCCAGAATACCGTGAGAGATCGTGTCAAAGGTTTTGCTGAAGTCTAGGTAGACTGTATCAACATCTTTTCCTTCATCTACCAATCTGGTCACCCAGTGGTAGAAGGAGATGAGGTTGGTCAAGCATAACCTACCTTTTATGAACCCACGCTGACTGGGCCTGATTCCTTGGGTGCCACACATGTGCTGTGTGATCTCACCCAAGGTGATTTGCTCCATAACTTTCCCTGGTACCGAGGTTAGGCTGACAGGCCTGTAGTTCCCCAGATCCTCCCTACAGCCCTTCTTGTAGGTGGGAGTCATGTTGGCAAGC
Organism: Perdix hodgsoniae; assembly: GCA_035772895.1. Taxonomy (NCBI): domain Eukaryota; kingdom Metazoa; phylum Chordata; class Aves; order Galliformes; family Phasianidae; genus Perdix; species Perdix hodgsoniae. Next base: position 35,883,483 of record JAPSGF010000001.1, read on the forward strand.
CTCCAATCTACTTGCAACCTCTCTAGATAAACAGGAGTGCTGGTAGATGGCCAAGAGTGGCTTGGCAATCACCCCCCCCAGCTTCCTCAGCACACTAGGATGAAATCCATCTGGTCCCATGGACTTGTGACTGTCCAGATGGAGGAAGAGCTCTCTAACTGTCTCCACCTGAATCGCTGGGGATGTATTCTGCCACAGCAGATGCCATAGCATCCCAGACTTCCAGATCAGGGTGTAAAGTGCCCTGAGGATAACTGATCTGCCTACTGAAGGCAGACATAAAGAAGGCATTGAGGACCTCAGCCTTCTACTTATCCTCAGTGGTCACATTCCCTGCTACATCAAGTAAAGAATGGAAATTCTCCTTGGTTCTTCTCTTACCGTTCATATATTATAAAAGGATTTCTTATTCTCTTTTACTGCAGTGGTCAATCTGAGTTCAAGCTGAGCTTTTCCCTCTTAACTTCCTCCCTGCATACCTTAGCAACTTCCTTGTAATCTCTCCAAGTAGTCTGTCCCTTCTTCCAGCGGATGTAGACTCTCTTTCTTCCTCATCTATCCCTTCTGAAGAGCTTGTAGCCATCCATTGCATGGTCTTTGAAATAAGGTGAAGACTTAGTCTAAAACAAGCGAGCAAAAAGTTAAACGTTCTCAATGTGTGTGTTGAAATTGAAATTAATGTACAACTATCAAAACTTAAATACATTTAATCCCTAATAAAACTGAATTAAAACTAAAACTACTTTCACTAGTAGTGGCCTTGTAACAAGTTCAGAAGATCGGTGCACCTTAAAAGCACCTTTTTCAGTCTGGTCATGTCAGTGGTCCACTAACCCTAACTGAAGGGCAAAGGGGTGCTTAAGGCATTTAATTACAAGGACCCCTCTGAAAGTAATGCCTCCTATTTTATTGTGTTGGCCCATGATGTCAGAGGTAGATGTTGGTGGTATGGCAGTAGAACTTGAACCTTCCCACCAGTATTCTGTTACATGTTGCTGTGTGACGGATGGCACTGACATGAAAGTGGATGAAGCAAAGGTATAGAACTGAATTCCTTCATGCATGAAAAAATTTCACCCATTGATATTTATCAACACTTACTTGATGTTTGTAGAGACCAACCAGTGAATGTGGGTGCAGTGACACACTGGGTGTTTCAGCAGTGGTGATAATGATGATAGGTCACCTCCAGGGGTACAGATTTTTGCAATCATGACATGCAGGCTTGTGTTCATTGCTGACAAAAATGCACAGGTAATGGTGGTGACTGTTGAAAAAATAGTTTTGTAGATGAATCTGCTCTATCAAATAGGGTTATTGTGCTCTTTGTATCTGTTGTAATTTCCATGGAAATAAATTATTTTTGGAATAACCTATGTGCAAAGAAATGAGATACTAACAGGATGAGGCCAGCCCTACACTGGGATTCAGAGCAGGTGGGTGGTTGGGGATTGTCGTAAGATTTGACCTTTGCCTTTGTTTCAGGAGTGATGCTGGCAGTGCTGCTTGCCAAAGCTGTGAGTTTTAGGAGCAACAGAAGCAAGCTAGTGAGAGAAATAGGTAAATCATTGTTGCCTCTGTCTGTGCATACTGTATGAAGATAACTTCAGAGGCAGAAAGATTAAAAAAATAAATAAAATGAGAAGAACAAAGAATAGTTAGACAGGAAAGCCTGTCTCCCAGACAAGAGACAGGTTGTACGGAACATGCCATTCTGTGCTTTTTTTTTCCTGATCTCCTGGGCTGCTGCACAGTAAGTGTTGCCTCTGCCATAAATTTGAAATGAAATGATTGTTTCTGCATTTGCCAGTGGACCAGATGTTTGTATTTCTTATCAATAATCAGACAGGTGTTGTTTGCACAGCGTCATTGCTGAGATTTTTATTTCGTTTTTTTCACCTCATCCTGTTGGATTGCATCATTCCAAGGGATGTCACTGTGGTGGATAATCAGAGAACTTTGCAGTATACAGAACTGACACTGGGGATTTGAGGCTTTTGTTTTGTACCTGCAAAATACAAAGGAATTAATGAAGGAAAGCAGTTTTCAAAATTTTTGTGATTGCAGTTGATCTTGTCTGTCTGAAATGGTGTTGGTGATGCAGAATTTGGAAGTTGCAGAATGAAATGTCTCTGCAGAACTAGTAGGAAAACTTCAGTCTTAAGAAGTTCTGTATATTTATAACAGAAGAAATAACAGCAATGTTTTCCATGACAGGGTTTGTATTCAGTTGCTTCTTATGAATTTGCATATTCGGGGTAAAAGTTGGTTTCTGTTACCCTATTCTAAAACTGATGAGACAAAACTTTTAAGTGGTGAATTCACAAGGTAAGTTATCTTATGGTTTCTGTTTGAAATGTCTTACTGTAGATGCTGGTCTGTTCTTTATTTAGGATTCAGACAGCCTTCTAGGAGACTTGCATTTAATTTGCTATCAAAATGCAACTTAGTCATCCAAGTGACTTGGAACTGGTGCTGCTGACTGCAGCAATGCTGAAATACTTTTTAAAAAGCTAAGCCCTATTCTCCTTAACTGCTTTTAAAAAAGGAGGGATAAACGCTGCTTCTCTGAAGAAAAAATAAGACGTGCTATGACTCAGAGAACTATCTTTGTACAACAAGACCTATCTTTGTATCTCATACAACACAGCATGCTCTCAACAAAATTACAATCTTTTGTTGTGTTTCTCAGATTAAGAAATTGGCTAAAGTATGCAGGAAATATAAAGTGTTGCCTATTCAGGAGCTATAGAAATTGTTGAGGCAAATATCAATTGATACTTTGTTCAAGTGTGTGTTCTTCTGTGTTTAGATCAGCCTGGTTACGTGTTCCTAGCAGAGCATGCAATATCTACTTCTGGTTCTGTCAGGTTTGCTTGAAAAAAAAACTCCTAGTTCTTTTCTTTTCTTTTCTTTTCTTTTCTTTTCTTTTCTTTTCTTTTCTTTTCTTTTCTTTTCTTTTCTTTTCTT
>JAPSGF010000001.1:35886552-35896894 GCA_035772895.1 Perdix hodgsoniae
TTCTTTTCTTTTCTTTTCTTTTCTTTTCTTTTCTTTTCTTTTCTTTTCTTTTCTTTTCTTTTCTTTTCTTTTCTTTTCTTTTCTTTTCTTTTCTTTTCTTTTCTTTTCTTTCCTTTCCTTTCCTTTCCTTTCCTTTCCTTTCCTTTCCTTTCCTTTCCTTTCCTTTCCTTTCCTTTCCTTTCCTTTCCTTTCCTTTCCTTTCCTTTCCTTTCCTTTCCTTCTTTTCTTTCTTGAGGGGGGTGAATTTCAGGTGGTATTTTACAGCAAAGACTTCTGCAAGTGAATTCTGAATTAAGTGTTATGAAAGAATCATGCTTTGTCACATTTGAAAAACTTACGTGTGCAGCTAAGTGCTCTGTGGCTGGATTAATTAGTAACTTCTACCCCAATTTGTTGATGTTCTCCCGTGGTGCAATGTTTGGGCTTCTTTTTCACTATAAAAACTCTCCTTGTTTTCAGACTGTCACTTAGAACCCCAAGATGTGCATTACTTCCAGTAAGCTGCTGTTACTCCTCACGGGGGTTGTTTATATTACAGAGACCCGTGCTGCACCATACACTCTTCAGAAAGGTAGGATCAAAATTTCACATCTAGCTTTAACAATTTTCTACACGCTAAAGGTTTTGTTTGTAGGCAGGCAGTGGCAGCAGTGACTGTTGAAACAAAGAAGCTGCAACTGTTTCACCCACTGGGATTTTGATTCTGAGTGCTGGTAGATGAGGTATAAGGTAGTGTTAGAATAATTGGTATGGTATTAATTCCTTGGTTTTGTTCCATTCCAAGTCTGTAACGTAATGTTATTTTTTAATGAGTAATTTTCAAGCAACTTCTGACTGATTTATTGATGATTCAGAATGAGTAAAATAAATATGAATTATTATAAACAACTAAATTAAGTACTCTCAAATTTGCAACAGATTAATGAAGGTCCTAATTTGGCAAGTTACCTGGGATGCAAACAAAATATGAGTCTTCCCTTACGTTGTCTTAGGTCTTAAGATCCAGAATATACTTCTTTTTGGCAAAGTTATTAATTGCAATTGTTCACTTTCCTTTGTGAAGAATTACTGATCTATAGCAAACTAGAAAAGAAAGCACTGTTTTTATGCTTCCATTTTAGATTTGCAGCTTGATTTCCTAAGTTCTGCAAAGCACATTCTTCATTGCAGAATTCTATTCTGGCTGTCAAAACAGATGTGGTACCTAAAGCATTATAGTCTACTCATTTCAGCAGTCCAACATGTAGCTTTCTGTCCAGCAATATTCTCTTGCTTCATTACAGAGCCATACAGGTGAAATCGATGCAGCTTACATAGAAATTTCTCCAACCGATGATGATGTTATTTTTTTCCCCATTTTTTAACCTAGGTACTATTTCTTTTTGGTACTAGCTAAATCTCTTTATAAAAATGTTGTCTTGGGGTCCTTTTTTTTCTTTCCTCACTACATGGCAGTGCAGTGACTTATCCCAGTGTGGATTAAGTCTGGGCAGCTGATTATATAGTGTGGTTCCTGCCCTAGTAGAGGTACTGCACCTGACCTATGTTTCAGGCTGTGTCTTCCAATTGTATTTTACTCAAAAGTGGAAAAAAATAAATCTAGATTAAATCATTCCTTCTTTTTCCTGTTTTTACCTCTCAGATCTTAAGTGCGGGCAGAAAGTTCATGAGACAAGACCATGGAGTTACTTTAACCTTTTCACTCGGATTGTTGGGGGGAACCAGGTGAAACAAGGCTCACACCCATGGCAGGTTTGCAGAAGCAAATGTGGTTTTATCTTCAGAACAAAGTCCTTCTTTCTTTGTTTTTACAGAAATGAGAAAAGAAGAAAATTGTTGTACTGAGTGCTTATTTCCACTTAGAATGTATCACTGAGCTCCGCTCTGTTTTTATGAAACTCAGTGGAGCAGACAGAGAGGATATAGATCTGTTGTGATCTATGACAAACCTTTGCTTATTATTTATTATTTTATCATTAGTTCTGAAAAGAGTGTGTTTAGATAGAGTGTCTGTGTAAAGAGACATGAGTGAAACTGCTCAGGAATAAAAGAACACCTCAGCGCCCCAACCATTGTCTAGGATCACAGACTTGCAATTTGGAAGATGGAATACTTCATGATGCTTGGTGTTTTAAGTTTAAAAACAAATTAGATAAAGATTGTGGTAAAAACATCAGAGACTCACTCATGCTCTGATTTGCCCAGTGATCTACAAAGGAAAAATTCTCAACTTACTAGTAACCTCTACACAATCTTAAGTAATTCAGTGAATTGGTATTTATTACACATGTCGTTTTCATCCAGGTACAAAGTCACAACTAAGGGGGACAGCAAAGCTTAGGATCAGTTATGCTCAAGGAACACAAGAATGCCATGAAAATCTGTTTGACTGAAGTGCTGCATGAACCTTAGCTATGTGACTCTTTAAAGAATACCTGCATACTAACTTTGTCCTTTCTTCCTCAAGTGCAGTCAAAGCAGATATAAAGATCTTGTGTATTTAACATGTCGTCTTTATGTGAAACAGGTTTCCTTGAAACGAAGTGAAAAGCACTTCTGTGGAGGCACCATTGTTTCTGCTCAGTGGGTGGTCACGGCAGCTCACTGTGTCTCAGACAGGTATGGATGTGATCTTTCAGGAGCAGGCTGCAGGTGCAAAAAAATGTTGATTGTAAAAGTGTGTATAATATAGCATCTTTTTCTGGAGATTACTCACAGCTGCTGCTCTTTCATTTGTAACTAGTATTTTCCATTCTTTATCAGAAAGGGAGAAAAGACAAAACCTTTGAACATTCCAAAAATAAGAATAAATAGCCTTTCAATCTGGATAGTGACTGATTTTGAAATTGTAGATAGAAATCTAATATCAGGATAACCTAGTTAAAATTATCAGGTGATTACAATATTTTTTTTCAGAGGTAGCAGCTGGTAGTGCATATACAATTAAATGGTGAATGGACATAGCACTGATCTCTTGCATGCTGATAATGCAGCCTGTGCTCTAAAAAAAAAATTAAGTAGGCGAGGTTTTGATTGTGCCTTCACAGAGATTACAGCCAATACTTTGTTCTAATGAATCATTTGGAATTATAAATTTGATCTGTATTGGACATGGTTTGTGGTCGCATCTTGATTAAACTACCCAGAAACAGAAGCTTGTATTAACTGCAGAAAGACAGGCAGTAACTGAATTAGCATGAAGCCTCCTAATACAGTAAGTCATCAGGCTGATGACTTACTGTATTAGGAGGCTTCATGCTAATTCATAAATAATAAATTTGAAGCAGAATAGCAAATTTGTCATGGTGGCTTGTTGGGTTTTTTTGTTTATTTTTGTTTGATTCCTTGCTGCATGTTGGCTCTTGTGGGGCCCCATCTATAGTACTGTGTCCAGGCCTAGAGCTCCAGTACAAGAAAAATGCAGAACTCTTGGAATGGATCCAGAGGAGGGTCACTGATATGATCAGAAGCCTGGAGCACTGCTCCTATGAAGAAAGCTTGAGGGAACTAGGCTGGTTTAGCTTGGGAAAGAGAAGGCTCTGGGGAGACCTCATTGTGGCCTTCCAGTACTTGAAGGGAGTATATAAGCAGGAGGGGGAATGGCTGCACATAGCAGGGGGGTTGAAACTAGATGATCATTGTGGTCCTTTTCAACCCAGGCCATTCTATGATTCTACAATGATTCTATATTTTGAGTTGGTGCTAGGAACCCTAAGACAGGATTCACAACATTTTTGAAATATGAACTGCGAATACTAGAGAGGTGGTCTGAGGTTTTTTTCTGTACTTCCCTATATCTACATTATACTTCTTCCACTGGAAAAGCAGTATGATCAATCACCTTTAAACACAAGAATAAGACCTCTTTCTTTAACAGACCACTTAAATACAGATAGGAGTGCAGCAAAACTTATTTTCTCACTGTTGTTGTATCTCCCAGTTTCTAATGTAGGGCTGATTCAACTCGTGTTGACTGTACATATTATACTGTAAAATCTGAAGATGAAAGGTATTAGATACCATTAGTAAAATTCTTCTGTTTACAAACAACTTCATTTTTCCTTTCATTTTGAAGATTCTGTAGTTGAATTTTTATTTTGCAATTCTTACAGGAACCTACTCAAGTATTTGAATGTCACTGCAGGAGAGCATGACTTAAGAATCAGGGAGAATGGAGAGCAGACACTCCCTGTAAAATATATCATTATACATCCAAACTTTGACCCACGAAGGCCGATGAACTATGACATAGCCCTTCTTAAGCTGGATGGAACCTTCAACTTCAGTAAGACCATATTTATCGATGGCTAAAATAAAGAAAAAGCAGTGCAGTTAAATTATGAAATGATAGATGAAGTTTTAAATGCCATAAAAATAATTCCCTTTTAAAAAAGTAAGTGAGAAATAAAACACAGTATTTATTTATTTATTTTTTATGATGATGCTCTTTCAAATAGTAATCAAGAAAATTAATGTATGGCAGGTTCATCAGTTTTGCCAGCATGTCTTCCTGATCCAGGTGAAAAATTTGAAGCAGGATATATCTGCACTACTTGTGGCTGGGGCCGTTTAAGAGAGAGTAAGTTACTGGAATTGTTCTTCGATATTCTGATTTCACAGTGTTTTTGTCAGTCATTCATTCCTGTGTTCTTCCTTTTCTTAAGATGGGCAATGAATTGTCTAGCAAATACGTATCTGCATAGAAAGCAGATACAGATACTGTCTTCTGATCTGTGAATGTTTTCTTGTCAGATTTTCTTACTTAATTCTAGATACTTTTTTTAGAATTCTATCCATTCCAATATGCAGTGTTTATTTCTGAAGCTAAGAGCTTGTCTGTGTAAGCTATACGCAGACCAGAAGTAACCATCAACTGAGAATAAGATTGTAACCTCAAAATCAAATCTCTGCTACCTTCTGTGTATCTGTGAACTGTTTTAAAATGGATAACAAGAATATATGGACCTGTATATTATGTTGGAGACACTTTGAAATTTATTCAGGTAAAACTGCTTATATATGCAAAACTGTATGCTTATCAAAACATGTTCATAGCCATAGGAAGATATGGAGCAAGCATGCTTTCAGCATGTTTTTCTTTGTGTATTAGCAGTGACATTAAAAGTTCACTACTCAGTATTTCATTTTGAACAATTATTTTTTTGTTCCAGATGGAGTGCTCCCTCAGGTTTTATATGAAGTCAATCTACCAATTCTAAATAGTATGGAATGTTCAAGAGCATTGTCAACTTTAAAGAAGCCCATCCAAGGTGACACTATACTGTGTGCTGGATTTCCAGATGGAGGAAAAGATGCCTGTCAGGTCAGTTGAACAAAGGGCCCTGTGTACTTGAACTGTTTCTCAGAAACTCAAGTTTCCAAGTGCCTAAGTGAATAAATGTAATTTTGTATTCTATTTTGATGTGTGAATTCTTTAAAAGCATCTAGATGGGAGAATACTCCTAATTCCATTAAAATATCTTAATTATTGTGTTAATTGCATGTCAGGTGAATTGCATTGTAAGGCTGCCTGACAGCAACTTCACAATGTATCCCAGTCCTGTGATGTTTAGGTCTTTTAAACTTCAAAGCACTTGATAAACATTGGGTAACAAATGTTCATAGCATAGTATGCAGGAAGTTAGAAAATACTGCCTTGGAAAACAAGGGGAAAAAAAAATTCTTGGGAAAATTTTAAAAATGGCAAAACAAACATTCTCCTTGCTCCTTTTGTCATGAATAAATGACAAATAAATTCATCCCTCCTGTCATCACAATCCTGACTAAACACAATAAAAAGGAAAGTCTTTTTTTAATGTTTTTTTTTTCTTTCAGTTGTTTCTTTTTTTCTTCCAAATGACTACTCCCTGTGTGGCAGGTTTATTACTAACTACAAAAGATGACTTAATAAACTCTTCAAGGCTAGTTCAGTGGTACACATGCACTTTTTGTGACCTTGTGAGTTTTGGAGGTTCTTGCAGGGAGACTCTGGGGGTCCTCTCTTATGCCGACGTAAGCATGGTGCCTGGATTCTTGCTGGTGTGATTTCCTGGGGGATGGGATGTGCTCGTGGCTGGAGAGGGAATGAGAAGAAGAAACATTACGAAAGAGGGTCTCCTGGAATATTCACAGACCTCAGTGCAGTGCTTTACTGGATTCAAGAAAATATGAGTGCTGGTATTAAGTCTCTATAAAAAATTTCTCTCTCACCTCTGTCACTTTTGTGTCTCATAATCATATTTCATTTAATTTTATCATTTTCAAGATATAGTACTCATATTTCTCCCACTAGAAACTGGCTTCAACTAATGATTAGAAAAAAAAAAAAAAAAGGACTTTAAAAAGGACTTTAAAGGACACTTTAGTAGTGTCAAAGAAAAATGAATAGGGTTCAGCTTCTGGAAAATATGTTTTCAATTAAAGAAAAATAAGGGCAATGTCTTTTCTATATGAGTTTACAATAATGGATCATTGAGTTTTCAGGAAAAAAAAAAAATTAACCAAAATTACTATAGTAACTGAAAATTATTGGCTCCAATGAGCAGAAAAAGTGATTTGGTAAATGAAATGAGCACGCAGTTCTCAGTTGCATTATGCTGGGTTTCACTACTGACTTTTTTACGTTGGTGCACTGGTGTGAAGAATCTTGACTGTTACTGCTGTCAGGCTTAGCATCTCTGTTTCCCTGGTAATAAGGTGATAGTTGGATTCTGCTACCCTAAATTGGTTTGTGTAGTTCAACAAGTATATACAGAGAGAATGCTGCTCAGACTGACAGGCCTATCAGTGTATTATTAATTCTAGATGTATCTTCTCTAGAGTTGGTTATTTAGAAGTCAGCTTTGCCTGAGCTTGCAACTTTGATTTCACCCATAGTTTACTGTAGACACGATGTCCTCAAGAATTCAAGCTTTCATCAGTGCTAGCTGTATAAACCTACTATCTCACACTGTTAAAAATAATGCCTACACTGTAAATGAGAAACTGTAATAACACATTCTTTTTTCACTCCCTTCCCTATCCCTCCTTTATTAGATCTGAAAATGAAAAGTTCTACACGTGAGTAGTATTTTTTCAACTTTTTGTTATCTGCATTAGAGTCTAAGCAGCCTTATCAAATAATCTCAGATGTGATCTGTGGAGAAAAAACATATTTATAGTATGACTTATTAACGCACTTTAAAATGCATACTTTAAATACATAGTTTTTTTTTTTCTAGCTTAGTAAGGAATTTTCTAATGAAAGATAGTATATATGTGCAGGTGACTTCAACAAGGAAATTTCCTTAAGACAGATAAGTATAAGGCATTGATTTATTGAAATGCAAATAGAATTAATGGAAAAAAATGTAGAACAGAACCTCAAGCAATGCATGAAATCTAATTAATGATGTTGGTTCTGTGTATGAAAGTATAGATTCTAAACAGAAAATATCAGGTAAATTCACAGTAGTTTCTGCTCATCTATGATGAATCTATCTACTTATCTGGCATCTATTTCTGTGAATGGAATGTAAAAACAAAAAAAAAATGTTTTCATAATTTATTTAACAGTTGAGGTTATATTTTGATTGTGTGTGTGCACTTTGTTTTTGTCTTGCTGGCTTAACTTGGCAAGGAGAAGAAAAGGCGAAAAGGAGGCATTTTTACGGTTATCTGTAGTTTCTAGCAGTAGTCATTCAGAGAAAACCATCTCAGAGAGAACCAAATTCTGCTTCCTCCCATCCCCTATTGTACCGTTGCAAAAGTGTTCTGCTGCAAAATAGCTAATAATTTTATTACAAATGGGCTGCAATAAATGCATAATCCTGAGGTATGCATTTTTCCGCTCCAAAAAATCCCGATACCAAAATCATCATTTAACAAATACTTTCTTTAAGATGATAAGCAAGCACCACTGTTTTTACACTGGCAGATCTTGGCTTTTGCCTACCAATTATGTGATTTAAAAGTGACTTGCTGTAATTTCAAATAGAAGAGAGGGAAGACCTAACATAATTCTGCCATCAGAAACAAGGTACAGATGAATGGTCTTAAGTTTCACAATATTATCTAGATGTTTGGTGTAACAGAGGATTGTGTACGTGTCAAACCTGATTCTTGTTCTAACTCTACAATGCAGCATTTTGCAGTGTTCAGGATGGCAAACTCCCAGACAGTGAAGGAGAATTAAATTTTCCTGGAAGTTCTGAACAGTTCTATCAAAACAATCAGTGAGTAGACAAAACACAGATTTCCCCAGAAGGTCTTTCTGGTACCTGTGTTGTTTTTTTCTTGCAGTTTTGTGAATGGGAGCAAATTTGTCATTACAGATTGTGTGTATGGACTCTGTTCGTATCAGAAGGAAATTATATATTGCTTCATTTTTCCCACTTCGATATAGAGCTGGAAAAGTTTTGTGACTATGATTCTTTATCAGTCTATTCAAAAGACAACAGACTTGTTAGTGAGTTGCTGTCTTTTTGTTCTATAAAATAAAGTCAGTGTATCCTTTCATTCTAACAGCAATTGAACACAGAGAACATTTAAGTTATTGACGTTTTACTCACGTTTTCATGACAGAATTCATTGTGATGTGGTTTAAGCTGAAAGATGAGAGATTGGAAGGGGGAAAAGAATGGAAAAATACCTGTTGGGAAAATGTGTCAGCATATGAATTGTTGATGTTAAGGATTTTTAAATGTGCATTTTTATTTGAGCTAACAGATTAATAGATAATAGGAATAGAAAGACAATTTCTTTTTCAGCTATAAATTTTTATAAGCAAGTGCTAAAAATTGTACAGCAGAGTTTTCTCAAATGACTGAAGACTTTAAACAGTGATTATTCTCTGAAATTTTGTTTCAGGGAAATTCTGTGGAGGAGATCTTCCATTACCTATTTTGATTGGGTCCGATAATATAATGCTGAAGTTTGTTTCTGACAACAAGGATCATGGAACTGGTTTTTCTATGACTTATAAAGCTCTTACACCAGGGATTTTTCCTGGTAAGTCTAACTTATAGAAAGCTTCTGTGGTTTTTCCTAAGTGGATGGCATTACGAACAAGGTAAGTGTGCTTTGGCTGATGCGTGGCATTGTGGAAAAACTCAGATGCCAGGAAGAGATAGGAACAGATGCTCTTCAGAAAAAAACTTCCTGTTACTTTGCCTCTTCCCTAAATCCTCTAGCAGGATTTAATTTCCTTCTCCACTTACAGAAAGTTTTAGAAATTAATAGAATCAGTCACACAAGCCAAATTTCCAGTGAAAACTACTTTCAATTTTGCTCTGCAGAGTGGTTTATCATCACTAGGGGGCAGGTACAAGGGCCATCTCCTGAGTCTGGACAATACTTACAAAAACAGACACCTGTTGTTTCTGTTTCAGCAGCTTTTTCAACCAGTTTCAATCCTTTATGATCTGTAAGGACAGGGAGGAATCCCCTCTTGTGGGACTTGCCACTGCTTAGCAAGAAAGTCATACCTGCTGATTCTATATCTCCACTTCCATTTCCAAATAAAATTGGCAAATGTTCTTCTGACATGCCTGTGTCCTGTGCTTCTATCAGTCCCACACAGGTAACTCACTCTGCAGTACACTGCCTGTATCACAGGGGACGTGCTGTAGTCACCAATGAATGTCTCTTCTGCCTGGGAACAGATGAAAAAATTTTGTTGTGTTTTTCTTGCAGAAGGATTTGGCTTGCTGCTGTTTTCCTATTTCTGTGTGAAAGCACCACAAGAGGTTTTCTGGGTTTCTTTTTTTCCTCTTGTGTGTGTGAATAGTTTAATAGGTGCCTCAGTTTTTGTTTTTTCGCTGGATTTCTAGATTCTGGTTGTGAGTCCTTAGCTGTCCTTTTTGAAGAAGGAGTGTTGCAAAGTATGCACTATCCAGAGCACTACAGCAATCTGGCTGACTGTCAATGGATTATTTGTGCACCAGAGGACCATGTAATAAAGGTAAAGTATGTGCCCTTCTTGTGTTTGTGGAATAAAAGTGGGCATCATTTAGTTGACAAGAAAGTGAACAGCTAAAGCAAGATCCATGCAATATAAGTTTCAATAATGCTGTTGGACACACTTGAGAGAAATCCCTTTCTGCCCCAAAAGGCAGATAGGTTTGGACTTCTCCTTTGGGTACTAGTAAAACAGGATTTCCTGGTTTAAGTTTTACCACAATGCATTCTTCTATCCAACTTAATGTTACGTGAGGGGTCTGAATACCACAGAGATCAGACTTTAAGAGAATCCTTAAGAATATTAAAGACCTTGTTTAGAGCTTTGAATTTCACTTTGTGAATTCAACAAGATTCACTTCTTTCTTTCTTTCTTTCTTTCTTTCTTTCTTTCTTTCTTTCTTTC
>JAPSGF010000001.1:35901894-35970490 GCA_035772895.1 Perdix hodgsoniae
TCCTTCCCTCCTTCCCTCCTTCCCTCCTTCCTTCCTTCCTTCCTTCCTTCCTTCCTTCCTTCCTTCCTTCCTTCCTTCCTTCCTTTTTTTTTTTTTATTAAAAGCTTACATACCAGTCTTTTGAAGTAGAAGAGAGTGAAGATTGCTCTTATGATGCCGTTACCGTGTATGAAGATGTGGAAAAAGAGGAGGAAATTGGTTTGGCTTTTAATTTTGCCATACTTTAGGGACCTATTACTTCTGTGACTTTCAGTAGACTTCTTTTTAAGTGTAAACTGAAATTTACCTCCAGAGTCTCAGGTGTTGCTGCAGGTACTAGTTTCAGTACCTTGAAAGTACTTGCTTGTATTGGTTCTTCCGTTCCTCTTATGAAGATGAAAAGTCATCTAGCAACAGTTGTGTGCATTTACATTCTATATGGAATGCAGTCTGAATTCATGTCTATTAAAAAAAAATAATAATAATGGAGGGAGGAGAGGCATAAGGCTGTTATTTGTTTTTATAGTAATGATGCCAGGCAGAACAGAAAGCACCCAGGAATTCTCCCTTTCAGTATCCAGTTCTTCACTGAAGATGAATATTCATGCAATTCTTAATGCCTAGCTGGAGATTCCTTTGGTTTACATCAAAAGAAGGAAAGACTTGTCCCAGTCAAGTCCGATACTGGTACTAAGGTTAGGACTGGCAGATGTTAGTGTTTCAATGCTGACAAGGACACCCAAGTTTCCAATGTAATCTACATGCAGTGGCAACCTATGAATATGAGTGATGCCATAATATCTTGTGAAATAATGCCAAGAGTCTCTTTGTTCTTATGAGATAATTACTGAACAAACTGACAGAAATAGTAGAACAGTTGTTCAGCCTCTGTTGGCTTATCTGATCCTCTCATGCATTGTTTTGGATTTGTTTTACCTCCTCATGTAACAACTGGAATGCACATTCTGTGTATGCTCTGTTGAAAAAGGTAAATATGAAAAACTACATTTTAATCTTCTGTGAACCTTTGCTTTCTCATTTTTAGCTAGATCATGTGGGTTTGTCCTACCAGCGCCTGTTCTAAGCTCCTCTTCCATGATGCTGGTTGTCTTTCACTCTGATGAAACGGAGAACTTTGAAGGGTTCAGAGCTACAATCACTTTTGTTCATGTTACAGGTAATAGAATTCTGTAACTTGGGAGTCTGCTTCATCAGAGCAGCATAAAGGGCTCTGCAGTGAATAGTGATATTCAGAATGATTTTGCTCTGGGAGATTCTCACCTAATGCATTGTTTCAGTGAAAAAAAATCTTTATTGTGAACTTCTGAAGGATTGAACAGAGGACCTGTTGAGTGGGTAAAGAAAAACAACAAATCTCCCCCAAACCTCAGGGGTTTGTTTTGTGTAAAGTATTTTGGTTCATTTAAAATGGTTCTTTACTTCTACGTGAAGATGTAATAACGTAGATTCCTCAGATACAATTCTATTCCTTCCACAGAAGTGATTATAAAGGAAATAAAAAATATTTTGTAATTAAAAAATATTTTTCAGGACAGCCTGCTAACACATTTGCTGTTTTCATTTGCTAGATTTAGATACTTTGGATTCTGCTAGTGTAGAAGTATTTGAAAATACGAATATGACTGAGGAAGAAATGCAGGTTACAACAGGTTAGTCAACCTGAATTCTTATTTCTTCATGGGAATGTGAAGTACCTCTTAAACTGCAACTGAAATGCTGTTTTCTCCAAATGTTTCAGAACTGCAGTCTGCATTGTCTCAAGATGTTTCATTTTCATGCCAAGGAAATAAAAAGATGAATAGTAACATTTCTGTGTTTTAGCTTTCAAATGACAGAACCTGTTTTTCTTGTTTCCTTCAGCATCTTGAATTATTTAGGACAATACAGTGACATTATTTCAGCCTGCAAGTCAAAATACACACTGCTTTATGGAAGATGATTGCAAAGAGTGCAGGGTAGTTGGAATTAATAAACAGAGTTTTAAAACTTTTTGTTTTCTTGCCTCTAGTAGTTTATGAAGAATGGCATGTGTTTGTATTCATTGTAGATCTGAGACTAAAACTTTTGAAGTGCCATAGGTTGCTTTCACCTCCTCGATGCTCACCTTTGGCAAAAAGCACCTCCTTGTGCTATCTCTAAACGTGGATAATTTCTAAGGAGAGAATCTTTATGATGTAGAAAAAAGCACTGGGGGGGGGGGGGGGGAAGCCTGGAAGTTGTAGTGTGGCTCTTAAATGAGCTGTTCTTTGCTTCACCAATCTTAACCTCTGAAAAGCTTCTTGAGACATTAATCCTTTCCATTTTTAGATGATGTTTGTGGAATGCCTTCAAATCAGCCAAGGTTCATCTTCAGTAGGATAATTGGAGGTGAAGAGGCTGTACCACACTCATGGCCTTGGCAGGTCAGCATACAAATTTCAGATCAACATATCTGTGGAGGAGCAGTTCTTGACAAAGAATGGGTTGTCACAGCTGCTCACTGCTTTAATTCTAAGTAAGTACACTTGGATGAATCCTCTGGGAATGTCTGCATTACACAATGAATCTCTGCAGGGTACTATTTCTGCCCAGGGAGGTTGGCACAGTATTCTTTTGCTACACACAGATGTACTACAGTTACAGCGGCTACCTAAAAAATAACCTCCTTCTGTAGGCTTGCTTTTCATTCAGATCAGTTTGCAGAATATATGCCAGGATACTTGTCACCCATCAATTACTCTTGGATAACTTCTCTCTGGATCCTTTACAGAGCATTATTTCCTCTAGATTTTAAGAGGACACAGAGGAAGCATTTGTGCCCAGAGTTGATGCTATTTCCTTATTAGGAAGCTATCGATCTGTTAGTTCAGATCACACGGATGTTCTTCTGTTTTTATGGACAGAAGCCAAGAAGGTACTATGTGTGACTTTCAGATTCTTTAAAATATTTTCTAAAATGCAGATTGATTATTCTCCTTGGAGGCTGAACTGGCTGTTTTCCAGTTTCAAATGAATCACAAATACATTAATTTAAACTTCATATACTTTGGGTCTTAAGTCATTAAACATTTTCTTTTTTTAAATCCTCCCAGAATTGATGATAACTCAGTATTCTGATTCAATTTTTAAATAAGTTGCAATTACTGAAAATGAGGGTAAAATTTCAAAAGCCCCAGATGCCAGATATGCTTAGATATCTATATTTTCTGTTGGAACTTGAAATGAAAATGCTGTTTTGAAATTTGGACTTTGGCTTTTAGGTTTCTAAATATCAATTTGCAAAATAGTGTCAAGAGCATTATTGTAGTGTGTTGACAGTACGGCTTTAAGAGCCATAGTATGGAGGATTTCTCTACTGCATGTTGCAATCACGTCAGAATTTGTGTATGTGGCTCAATGTGATTTCATCAGGGAGTTATGACAGGCTTCCAATGTGTGAGACGGTTTGGTTATGAAAATTTTGATGAAATATTTCTGTTGCATTTATTCATATCATTTATTTGATGACATGAGTTACTGTGCTTTACGTGTTATCCATTTTTCTCTTTGTGATAGAGACCAGCACCATCCCTGGAATGGTGCAGGCCATGATGTGGAGACCTTGAGTTCTGCAACAGGCAGCCTCAGTCTTCATAAACCTGATCTTTCTCTTAGTTCACTGTTTGAGGAATGCCGTGGCCTCATCATAAGAATGTTTCATGCTCTCCTGAAGTCAGTGAGATTTCTGTTGATTTCCATGGGAGTGTTAACCCAGGAATATATAGGGCTTTCAAACTTCTTTTAGATGGGGGAGATTATAAGAGTCTTGCATTTTAAGAATGTTGTTATAAGAGCCTGAGAATGTATTTACCTTTCCCCTCCCCCCCCCCCCTTTTTTTTTTTGAGGGAACTATACAGAGACTTATGGATGGTGGTCACAGGAATTCATGATCTTACAGAGCAAGAATACAGACAGGTAATTTAGGTTCAGCTTAATAAGAAAATAAAAATCAATCTTGCAAAACTATTTTTAATGTAAATGCACCTCTCAGATTGCTTTTGATGCAGCAATCTTCCAGCATGAATGCTGGTTTTAATCTGCACTTGCACAACAGTTTTAATGTGACTGCCAGAGAACTTGTATCAACACAGACCTGTGTGTTCATCAGTAATGAAATCTAAACCTTGGCATCCCAAAAGGTGCCTGGGTGAAGAGTATATTGTCTCTATTATGAAGATAGAAATAATAAGGGCACAGTTTTCCTGTACTTAGACTGTACTCCTGTTTTTCCAAGACTCTCCTTCTACACTTGCTGAATGGAGTTTCCTGCACATTCCCTGATTCATGTCTGAGAGCTTGACTTGTTAATGTAAGGAAGTTGGTAACTTCAACAGCTGCTTTTAGATGTTTCTTTCTCCTCAAGCATCTTGCATATATCCTGAAAATTTATAAAACCAAAGGCTTAAATTCCCAATTCCCAAGTCATTGAGCAAATGTCAATGTCTTTACTTTCCTAGAAAAGATCGGTAAAGCAATATATTGTACATCCAAGCTTTAACAAGACCACTATGGACTCTGACATTGCTTTACTGAAACTGGCTGAGCCCTTAGAATTCAACCACTATGTGCATCCTGTGTGTCTCCCTACGAAGGAAGAAGTGGTTCAGCCCTCCAGTGTATGCATTATCACAGGATGGGGAACACAGGCAGAAGGTATGTAGTCTTTGCCATTTTGAGGGTTGAGCAGACTGTGGCTGTATTTTGTAGTTTGTTCCATGTTGCAACATGAATTCTATCTATACTTTTGATTCTTGGATTCCTGGATTTCACTTACGTGAGTTCAGATGGTCTTGCATGGAAATGAGTAGAAATAAAGCAGTCAGTTTAGATTTAGACCATTTGAAAAGGAGAAGAGTCAAGAGCCTTAAATAAGCAAACTGTATAAAATCTAGAGATAGAGGAGAGTAGAGGAGAGCAGTCCTGCTGTACTAGAAGAAAAAAACAAAGGGAATAGGAGATATTTATCATTCTTTGTGATAAAAGGTGAGGCAGGCATTGTATCATCAATTAATCCTTCTGCCAGTTTCTAAAATGTCTTTTATTTCAAGATAGGGAAAAGAATAAAAAGTTGCATCAGCTGGAAGTTCCCATCTTGATGCTTGAAGCATGTCAGACCTATTACATAAATCTTCCAAGTAGAGTGACTCAGAGAATGATCTGTGCTGGGTTTCCTCTGGAAGAAGGCAAGGATTCATGCACAGTAAGTGGCTTTCTTATATTTGGGGTACAGCCAGATGGATTCTGAAAAGAGGAGTATTGAAACCTCACTATGAGCTGTTTTCTTGCAAACAGGCTGTAGATCAGGCATATCCAACCTGCAGCCATCGCTGAGCAAGAAATAACCAGCACTGTTCTATTAACTCTGCCTCAGCTGAAAGCAGGATGGGAGAGTGCAGTGCAGTGCCTAATCATGTTATGGCATGGCAAGTTGGCATGTTATGGTATATGGTATGTTTTATGCATGGCTAAACACCGTGAGCAGCTTAGACCTATTTTTGCCAAAGTTATCATTCAAAAACATAAAGAGTGCTTTTAGATGGTAACCACTTTCCTTTGTCCTTGTGCAGGGTGATTCTGGTGGCCCGTTAGTTTGTCCTTCAAAAGATGGCTCGGGATTTTACACCCTTAATGGAATCACTAGCTGGGGCTTGGGCTGTGGAAGAAAGAGCTACCCAGGAGTATACACAAATGTTGGTGTTTTTGTGGACTGGATCAAGCAGAGCATTAACAGTAGTGGTATGTATGAAAACAAACAAAAACAATTAACTGACTCTTTTGGCTATTGCTAAATACTTTGAGGCTATCATTATTATTTATTTGAGGATACCATTTTTATACTTGGTGTGTCTAGCACTCCCTGAAATTTAAGCTGTTTAAAGTATATCTGGTGAGTGCTCAGAAGTAGGTGAATCTAAATCAGTAGTCACTTCTGAAAACTTTATTGGTGTATTGTTATTCATATCTTTTGTGTTTCTCCTTCTGATAAATAGTGCTCTTCTATGAAAATCACTCCATGATTTTCATTACTGCTGCTTTGCTGCCACGTTTCTTAAGGCTAGCAAAGGTGAGGAGGTGTGAAA
Organism: Perdix hodgsoniae; assembly: GCA_035772895.1. NCBI lineage: Eukaryota > Metazoa > Chordata > Aves > Galliformes > Phasianidae > Perdix > Perdix hodgsoniae. The sequence goes on from JAPSGF010000001.1 coordinate 35,907,994, forward strand.
TGACACGTGGCAACAGTGAGTCCACTTTCATAAGTATACTGACAACCTTTGATGATCTTTGCAATGTTTATCCTGGTTTTTTGTTTGCTTTTTTCTTTCTGTAGATCTGCCCGTTTTCATGGTGTAACTGTCAAAAGAGCAGTTGTGATGGACTACATTGCAGAACGCTTCCAAAGTACAAATGTCACTAAAAGCAAAATGTGGTGAGAGCGTATTAGTTTGTGACTGCTGAAGAAGTCATAGTGTAGCTAGCTGATACCTTGATTAATTTACTGCTTGTTTTCCTGAATTGATACCTCAACTTTACATGTGTGTTCTTGGGATATACATAAGTTACTTACAGGTTTCTGACACTGTCAATCTCTACTAGAAGGAAGGATAGGTCACCACATATTGTATGTCAAGCATGCACTCGAGTGCAGCCCTGGAGAAAACAAAAATCTATGCAAAATAAGCATGTATGTTAAACAACTGAAGTCAGTTATCTTTCCATAAGGTCAGTGAGAGTGTTGGCACTGGCTCTGAGGGGGCCTAGGCAGTGGCAGTACATCTTTAAGGATCAAAAGAACACTGTCCAGTGATTAGTCATGTAAATCAATCCAATTGCTTGGAAAATATATTTTAATATGCACAAACGATTGTCCTTAGAAGCCTGATCTGACTGATTTGTGTATCTATTATTAGAATGATTTGACTACATTATTTGCCTGTTACTGTAACAATTTTTCTACATCTAATTGGACCAAACGAATTTTGGTACTTGGAAAGCTGCCACCAAATGCAGAATAGACATAACTGTTCAAAACTGCCTGGGCTTTTGAGATGCAAAGAGTGTTCAGTAGGAGAGCCTGGGTGACTTGCATGAGCACCTTCTGGTCTGCCTACCCGGTGGAATCATCCATCGATGTGAAGCCCCACAAACAAGCCCAGCTTGTGCGTAAGATTCTGCAAGATTTTCCCATCTTGTTAGATCAGAATTCCAGTGAAAGGCATTTTCTGGGCATTAAGTGACTTGTTATCAGTGTAGGGAATTCTACACAGTAAGGGCTGTGCTTGGTGCAAATACTCATCTCTATGATCCACAGCTTTTCAGTAACCTGGGGTATTGGGAGTATGTTTCTCGTGCTTGATCTAAAGTTTCCCTTGCATCAACCATGATCCCACTTTAAGTGTTTTATATCAGTTACGTACAATAAGTTATTTTAGGTCCGTTAATCTTAGCAGCGGAAGTATTGACAGAAGTCCAAAGGAAGCCTCAATGACCTGCTGAACATTTATAGTGTGGTGTTGCTATGTCTGTTCCAAATTTCTGTATTGAAGAAAAGTTGGTGTTTTGATTAAAAAGTAACATCAGCTTTTCTGGATAAGAAAACTTCCTATTTTAGCAAACTGCTTGTTGTTCAAACAGAGGTGTTAAAAAAGACAGGTGGTCCAGGCCAGCAGCCTCTGGCAGCGTGCAGTAACTGGCAAATGTCCTAATTAATCTATCTGTATAATCAAAGACGTACTGTGTAATTCACATACTTCAAAGTGAGCACATCTGCTTGTAAATTAGCAATTTGTTTAATGACCAAATGGCTGCTTGCACTAGAAATTGTGATGACAGGCTCCAATTAGATTTGCAGGCTGTGCTGTGCACAGCTGTAGTGTTTAGAAACTAGATCAGTATCATAGCATAATAGGTGATGTGAGTATAATCCTTTGATTCAATGGCCTGGAAAATAACTAGAAAGGAATTAAGATATCTTATCTCTGCTGATATCAGTGGCAAAACATTTTGTGTCCAGATGTAAAGCCCTCAGTACAGGAGAGATGTGGACCTCATGGAGCACATGAGGGCCACAAGAATGGAAATACTGCATGGGAAGAGGACAAATTCAGATTGGTTTTCAAAGATGCATAAGGCATAGCTATGTTATTGACAGAGTATGCTTGTTCCATCTCTGGGCTCTTGGAAGGGACTCCTGAAAAGGAATGGAGGGGAAACATCCTTTGTGGTTTTTCATTGTGGAAGTTCGTTGTTGTTTGGTTCTGGGGGGAGCTGCTGTTTGCTGATGGCATCAAGTGTAACTGTGCTGGAAGTTGGGGTGCCTCATCTATTGGATGTGGTTCTGTTTTACTTAATGGGAACAGGAGGACTTAAAGTACCTGTGAAGTTGTTTTTTTTCTGTTTGTTTGTTGTTCTGCTTATTAAACAAATACAAGAAATAACTAGTTAAAAAAAATAAATAAATGCAGAAGCAAGAAAAAGCAGTGATGGGGGAACTGCAGGTGGTATCAGCTGCACTGCTATTGAATGCAGTGGACATATGGATACGTGCAGAGCCAACATCACTTAAAATGCCTTATGTACGTTAGGAGCCCTATCTTCCTGTATTCGATTTGATTGTTACAGTACTTATTTTTACTTGGCTGCATGACGCCGACCTTTTGCATTTCTGCTAGTGCCTTCTCAAGTCATCTCACGTCGCCGTTGTTGTATCTTTCTAGGCTATTGAAAGCTGCAAGGATCTTTATCAGTAATAGAAGCGTGAACTGTTTTGTGATGCAAATAAAATCTGATAGAAGAAATTAAAAACAATGCTTTCGATCGAGTTAATGCAACGGAATTGTATTTTGGTTTGGACTCCGTGTAAATGTTGGGTCCTCGCCCACCCCCCTGTACCTCCCCTCCTACAACCCCCTGCACAGGGACCACCCCAGTGCCTCTGCCTCCAATCAGTTCCTTGCAGGAAAGCTGCAACCCAAAGGTGGGCTGCTGCCGTGAGATGTCAGCAGGGCTCCCGGAGTGCTTAAAAACCTGGACGCGCACCTTTTGTCTTGTTCTGTGTTAAGTAAAGACGCCTTCTTTGTAACACGGCATTGAAGGGAATTTTCGGACTTCAGGCAGGATGTTTCCGTATGAAACATCCTACTTTTACCAAGATCGTTTTGCTAAAAGCATTTCTGCTGCTGCTGCTTCTGCTTTTGCTTTTTATGTTCAGGTCGATGCTGCTGCTTGTGAAGCTGGGCGGCGGCAAATGCTGCGTTTTCATTAGCTAAATCCCCAAAAGCTGCTATCTTTGGTTGTGAACCTCCCACTGCTGGCACGCGCTGCGCTACCTGGCTGGCAGGGCCGGCTCGCGCTGTTTACAGGGCGGGCAGCGCGCGCTCAGCGCCGCCTGCTCTCCGCTCTGCCGGGCACGGGGGAGGAGCGCCGTACGGGCGCGAGGCAGCGCGAGGCGGAGCCGGGCGGAGAGCGGCGGCGTTGGAGCGGCTGGCGGCCGCGAGCGCCGCCATGGAGCCGTTCTCGGTGAGCGGCCGGGAGCGGGGCAGGGGAGCGCGGGGGGTTCCGGACGTTCCCTGACCGCTGCCTTTCTCCCCGCAGGGCGTCCCCGTGGTCGTCGCCGTGGCCGCGGTGGCCGCGACGGCGCTGCTGCTGCTGCTGCTCAGAGGGGCGGGGCGGGGGCCGGGCAGCCCCGTCACGCTGCGGGACCCGCAGGCCAAATACCCGTTGCCGCTGGTGGGCAAAGAGGTGAGCGGTGGAGCGGCGTTGCCGGTGGGTCGCTGCCGCGCGCCTTCGAGTCCTGCCTTGGAGTTCCGTTAAACCCCGGGCTTCCGCGGAGTAGCTCCGCAGCCCGCGTTGCCCTGCCCGACCTTTGGCCGCCGGCGGCGCGGCTGAAGCTGCGGCTGTAGAAAATCCCTTGAGCCTAAAACTCAGCGTTGCGTAAAGCTGGGTTTGCAGAGCCATTTCGGCTGGTCTCGCCGGCCCCCGGCTGCGTGCTAACAAAGGACGGGCTCCTCGCTCACGGCGTGGGGTGGAGCCTGAGATCGACGGTGTGTTGGCTTCGTTTTGAATCTCGTGTTTTTTTTAAATAGGAAATCAGCCACGACACTAAGAAATTCCGGTTTGGGCTCCCTTCTCCAGATCACGTCTTAGGATTACCTGTAGGTAAATACTTAAAGCATTTAAATACGTGGTTAAATACGTTTTGAGAATGAGTGTTCTTAATTTCCTGAGGTTTCTGCGTGGACATTCGGAGCTCAGCGAATACTGGAGCTGAGAGCTGCACCCTCCTGTGGGAGGGAAGCGCCAGCCAGGTTTCCCAGAGTCACATTTCAGATGTTCTTTGTGCTCTGTCCTGCCTGTGGGGTGGTGTAGTTCAGAACTAGAAGGGGAAATTCAGGGGAAACTGAAGCAGGCTGAGGAAATTAACCCCGCTCCAGGTACAGGCGAAGGAGGTACCTGTCTGAGCTTTTTAATACGACTTACTTCTGTTCTGCTTTTCTCCAGTGCCTCGGTTTGTCAGGTGCCCTCAGGTTTCTGGCAGACGCAGTCACACCCACAGATAAGGAATGGAATTCTTCTGCCTGGAAAGACTGTAACAACTATCCCAGTGGAAAATTAAATCAGAGGTGTTGCAATGTTCAGAGCCATTTCTGTGCACGCACTGAACTTGGATTGACAGATACATGTACAGCTTTGGCTTATTGTCTGCACTAGGAAAATCATTTCAGACTGGGATTGGCGCGGTCTTCTTTCTCATACTCTGAAAGTGCGATGGCATTGAACCTTGGACCTTGAATTAATGGTAAATTATGCAGAACAGTGTCCCTGGTTGATATGGCAGATGGAGCCTTGTTCGTATTGTGCTGTGTTTGGCAGCTTTCTTGCTGAATGCACAAGTTCCAGTTCTGTGCTGTGGACGTGTCCTTATTGCATGCAGCTGATCAAGCACCAGTCTTTCTTCAGGTTCTCTTTAGGCTTGTATGGGATGTGGAATTGAACTAACCGTGTGAAGTTGGCAAATGATAAATGCTTTGGCACGTGCTGCTTTTTATTTGGAGTTTATTCTTAAGAAATTAGGAATATGATACTGGAATTGTACAGGCTGGATTCCTGCCTCCTACTTTTACTAAGATTGTTTTGCTAAAAGCATTTCTGCTACTGCTGCTTCTGCTTTTTGTTTTTATGTGCAGATTGATGCTGCTGCTTGTGAAGCTGGGTGGCAGCAAATGCTGCGTTTTCATTAGCTAAATACCAAATCTTAATACAGAACAGAGTATCCTACAAGGCAGGTACCCTCTGCAGCCAGGCTGTGTAAACTGGAGAAAAAATATAGGAGTTATGGCTGTGAAGATTGTTTTTTTTTTTTTCCAGCAGTACAGATGTGGTGTGAATGCATAACAACACAGGATAACACAAAATAACATCAGTTGGTGAAAGCCAGACTTTCTAGCCTGGGCCATTTGTTTATTACCTGTAGCAACCTTAGCATAACAGTAACTCCCTGGAACTGAACTAAGAAAAATTTACCCTTTCCATAATACATACAGTTCCATAATTTCTTGTGGTTGTAGAAAAATATGCACTTCTTGTGCTGGCTCTTATTTGAAGGTGAACTGTCTGAGCATACATGTGCATGTGTGTGCCATGAAAATAATAATGAGTTATACAGCTTTTTAAAGGTCATTTTTTTTGAACTAGATGCAGTGGTTAAGACTATGTGTTTTATATACCATTTGTATTGTACAGATTAACTCCACTGTTGTTTGTGCTTGGTGGCTTACAATACATGTTTTTCTCTTTTGTCTTCTTTGCCAAATAAGATTTTGAAACCAGGTAATAAAAAAATTGGATTGTAATTCTTTCTCCCTAGGCCAACACGTTTACCTTTCTGCAAGAATCAATGGTAATCTGGTGATCCGAGCCTATACCCCAGTTTCCAGTGATGAGACAAAAGGTTATGTCGATTTAATTATAAAGGTAAATTTTAATTTCCTTTATTACAGATGAATTGCTTGCTGGGAGGAAGGAAACTACTTCATTTTAGTGAAACAGAGTTTATTTTAATTGGTTGCTTTTCAGATAGGATGACTGCGTGGCAAACTCACATTTGCTCATGAACAGTGAGTTGTGTATCTGTTGCATGTCACAGAGAAATAGTAGAGGTGAGGGAGGTGGAGAAGGGAACTGGCAGTACTACAGGAACTTCTCTGTTTTTGTGTGTGGTTTTACTTACTTATTTTTCTGTGTGTGCAATGAACAAATAGCAGTTGTTCTTTCCCCCCCAGGCTGCCTTATGATGCTATTAGTACTTACTGCTGATACCTGAAAGAGGGAACATGTCAGTAAGAACTGTCTTTTGTGACTCAAGAGAGAGTGCAATTATATGTCTGTAAGCATCAGAAGTTGTGCTAATGGGCTTATTGAGAAAATAGGATAAAGAAACAAGGACAATCTTACAAACCAGGGGATGCTAGATGATTTGATCCCAGGACTTATGGATTTTCCAGCTGTTTTCTAAGACAGTTTGTAGTTAGGCAAAAAATCTGAGCTTCTTTGTTTTCTCTGTTCTTCATGTTACGTATACGGTGAATTGTTATTAACTACTTAATATTTATCATGCATCTTGAAAGACTGAAATGCTAGCATGTGGCTGAAAGGTCACAACAAGAAAAGATGCAGTAATGCTATTTTCAGAAGGGGTGATTACAAAAATGGGGGTAATGTAAGGTTCTTTTGGAGATGGTGAAAGGAGGGCAGAATCTGCTTGACACATGTTATTACTAGCCTGGCTGTTTGCATAGGGTGTCTTTCTTACTTAGTCTGCTTACTGTTGCACAGCACAACAGATAACTGAACAAAGAACTGTTGCAATCTTTCTTCCAAGTGGTAAATGTCAGACCTGCAGTGCTGTGTATATCATTCTGACTCTATGAAAGCTAATGGCTGATGTCATAGAAATGGTTGTTTTTATAGGTTTACTACAAAAATGTGAATCCTAAGTTCCCAGAAGGTGGGAAGATGTCCCAGTACCTAGACAACATGAAGATTGGAGATGTTATTGACTTCAGGGGGCCAAATGGACTGCTTGTCTACAAGGGATCAGGTACTGTGACATAAAGGTGGGAGAACAGAAGGGAGGAACTTAAATAGTTACTACCAGAGGTGTTTGATAAACTGTGGTTTGCAGAGAAACTACTTTGAAAAGTAGGAAAAAGAAAATCTATGCTTTCTGATCTTCCTCAAAAGCCCATCAGAGTTGGTTGTGATGGGAAGAGTACTTAATGTTTACAGAGTAATAGCTGGTTGTTGTCTTACTCCTGGGACCATATAATTAAATCTGAAAAATCTGCTGTTGCATATTGCTAAGAAGGCTGCACTGCAAATCCCTCAGATATAGACGTGGAGAGAGACGTTCCAGATACATGGCAGGTTGTAGTCTCAAATGCCCTCTGAAAATCTTGGCAGTATTACTAAATAATTTATTAACCGCCAGTCAACTCCATTTAGGTATTAAATCAGGTCTGAACTGGCCGAGAGGAAGTCATATGTCCAAAGAAATAATCTTCTTCGAAGATGCTAGTAAAAGGCCAAAGGATTTTGTATTCATCTGGACTGAGAGGCACTGTGCACTTAATATTCCTGCTTCAGAGGAAACAGTGCTCAGCACTTCCCTGGATCATAGCTTTTTACAATGAATAATACACTGATAAATCAGTTATATCTCAGAGGACTTGAGTGATGTATGTTTTACAAACATATCTTTCAGCTCTGATTTGGTTGCTATGAAGAGTAGTAGCTAGGAGAGCTGGTTACTAGTTACAGATTTCTTTAAAGATTATTGGACTGTGTCCAGTGTATTTTACGTATGGTATTTTTCCTGGGCTTCTCTCTTGGCTGAATACAAACTGTCTGATTTTGTGACAGTGTTCTCAGGTGTAGAGCAGCAATCAGCAAGGTCTTACCACAGGACAATAAAGGCAGTCACCTAACTGACTGCAAGCAGCACAATGATCTTGCTAACTGAAAACAAAAGACAAAAATGAAATTCTCGATGAAAGGACGCAAGGCTCCAACGTATTTGATTATCTTTGTGGCATCTTGCTTGATGCTGGTTTAATACAACTCCTTTGAATGTGGACACACAGAAATGGCTAGATCCATGGTGTAATGAGGATGATGAAGGTGGCCTAATAAATCTGCTTTTCTGTTGAGGCTGTGGTTATCTTTAGCTATCACCAGCTTTAGCAGTTGCTGAGTGATGTAGTCAGTGATAAGAGAATTCCTGAGTCGACCATAGATGATCCTGGGTAGCTGGGAAGATGTAAATCAGTCGTTTGAAGCTAAGAGTGTACAAAGGCTTCTAGCCTTTACACTCAATGCTGTGCTAAGCATATTAAGCATGTCCAGCAGATCTGCCCTAATTGATTGGTAGGCAGTAGTAATGCATTCCCATGGAAGTTGTATCTGTTTTTGTTTAGGAGTTAATGTGTCTATAGGTTTTGAACATTTCTTCTAGGTACCTTTCTGATCAAGCCTGATAAGAAGTCTGAAGCACAGAAGAAGTTTGCAAAGCATCTTGGGATGATAGCTGGAGGAACAGGTACAACTATTCTCATCACGGCAAATGTCACTCTGAAGAATTAAGCTGTCTTCATGGATGCTTGTGTGGAGACTAATTGTGGTTTTGTTTTAGTTTTAATCTATTTGGAACTTCTGCATTTGGCACAGAGTAGAAATTCAGTGTTTTGTAGCCCTGTGCAAAATAAGCTCCCACTGAAGACCAAGTGAAGGCAGCAAGAATACTGAAACTGCAGCTTTGTGTAGATTGAAGTATTTGCTTTTTTTAACTGCTTTGTTTTGAACAGGAATAACGCCTATGTTGCAGCTGATCCGTCATATCACAAGTGATCCTAAGGACTTCACAAAATGTTACCTTCTTTTTGCTAATCAGGTAAGTGTGCTGATGCATCTATTTGTCCTTTAATGGCCTGCCTTTTTTGCTGGCTTAAGTTTTTGAAGCTGCTTTGACACAGAAAATACTGCTCTACATGCTTCAGATCTTCCAGTGCCTGTCTGATCTGTAATTTCAGCTGTGTGTGTATGACAAAATGTGATCTGAGATGGCATATTTAATGTGAGCAGCACGGATAGGACCAGGAAGTAGTTACTAAATAAGTTCTTATTATAATGGATTAAAATGATTTAAGAAGGAGAAAGTGGATTAGAAAAATATCTGCAACTATTTATCAATATTGTATGGTGCTGTTGTAGTTCCAGTGATATTTCAGTTGTTTTGAAGATGGCTGCTCATAGTTTCACCTCTACTCCCTAATTCCTGTATTGGAATAAATTGTGAATAGATCATTATCCTCCTGCTAATCTCACTCCTTGACTGATTGCAAAGTTACAGGCCTTTGTTCTGTTTAATTCTGTTAACCAGGGTTAACAGAAGCTAATTGTAATTCAGAAGTTGTTCAGATTGACATCTTAAGAACTGTGTTTAGCTGACTGTTAAGTCTCTTACTTGGTTGCTCTTAATCTGTAATAATGGTAGCCTGTCATGCAAAGGGAAAGTTTTAATGAGTTACCATTGCATTTGTCTTGTTGCTTGCTAGGTAAGCTCACATCAGGGGCATCTTAAGATGTTTTAGAGCTAAATAGCAGTCTCATTTTGCAGACAGAAAAGGATATATTGCTCAGAGCTGAGCTAGAAGACATTGCTAAGAGGCATCCTGATCAGGTCACGCTCTGGTATACACTGGACAAGCCTCCACAAGGTAGGCTACTGGTACACACTGGATGTATGCTTACTCTTGTGAAAAGCGCTGCTGTTTTCATAACAGCAGTATCTTTGTGTTGGTAAATCAGTTTAAAGTACATATTTTTATCTTTTCTAGAGTTTTCCAAATGTGTTGAGTAGCATAAGTGTGAACAGTCTGTCCCTGTACTACAGTCCTGGGTGATATTTCTCTCCTGGAAGAAAGCCTAATAACTTCATGTTTATTCCTGACGGATATCTAATTTGTTTAAAGCTGTCATTTATTCATAGACGTTCTTGTCTGAAAGTCTGTATAGCCCCTTTTCAGGCAGATTCTTGTTATCCATGTGCTTATTGTCCTCTTTAAAAGGAATCACAAGTTTTGAGCGCAGCAAGAGATCTATTCCTGTCTCTGCTTGCAGTGATTGTGGCATAGCTTCAGCTACTTTGCAAGAAAAACATATGCAGTTTAAAGAGATTTCAGACTATACAGAGTCAGATTAATAGTTTGATGTGTTTGTTTCAGATTGGAAGTACAGTTCTGGCTTTGTCACTGCAGACATGATTAAAACCCACCTCCCTTCTCCTGGCAGTGAGACGCTCATTCTTATGTGTGGGCCACCACCTATGATTCAGTTTGCATGTCAGCCTAACCTGGATAAACTCGGCTATCCCAAGAGCATTACATTTTCTTATTAATGGTGATGTCATCCAGCTCTTTTTCTTAAGTAAGTATTGCATATTTTCCTACAGGAACGACTGGTATGTGATTATGCAGCATTTCTTTATTCTGTGTGTGTGTTTTTTAATGGCATGGTTTAATTTCTGCGAGTTTTAACTTCATAGTGACCTTTGACTACTAAAAGGCTGAGAAATTATTTTTCAATTATGTGGGAAGTAACTAAGTCATAACTTAATATGAAGTGTTACCTGCAGTTCTAAGAAAAAAATGTGTGTAAATGGAGAAGCATGACAGTGATAAAATGACTTGATTGTTGACATGGATATGGAACTTGGGAGAGGGCTGTAAAAACTGAAATAGGATATGTGAGCACTCTAAGTGATGAATTCATTCTGGTGAAGGAGAGAACAAGGAACAATGTTTTCTCAAAATGCTGTTTTGTAGCCCTTTACAAGACTTTAAGCAAAATGCCAACAGTATGCCACTAAAAAGCGTCTAATCAAAATTTAGGTAACATTTAATTGCTTATTACTGTAATAGTAATTCTCATTCATGTGGAAGTTACTGAGGAGGATCCTGTAATGTCATGCTGTCTTCTGATGGCCCGAGTGCTTGTTCTTTTGGCCATTCCCTTTGCTTAAGAGAAAGCATGGCTTCTTCCTTCCTATTGTAAGCCTTGCTGAGTTGGTCTTACATTCAGCTGTAATTTGAATATATTTACCATGTAGCATTGAATTTTTAGTCATCAGTGCATACAGTACTGCATATTCATTTTCAGGAGTTAGTTCATGCTGCAGTTGCTGTAAGGTCTGAAAAATCTCAAAGACAGAAGACTTGGTTCTTCAGTTGCAAACAACTGTGCTTACTAAATATTTTAATTCCTCTGAAGCAAAATAAACTGTCTAGTAATTAAAGCTTGACTTAGGGAACTTGTAGTAATAATGCAGAGAAAGTCATAGGCATTCACAACTGTGATTCTGTCACTGATAAGAGATCAGCTACCTCTGTTTCTGTTAGAATCATTCCACAGTCAGGAAGTAATAGAAGAATATTCAGAATTTATTCATAACAGTCAAAGGTGTAAGCACGTATGCCTGTGTTGTAACTAGAATTTCTTACTATATTAAAAAAGAAGATACATCAAGCTTAGCACAACACTACAGTGAGTTATAAATACTCCCACAAAAGAAAAAGGGAAAGCTGCTTGGAATGGCTCAGTGCTATTAAGGCTGCCCCTGCCAGAGCAGCTATAGTATTATGACTAGGATGAGTCTGATCAGTTAATCCAACAGGATATTTCATGTGTCTGTTAGTATATGGCCACAGTAGTGCTGATTGCACTACTACACTGCAAGATCAGAGGGGTACTTGACTGGCATGTTTAGTTTGTTCATGTACAGATTCATTTGTCATTCTTTTGGATTTTTATTTATTTAATTCCTCAGTGACTGAAAAAAAAAAATAGCCTTAATTTTAACATTTTGGGCATAGTCTGGCCAGCACCTGAGATTTCCCATTTATTTTGGAAGGTTTGTGGCTAGGAGTAGCTTACCCTTGGGCTTATATTAATAGATAAACCAACATCTTGTAGCAAGAAAGGATGAAGTAATGCAAACCATGCATATTAATAAAAAGCCTTTTCTTTCCAGTTGGACTCATTTCTTTTCTGGCATTTCTCTGTAGAAGATACAGTGTTAGTTATTAATTACCTTATTAATACATAAAAGGCATGTGCTATCAGATTGCACAAGCAGGTGCAGCTGTGAACACAATACTTTCACCCTTGAACTGCCCCTTGTGTAAGTAGTCAGAAGCTGCATTTCCCTCTGTTACAGTACTGCTGTCTTACCTACCTCCATACGATAGCTACAGATTTATTCTGTCATGTGTTAAAAAGAAACAAATTTGCTTTACTGTAGTACTTGATGTGCCCTAGTCATGTTTTCCATGTGACAGAGCAATAGTATTGATTTCTCACTGCTAAATAAAACACTGTATAAAAATCTGCCTGTAGCTGGAATGAAAGGAGAACCGAAAGTGTAAAATAACATGACCAGTTCTCGTGCAAATATTACAGCTTCTACTACCAGCTCCAGTCCTGAAGGCTGTTTGCAGGCATATGTTTAATTAACTTTAACAATGGAGAAGAAAATACTGTTATAATCGTTCCTTGTCTTCCTGAAAACCTGTGCTGCATCTTATATCAACTAGGTATTATGCTGAGAGTGTTCTCTCTGAACTGTGTGGACTGTTCAGAAGGCTTATGAGCACCCTGATGCTTCCACATGTACCTCAGTACTAACCATTGTAGACAAAAACAGGAAAGTACAGAAAAAGCCCTATCAACAGGTCAAGGCCTACAGTTTAAAGCAATCGCACTGAACATTTTGTTACAGAGTAAAAGTATCATTCTTGTATTTTAGTTATATTTTGCATTAATTATTTTGGTTGTGCTTTGAGTTAGCTAAAGATTTGTGAACAAGCCATCTTGATTGTCACCTTCCTGCAAGGGCTTGGTGGAAACTCTTACATTTTATTTTTCCTATTCTAAGCCTTGCTTATTGAACAACAGCAACAAAAAAAGGGCAGGGTATGTTCTAGTGCAAGGGGTGAGAGTCATTCTATGGGAAAATATCTCTGGCATGACTGCAGTAATAGTGAGCCATTACAGCCATCCTTGCCAGCACCTGTCTGAATTGCTAGGTGGTTCTAATTAGTCCACATGGTATAATAGAATATTAATGATTCCTGCATTACAACTTAATTATAAAAATTAAAAATATATATATAAAAGACTTTTTCTATAGCAGTACATAAACAAACCATGTAAAAGATGATAAAATATAAGGGTAAAACACACTGGCTTTCCAGACTCTGCATAAGAAACAACTGTGTAGCACTTCTTTCAGCACTTCTTTTACATTATATTACATAGAAAGAGTGCAGAGGAGAGTTACCTGTGAAGTGTTGCTCTGCTAGCAATACTAAATACTATGTGGTGTGTGTCACTAGAGGAAAAGAGGTAAAGCTTTTCTGTACCACAGCATCAGGCTTCTCCTGGCCTGGCCCAGGCAGGCATGAGGTATTAGTGGTCTTGGTCACGCTGAAATATCATCTCCAGTCTTCTAAGGTAGGTGTTAAAAATCTGCTGTCATTTAGCATTTCATCTTGGCTTAACATTGTCTGAAAAAAATCACAGCAATATTGAAACAAGTAGACATAGAGGCCTATAGTTTAGAGAAATCCAACTGTAATGAGGTCAGATTCACAACAGAGGGAGTTAAAGCCACGTAAAATTAAAAGGAATCTCCTGAATGGCTGCTTTAAATAGCAGAAGTAGAAATTTTCACACAGATGTGCATGGCACTGTTCATATATCTTCAGTCAATTGGCTAATTTTCAAAAAAATGGACCAACATGGAGTCAGGAGTACACAGTGATTTATTTCCCTGTGATATTTTCTCTCTCGTCCATCTTCAAGTCTTACCTCTTTGCCAGTCTTTGGGAGGGATGCCCCTTACTGTGTCGCAGAGATAAAATTGGTGAAAACTTAGAAGATGCTGAAGTGAAACTTAATTTCTAGTAAAAGTGATTTTGTATTTTTGAGTGTCCATGCATACGTATAGCATGCAACCACGCTATAAAGGAGGTGCATACCAAGAGTAGTGACCCACTTACTCTTAACCACCGCTAGCAATACCCAAATTTCGCTGAGTTGTAGCAGAATACATTTGTGACTTCAAAAGGAATAAAATTGGTACATACCGTAAGATTGCTTATGCCTTGAGAAAAAGCCCCTATTTGCTTTACTGTTCCTTCTGAGTGTTCCATCTGTAAAAGTATTCAGCAGCTAATTCAATTCAGACATTATGTGCAATATTATTCACTGTACATGCATCATGGGGAGGTATCTCTGCCTTGACAAATGGAGATGCTGTACTTTTAAAAGCTGATTTCAGCACATTTCCAAGTTGCATATGAATAAAAATGTCTCCATGCTATGAAGTGTATGCAAGTGCATTAACAAAGGATTAAATCCTGATTAAGAGAACTGATTTATGGAACCTGATCTGTATTTTAGACAAGAAAAGGAATAGCATAACTAAATATAAATGAAGAGCAATATTTTCCAGAAGATGAAACACACAATTCCAGTAACAGAACTGCCTCCATAGGCAAGCAGTAACAGTCCTACCTCTGCTTACACAGAAAGGCTATCAGCACTAGGGCACTGAAGTTTTGCTGTGTGACCACACTGGAAATCAGGCTTAAGTTAAAGGCCACTCTCCTAGTGAAAAATAGAATATTTCTGTGAGGCTTGAACAGCTCTGCGTTGTAAGCTGTTGGCTCAGGCTTAATGCATTCCCTTTCAATTCTTAATTGTGTAAACGGCTGTCATACTAAATTAGTGTGTATATTTGATTGTCAGGGCTTGCTACAGTCCCCATGTAGGAGCAGCACTTCATGTTTACTATGGTGCACAGTAAAAAAGATAAGTTAGATAATGAAAACAAATGAGATGTTAGATGCAGTAAACCATGCACATGACAGAATGACTTCCATAGTTAGTCTTAGCAATTTTGTGGCCATTTTCTCACTGAGTTGAAAATGTTTCACTATGGTCACTGGAATTAGAATGGTGTACCCCAGCTGCCTCTGTGTGGGTCTTACATGTTGTCAAGTCCACACAAGCCTTTGGCAGCTCCGTTTTTCAGGGTTTACATTCCTTTACACGACAGCAAAGTAGAGTAGAGTTTGGTGGGTTTTGATTTTCATTTATGCAATGTCTGGACACAGTTTCATTAAGCAGTTTGCTACTAAATGACAAAAGTGAATTATTTAAGTGTTGGTTTATTAATAATTTTGTTCATTACTGAGGCCATTGTTTTCATGTATACTGTTTAAGCCTAACTACTTCCCATGTACATAATGAAATAATGCAGTTGGAATCCTTAATTAATCTGTTAGAAATCTGTGATCCGGTTGTACTTTAATATATAACTTGATAGTTCTGTACAAATTAGTCCAAATAATCTTATCACATTAAAAACTGCTCATATAAAGAAAAAAGGTGTGTGTCACACTCAGGTTATGAAAGCCAAAAGTACAAAAATCTTCTGTTTACTGCAGCCTCTACCTTAATTACCAAAATACACTGACTGTGGTAGTGTAAAGGTGTTAGGTTCCTGAAAAAGGGCTTGAAGATGAATGAGTTCATTGTTATGTTGATGGGGAAAAAAACAAACACCACACCTTGACATTCTTAGTATAGAACTCTTTCAAGTGTCCATAGCCAGTACTTTCTCAATGAGTTCATGCAGATACGGCAAATACTGTTATATGCTAACATTTGATTATTTGCAAGCTTTGGAATGCAGGAAGAGGATGAGATGAGAATGGCATCAGTCTGTTTGTCCCACCTGATCCAGTTCCCTATCAGTGAGTGGACTAAGGGCTTTGTATCCAGTGTAGTTCTTCTGAGTACCATTTGTAGCACCTGGGTTTGTATCCATAGGACAAACGTAGTCCGTTGATTCATCAAATTTCTTTTTTCTCAAATTTCCAAAATGTGAAAATCCAAGTTTCTTTGGCTAAAATAAAAAGAAAAGTTTTAAACATGAAAAATAAGGTTGTTCTTTAAACATTCCAAATCCTTTCTTTTTGATTTGTTTATGTACTGTAGTCCTTCAAGTAAATAGCTTTAGAACTATATACATGGAATTGTTTTAAAAGTGGGAGTGATGGTTCATTTTAAAAGATAGCTTCAAATTAAATGCCTTAGTATCTAGAGTTAAGAACGATGTAGCACTGCTTCCAGAACAGATCTTTCCCCACTCATATATGTATGTTCTGTATTTTCTTTATGAGAAATGAGAGAGTAAGGCTGAGATTCTGTAATATCTCATTTCCAAAAGCAGCACATACCCGAACTTTGGCAGTGGTGGTCAGAGGTGTGTATGCTGTTGACTCCGTTATGTCCCTTTTTTCTTGCTGTGTCTCTGGCCCAATTAATACATTAAAATTGGTTGTTAGGTGGCGTCGCAGTAGGGTCTTCTGAGGTGGAATATTCAGCAGCATTGCCAGTGTGTCACCATTGAAGCGGGGTTCAAGAATCTATTAAAATAGGGTTTGTTTGTTTTTTTAATAATATGGTTAAATATCTGCAATAGTAAATCATTATGGTCCTTAGCAGAGGGATTTCTTCATTCCAGCTGTCTACATTAGACATTTTTTAAGTCAGCAGTACTATGACATTAACTAGGTTTGAATAGGAAATGTATGGAGTTGAACATTAAGAAATGCAGAGTGTGACCAGAGAAACGCCAAATTATATTTATCATCAACAAGGTTTTTTGAGGGATTTTTTTTTGTTCTACTTTCTTTTTTACTACTGTATTATTATAAAAACAATCTTAGTACAATTTTTTTCTATTTATTTTTTTCAAAAAATCTGCAGCACATCCACACCACAATATTTCAGAACTCTTGGCTTTTCTAAGCTACGAATTGTATTTTGAATCAGAAAAACTCTTCTCAGGCAAGACAGATGTGAGTTTAAAACAATTATTTCCTGTGGCAGGGTGTTAGCATAATTTTATTAAAGGTGCTCCAAGGAACACTCAGCAATACAGTAATTTCCTCACAGTACAGGTTGTTTTCTAATGTACTACTGTTGCTGTTAAACATACACAGCTCAGTATTGATATCTTAGCAGTTGTTTGTCTATTTACATTTTCTTTTGTAAAATTAAGATGTTAAGATGATTAAGAACAGGTACAGAACTTTTTAAAATGCCTGATCATGCTTTCATTTTGCAAATGTCTATTTGCATTTCTTGCTATGTGACCAGAACAAAATAAAATAAGGTTTGCAATACAGTCTTGTCAATTCTTCGTAGATATGTAGTAGGATGTTAAAAAGAATTCTTACAATGAGGCCACCGTGCACTCCACTTCCTCGGAGGTTTGGTGCATATTCTGCCAAATCGACTGATCTGAGCCATTCCATCACTCTGTGATTGGACCACTGCACTACTTCAGAAGGTGGAACATTGCTCTGTTCAAGTAACCAGAAAAGATGATGAGAATACAGCCTGGTCTGTCACAATGTGTTCACAAAATGAATCTTGAGTTTAGATGACAACACTGTCCCCTTTTCAACAAAGAGCAGCATTTCCTCTGCCTGTTCAAGGCATCTCTTAAATATACTCTAATCTGGTGATTATATATAGTCTGGGACAGATTAGACCTATGTACTGCATCAAATTCTGAAATAATAGAGTACACATGCATTATTAACAAGCATTAGAGCATTATTAACAAGGCTGTAATAGTATCACTAAGAATAAGCTCTGGTAGGTAGAGTGAAAACAATATGCAGTCTTTTATAATTCAATTAAGACAGCCAAAAAAGAGCATTCGAAATAATTTGCTCAAAAGTTGAATGAACATAACTAAGAAAATAATTTTAAAAGAAAGATGCATAAGGTTCAACTAGTAAGTAGCTCAATCACTTGTGAACTGAGCAGGTTTTTATTATCAGAGAGGACATGTTATACATCAGATCAGGAATGCACAGAGCTACTGATTTAGAGGCAATTCCCCAATAGCTGTGATTGAGGTAATATTGTTCATGGAGTATAATAACAGAGTAATTAGTGCTTGTTTAAATGAAGTTACTTAAACATACTTTTACCTCCTCAACTGGTCGTCTGCGTAGACAGTGAGGGTTAAAACTGTTGATGTGCAGCACATGAATGGCACACTTAATACTCAGATGATGCAGCTGACTGGTGACTTTCAGAAAGAGAAGGTCATTCTGTAAAGGAGAGAGTCTTTTAAGCAGCACAGAATACATTCAAAAATAAGTACTTTTGCCAAGAAGAAAGATTTCAAGCTTTGTATGCAGTTTTTGGTTTATGGTATTGTACCATATTAATATGGTTAAAAATGGAAGGAAAGTTTATAACCTGTTAAATAAAACCAAGGCTCATGGGTAATTTTTGACCTGATTAAGATTGTGCTGCAGTAGGATCACAGAAGCTAGCAACTCATACCTGGCATGGACCAGTAGAGATCATACTGCTATGGCAAAGGTTCTGCAAGCAGCTTAGACAAGGTTCTGTTTTTGACTACTGCTAAATTGTGTTATTGTGCTGTGATAAAAACACAAGAACAAATATTTAGTTATCCAAACCTGGGCAGGGAAGCTGTACAAGTACCTTCCTTTAAGAGGAAGTTTTTTCACGGAGAGAGTGGTGAGGCACTGGAACAGGTTGCCCAGGGAGGTTGTGGATGTCCAATCTGTGGAGGCATCCAAGGCCAGGCTGGATGTGGCTCTGGGCAGCCTGGTCTGGTGGTTGGTGACCCTGCACATAGCAGGGGGTTGGAACTAGATGACCATTGTGGTCCCTTTCAACCCAGGCCATTCTATGATTCTGTAAGTAAACATAATGCGTACGTGTATTGTATTGTTTGCTACTAATTTGATGAGAGCTGTACAAGTTACCGGATTTGTTATTTACCTTTAATTTACCTAATGTTGTTGATAACTTAGTGAGGAGAACAAAACATTCCAGAAACTGTACGTAAAATAGGTCATTTTATTGTCAATGTGTTTTGTGACATTGAAAGAAAAACATCTTGCAGAAGTCAGCTGTAACACTGCATTACTATTCCTAAGGTGCATAAAACAGGTAATCTTGCACTAAGCAGTATACAGAAGTTCCTACCTGCACTGTTTCTGGTTTGCAGAAAAAACTGCAATTCTTTGCTCACTCTGAAGTTCAGAGTTTGGCAAAAAAAGAGTTTAGCTTACCACAGTTAAGTACTGCAACATTCTCCCATCAACTCTGGACTCATGAAACTGGTCTTTGTACTGAGGTAAACCAATATCATCAAGCCAGCCTGTAGATAGAAGAACAATGGTGTACCCAAGTCTGTATCAGTGAGAATGAAGCCAGATTCTTCTGAGGCATTCCAGTACCTCATTCTACCTATTCACTTTCCAAAGGACAGCCTCTTACTGGGAATCTCAAAGCAATTCCCAGCAGCCAGTTTTGTCAACAGTATCTCTGCTGTATTTTAAGTATGTACTTTCTGCAGTGTAATTTAGCTCTTGCTAGATCGAGACCTCCCACCCCTATTTATATTCCTTCTCCCTCAAGAAGGATGGGCTGCTTGAGACACGTGCATGTTTCAGCAGTCACTGGCCATCTTTTTAAGAGCACTAAGTTTAAACAGGACAAGTTGTTTTATAGAATGATGATTTTTGTGTTGTTCTGAACATTCAAATAGACAGTTTTATAGTATGAACTTTCCATGGGAACTCTACTGTTCAGATTGCAGAGAAGTTGTGGAACAGTTTGTGAAATGTGGATGCCATCATCAGATTATTACGTATGTGCTTTATAAAGTATTCCACCCAGTGCTGTTATACATTTGAGATTGTACCGAATGTGCAGATAGACCATACGGTCATCGGTTTAGAGAAAAATTCATCAGATGATTGCTCTGAAAATACTTAAGTTTTTTAATTCCTATTTCACTATATTAAAGAAACACAGAATTTTCTGAAGAATTTTTCACTTACGTGTCACCCAGATATGATCGAGTTGTGCAGACTTCTCATCTTGTTTTGTGTTTATTGATTTAATGGCCAAAACTAATTTCTTCCTGTGCAGGGGGTGCTTTATTCCCATTTCCTGTAATAATAATCATTAACAAATAGTTTGCTTTGCCTCTGGCTCTCTTCATCTCGTTAAACATCTATGAAAACATTTCAAAAATGTAGAACTGCCTATTATTGGAAGGGGCCTGGTTATACAGAAGCAACTGGAGTTTGCTTAAGAGAAACAGGTACAAATATTACCTTTTCCATGTCCTGAGGTGTCGCAGTTAACAGTGTATGGCCTGAAGTCACCCACTGCCGCGCAAAAATGACGTACTGCCCAAGACCGAAGTCCTCAAGCCAGTTGCAAACTCTTTCAGTACTCCACTGAGCAAATGGAGCATTGTAGTCACTGAAAAATAAAAGAACTCTTTGAAATTCATAAAGGAAGGATAATGGAAAGACCATCACAGACTAGAGGAGATACTACGGGCCAAATCCTAGCATGCTTTATCCTGTGCAGTACTCAGCCCTAGCAGCCATTCTTGCAATACATGCTGTGGTATGAGTATCCCCTTAATTTGACTGCTTAGCTTCCTCTTCTGGTCATTTGGGGCAAGGCAGGAGGAGAAGGATAAAAGTTTTGAATTGAAAGGGAAAAGGACAGAAAGAGGTAATTGCTGAATCTTCATGTCTGCAAATATTCCCACAGGAAGTGATGAGAAATTTTCTGGTGACATTTTCGTGCTGCTGCCTGCAGTTAAGGGAATGCAGATAAGCAAACTGCTTGGACTATGCTTTCTACCAGAGAAATTCTTTCCAGTTGTGGAATTCCATGTGTAATTAAGTGTAATGCATATTTCACAAAAGGAACATTTTACTGTTCAGTATGTTTAACAACACTATATAATAAGATTGCAAAAAAAAAAAAAGAGAAAAAAAATTACCCAGAAAAGTTACCTTTTCTGGCCTTTGGTTTCCTTTGATCTGGATAACCGAGGTCCAGCTGTTGCACGAAGGCCACCCCTTCGAAACTCTGCCAAACCCAGATCGTCTGCAGGGAAGTTACCAGACTGAGTTCTTCTTATTCTTTCAAAACAAGAGCGCCAAGACAGTACTGTCAGTGTCCAGCAGCAAAGTGTTTCATATGGAAACTATAATGACAGCTAGAAACTGTGTTAATCTTCCCATAGAGCACAAACATCTGATTCAGGCAGCAACTGATGAAGTAGCAGGCAAACATGGTCTAGACGTATCTCAGAAAAGAAAGAAAAGCTTTGCAAAGCAGCCATGACCCTTCAACTCAAATAATAATTCACACCAGAGGTCAGACTTGTAAATGGCTGCAGTCCTGAAGTAGATAAAAGGAACACAGTAAAACTTGGTATTCTCAATTGTCAGCATAATTACACAGGAGAATATATTATTTCTTCCAATAGCATGGCACTCTGAACTTTACCATCCACTTTCCTCCATCCATTTATATGAAGAGACACACCCATACAATCAGAGAGCTGCCTTCCCTCCTTTGCCTGAATTTTATTTTAATCTTGGTGTATCTTTTCATGAGAACTGAATGAACTCTCAGTTTGAAATGCTGTGATGAGGAACTAAAAAGCATTATCTTACTTTCCCCAGATTTTCTTGATCCCTTTTGGACTCTTTCTGTTTTCTAGAGACAGTGGAGACTGTGGACCTGAATCCATTCCCAAAGAAAGAGGCGAAAGATCATCTGAAACTACTGTACCATCCATGTTCTCTGTTTCTCCTGGGTTAACAACAGTAATTGTCAATAATTAGTATAAAATGTGACAAGATTGTTATATGGCAGACTAATACTTAAATTAAAAAACCATAATAAAGTACAGATAGCTATAAAAATGTTCTTGCATAAAAATAATCTTAAATAAAAGACTAGTTGTACTTTTGATACAAGAAAAGGGTATTAGAATATTGTAATTTCAGTGTATTTTAAAACCTTAATTCCAGATCTTGATCTGCTGTTGCGTTTCTTATTTTTAATACCAAAGTTCATCCATCAAAATCAGTGGGAATTTTATTGTCGACTTCAGTGAAAACAAAATAAGACCAAGAATAAATATCTTTACAAAAAAATAAATCCCATCTGAATGCTATACAGCTAAAGATTTTATTTCATTTCAGTACTACACTTAAGGAATTGAGTCTGGATTGCCCACTCAGTGTTAGTATTTTACAGAGAAGAGGAAGGGAGGGAAAAAGGAAAGGAAAAAATAAGCAGCAAAATTCACATTAAAAGTTGCATCTTGTTTGGATACGATACCTAGCACGGGTGCACTGACACTCCTGATGCGATCTTCAGTCCCAAGAAGCAGAAAGTCAGATGAAGAAGCAAAGAAGATACAAAACACCAGCAAAATAAAGTTACAGAAGAGCAAAGTAGTAAGCTAGTAGTAAGCTAGAGTAAGTAGTAAGCTATTAAAAGCAGAAACAAAAAGAAAAGAAGCTGTTATGCTTGACATGAAAGGGATTGTGCACTGGTGTGCACAAGCCCCAGGAATCCCGGACCAGTCATCTTAAAGAGATAGGAATGATCATTTATATTTCATCCATTCTTTGGCAACTGTAACACATGAAGCACGTACTACTGAAATAAAGCAATGTCTAAAACCACATCAAATTTCTGTGAAATACAGAACTGGAGGTATAATGAGTTTACTGCATGTGGAAGAAACAAACCAGACTCTGGTAACTCAGTGCTTTTAAGGACTCATTGCTTGTTTCTAAAATAACATTCTGCTTTACAAGATTCCTCATCCTTTGATCTTGCACGTAAAAGACCTAATAGCATGGCTAATAAATGATCTGCTGACTATTAATGAGGAACTACAACATTGTGATCACAGAAAAACTCCAAAAAAAACCCCAACAAAAACCAACAAAACAATCCATCAGCAATCTATTGAAATCTTCAAGCTATGCTACTTACCAGCTCTTAGGACCACGTGGCCTTACCAAACAAATGAAAAAAACACGACCAATAAAATCCACAAACCCACAAACAACTGTGACCCCACAACAATTAAAAGAAAACAGCTTTTTTCCCTGAAATGCATACGTTACTGTTGGCTTTGTTTCGTTGCTTTATAAGAAAGCATCAGCAAGCTCAGGATCATTGCAAGTGGCCAAAAAAGACACATTCCTATTGTGAATGTTTGGATCACCAAAAATTCCAATTTTCAGTAACAGATTGGTTGGCTTTTAAGAACACAGCCTTCAAACAAAAAAAAACAACCAACCAACCAAACCAACAAAAAGTCCCTTCAATGCACTGTCACTGGTATTTGCGAATTATAACATCTGGTGCAAAAAGAAAAGCAAATGCTCTCAAGTAAATCCAGCCTTTATTATCTAGTAAACTTATCTAAAATACTACATTATTATATATAATACTATATATTGTTAAGGGAGCAGATCTTCCTTCACTGAATCACCTGAACAGCTCAGTCCATTCATGTAACCCAGCAGGTTACACAGTGTGCTATTTCCCTTGTTAGTTTGCTTTTTTGGCTCTTCCATAACCCCCCTGCTGCCTCTGAGAGGCACAGATACATACTCAGGCCCAGGATGCTGTTGTACTCAGTGTCATTCATGTCAGGTGAATTTGACTCATTATATGTTCCCTGGTCTCCATTCTGCGTGGGTCGAGGAAGTTTTCCTGGCAAAGTTTGATATTTGCTGCCTTTCACAAGTGGCTTACTCTGTTGATTTGGTTTTTTTAAGAGGAGAAAAAAAAAAATCACTCATTGCATTTGCAATCTGGCACACAATAATTTAAAAGTTTAGAAAAAGTATTTTGCAGTTTACAGTTCTAAATGACACCACCACCATTCATGTTCCTTTTTTACAGATATTCAATTTAAATCTAATAATCAGCTGCCAAGAAGTTCTAGCTAAGACCCAGCTTTCTCTTTCCTTCTTTTCCCCTTCAGCCAGACTGCAAATTATATCAAACCATAATATATACTGATTATTTCCTAGTTTCCTCATAAATGTTTTTCTAGCCATCTCTGCTTCCTTCAGGACCCTGACACCACATAACAATTCAGTCCTTCCAAGGCCAACTTTGATAGCATAAATGCAATTAGTCATTTCCTAGCCCATTCTTTGCTCTGTCACATTTTTCCTTTACACTTCACCCAACTGTGTTTTTGCCTTACAGCTGTGTCTCAGTTTAAGTCAAAGGCATTTTGATAACTCAAATTTGGTCAGACATTTTGCCCACCAGTATTAATGACATACAAGGAATCAACAATGGATTCGGGCTACAGAAATTTAACTTTTGTAAACTAAGACTGACAACAATAGAGAGTTTTTTTTTCTGGAAAGGAAATGAGCCTGCACCTCCAATTATGGGAGTGGTGTACATTCATCGTGGAATTTGAAATAAGCACAAAAACATTTAGTATTCCCCTATTTAGTAATGTCATTTAATTGTTTCGAAATAT
Organism: Perdix hodgsoniae; assembly: GCA_035772895.1. Taxonomy (NCBI): domain Eukaryota; kingdom Metazoa; phylum Chordata; class Aves; order Galliformes; family Phasianidae; genus Perdix; species Perdix hodgsoniae. Next base: position 35,932,299 of record JAPSGF010000001.1, read on the forward strand.
CTCGATCAAACTTGTCTGGAGCAGGATAATACATAATTACTGGTTTATCCATTCTTGTTTCAAGGCCAGAAGTGATTTACCATCACAGACCAGATCCTTCAGTTTTAGGGTTGTGTGTCAGACCCTGCTCCTGTTTTGCCAACTGCAGTTTCACAATTGTCCCAGCTTGTACCAAAGATTACACGAGTAGAGAAACTGCACACTACTTTCATCAAAGATTAGCATTGTGTTTTCTGAAACTGACTGACGTCCAACCTTAGATACCCAAAAAGCTTGGTTGAATAAAAAACACCACCACCACCACACAGAAAATAAAACAAACAAACAAAAAAACACCACCAAAAACCAAACAACTCTTCAATCCTTACCCCCACTTTACAAACATTTTAAAAGGGAAAATGAAAACACAGCCACAACATCTCAGCAGATAAATGTTAAATGAGTTTACAGTTAAGATACCTCTTGTTCTACAACAGGCTGTACTGGTTTTCCATCTACATACTATGGAGTTGCAGGAAGAGTAATTTCAAAGTTTTGTGGAAAAAAGCAACAGACAAATGTTAGTATTAATATACATACACAAAACATCAATTGTAGCTTGATTGCTATAGCGATGCTATTGAATGCATTGACAATATGTTACAAGGTCTGATATCTCCTCATTTTCATTATGTATTTAATATTATAAGCATGGGTTCAAAAGATTACAAAATTTGTGCCCAGTTCACATTCTGTTATTAAAGGAATTTCAGTATTTCTGGGCTTCTGAGGGTTTCCATTGGACTTGCATTCAGCTGGGAATGTGACATTCACATAACACTTAAAACAATGTGAAAGTGAATGACATAAGAGAACATACGCAATGCTGTATGTATCCAGCTGAAACTATTAAAAAAGCTGTGATAGAAATGAAGTGTTTAAAAAAAAATAATCAGCATGGAGAGGTCAGAGACACTTGAATGTTTCATCTTATTATTGCTGGATGTAATTAAAATTTGAGTCATTTTTTTTCTGTGGAAAAAAAACAACTCTAGAAATGGTGCTGTTAGCACAGGTTCCACTGGACTCAGTGAAAAAAGCAAATTCTGGTGCTGGGTCAACAAAACAAATCTTTGATTTGGCTAACTTGTGACTAATCCATATTTAGTCAATCACTCACTTGCATAGGGAGGCCTGTTTCACTAAGAAGCCTCATGCCTAAATGAAGGCACATAATTTAAGTGCCCTGATGAACATATGGTTGTGCCATATCTTTGATTTCAGCCTGATCTTATTATAAAGACAAAGTTCTTTCAACTGAAGACAAAAAAAATTTATAAGTTATGAAAAGAAAGCAGACCTTCATAAATGCCACACGGAGTAAAGTGTTAGTTAGACAGACATTCAGTCTGTCCTGTGTGTGACCACACTCAAATGAATGCAACATAAATTTCAAACATTTTATTTGGTGATTATCATTTGTAGACATTTAAGAACAAATTTAATGAAATCTGAAGTAGTAAAACAATCATATTACTAGGGAATATGGTTATTATCCTTTTTAAATGGCATTACTAAGTATGCATAATTTGTGTTAAGACTAGTTTTGGTACAGAAAATGTCAATAATTGTTTCACAAATGTTATGTGTAGAAAAAGCTTCAGTGTATGTAACAAAAACTAAAACCTCTGGACCATAGCATAATGAGACTCTAAATTGCGAAGTCTTAATTCTGGAATTAAGCCATAGAATTAACAGCAGTGCTATTTAATGAAAACAGCATTGCTACCATCTTCCTTCTTCAATAATGCCATTTATATCAGAAGTCAAAGTTAGGGAGTAACATTCATAGCTATGTGCAAACATTCACAAAGAAATCCTATGTGAAAATGCATGCCCATTCTCTATACTTTTTGATTGCTTTCAACTTCTGTTGTCTTAACATTTCAGCAAATAGGAAGTCAAATTTATTTTAAAAACACCTTTCTATAAACAGAATGTTATACAGTTCAACAGAATGGCTCCTCATTAACAACACAGTTATACTTCTCATAAATACTTTTATCATAGAAATTCTGAGTACAAAGAAACCAACCTTTTCCAGGGATTCACTCTGCAAGTCTTCTAAGCTACTTGACTTTTTTTTCTGTGGAGCCCTTAAAATAATAAGAGGCAAAAAGACCACAATAAATACAATATAATATGTTTACATCACAACTCTATCATGTCAGCTGTTGTATATCACAGTTTCTTTGTCTGACAGATAACTCACAAATAGAAGGTTTGTATCCTAAAACCCATAGTACTGGGTTTAAAACATAGTACTGAATTAGATGAAGTCAGAAACATGAAAAAGACTTTTAGTCAACAATGAAAGGCAGCAAGTACAGTGACCACATTCAAACCATAAATGATTTTTTAGAAGCTCTGAAGAAAAAGCAGATGTTGTTAAAGCTCTGCAAACACCATGCAATATTAAGGGCTTTTAAAAAGATTTTTAAAATGCAAGGAGAAAAGTTGTTTAAGAGCAGACAGGACTCGATGCATCATTTAAGAAGATTAAATAACTTCAGACTTCAGACAACCTGCACAAAAAGTAAGAAAAGCCTTGCCTGATTTCCGTAGTTTTGTGTGTCACTGGAGATAGCAGAGCTGGTGACAATTCTCCTGAAGAGGCCTATGCAAAATAGAAGTTTCATTGCCTGTAACTCTGGTTTCTTCATCTGAACCTACAGTGGTTGCCCAGAGCTGTGGTGTAAGCCCGTCCCTGGAGACACTCAAGGCCAGGTTGGATGGAGCTCTGAGCAACCTGTCCTAGCAGTGGGTGCCCCTGTTCACTGCAAGGGAGTTGGACCAGATGACCTTTAGAGATTCCATCAAATTCTAAAGATTCTGTGATTACCAGTAGGCAGAAAAATGTAGCAAGGTCCAAACCCTTGTAGCAGTGGTAATGCAGACAACAGAGAGACCAAGACAAACAACTTGAATTTACAGCAGAACCTGCTTCTAAAACATCTTTACTAAGTACCTCTGCTTTAAATAATTCTCCTTGAGGATTACTCAAAACATTCAACTTCCTTAAAGTTGCCTCAAGTTCTTCTTCGCTGCCACCAGAGACAATTCTGTCTGAAGAGCCTGCAAGCATTAAAAGTAGAAATGGAGATGAACAGGTAAAAATACAACATTTAGGACTGTATGTAGGCTATCTAAATACTAGTTTCTAAATTCCACTTTTTGACTTCATCTGATGCACATAGTTCAGCAGCCTCTCCACTCTACATGCCTCCTTAGGGCTCTGACTTGTAAGCAAGTTGATTTGTATTTGAGCAACAAATGTAACACTTATAGTCATCTGTTGTGCTCTGCTCGGAATGCGTGAGCTGATTGTGAACCACACTTACTCACAGTTTGATGTTCTGAGGCAAGATCAAGTTGGTATTATTTTCTTTCTCACACTATGTCACTTTATAGGAATTATGTTAGATGTCAGATGTATCATAGAGCAGTGTCCTACACTCATTTTGAGGATAAACATGTAAACATTTTTTTTTCGGGATATCTCGGAGTGAAACAAGGTTTTTATTCTTAAATTGTCAGATGTAAGAGGAGGGAAAGGGCAACAAAACTTATGGTATTCATTGCAGCTCTTTTTATCAATATGTCATGTACAAAGAAGAAAAACGTCCTCATAATAGATTCCTTGTGATGAACACAGTATAAGCAGCATGACATGAAGAGAAAAGTACTCCCAGGTGGCTGGCTGATGGCTAATCACTACTGCCATTCCTGAATTGAGTGGTAGTGTAGAAATCTGAACGTCAGATGCGATTAAAAGACCAAATCTGCTAAAGTCTCCCAGTTTCACTTCACACACTGTAAAAACTTGCTATTTGTTACCTAATGGTCATAGACATAAAGCATCTCGCAAACAAGGCCTATCTGTATACTTTAGTTCATCTGCAGGAGATCATTGAAGTGTCATTTTAATTTTGAGTAATAGATTCTAGAAGGCGATTTAATGCAATCTAGCAAGACTGCTTTAAACTCGTGCCATTACCTAACTTGACTGAACTATCCTAACTGTTCATGTGTCAACAAATTCTTTGTCAGCACAAGCATTCTGCTCAGTCCTTTTCACCCTTTCTGCTATAATTCCTTTTCATGCAACATCTACAACCCTTCGCTATATGGATGTAGGTGTTCTGCAGTCAAAATCCCTTGCCCCATTGAGGTGTATAGAATAGTATTCTAAGGAAAGCAGTGTTGACTTTGGATTGCCTTGACACATAATGAAGTAGAACTGCAGAACTTCAGACCTGACAGATGAGCAGTTCACACAGCTGTACAACCAGAGCAGTCATCTCATCAACCATCATTCTTTATCATTCAGAATCATAGAATATAAAACACAAATAGCAGCAAAATTAGGCTCAAGAAGGAAATTACTAGTAACTGATGTAGAAAAAATTTAAGTAAAGTCTTACGGAATTCAGTGTCTCTGAATATTAATGTTGTAACTATATCCTCAGATAGCCTTGATTTTTTTTTATTATTATTTTTTTTTTCCACTGACCACAGGCTAAGAACCAAGAAGGCAACCTCTACCAGCTAGAGACAAAAACATACAAGCCTGTTTAAGCAATATTGTTGCTCTCTCTACTCTTACAGTCCGCCAACATGATACAAAGGTATGGATAATGAACTATAAAGAATTATTCATGTATATTTTAAGGGCAACAAATAGTTGTCATAGTGGATGCAGTTTTTAAAACACTCAGAACAGGAAATTATTCACAAGACATTTTACCTTGAGCTGCAATCATTATCTCCTTGACCCTCCTGTACTGGCTTAGCAGTAGCGTTAACTCTTCTATTCGACGGTCCTGTGAATAGCATTAAATGAAATTTAGTTGCATATTTTCTGCCCTAATTGACACAAGAAACCATGCTTAGAGTTCTTGAAAAAGCTGTTGAGAGATATTCCCTTCAGGAAGAATATTTTATTTTGCAACATCATTGAGCATAACACCTCTGCTCTGAATATTTATGAGGCTGTGGGTAAACCATCTGACAACTAATTTAAGCACTACATTATCCAAATAAATGACCTTTATTTCCCTGTGAGTATATCCAGGTATGAGGTCATAAAAACAACACCTTATGTTCCCTTCAAATGGTAAAATCTCATACAAACTTGGAACAATTTTGCAAAGCAGTGATGCTACATCTTATTTTCTAGATAGAAATTCTAGCTTTTTTAGTGCTTGAGATACTAGATGCTGTCTCACCGATGTTCTCCATAATTTACATTGCTCTGTCAGATCCCCCATTTACTGATGGAAGTTTTTAGGGATGTATGTCATTGTCATTACACCTTCATTATATATGAAGGTGTTACCATCAAAGGAAAAGCTTATTACCTGGTTTATTATCATAAAACAAGAATTAAAATTTTGTCAAGAATTTAAGCAGGGAACAAGTACTACAAAAATAAGGAACACTTTATGTAATAACGTCAATGGTATCTGAAGGTCTTGCACTTGAGTTGCCCAATTAACAGACTAACAGCATAGAGGTTATGAGAGACCAACGCCGTATTTGCTATTTCAGTGGGTTTAATTTTGTGTCCCCTAGTTTTTTTTATTACTCCTCAAACCTCTTTTTTTGTTTTGTTTGCTTATAAACTCATCCTTATTTTAAACCTGGCCACATTTTATTAAAAGATTTTACTTTCTTTTTATATCATAATCTGATCTGGGCATACCATTGCAGTTCAAATCAAGTTAGGAAGACTAAGAGCTACCTGAGATAAGCAAAACTTAGAGCCTTTCTTGCTCTAGCACAAAAGAAGAGATTTTGTTCAAAGGCTTTGCTTTCTGCTCTTCTCAGGAATCCCATGCACCTAACAAGCTCTGCAACAAGTTAGGAAGGACAGCCATGCTTACTATTACAAATCAACCTTCTGGCACAGTCCCATGGGATAATCCAAAAACCAGGGCACTGTCACACTTAAGGAAAGCAAGTAATTGAGATCTTTACAGAGATTCAAAATCATGATTTCAGTTTTGTTACATAGAAGGAAGATTATTTTCTCACCTTTTCTTCGTTTGCAGCCAATAATGATTCCATTCCTATCTTCAGCCGTTGTACTTCTTGATCTAAAAATGTGATCAGAAAAAATCTTTCCATATATATAAACCCAAATGGTATCTATTTTGCAATATTCTCCCCTATGTTATAACAAGTAACCCAAACCATGTAAATTACTACTAATTTAAAGCTTTTGAAAAGCTGAACTATTTGAAGTGCCACAGAATATGAACATTCTGGGTTTGCTTGTAACAGCCTACACAGTGCTTGGGAATATTTCATATTCTCAAGTTCCCATAAAAAAAAAAAAAAAATTATTATTTTCATATTCTCTAATAAGGAAAATTTGTAAAGATTTTTTCTTAAAATATCTCAGTGTAAATAACTGAGTTAATGTCTGCATCAAGAAGTAATACATAATTGCCTTACACAAGATAGCAGTGCAGTATAGATTCAAGGTTATTAAAAATGTTGTAGTCAAAGTGACTTAAACTTTCTGGAAACTGACAAGGCAGTTAATGATGTCATCCCAACTTTGCTGAACCACATCCTTCGTTTTTTCTTTAGATAATATTCGTATCAGTTCCAACCTGTTTTGAAACAAGTGTAGATGATGGAGATAGAACTGCGTTGACATTAGAACAGACCCATTTGTTTCACAGAGGACTATGAAAAACAAATGTGGAAGGCATGAAGTCAGAGTGAGGTAGGAGTCAACGGCATAAGAAAACATTTTAAAGTGTTCTACAATTAAATGTTGGTATAAAACGTAATCAGTCATTTTCAAGAACTGTAATTGTTTTCTCTGATAGTGATTCTGAAAAATATGCACTTTGTAATGATTGCATTTTAAAATACGTAAAGGAACTTTGCAAGCATTTCTCTTTCAAAAAAGACCACTTAATAACACAAGGCATGCTCAGACAGCCAAATCAAAAACTGAAGCCAGCAGACAGTGGGCAAGCAATTGGAAAATGTTTAAAAAGCCACTACAAATCACAATGCTGCTTATTTCAGCTCATAAATACTGGACTTCAAAAAGACCTGGTGTTGAGGTATTGTTAAGCACGCAAAGCAAACTTCACTTAGAATATTTATAAGAATAGCAAGTATGGAAACAGATTTTTATTCAGACTGATTTTATTTTTTTTTAATTTATTTGCTGCTCTGATTACAACAAACAAACAAACTCAAATGCTTTCCTTCAAGGAAAAAGGCTTTCAACTGAAGCCATCTTCCCAGGTATTGTAAAAAGAGGTAAAGGTGAAGTGTTGGCTCTTTTAACCTTGGCAATGTCAGTTTGAAGTCCCAGCTATCTGATTAGTGAGCTTTTGATTTATTTTCTGAAATGAAATCTTACTGAACAGGGTAAGTAGCTGTCTGCTTGCAGCAAGCAATGAAAGCAATTTCTCATGTATATTAGAATTAGACTGTCAAATCTAAACAAACATTGAATTACTGCTGCAGAATGCATTTGAGTTACAATTTGTGTGGAAGGAACAGTGAGAAAAAGCCACAAGTGAATTGCAAGGCTTACGGTTTTTTTTTAGCCTTCTCTTATAAACTTCCTCTATGGTGGTAAATGGTGGGAGTCAAATAAAATATATAGAAAAAGCACAGATTAGATAAGGTTTGCATTTTAATGAGAATACGCATTCTAGTATACTAGAAAGAACATTATTTTTCTACTTTATTTGAGAAGACTGCCTGAAAATCTGATGAATTGTTACAATTTTTTTCAAAAGCATTATTACTGCTGCATACTGTCTCTTTTCGAATATAAGTCTAAGTGTTTTCCTTAAGGGTAGCATGAAGAATCCATACAGACTCTTCTCCCACTGGATTCAAAGTGAATTGCACCTATCTTCAGCATGAACTGGACAAGACACACTGTTAGAAGCTGAAATTTGCTGAGTTCTCAACTTGTTGGCATACAGCTACCTGTCCCTTGAAATATCACAACTTGAGAACCTCATAGAAAATACAACATTCTATTAGTAGGAGAGTCTGTCCACAAGACACTGTTGTTAGAGAAAGCAGTTTCTAGTTAGACATGCAGTACTTCACATGCACAAACTCTGCAAATGCATAGAATCAGCACCAGGTACATGTTAAGGTTTCACAGAACAGGACTGTCGCTGCTTCCGAATAAACAACCGTCAAGTATACAGACTGTCCTCTTCCAGAAAAGAGTCATCTACAGTAATTCCCATAAGCAGACTCTTGGTCAGCACTAAGAATGAGGGAGCACAAACCTCCTGAAGTCAGGTCTCAAACAAAGGCACTATTTGTAAACACTAGGTAACATCCACAAAAAAGTTAGTGCAGCTGTCTGATACACCACGGTAAACCTGCACACAGATAATCCTGCACTAAGGGTCAGTATTGTGGATGAAAAAGTTCACTAACATCATAAAGCTCACAACTGACAGAAGCTCTAGGGAGGCTGTGGCATCACTGGTAGAGACCAAAGGTTGAGCAAACTGATTAATCTGTTATTCACCTCTATCAAGTATGCAGACTTAACCCAGAAACCTGTGACACAATCCTGAACAATGGAAAGATGTGCATTAACAAATGTTTTAGAATGTGAAATCATTCCAACATTACACCTAGCTACTGTTGAGACTGTTTTTCTTAAAAATGGCAACTGTCAAGATTTTTCAAAGCAATTTTGAAGGTATACACAAAAAATATATACTCCTTCTGAACAACCCTTTGAAATTATAAATAGAATCCCAGTTGAAAAAGTTTCAGTGGAATTCCCCTCCTCTTACCTCTTTCTGCAACTTCGCTATGTGATGAGGTCCTAGATAGCTGACATTGTAAGCGTTCAATTTCTGCATCTTTGAGAGCTAATTGCTCCTGAAGCTGGGCTATCTCAGCCTGAGAGTAAAACAAATTCAGAATAACATGATTATGGGTTCTCTGTGATTTTTTCCCATGAACTAGAAGATTTCTAAACATAACACTGCTTTGAATTAAGTCCTTTTCCCAGTTTGGGGAATTTCATAAACACTATACAACCTTATGCATTTCCTGGTGTTCTTCTACAATCCTTTCACAGAAGATCCATTTTACAGTACAATTAGCTCAGAGAAGAGAGGACTGTGAGGCAGATAACATTTTCAAGGACTCATGTATGTAAAGAAACTACAACACTACAAGAAAGCTTTCAATACTACACTGCTAATCATACAATATTGACCATGATTGGGCAACTCCTGAGTTTTGCATGAAGACCACTATAAGACAGTAAAGCAATTTTTTTTTTAATAATATATATTATTTTTTATTCTAGTTGCTACTTAATATAACTTGGGAAAAGTGATTCTTCAGCTTAAAATACAGTGACTCATCTCTTTTTCCTATTTATGATAATAAACTGTCAATAGCATCCTTTACTACATCAGTAACTAAGATTTTCTTCGGCAGCCCATAGTCCTTTATACTGAATCACTGCATTTCCACCAGCAAAAGCATGAAGAACTTACTTCCAGTTTAAAGAAAATAATTAAAATCCACTAATGTGTGTCTAGTCTTTCAAAATATTAAAATAAAGGCAGAAAAATGCAAGACACTGAACATCGTCTGGACAGGATAAAATATAGACTAAAATATGGACTACACAAACTTTCTGTTTTTAAACCAAGAAAGAAGGAGGCAGCTGGATGGCAGGAAGAGTTCACCACAATCCTGCCTGCAATCCCTTGCGGAACAGAGAAATCTGCCTTGTTGCATCTCTGAGGGGCTCCTACACTTCCCAGTGACTAATGAGCTTTTTATATGCAGTCATGGAAATACTCCAATTCCTCATCTAAGAAGCTCAAGCAACAGAAAGACAAAGCTGCAGACCTCTTAATAGCAGATTTGGATACACCTCTGCTGGTCTATTTGACCTCATAGTTCTCTTAATTATTCTCCTTTCTTTTAAATTTTTCATTCCTGTCATCTCTAATTATTTTTCTTCTTCCTCTCTTTTTCCCCCTTCCTAGTTTTGTAACTTCTCCCACTCAATAAGTGTTACTATTCATTGTTATTTTTGTTCTGCTTCTACCCGTAATCTTCATATGTCTTGGCAGCTGACTATGTGCTGCTTAGCAAAATATTTTCCTCAAGACTGTTCATTGCTGACACGTCAGAGGAGACATTTTCATGGATATAGGAGCTTTTAACTTAAATAAATAAATTAAAATTGATATTATTAGATCAAAACAACAATATTCATCTAAGAATTCTCAAAAGAAAGAAATGTTAATACGGAAAACAGCTATGTGCCATTTCTGGTGTCATTTCTGGATCAAGCTTTCAGTTATTACAATTACAACTCAGTTTAATAAGTTAAAATGTTTTTCCAAGATACAACCACAACTCAGAAAAGTCAATCATTCATACAAACAGTGATTATAGCACTGCATGTATGAAAGATAGCACGATGACAGAGCAAAAGAGTTGCTTTGATCTAAAAAAGGGCTAAAAATTCAAAGAACTCAAGTGTAACTGTTCAAAAATAAGAATGTTCAACCAGAAAAATAAATTACTGGCTAAATGGTCAAGTGTGTCATATGCCTTGTATTAATTTCCTCTAGACTGAAATACAACAGCTTTCCAGAAGTTAAGGTCAATGCAGATACGTATACTCTCTGATACCATCACAAAGTCAAAGTACTTTACTGTGTGTACTCTAAAAGTACTCAAAGTACTCTACTGGTGTATTCTGGGTTTAACATCTAATAATCACAGAATGGCCCAGGTTGGCACAGACCTCAAGGATCTTGAATCTCCAACCCCCCTGCCACATGCAGGGCCACCAGTCTCCCCTTTTAATACTAGACCAGGTTGCCGAGGGCCCCATCCAATCTGGCCTTGAACACCTCTAAGGATGGGGCATCCACAACCTCTAATAAAATTCCATGGTAAGCAATACTCATCCAATTTTGCATGTCTCTTCAGTCTAGAAAGCATATTCTGCAGAGACGTGTCACCATTAAGCACAAAGCAGGTGTCTTCCCAGAACAAAATGCCTTTAAAAAACAAAAGAACAAAACAAAAAACAAAAGTGTAGGAGACTGGAAATTGGAGGGAGGAGGGAGCAAAATGCACAAAAAGAAGCTACAAAAACTGTACTCCAAAATACTTAGTATATAGACGGTTCAAGGAAACCCGGTTTTATAGTAGGCATTGACACTGCAACAAAGGTAAATAATGATCATTAGTAAGTGTGTTCATCCCTTTCTAGCTGAAGTAAGTCTGTCATTAGTAAGAGCTAAGCATTCTCCTTACTTTAGTTGCTTTTAATTTCCACTCATATTGATTTCTTTCATTTTCCAGTTCTTCCACTTTAATTTTGAGGTGCCTGAGTTCCTGTAGCAAACCCTGCAAAGGAAAAACAGGTAAATATAAGATTACTCAGGTATATATTATTTCTCCATAGCTATGAATTAAAGATCATGCATTAACCATGTAGTAATGAACACTGAACCATCAGATAAAAAAAGCTGTGGTTTCGTCTAACCAGATAACAACTATTTTGAAAAGAGAGATTATTCTAAGAAATAGTTTTCTCAAATTCTCTATCAGAAATTATGGGCAAATTTCTTGGGCCTATTAACGAAGAAAGCTGACCCGAGGAAAGCTGATTTCAGAGAAAATGAGCCCAAAAATCCACAACTACAGTCCCATGCAGCATTAACTATTATTTCTTGTTTGCTTTTGCTGCTATCTCAGAAAACAAGCAGAAACATATGAAGCTCTAACATGAGTTACTTCTATTACAGTAACAGTCCAAAGAAACACTTAAGCTATTTACCAAGAAAAACAATTCAGACTACACAGTGCTTGTTTTTTGGCATTGAATGCCACGCACGTACAGTTGTATATGACTATCAATATACTACTTTCAGCATGGGTGATCGCAACTTGGCATACCGAGTTGCTGCAGACCAGAACTGCAGCAAACTCTTGTCTATTCCTCTGACAAATTGTCCCTTCTGCCTTTTCATCTGCCATATCTTAGTATTCACTCTTGAGGACAACACAGTGACACACTGGAACAGGCTGCCCAAGGAGGTTGTGGATGGAGGCACTGGGCAGCCTGGTCTGGTCTGGTGGTCGGCAACACTGCACATAGCAGAGGGGATGAAACTAGATGATCACTGTTGTCCTTTTCAACCCCGGCCATTCTACGATTCTGTGATTCTTGATAGAACTTTGATGAGACAAATGAACTGAAGAATAGAAAAATTTGGAAGCAAGGCCATGTTTTGGAGTCTTGTATACTACATGCATCACACAACCATAGTGTTATCTTACTAATGATCATTGTGAATATTTAAAATGGAGTTTTTTTAGTCAGATCAATATCATTCAACCTTCAATTTAAGCAGTTTAGGCACAATAGCTTTTGTTTTGACATGTGGTGTGATTTTGACCAAATGTAACTAGGATCTATAAAGTAAATTTAAGAACACTTTTCTCATAACTGCTGATGACAGAATGGGTAAAAATGCGTCAGATCTGCTATTTTACAGGCACAAAGAGATAGCTTTCAGAGGATATACTTCAGATAGACTTACCTGAATCTGCATTTTATACCTGCGTTAAGCTTTTAGATATGCAGAAATGAATAATGATCAGAGGACTGGTTAGAGTGATGTTATTGTGAGGAAAGTTAACAAACTTATCAAACCATGCTGCATAGCGAACAAATCTCAGTGAAGGGAAAAATAAAAAAGGCAGAGAAGGAAAAAACCAAGCCAACCAACAAAACCACACCAGTAGTACAGACCTACAAGTAAGATGCAAGTAATATAAAACCTGAGAGAGGTGATGGTTCTTATGGATATCTGTGTTTTTGTAGATAAGAGCACAGTGATGACCAAATCTGTCCTAGTGACTCGGCAGAAGATGAGGGAGCAAGGTGTCTGGGTTTTTTTGTTTTTGTTTTGGTAATTTTGACAACCACCTCTCTCTTACTCATGACAGTCAAAATGATTAATGCCACTAATTCACAACATAACCCTGGTTAACATAATTTAGTTTCTGCAAGAGAAGAGGCAATACACAGGCTGCTGCTAATGTATACCTCTCGTACATCACACTGAGAGCAATTCTTCTGGCCGACAGCCTCTACCACTGATGTTGGGCTAGACTGACGACCATTAGGTGTCACACTGGATTTCCTATCTTGGGATTTTCTTTCTTGGATTCTACTATTAATTTCCAGCTGCAGTCTACACATCTGCTCCTGTAGCTCACTTATCAGGTTCACTACTGACTGAAAATATGGGAAGAAAAAAAAAAAGAGAGATGAGAAATAAAAATGCAGACAATATGCAAAGAAAGTATTGATACAGCTGCAGCACAGCGAAATACAGAAAGAATATCAGAGGCAACCTAAAAAGACAATGTGTTCCCCTTCTGGTAAAACCTGTGAACCTGGGCTTTCTATAGAGCTACAGATTAAATAGAACAGAGTCTATGCTCCAGACCAATAGACGACTTCTCATTTCTTTCGAGTGAATTAAATTTAATGAGATTAATCCATCTCCCACAGGAGTAAAAAAGTTTTTAATGGACAAAAGACAAAGTATATATACACATTTTTATTCTTCATTATCATACATACAAGTCTTGTTTTAATCCCAACTCTGCTGATTCAGTAACTTCAAAGCTGCACAGTGCCAGAGCACAAACTGCAAGAACGGGGCACTGCTTCAACCAGGTAAGTATTGAATTATTCAATCTGAAGCTGCACCAGCAACCACAGACTACTTCAAATATTCACAAAGATTCTCTTTCAAAAGCTTATATATAAGTTAGCTAAAATAAATTTACATCTATTAAGTATTTTTGAAGGGCCCTGTGCTTAAGATGAAATTCAGAATAGCAGCTGCGTGTATTTCCCTTCATGCATATCACTCTGAGTCAGACTCACAGCATTTGATGCTCAACTTTTCTCATCCAACAAATCTTTTATACACCTAAATGAGGATTAAACTCCTTAAAAAAAAGCAAGAAGTTTAGTTGGTGCAGTTGGCCCCAGCACACCAGCTCTCTGGCATCCAATCTTTCATAGGCTGAGATGCTCTGCCAGGACTGTTCAGTTAAGAAAAATATATTTATTTCATATCAGCTCACCTAAACGAAACTACATCCCTTGTATTTTCAGTACTAGCCACTTCACAGCAACACAGGATACGGTGAGGAGTGCATCCCTACAGCGAATCCATCCTCTTATCAGAGCACTGCAAAGCAGAACACTCTTCATACTTCATGTATAACTTAAATGCTATCCACAGTGCTTCCATCTTGCATGCTTTGACTTTGTTTCTCTTCTGTCATCATCTCCACAATCAGACACCTCACTGAGGAGCAGAGCCCTTGTGTCTATCACAAAATCTACATGTCTATCTCCTTTCTTTTAAGCACCACTTGTCTTTGTCAGAAAGCACCACTGAACGATATGTTAAACCACTGGTCAAACAAGATGCACAGACTGGTAATTGCTCTGATTGTAGCACAGTGAGAGAGTTCAGAACCACAACTACTGCTGCTACTTTTCTGCCTCATGTTCACAAAGGCAGTGGGAAACACTGCATCCACACAGACTTCCTTCAGAGAACAGCGCACAGTATACAAGTGGCAGAAAACTGTATCCCAGTGAAGAAGAACTTAATCTTTTCCATAAGCCTAACTCTAGAGGCAGTGTATGTCTTACAGTTGTTTCCAGTTTCAAGGTGAAAATATCATCTCCTTTTTTAAGATTCTTTCACAGCATGATAAATTATTAATATTAAAAACCCTGTCTTAAACTTCATTCAGTTGAGGCAGCACAATCCACAAAGCAGTGCTGTGTGAAAGACCAGAAAGAATTACTTGGCTCGCTGACTCAAATTTCTCTGAAATGGCAAGTGATTGTGCACTAGGTATTTATATTAGAAGTGTCCACGCAACAGCCATAACATGCTTTCCAACAGCATATAGCAAACTTCAGATCCTCAGCACAAAAAACCCCAAACCCACAAAACTTACCACGTGAAAATAAGAAGTAGGAGGGGAGAATAAGGGCTGTTAGCAAGTTGAAATGGGCACTTATTTTTGAGGCCTCCTGAAAGCAATAGGCCATCTCTACCGCCCATGTTTCGGTAAGGCAAGCATCTGGGCTGCAGATAATCACTTGATCGCATTGCTCTCTCAAAACTTGCCAACACTGAGGAAACACATTTCTAAGATTTCTAAGTTTCCTCAGGTAAGAGAAGTTACACAAATGGCCTCTGGTGAGATCTCAGAAACCTTCACAGCATCACGGCAGCAAACAAGACAACATTATTCCACATACAGGGAATTCAAGTGACAAAGGCAGGATTGAGACCATCCAATTACAAGTAGCTATTCTCCTGGCTCCTGTGTTATAACTAAATGCCATTATAAATTTAGCATGTGCATTTGAAGAGCCAAAGACAAGTGGCATTCAGCCTGAAATTAATACCTTTGAGAGCCATATACTCAAACTCTTTGCTGCTATCTATAGCTAAAACTAAAACCACAGCTGCATAAGATAAACAGAAATGAATCTGATTAAGACTCATTAATATTTAGAAAAAGATCTTAAGTTGCTTTGTTTCTCCTCAAACCAACCAGAAAAATAATTATATGGATAAATTCTATGTGACTGGAAACAGCTGCTGTGAAATGAGCTGACACAAAATTGAGAGTACAAAGGAAGTATGTTTTAGTTGACTTGTTTCACAATTTCACATCTTGTTTTAAATTTTTATCAACTTGCTATTATACTTAGAAATGGCACAGTCAACCATGAATTATAATTAACAGCTTAAAATTGTTCAAAGATGCCTCTGTAACATGTGGTAGGGTGAAAGCAGTACTATTCTGATAGTAAGAAAACTATGAAATCACTGTTCTGCTCACCTGTGCCAATCCTAATCTTAGTCTTGAAAGCAGCAATCAGCCAACTGCACATGAGAGAAAGGCTCTGTCACTGACAGCTTGGTTCCACTTGCATAAAAATATTAATAGCAATTTCATCTGACATTAGACACTGTAAGAGCCTGTTGAAGTAGCCACAGCATTCAGAGATACAATTACAGGAACATTAATTTCATTCAGCCACTATCAGTTTGGAGAACAGAGTCACCCAAGAAATTAGGTTACTCCAGCACTATTATGTATGCATAAACAAGACCAAAGGTAGACTCTTTGCTTACTTAAGAATAGATTACTCACTTGAAAGTCACAGCCAGGCAGTGAATGCTCAGAATGAATTTCAAATGACACTAAAAGCATGAAACGTAAGCAGCATTTGCAGTCCAACAGTATTAAGAAAATATAATAATAAATTTCACTGTGATGTTTGAAACTATGGTTGCATTGAGAATTAACAAAATATAATTAAAAAATAATAATAAAGGGAGCTGAAGTAGACAGTAAAGCATTAGAACTCAAGTAAGCATTAAGCTGAACCCCCTGTTTATCTTGAAAAGTTGGATTAACATTTACTTATGGCAATATAAAAGAGTTCAACAAGCAAACCGAAAATGCTTTTTATTTCTTACAGTTTTAGTTACAAGACTCATTTTCCTTGCTTTGTGTATGTAGGCTTGCAACTTTCAACAGGCCAGAAATCTAATCACATCCTGGGGCAATCAATAATTCATAGAATACTTAACACAATGATTCTCAACTTTTCCATTAGATTAGGATCCTTTTCCATCTCAAGAGGGCATTTCCTATCACTTAAAAATACAACAAAGGCTTTCAGACCAATAAAACTAAACTCTTCCATCCCAGTAGGCCACACATCCTGCTGCAGTAGCAGAAGAATTTCACAAGTCACAGACTCACCTTCATCACAGCCCCAGACCTACTCAGTGCTTAGAAATACTGTCAATGCAAATGCACTAAAAGCTTTGTTGCTTTCCAGGAATGAGGCTGACTGTGGATATCCTGAAATAATTCAAACAGCTTCTTCCTGGTATTGAACATGGAATGGGAAGCACTAAAGGCCTCTCAGAAAGATAGCAGCTGAAAACAGGCTCCCACCTGCAGCAATTACATGTTGCACGGACCTTTCTAGATTTTCAGGTAGTACAACACTGCTCAGGCCTTCCGTACACAGGACACCAACAATTATGGGTGAAAGAGCATGAGAAGGCCATGGATAGCAAAAACAGCAGCTGGTGCCTCTCTGGCTTGCAAACTGCCAGACAATGCTCGCTGTAAGCAATCTTTTAATCTCTAAAGAAAGCTTCAGAGGACAACTAAGCCAAAAAACAAACACACCCCAAACTTATGTCACTGCAGGTAAATTACTCAGAAGAATATTTGATAAATGTCTATTAACATTACAGACAGCAAACTGTTTTCTAACACTGCCTGTATTACAGTTTCTTTTAAGACAGCATGGAACAAAGTCTTTTTTCAGTTATCAAAGTATAAATCTTGGCCAACCCACAGCCCTACTAATCCTCTCCTGACAGGTAATCCTATCAGTCTACATGGTCTTTCTACAGGAGATGGCACTTCATCTGAATTACTGTCTTCCATAGTCCCTTACCTCTCCAGTTCCCACCTGCTGCTCACTACACAGAGCTTTCTATGGAATGAAAAAAATAGATGTTCATTTTCAATGAAAAAAATAGATGTTCATTTTATTCCCGTTTCATACTCTTTTCCTTAGCTAACACAGTGAAAAATAAAGCTGCTTTGATATCCAGAACTTTCCAGTTCAGAAGGAGAAAAATGATTAGAATGTCTTCCAATGCAAGTGATTCCCACCCCCCCTGCCCCACTAAATATTTGTTATGTAAACACGAGGGAAAGGGATTATTTGAGGAAAATACCCTGCTCCTTGCCTGTCTCTCCCAACAACCATGAATGCATTAAAATTACTGAGGGCCTCTGCATACAATTTTCTGTAGCATTCCTGATACTGCTAAACTTTTAGTCTTCTCTGTCACAGAAAACGTGGAAATAGATTCAAGAGGCTTCAAACAGCCATGCTGTGGAAAGGAAAGAGTTAAGTGAAACAAAAAAAGTATGCTGCTGGAATGGACTTTGTGTCTTGATTAAAGCCAAACAGCAAGCTCTGAAACATAATGAGAGAGGAAAAGAAACCACATCCCAAAAATGCATAATCATATTGCTCACTGAATTCACAGGACCAAGAGTACAGATCACGCTCTAAGAACAGGAGGAAAGGAGGAAACTGCATGCTGTTTCCAGATCAACAGATGTATGACCAGAGAAAAAGGAACAAAAAAAATAATGAAAAAGAAAGAAGAAAAAAGCTCACCTCAGCTTTGTTCTGTTTCTCTTCGTATTCACTCTGTTCCTTTTCCATGCCAACCAGCTTAATCTTCAAGTCGGAAACTTCAGCCATTAAATCTAATTTCTGAGTCTCTAGTGATGTTCGACTTAGCAGCTCCTGAAAGCAAAACAGAATATTTTCCCAAGTTATTTTTTATTTAAACACTGACAGAATGTTGCATGATTTGCTGGCAAACTCATAGGTCTCTACCCCTTTGTTTACACTTTCAATACAAAAGCAAAATGGTTCTCTTCTTCAAAAGCCACATTCGCTACTACTTTACCATGCAGAAAGTGCTTAACACTGCAAGGTAGAAATGATGTAATCATTTACTGCAAGTAGGAAAAGTAGCTAAGAGAGTTCAGAGTGATCAACTAGTTCACATGAAAGCAAATTTCTCTCTCCCTCTCCTCATGTTTTATATACTCTGAACTGTTTGAACTGCATGTTTCTAAAACTCCGCTGTTATTTTCACCTACATGTTCTCCTCCGTTAATCACTAAACCACCGTCCTCCTCCTCACTTCAACACAATGTCTGGCACAGAGTCAATCCCTGTGCAAAACATGAAATCAGAAAACAGTACTAAGGCTGAACTAACACAGTGCTACATAATGCCATAAAAACCTTCAGATGACACATTACAGAATGACTGACTACGTTCTAAAATACTCAGACTAAGCCATGTTTTGGCATTATAATGCCAAGTTCTACAACATTTTATCACGTGTTATTTAGCACAGGATGTACCGAAGCACAAGCACTGAACCAAAACCGAGTACCAATGGTAAGCAACATTTCTGTTGCCATGCTAACAGTACTTGAAAAGTTAATACTGTATAGCACATGGTAACTTCACAAGAATACTAACTTTGGAGGGAACAGTCTTGAATGAGAAATGGTGTGACATAAGTGGAACCTTAAGTGCAATGTCTAAACTGACTAACGCCATAAACTGGAAAACAACTGGCCATGCTTGTGTGTCCTGAGCTCATTTTTCAGATTGCAGAAATAGGCATACTTGGGGAAGACGATATCACTGTCTTTGGAAAACATTCCACATTCACCTTTATTGCAACTTTCAGTTTCCAAGAAAGCCAAAGCCAGCATATGCTATCCAAAATCGCCTCTCTTGGTATCTAATTTCAAAATGAAAAATCCATTCAGAACTTTAAGTCTTACTGAACATTCAATATCTAACTTTCCAAGCACCTAACTTTTTTTGTGAAAGATCTTAGGTTTCAGAATAGAGGCAGGTTGCTCCCAAAGCCAAAGAATGTGTCTTGTCCTTCACATCACTGTTGCTGCTGCTCAGATGCACCACCCACTGCCCCTCACTTTGCCAACATCCACCATTTGGTCTCCATAAACATTCAGCCAGTGTTGATGAACATCAGCGAGTACCAATTTTTGTTTCATGAAGGAATTCAGTAACACACTTGTGCTCCTCCAGCACCTCCATGTCAGACACCATTCTGTCAGACTGTCCCTCTGCTGCCATCTGTCACACAGCAACAACCTCTACTGTCATCCGACCAAAATCCACCTCTGATGTCATGAGCCAACATAATAAAATAGAAGGCATTTTTAGAGCAGTCCTCATATATACTAATTTTTTGCTTGTTTTGTATTTTTAATTTGATGGTAATTCATAACTGACATTGATGTTTTGGTCATATGAAGCATACTGACAAATTTCAGCAGATTCTGCCTTGGATTACGTGGAAAGTGACTTAGAATTTGCATAGTTATTCTGGATCTGTACTAATGCTACTGAGAGTTCAGGAACTGCCCTTTTGATCAGTACTCTTCTCATTTCTTCCTTTTACACAAGCTGTATAACATGTTGTACACTACCCTTTGGAGCCAAGGAAGCCACAAACAGTATTTTGAAAATGATGCCGTTAAAGTTCACTTGGAACCCAAACCCACTTTGTATGTAAATTGTTTTAGTCTGCTGGGGAATACTGCCCAAATTAGAAATGGTACCAAACTTGCAACTACATTACAACACCAGTTATCTAAGCTACCCACTATTCCCAGTGTCATATCCACTCCTGCTGACACTGACAATGGTATTTGTGTATGGGTGGGAAAATAAACAAATGTAGCCCACCTCCCCCCCCCCCCCCCTTTATTATTATTATTTTTTTTTTGGACCTTGAACAGAATAAGCTAAGTAAAAATCCAGATCTTTCAGTTCTAAAAATCAGTCACCTAGTGAAATCCCAGAGCTAGCTAAATTCTATAAATATGATTACAAACACGATTATAAAACAAACAAAAAAAAACCCTTAATATTCCAGGAATAAAGGACTACATCTCCACTATCTTGCACAAATTCCAGAGGAATATTCCAGCCCGGACTGGAATAGGCTCTGTGCAGCTGGTAACACACAGAAGACTTGTAGAGATTAACATACAGCTATAAATGAGAATTTGGATATGGAAATAGGGACACAACATCAAAGAGGCTGGCAGGATGGGGTGACTTTAGCCTCACTCTATTCACTGTTGAACTGAAATAACATTTAGACTACTCTTTTTTGTCTTTGACATTGATGTAGCATTTGATGATGCAAGGGGAATATTTCTTAATAAGTCAAGGAGACAGCATCCATCTAGACATTTTCAACAATAGAGCTCCTTTGAGGGTACTGTCTGGTATTAATGCTTAGTTTTTCAATAGACTCCTAAATTAAACTTGTTTGTACAACAGACAGTAATACCTCAGACCTCTCCTGAGTTCCGCAGCTCCATGTGAATAGTAAGGTGCTACCTGGTGGGGCTGAGCATGAAGGCAGCTTCTATGTATTGATTTTTTTAAACTCAAAATCTTAGTTTGTTCTGAAGATGGACGATTGGATCCTCATCTCGTGTAAGCTGGCATAAATCTCTTGCCTTAAAATAGACAAAATAGCAAGCTATCCCTGGTTTGTTTTCAGTGGATTTACACTGATTTAAAACAGCTGACAATTTATCTTGCATCTAGCGTGCCTAACTTTTGCTTTGAAAGAAAGTGCCATTTTAAGTAAATGTGCCCTCTTGAAATGGATAGAACATCTGGAAGCAATTATTTTCCTCTTCAAGCAGATGCTCACAGAGAACAACTCATTAGAGAATGTGACCCATTTTGCTACAGAGAAATTATAGTGTATTTCAGTGGTATGATGCAACATGAAGCCATCCAGAATAAATACGAATTGTAAGAAAAGAAAATACAAATTTATCTTATTGGTTTTAAAGCAAAAAAAAACCAAACAAACAGAAAAAGATAATATAAGAGAGGGAAAATAGTAATTTGGCTGTACTAGCTTTAGGAGGATCTTAAAAGATCAGACATACAGAACAGAAATAGAATATGTACTATGAAACTTCACGTAAAATTGTTTTTCATTTAGTAAGTACTGTAAGTATAATTTATTTTCCTGAAGTTCTTTTTTTGAAAAAAAATCAACTTTAAAAATTAGGGAAAAAACTATTTTAGAGTAGGATAATCACTAAGATTGTTTTGCAGAATCTGCAATCCGTGGACATCAGTTGGATCAATGCCAAACTACTTCCAAACAACTGTATTTTTAAAATTCACACTGTATTCTTTTTATTTAATCATAATCATGCCTTTTTTTTTTTTTTCAATATGCTCAGTGAAACTGAAGCATGTAATGTGTGTCACTTTCAGATTTTGTTGGCTTGGAAATACATATTTCTTATAAAATTTAACATGATAGAAAATAACTTAGAAAGAAGCACTGCTCTGTTCTAGGCTGTCTGTTGCAAGCACAGTAAATTACAGGATATTTAGCAGTCTCCAAAACAGAAAAAAAGGATCACGCTGCACTGATTCATAAATCATAAATAAGTTTTTAGTCAAGTAGACAAAAAACACCCCAAAATCCCATTTTGCACTTGTACAAAATACAGCACTCAAAAATATCTTACTTCTCATATTCATTAAAGCAGCCGAGAGAGAGAGAGAGAGAGAGAGAGGCAGACCCACCTACCTGGTAAGCAAAATTCAGCAAGAACCACTGCCAGTGAAGACTGTACTTTCTAAGTGCTGTGTTTCAGCTGTGGTGGAAATAAGATATTTAACTGAAAACACAGCTGACAGCAATGTACATGTGTAATTGCCATGAAATGGTGCAAGTCAGTAGCCGAGAGTGAATTACAGCCCTCCAATTCATCATTTGTCTATTATATAGTTAAGCAACAGAAAGAATTTCCCAGCACACAGTTTGAACAGTCCTTTGCGTACATCTGACAAGCAGATGTGCCTGTAACTGTTAAATAGCAAAGTGGTGCATTGCTCACCTGTATAGATAAGCTGCACTTGAGAGCATGCTCTAAAAATCTCAAGCCTTATAACCAGAGCAGCACAGAGCACATTTCAAACTCTGAAACACTGAGCCAGCAGCTGGCAAGAAGTTACTGCATGTTATAAACAAGTGCTGAAATTCATTTAAGATCAGATAACTCAGGCAACTGAAGGCTGAAGGAATGAACCTTGCCAGCCAGCAAAGTTCCTGAGAAGCAAACAGATATATACCAGATTTGAACTGTGCAAAAAAGATAGGATTCTTGCTTCTTCGAGTACAAGACAACAGAAAACCAGAACAGGTACACGCTAAAACACATTGAATTCAAGTTTTTACTCTTTCATAGCCCCTCCTTGCATTCCTTTAATTCAGTGTTTTTTAAAACGAGTCTCCACTGTGCCTCACCAAGTCTTTGTGTAGCACGCATTCACCTACTATGACCAGCTTCTACCTGGGCATACATAAAATTACATCAGAGAGAAGGAAAGCACTGAAATTAACTCCCGTTTGCATTTAATAATTTCAGTTTCCATGTGTTTAAGACAGAAAGAACCTCAGGGCCAAGTTCTTTGTACTCTGCAACAGAATTTACTTGATGGAAGACAATTAGGTTGATGCAGTGCAGCCATCTGACCAGTCCTTCAGGATTTGGTGCAGGTCTGATACAAGACAGACACTGCCACACAGATCAGTATTTTGGCAAAACAAACATAGAGCTTCAGTGGCAACTAGTATCTGCTAAACCAATCAAGTGCAGAACAGAAATAGCAAAGAGTGTTTTTACTTGTGGTAATTACTATACCAAATGCACGTAAACTGTGGAGGTGAAATGTGTGAGTGCAGACTTTTCAAACCGAACTAGCACGAAGACAAGAGCAACAACACTAATTTCAAAGCACCAGTACATTTACATTATGCATGGCTGGTGCTTTCTGATATGGGCCAACTTAAGCTACTTTATAGAGCAAAATTTACTTTTGCTTTCCAGTCACGTTCAACAATTTGTACACAGTACAAATATATTGGAAACAGAATGTCATAGTATAAGTGTTTTGTTTTTTTTTTAAGATAATTCTAGAAGTATGATTATGTTTTATTATTATTTTGAGACAAATTCTTTTCTGTCTAAGGTGCAAGAGAGCTAACAATTCACACAGCAGTTCCATATCTTTTACAAGCTTGATGGCAAAATTGGAAGCAATTCAAAGAGACCAAACTGGGGTCTTATTCCCAGACAGCCTCCAGAAAGTTTTCTCTTATCCTTGAGTATGACTGAAGTACAAGGAAATATTTTTCTTGGAGCATAATACAAGGATACCTAAGGACTGATTTCAAGTTTTGCCATTAACTTTCACGAGACAGACCTACTTTGTTTTAAAGGAATTGCAAATGTCTTCAAGACAGAAAATGTTGTTTCTTAGAGTCTGTAGTACTGCAAGTATTCTTACATAGGCAAAATGTTGAGTTTGATACTGTAGTATTACAAGTCAGGGAAACATACAGGTGATATTTCCTTCAGCTGTAGCTTTATAAACTGCTAGGTCAAATGTGCATCCACACCTACCTTTATGACATGCCTTGACCTCTTCTGTGAGCTGGTTCAATTCAGCAATACAGAGGAAAAAAACACAACAACAAAAAAAGCCAAACATCCCCTTCTTTTTATAACCCTCCTTGCTTTCTACCCAGTCACTGGGTCAAAATTATGGTAAGCATGAAAGTGAATACAAAAAAAATGTTGTGGAAGCACATGGTTTAAAGACAAGAAAAAGAACAGAATATAATGGAGCTTATTTTTTTTTTTTTTAAGTAGGAAACTGTTAGATGATATCAACTAACTTCCTCTATGTTTTCAGTAAGAACTATTGCTCCCTCCTCTTAGAGAGATGAAGAATCACAGTTTCCTCCAAAGAACCTGCAATCTCTGGTGCTGCTATTCAGCATTAAAGATGCCCACTCTAAAAGTTGAACGGCCATTTTATGTAATTCAGATAAAGTTTGTTCTAGCAAAAGTTTCCATGATAGCTTTGTAGCTGAGTTCAAAACAGCTGCATAAATCATAAGCCAGAAGGATTTTAGCCAGTAACCCCACCCGTACAAAGTGGGCAAGTCTCTGCTAGCATAGATCTAGCAAAAACTATTCTGCAGGGGAGCATTGCATGCCCTTCTGTTCTGGTACCACCAGATATCTTTTTATGTAACTTCATCAAATTATCTGAATAAAGTATATATTTTTTGTCTTTAGTGTAGCATTTTGGGGGCAGAATATTTTAACATTTCTCATAGTTCCCAAATTCAAAAGATATGGCTTGTCCTGGACTCACGTATACTGCTTCCCAAACAAGTAAATATGCTGTGCCTACTTATACTATATACTGCAGGTAGCCTAGTTCTATGGAAAAAAAAACCCAACATTAAAATTTTCCCAACGAAAGGCAATTATTTTCATTCATTTTCCCATTTAGAGGCAACAGTTGACTTAAGTTCTCAAAGCTAAGTATCAATGTAGTTCAGTAGATTCTATAAAAACAAACAAATCCAAATAAGATTGGATTTACAATCACCTCAAGAAAATAACAGAAGTCTTCCTAGAAAGCAAGACTTTCTATACCCATAGTTAGGACTGGATGATTATTTCTTATTACAAACAAGTTAGTTTACTGTAAAAATAAATTCTGTTTGATTGCCCTTAAAAGACCACTAAGCTTTCTTTTCTTTTCCTTTCTTTTCCTTTCTTTTTTTTTTAACTGGAAAAACGTAACGTCAGCATTAATATCTTTCATTTATTTGCTAACTGCCATGGGCTTTTGTACAGAACCCTGGAAACCATTGGCTAACAAGATCTCGTTTAGATTAAAACAGGAACTTTCTACACTCTACTCCATCTTCCTGAAGTTTGAAAACATTTCCATAATTTAAATAGTTACTGTTCTTTGAATTTCACTTCAGATATGTAAATTAAACATATCTGCTGGTTATATTTTCTAAAATGTCCCCTCCTTTAAGGAAAGAATAAAACTTTTCTCAGTTGTAAGCATTTTGGGTTGCAACAGTTGTGTGAGACCAATTTTATTTTCTTTTGGTGAAGAGCTTTAACTGCAAGAGGTTTAGGATACAAATTTACCAGATGGAACACTGCATCCTGCACATTCTTGGTCTCGATTTTAAAGGCTATTTATAGTTTTAAATTTATTTTCAATATCCATGTACTGTATTACCAGCAGATTATCTGCATATGTAGTAACTTGTCTTGATAGAGAACCAAGATTGCACATGGAAAGTTCTTTCATGGCCACAGACTTTTCAGCTCTGCAGTAACATGAAATGTAAGACACTTACTATTCATTCATTCTCCTCAAAATATACCATGAAACAACACCAATACATTAAACCACAGAGCCTGAAATTATTGATTGAAATAATGAAAAGTATCTTCATATACTTTTTGATTTTTTCAAAAAATAAAGGAAAAACTAAATAAAGCAAAAATAATTACAGAACCAAATTTGATACAATAATGCATTTCAATGTCCTGATTGTTCTGCTTTAAAGATATACAAAAACTGAAACTTTTAAAACAAAACAACTTAATTCTGTAACTGCTACATATGGTAGGTACACATAACCTGTCTAACCAGTTACTCAACCACGTCCATATTTAGTTCGTCAGCACAGTACAAATAATACACAATAGTTTCATTTTACATGCTGCCACATACGGCATTATGCAACCAGCCAATAAAACATTTCTGCAACAGGAAAACAAAGAAATATTTATTGCAAAAAAGTAGTTTGCAAAGTAGCAAGAGAACAATAAAAAGAGGCAATTCTTTTTCTGTTTTCTCTTGCTACCAAAGGCACTCCCACATGCAGGCAAACGGAGAATGTGTGTTCTCGTCTTTCTCAAAGGAGATTATGCCAAAACCTTTCCAATCTAGATCTTTACCTGTTGAAGCATTTCTTCTGTAGCATTCAGTTTCAACTGATGCCCCTCAAGACAGATTTCTAAGTCCCGTATTTTCTCTCCTTGAGCTTCTACCTGGTCTGTAAGAACGCTCACCTGTAATAAGAGAAGAGAAACACAATGATACTGAACTGACAGTAAATAAGTTTGAATTACCTTGTACAATGAACATTCAAATGCACACTTTACAGTGAATTCCCTTTTAAAGTCCTCGGTTGTTTCATACTCTTTCATAACTTGCTCTATTGAAATAGACAACACTCCATTCTCACATACAAAGAGTTTGATTCAACTCCTGGCCACTTAAATAGGTTTGGTGTTTTTTTTTTTTTTTTTTACTATATAGAAGAACATTTCTAGAAGAGCTAGAAGACTACTTACAGGTAGCCTGAGTCAGTTCATGTACAAGTCTGAACAATCAGAAAGCAGTGAACAAGAACACAGCATACTGAAAATATTTTAAGTGGTCTCGAAAAACGCATTGCTATTTCAGGTTCTATTGGTACTTTGTTTCTCTAAGCAGGTAAATGATAAAGCTGCTCATTTGGAAGCTAACTGATTAATTGACTTCTTACAAGAACAGAAAAATAGCTTACCTATAACAAAGCATGTCGAAGTTACAAAGAATGCAGTAAGTAAAAGGCATGTTTTAGCAGAGGCAAGCTTCTATTAAAAAAAAAAAAAAATTCCCAGGTTTTGCAAGCCAAAACATGAAATCAAAAGAAGTGAGATACAGACAACAAATCCCAGGAAAAAGAAACAATAAGCCACGCTGGTAAAGAACTGTGGGAATAGTGGCACAGAACAATGAATGTGTAAAAAGAAAAGCACAGCCTCTATTCTCTAAGCTTGTGAAGCTCAGGAAAATGAGATGCAGCACAACATTAGAAAGATGTGAAAAAGCAATGTTAATTCCTATGTTAAGCAGCACATACACTCCATGTATTACTTTTGTTATTAATTTATATAAAAGTAGTTTCCACCAGACAGCTTTGATTGCACTAGGAAATGTTACCTCAATCAAAAGAAGAAATTAATCTCAGGTTTTTAAACTCTAAAATGTCTTAACAGAAATGTACCTATGCTCTCACATCCAACTCTGGAGTACCTCTGCTTAAAATCAATAAGCATCCATTTTTGTTTTTACCTACAAGCATAATGACAAGGCTAGCTGGGAGAGGAATGCAGAAAAGTAGGGCATTTCATTTTTATGCCTTTAAAATCAGCTGGTCCTAGAGAAGAGCACAGATGGATACAGGACAAGAGAAGACATTTACAACCTATCCGTCTTCATAAATAGTAGCATGAAGAGACAAGCTACTCAGAAGAATGATAACACTGATGTGGCACACTTTTCCTAATTGAATTTTAAGGACTTTTATGGAGAAGAAAGTAAGGGATGGGCATGTTGTCTAGGAACTTGATGGTATACAATATGTTTAATTCTTCTCCCTCTTGAAGAATTTCAGTCTTCCAATTAAAAAAAAAATAAAAAAGTGGCATGCAGAATCTAAAAGGTAACTAGCATAACCTAACAAACCTAGTATGAAATCTACTACAGCAGCATTAACATCATGGAAAAAAATTAATAACACTGTCAACTTCCTTAGTCATTCGTATTGCTGCTACTCCCTTCTCCTCCACTCAGTTACCTCACCATTAGACAAACTATATTAATTAAACAAATAATAAATTAACTCCTGACTAAATATCACTTACATTTGCTGACCTGTTAACATTTGTACCACGGAAAATACGCTATCACTTCAGCTTTTATTCACTGAGTATCAACTACATAGACAATGTTTTCTTTAAAACATACCTGCAGTATGAGAGACTCTTTATCGCCTTCTAATCGTGCCAATCTTTCTTGATAGGTTTCATTATTAGTAGATGAATGATGATTCACCTGTGACTAGAGAGAAAAGAGCAGTAAGAATTTTTGCGGTTAATATTAAAATTTCAAGCAGTAGCTCATAAAAATTGATATAGTGCAGTTTTTATCATGCAAAACACAGCAAGACCAAATCTTTACTTTGTGCACATTAAGCCTTTCGTATGTGCATTTTTTATACTTATTCTTTTTCAGCACTCAGTAATTGTATAGGAATAAATCTGTTATTTTCCAGCAAGTTACTGGTATTTTTTAGAAGATGCCAGCTTACCAAGAATAAAAAAAAAAACATTCTGTTTACACTACTTGGACTAAACAGTATTTTGCCAAAGTCAAGGAATTTTGATATTTATTTATAAAAACCCACCATATGTATTATCCTATTCCTAGAAATTTACCAAAAGAAAAGTACAAATTCTTTTTTAATGACTAACAAATGATTTCAATTACCAAATTCCTATCAGGAACTATTCTGGTTACATAATTATTTACATATTTCTAAACATCTCTAAAGAGCTAGACCTCCACAAGCTGTGCCTATTCCTAAAAATTACATCTCATTTTCTACAGATTTTAATACACTAGCGACAAACACTCCAATAATAATAATAAAATAAATTCTTAAAACAAGACAAAGAAATATCTGCAGATTTTTAAACAAAAAACAAAACAAAACAAAACGAACTTTGGAAGAGTGTCATAGTTCTATGGTTCATCATGCATCTGGAAGCCTTATGCAATTGCAGGATTAGAACTGCTTGCTTAAAGTACCTAGTTGTAATAATACCCCATAATGGTTCATTTCCCTATTGCAGGCAATGCTTTTCTGCCTGGAAATAAAACACCTTTTGGTTATGTTGGCTTTTCAGCTAACATAAGAATCCAGCTACAGAATTGCCTTTATCTGCACTGTTTGCAGCACGCTACTCAATTACAGTTGCATGTACAGCAGCAGCAGGAGGACTGTAATCTGTGTGAACTGTCTGTTCTTTTTCAACTGAACAAGTTTATCTATTTATTTTTTTTTCCATAGCTTCCCGATCTCAGCTGAGGTTTAGAGGCCCAACTGTAAAAGAGACCATGAAAATAAACATAGCACTAATTTACGCAAAGTAAGGAGTAGTTACCAATCAAATGCCAAAACACACTTTTCAAACTATGAAATACCACATATAACTTTAGCATCTTTAGTGGTTAAGCTATGATAACCTTCATCTCTGATATTTTTGAAAGTATTTTAATCAAATATACACATCAACAAACAGGACTGAAAGGTATCTGATGAAATCACATGATTCATTATTCTGTTGAATATTTATATATAAAATTCATTATGCTGTTGAAACAGATGATTACTTGCAATTCTTGTTTTGTCTGCTTCTAAAATATCTAGAAATGAAAAACAGGTCTCCACAGGTAATCTAACACCATCAATTTAACTTAGGTCCTATGTATTAAAGTAGGGTCTAAAAAGACTTAAATAACTTTTGTAGTACTATAACAAAAAGAAGGAATCCTTATAAGTAAGCACGATTTATTTCTGTATGTCTGGGTAAGCAGTCCTTCGACCTCAGCTATGCATCCTCAATCACACTGCCAGCAGTTCTGCTTCAAACTATGTGAGAGTGAAATCCTTTAGACCAGAAATCTTCACCCTTGTCAGCTAGGTTTCCATTACAGACAAAAACTCCTCTCCATCTCATTACAAGCTTTTCCCAGTGGACAGCCTGCAGGCCTTTCCCAGCATGTCTCTGACCCATACACCATGACAGGGAAAGACTTTGCTGAACACAGTTTCAAGCACTCAGGGTACAACAACAGACTTCTAGGCAGAAGATTCTCTCAACAACAAAAGCCAGCCATGAAAACGACTCAGTCAGGTAGATCTTTGCACCTGTTATGCTGTTGTAATTTGCTATTTTCCTATTTGCTATTTGCTAAATTTAACCAATCATGTAATCACTCCCCTGCTCCCTTTATAAGCACAGCGTTATTGCAACACACTTTTACAAAAGCAATCCATCATCAGTATAAACTAGAGTCCAACATTTTATATAATCAGCGATTGAGAATTAATTCAACATCAAATCACAAATAAGGAAAAAATTTTACTGCACTCACATTTGTCAAATATGCAGCCCCAGTGATGTCTGCAGCACTGACTGACAGGGAAATATCCTATGTTGGAACTTCAATACTCAGTACCCACGTAAGACCCAGTGAATCACACACCAGCGTGAACAAGGAGAAGGAAAAAAATACCAACCCTGCCAACAGGTCAGACAGAGCACTCAGACAAGTAGAGGACAGTACAGTACACAAAAAATGGCCTGCTTAAAAAAAAGTGGCTGATTGACACACAACAGTTGTTTAAGTCTTCGTGGTGTGCATAAAGACAAGATAAAAAATGTAACATGAACCAAGGCCATCTGTGCATGGTTGGAGTGCATTCAGCAGTTGTGAAGGACAGTACTGAGATGAAACTAAGTATAGTTACGTATCACACGTATCAGCAGGACCCAAATATAGGACACAACACTGAAGTCAAGCCTAGACAGTAAGTAAATCAGGGTAAGAGATCACAAACACAAACTAAACTTATGTAACCACATGATCAAAAGATTGAATCACCAAGATTTTCTACAAAGATGTTATTCCATAAAAAGTAATCTAGAAAATTAAAAACCATTACTTGAGCTTCACAGTTTATAGCTAAATGTGTTAATTATATTTCTTGTAATGAAAGAATGGGTCAAACAGCATAAAACGTGAAAGAAGAAAATTAAATGAACTTTCTGATAACATGATGAAGAAATAGAAGGAAACATATGTTCAGTCAAGGTGATTGGAACAGTTACAACTGCTGCAGTGCTGCAAACAAAAAGTCAAGAGCCTCAGAGCCTACGTGCTCTGTTAAGACAGAAACTGCAAAGCAGTTTCTTGAAGCACCTATACTACACTCCATAAAGAAAGACTGCATCAGATATTAATGCAAAACATTTCCTTGAACAATTTAAAACCAACCATTTCTTCCACTTTTGGAAAAAAGATTTTTGCATGTCATCACCTACTTCAGCTTCTTATTCATCTGTAGTTTCCAGGTCTATCTTGAAAATGCTTTTACCTCTAACTTGGACATAATACTGATATGTGTGGAAAATTGAGCATTTCAGTATCATTTACACAATCCAGTAACTACAGAATCCTATCCAAAAGAAAAAAAAAAAGGCTCAAACATTCCTCCAGATTATGATACAATAAATAAATAAAATCAGAATATAGATTATGATTCAACAGCTTTAGGTCAAAATGAAGATAAGCAGCAATAAATACAGCAAGAATATAGCAAGAAAGGCAGGACATTTGATCAACTAGTTAGCTTAATTTTCAATAACCTTCTCAGATAGGAGCTCAGAGTCCAGCAAGCGAGGAATTTTATGGTTTCTTCCATAGTTTTATTATTTCTTCCATGTTATTTTAACAGGATACAGCATATTGTCAGAACTGAACAACCACCATTGTTGAGTTTCTGTACAGATGTTCTAGTCTGAAGTTTCTGAAACAAAACTTGTTGAATCATGACAGACTGTGGGATTAAGTCCCTTAAAGGAAGTACATTTCCAAGATAATAGAATTGAACAGAGGCCAATTTATGTTCTCCTCATGTGTTAAGTTTAATCTCCAAGAATTTCCAACACAGCTAATTTTAAAACTTCTGAAGTTGATCAGCCAGCTGTTACACAAATATTTTCCACTAATGTCTGGGTCTCATATTGGGTTATAGAAGAAAAAGAAGTTGAGAAAAGAAATCTGGCAGTCAGCTAGACTGGTGATTTGTAAGCTTTTTCAATAAGTCACTTGCCTCATAGAAGACAGATTATGGCAAAACCATCCTTTCCTCTTATTCAGTCACACGAATCAACTTCATTTCCACTGATAATTCAATCAGATGCTTGTGGCAACTAGAGTGCTTGCATTAGTAGGAAAGATTAGGGACACACTTGATAAATTGTCTGCTGTTGCAGTTTAAAAGCTGAGAACAAGGAGTATAGCCAGCAGAGTTCAACCAGCCAGTTTTCCACAAACTACTAAGAGCACAAAGACTGCAGGAAAAATGTAGACTACAGACATTTTTCAGTCTATTTGGAGTTGATAATATTTAGAAGAATATGGACTTCCAAGCTCCCCCCCCCCCCACTGTTTTGGGTCAGCAAAACTGATATTGTATTACAGTTTTTTCTGTTGTAATAGTTATGAGTCAGGGAACAAGAGTGAGTAGCCAACAAAGGAAACATTTTGATTTTAGCACCTACCTATTAATATAAATTTATTCTCTTGATACCTGAGATATACGCCCTTGTGAATTTATGCGCATTCACTCAGTGTACTTGAGAAGGGAGAGAATGGCTGGAATGGGATTTCTGGATCTGTAATTCTTGCCTTTCACCTGAAAGCAGAAGCAATAACTGGATTTTCTGTTTTCTCCTTGTTGATTAGAGGAAAGTGGAAGTCAAGCTGAAAGAGCTAACAGCACACAGTACAAAGGTAGGTAAACTCATACAGTCCTTCAAATCAAAGAATTTTCACCAAATATTTACACTTTTATCAGGAGAACTCTTAATGCTAGTACTTAAAGGAAGATATCCATACACAAGTAATGATGTTCATCCTCAGTATCATCAGCTTAAGTGATGTAGCATGAGCTCAACCACTTCAACTTTTGCTAGAAGAGATTATGTACAGTAGTCAGAACCACTAATATGTATCTTTCTCAGGTCAACCATCAGCTCAGCACTGTGAAGACTTCAAAAGGTAAGTCCAAAGTAAGCTACAAGAGTTATCAGGTGTTTCGGTTTCACATGTGGGCATTTCATTCAAAATGAAAAATCTTAGCACTTCCGTGTTTTTCGGACAAGAGATTCTCCATTTTGCTACAATCCATCCACTGTAGTTCAAATTGCTCAGTTAATTTACAATATAATTAGAGAGCCCATTACACTTTATTTCTGAATATTTATTAATGAAACATAGTAATTTCTTGTTATACCTATATGCCTATACACAAAATGGGGGCTATGTCATTTTTATTCAGAATGGTGTGCTCCTAATTAGGGTCAGATGGCAGGATAATGAAGCAACAGGGCCAAAAAGGAAACTGTATGGGAACCCTTTAACCCAGATCCCTTGGGAGAACCAAAGAAAATCCACGCTAAAGACAACACACTTTTACCATTTGGGAGGCAGAGAGGAGAAGAGTTTTAGGCACTTAGGCTTCCAACAGAAACTTAACAGCAGCAGATTCACGCTTAGGTCTTGTAAAATAATATCAACTACCTACAAAATTCTTCCCACAACCTGCCAACAAATTACTTTATGAGAACGATGCTGCTGTATTAGCTGCAATGGTATAAGTGCTTTATATACACACAAAAAATTGTCCATATCCTTCTAGAAAGAGACAACTTCAAGACATGCTTCTTTTGTTATTCCCCATCACCTACTTAACTAGGCTTTATGCTTCACTAACGAGGTGTCTTTGAACATAACAAATGAACTAACAAATCAGTAACTTCATTTGTTATCACTAACAAATGAAACCAGTGTGGTATCAGGTTGCTATGGCAGATACCATTCAGATCTAGGCCAGAATAAACTGATCCAGATAGTTTTGAAGATACCACAGTATCATATGCCATAAAGTACAACATAGATGTGCTCATAGAGTTATGCCTTTGGTCTTAGGCAAAATACTGTCAACAGAGAAAGTGAAATTTTACTACTACAGCATGCAATAATATATATACACGTTTACTGTCAAAGGATAGAAAAATTAAAATACAGAAAAGCAGTAAACAAAGGAAAACAAATTTACTGTGATTCAGATGTGTTGTTTGTTTGGTTTTTTTTTGCTCTCTCTGCTCTTATATTCTACCAACACTGCACATATGTATAGCCTATTCTTGGCAAACCACTTTTCACAGATCATTTTAACATCAAGAAAGCCTAATGGAAAGACTTGAAGCATGGCAACACTTCATTCAAATTTGACCTTGTCTCTCCTGTTGTTGCATGATGCTTCTGTACATATTGTGTTACAAGATTACTGATTAAAGCCACATCCTTTGTTCTATGCATCTGAAAATTGTAGTTTTATCCCTTATTTTCCCCTGCCTGGATTCACTGTTATTTATTTAACAACTGTTTGCTGCCCTAATACAGTCCAAGCCACAAACAACATGCAAATATGGCATTACAGACTGACTGCAACATCAAAACTGACCCTGGTTTCTGAAGTGACTTCTCTTAATGATGAAATTGGAGCCAGTTCTAGCATATTTTACCAGAGTTTATGAGAGTCTTTTGCAATTACTCTCTGTTAAGCACCATTCATTAGTCTAGAGCAAAAAGCAACAGTATTTAATTGCAAGGCCTTAGATCCTTAATGCTATCACAGTGCCAGACATGAGATGCTAGGATTCTGGAATATGGAAATCAAATAACTAACTCTGATTTTTTTATTTATTTACAAGATCTCTTATCAAAGAAACTTTGGATCACAGTGCTCAAAAGTCCTCCTGAGAACTATGAAAGATTGTTTTCAGTCCTCCTCCACCCCACATATATTCAACCCCTTACAGCGCCTGCAAGGAAAAGAACCAATACTGATATTCTCCTTTATTCATCTTACATTAAAAGAATTAAGTGCAATCATTTTATAAAATCTTGTTATGCAAAACAGTCTACTACATTTGACCACAATATCTTTTCCAAAAAGGCACCCTCTGTTGTTAATTCCTCCCAAATCTGTGAACATTTCCACATGACACATTCTTCTCTGAAGCTACTTCTTTCTCATTGTTTTATCATTCTCAGTGCACATTGAATGCAACTCAGTTTGATAATAGCACACCTCAGTCTTTTGTCAGCAAATCTATTTTTTGGATATTAATAAGGAAGTAGAGGTGGCAGACATATTGCTTAAAACATTGTTTAAATAACAAAGTAATGTGATCTCAAAAACAAACCACTAAAGAGTTATCTAGTATTAACTATATAAAACACAAACTAATAGTGTCATGTTCCCAACTACTACTTCCTGTTGTCTCTTCTCCTTCACTCACCCACTCATTTCCCCATTTAATCCCCTCCCCATCCATACTCCAGAAACACAAAGAGTTTTGAGGAAGAGAGATAAATATTCTGAAACTAAACTGAACTTCAACATTCTCAAGCTTTTGTTAGAGACTTGAATATAGCACATATTTCACAAAGAAGCTACCCAAGTTAAAGTTCCTGTTCACATTTAGCACAGATATTCACCTACGTTTTATATTTACACGGCCAGTTAAAAATAGTGTGTGCAGATATATATGCATGTGTTTTTAATCAAGGGCCATGCAGAAGCACTAACATAAATAGCGTGCATGGAATTTGTAACAAAAGCATGCAGTTAAAATAGATTTTTTTGTAAGTATAATGGGAAGATGTACTGCTCACATGACATACAGTGAAATCAATATTGTAATTTAATAGAACAGTTTACTGTGAAGGGACTATTCACATCCCATTTTAAAAATCCACAAAAACTGAAAAGTAAACAGTTAGAACCTAAGAAACTTAGAAGCAAAGACTGGATGATTTTTCCAAGATGATCAGACATTCTTTTTTTCTTTTTAATTTTGCAGGAAAACAAAAATTAATCTCCTTATATTACACAGTTAATTCATGTTCAGATTCACATTCATCACAAAAATGAGGATAATAGCACTGCCTTTTTAAAAAGCATAATTTAATCAGAGAACTGTGAGCAGGAAAAAAAAACAACACCATTTCTATTCAAAACAAAAGCACACTTAAAAGATCTCAGGCGGTTACAGCAGTGAAAAATTAAGTGAAGAACCAGTGCAAATATTTCTTAATTTTAAAACACAATGTGATAAAGAATGTATTCTAATTTCTTGCTATACACTCCAATGTATGATATACTTTGCTATCTTACAACCTCAGGAAAGCACGAGCACTGAGCTAGAGTTTTGTTTTTAAAGACACAGACCACTGATTGTCCCCCTGCACAGCCTTCCCCCCCTTTAAGCTTCCTCCTCCTGCTTGAAGAAAAGTCCCTAATTCCTTTCTCCTAAAGGAACTTACATTATTTCAGGTCTGAGGCACTCCATGTGCTTCCTTCCGCAAAGCTGAGAATTCTGACTTAGATTGGTAACGTGCATTTACAAAGACAAATCAAAGAACAGCAAATCACTTACCCGCTTTAGCCACGTGAAGTGCTTGTAAATATCAATCTCACCATCCATGCTTTGGGCCCATCTCAGCAGTCACGTTCCAAGGGCTAAAAGAAACTTTTGGAAGCAAGCGCGCTGCTTTGTTCTACAGGATATAGCTGTGACTTCTTCCCCTTTAAAGCCCTCTACTTCTAAATTCTTGAATGTGTGTACACATTTCAAGTTAAATCTACTGCCTCTGTCCCACAGTCTTATCCTAAACACTTCTCACAGATGTATATATAATGCACAACTGTATAAACTTCAGACTCTCCCCCAAACATCTGTTTTTTTAAGCGGCAGATCGGTTAGCAACCAGAACAATGTAAATCTAAATACACTAAAAATATAACTTGCTAAACGGTCTTTAAAAAGGGATCTTTCAAGAACAGTATAAATCTGCAGAAACTATTCACTTTTAACACTGAATAACAACCTAGAATTATTAAGCTGTCACTGCAAAACTATTTTCAAGTAATGCTTTCCCTGGCTTTCTGCTTCAAGAGTGGCTGGAATTCATTACCAAAGACCCCCTATTTCCTGTCTCTGTTTTACTCCCTGTTTATCGTAACACTACTCAGCCTTCTCAGTTTATTTCAGGCCCTGACTAAACCTAAAAATAAGTTATGCTTTTTGAATTACTGGCCTGTTCTCACAAAAGACATTAGAAAAAAGGAGGAATTCAAGGACGATTCAGTGGATAAGCTGATTATTCCATAAATAGTGCCAGGAAGGCAGTTTTCCATCTTAACAAAAGATGATGATACCCTTTCTAAGATTTTTCTCTGCTTCTGCTGAAGCCTCGTGGAATGGCAACTTTTCAAACTTGCAACACAGAGATTAACGCATATGCAAAGCAATTCTGGCAAAGGAGGGATCTTTAAAAATGCTCCCTGTTACTGCAGGGTCCTCTAGTGCCTCTGCACAGTACTTAAGACTACACTCTAACCTTTCCCAACAAACTCCAGTTTCTTGATGTCTCCCACTATTAAAAGTGGCTTTGGTCTTAAACTGTAGAACTGATTGTTCCATATACAAACACACTGTATTGGGCAACAACTGTTAACACCAAAATGCTGCTGTCCCATTAGATTTTTGTGATATCTCAGAATATTTACTCTGCTTCACTTTTTTTTTCTTTTCTTTTTTTTTTTTTTTTTTTTTTTTTTCTTTCTCCAGTTCCTACAGCCAAGTACGTTCATGCATTTTAGACAAAGTGCAAGAACCTGTAGCCAGGACTGTCATGGTTTTATGATTTTTGGTCATCAGTATTCCACACCATAACATCATGTAATGCATTGGGGGTGGGGTTTGATTTCTGCCGAATGTTCGTCCGTCGGAGA
>JAPSGF010000001.1:35970590-36025897 GCA_035772895.1 Perdix hodgsoniae
CCATCACACTAATGGTATATGCAAAGAATTTGGAGTCTAAATCTGTATAATGCTCTGAAAAGCAGTTCTTAACGGGATCTATCAAACTTAGCCATCTGTCCACCCTTCAAAATGTGGAGATCCCAGATAAAGGAGTTTCTGCAAAGAGTTTTACTATTTCGAATATTCTTGATCCTTTCGACCAGTGCATGTCTTTTCTGGATCTTCCAAGTGACAAGCAGAGAAGGATACAAACCTAGACTACCAGCCTTCTTTGAGTACTGGACAGTAATAAATATATGAAGTTCTATGACAAGAAAAATGTGAAAGGTTTTTAAAAAGTTAGTACTACAAGTTTTCCAAAGATGCTAGAGTAACTAAAATTGGCAGAAAATGGAACAAGGTAAAAGAACTTTTCTAAAAGTGAACCATGCCATGAGACAGCACCTGAAAAGGACTGAGTTGCTCTGTACATCAAGCATACTTATTCTATGCCAACTGTACAAGTTTTTTATGCTATTTTAACATTTCAAGAAAGAGCTGCTCTCATCATAGTTCATGTCATCTGGCATTCGTTTTAAAAATTTTTAAAAATCATTTGAGATGCAATTAGTACAGGACATTTCTCTGTGTGTGATAGCCTCTGTCATAACTGACTAAGGGGGTTCTCTTGAGATTAAAATATGAAATCCCTAGGGGCGCTTTTATTCCCCAGAAAATGAGTTATCTGATTATACAGAATAGCAAGTGCATCAGACTTTCTCACATCACTGTGTATCCCACAGCACAGCCAGTTACAGAATCCCATATCCATATTTAACCCAGTTCAAACCAGAGGTTGCAAGACTTATTTCAGGCTTATTTAGCAAAGTAGGGGAAAGTACTCTGTACTCTCTTAAAACATTCCACAGCATATTATGTCTTAATGATTTTGCTTTACAGCAGAGAGAAAAAAAACAAAAAACAAAAAACAAAACAAAAAAAAAAAACACTAAAAGAAAATTGTATTCTTCCACTTACAAGTACCTCAGTGTAGCAACTGCAGCTAGGCAAGTATCAATTTTTCCTGTTAAAAGTATTTTAAATCACAAACGTACCTTCTTTTGCCTTGTCACTTGTTCCGGATTTCATGCAAAGGTCTCTTGATTTTGTTACAGTCATTCTTCCTGATTAAGAGGTAAACGTGCCTGAATTTTCTGCATCTTATCAGCTATGAATGTTGACAACATACATTCCGGACAGTCACGTGTTCCCTTTCAGCCTGTCACCTGCTTGCTGAACTTTATGTCCTGCTTGAGCTTTGGCCTGAAAAAGTTTCAGGCACCAAATGAATTCAAATCCACTGCCCCAAATTTGCTTAAAATTTCTCTGGAAAAACAGGTTATTTCCTCTGGGCAGTGTGAAAACATGGAAAATATGTTGCAATGTGAGGATTGCTTCATCGGGTTACTGCTGTGTTTAAGAAGAAAAAAAAAAAAGCAAGTGAAGGAAATGCATGTTTATGCATAGTTCTTCACTGAGCACTGACTTCTACTTCAACGGAGAACTAAATATCAAACCAAATAAAATCAGCCCCCCAACATCACTGTAATGCCACCACCCTCATGTAAATAAGTCAAAGGGAGAGAATGATCTGGCTGTTCACTCAAGAATATTAAGTTTTCCTTTATCCATTACTCTATATCCATTACTTCCTGATCCTTATGTTTGAACTGGCTTGGAAGCAAAGGGATTAGAAGCACATTATATCTGGGAAGATGTCAACAATATGCCAATTCACACACCTGTCATTGCTAAAAACATAAGAATGGAGAGCGAGGAAAGAAAATATGAGAATACCGGTGAAAAAAGAAATAGCAACAGAAATCCTTTTTATATATTGAGGAACATTAAGCATTTCCAGTAAGACAGCTGTTCAGAGAGTCTTAATAATTACTGACGATTTCTAAAGGACAAAGCAAGATAAAACTTACTGAAACGAACAAACAAAAAGCCTACATCATTCTCTATATGGACATATTTGCTTTACTTGTGCCAAACAAATCCAGCATTCTGGGAAAGACCATGAAAAATGTTATGCAGACAAGCTCATCTATTCACAAAGATGAGAAAAGTGCCAGCCTATTGTATGCTACTTCATAAACGCCAAGTCTAAAAATAACTATAACTTGTTTTTCTTTCTGAAACATCA
Organism: Perdix hodgsoniae; assembly: GCA_035772895.1. Lineage (NCBI taxonomy): Eukaryota > Metazoa > Chordata > Aves > Galliformes > Phasianidae > Perdix > Perdix hodgsoniae. The sequence continues at coordinate 35,972,761 of JAPSGF010000001.1, forward strand.
CAAAACCTGAAAATGTTTAGTTGTGTTTTAACTGCATATCTTTATTGACCATTATTGCCTACTATGTAGGTATTTTATAGCATTAACATTTTTACACTAATGTTTGTTACATTAATGCAGTACACCGTATTTAAAACAATGCAGCCAGAAATAAAGTGAAAGAAGATAAAGTCAAGTAAAAAACCATTACCACCCATAACATTAGGTACAAAACTAAAGACAAACGTGATACTCTGTGACCTAGTGCAAAGCCCCTGAAGACAACAGCTGAAAGAGTCCTAGGCAAATGGAGTCCTAGATAATATAAATAAATCATATTCATCCTTTTGAAGGCTAGCATGCAATTTCTATATACAGTCCCTCTGACAATATCAAGGTGCAGACAGCCCATATGGGTAAGAATTGCCCTCAAGGGCTAAACTTTATAGTATGTCACCAGGCTACCTTGAAATATTGGAAAACTTAACATAAAAACAAGCCTTGATATTATAACCAGAATACTGTCTTTCATTCATGAGTGCTGAAAGCCTATGGCCAAAACACAGTTCTGTTTAATTGCCCCTGTCATTGTAATTGAAAATTGACTGTTAAGTATTATTGGTCATTACATGGTTGCAAGAAACTGCAGAAAACTAACCTCAGCACATCATTTTAAGAAAAAGATCTAGACCTACTTGCTGCAAAGGTATTTTCAACTTGTTTTAGTTCTTTGTGCAGAATAGATTTTCCTATCTTTGAAAAACAACTAATACAGAATCACACAGAATCACAGAATGGCCAGGGTTAGAAGGGACCTCAAGGATCATGAATCTCCAACCCCCCTGCCACATGCAGGGCCACCAACCTCCCCATTTAATACCAGACCAGGCTGCCCAGGGCCCCATTCAACCTGGTCTTGAACACTTCCACGGACAGGGTATCCACAACCTCTCTGAGCAGCCTGTTCCAGCACCTCACCACTCTCATAGTAAAGAACTTCCCCCTGACATACAACCTAAATCTTCCCTCCCTAATAATAATATCCCTAATAATAATAATAATAATACAGTAAACTTTCTGACAGAGAGCATGAAACTGACCCCCAGACAAGGAACAATGGAATGGTAAAAAAAAAATAATAAATCAATTCATCCTGGCTTAGGTAAATTCCATGCAAGCCATTTACACCTCCCTTCCCACTAGTTCCAAGGCATTCCCCAGTATTCATAAAGAGCTGTTGGCATGAAGTATACTGCAGTTTCCTGTGTTTGAGAATTACTCTAACATGTCTGAGGAAGTCAGAAGACCAGACCTGCCTGTTCAGGGCTTCCTTGCATCACTAACTCATTGAAAAGGAGCTGGAGCACAGCAGAGGACTGGGTCATTCAAAATGCAACTTGAATAACTGCTCGGAAAACATATCCATCTAGTATTTCAAACTGGAAATAATAAACATAAGTGCATACAGAATAATGGCTTGACTATACCATCCCAAGCAGACTTTGCTGGTATATTTTCAATTTAGCATGTGCCAACACCACTTGGTAATGGGAAGATTCAGCTATATATAGCTCTGTCATGACTCTCAACAGTTGAGTCCTGCAGTCAAACCTACCAGGAGATAAATGTACTGGATTTCACTGACATTGCTCAGAATATATTCTCTTCCCATTCAGCTGTTGTTGAAGAGTTCTACTGCTACATACATGTAATTCTTCTGTTTTTAGTAGCAATAACTTACATTCCAATTAAATATTTATACAGTACACTTCTAAAGTCTTCTTGTAACATCAGTTTGTATACAAGAAAGTACAATTATTTTCTTTTAACTACCAGAAGATATTACTATTATACTCCATCTTTATAAAACTATTTGTTCAAGTCTGTCTTGAGGTATCTTGCCCTGAGGAGAAGGACCTGGGGGTCCCAATGGACAAAAAGCTGGACATGAGCCAGCAGTGTGCTCCTGCCATCCAGAAGGCCTATGGTATCCTGGGCTGCACCAAAAGAAGGGTGGTCAGAGGGAGGGGATTGTGCCCCTTTACTCTGCTCTTGGAAGGCCCCATCTGGAGTAATGTGTCCAAATCTGGGGACCTCAGTACAGGAAGGACATGGAGCTGTTGGAACAGGTCCAGAGGAGGGCCTAAGATGATCAGATGACCTGAGCACCTCTCCTATGAAGAGGGACATTGAGGGAGGGCATTGAGGGAGCTGGACCTGTTTAGCGTGGAGGAAAAAAAAGGCTCCAGGGAGACCTCATTACGGACTTCCAGTACTTAAAAGCAGCTTACAAGCCAGAGGGTGATTGATCTTTTCCATGGCCTGATAATGATAGGACAGAGTGGCTTTAAACTACTTAAAATAAAGGAGAATTAGGTTAGATGTTAGGAAGGAATTCTTTTCTCAGAGGGTGGTGAGGTACTGGAACAGCTTGCCCAGAGAAGTCGTAGATTCCCCATCCCTGGATGTATTTTGAGGCCACGCTGGATGGGATCCTGAACAGCTTGATCAAGTGGTTGGCAACCCTGCCTGTGGCAGGGGGTTGGAACTAGATCATCTTTAAGGTCCCCTCCAACATAAGCAATTCTATAATTCTCTCCCCTTTCTGTTTCCTTGAATTTAGAGCCTTCAAAAAAGGTTTTCAGAATTAAGCTTCTAAGAAAAAACATCATCAAGAAAATACTCAGGACTTCCAGCATTTTAAGGATCAGTATATAAAGCTACACAGTGAAGTGGCTGAAATTAAACATAAACACTCCACTACAAGTAAGATCATGTTTTACTATCATGAAAATAAGAGCTTTCACCTATTTTTAAAATTATCTGAAGACCTTTGTAAGAACACGAGTTCCTCTTTATACTCAAAAAAGTGATCAACAAAGATGTACTAATAAATGAACAGTGTAGACAGTCAAAGTTATAAAATAAAACTGTACCTAAATGTATTCTTTCACAGCTCATTAATTCAAACATAGCCTGTTGTTACCGCAACAGTTAATTTTTAATGCTGAAATTACTATCTACTTCATGATATGTCCTGTGGTCTTTGGCAGTACTAAAATATTTAACAAGAAGCAGTGGAACCACACACAAAATTGTTTTATGTATTTGAAGTTTCCTTGAAAATTCTTTTAAATGTCTTATGACAATCCTCCTCTTCTTTGTTGTTCAGTTTTCAAGGCCAAAGAATTTACAAACATAAAGCACGTAGAACACTGCATGAATTCACTTGTAGGCACAAATTTTTAACATAGTTCTTAAGTATTAAAAAGGCTACTATTAATGAAGCTTTCTTCCATTTTTCCTTCATCAAAAGAACAGCGCTTTTCTAACATTACAGAAATTGTTATAACCTCATTCCGTTATCTGTAGTAACCACCTAAATTCAATGCTACTTCATCTATCTCAAATCAGTGCTCTTGAGGTTAATGCAGTACAGCTCAGTGCAAATTCAAGATCTTGATGTTCAGAGATACCAGACTACAGAAATTTAAAAAGGAGCTTTTGCAAAATACATGAATTTGCAGTATGTGGAAATTTTAGTTCCACAAACAAGTACAAAATCCAATTCCACCTGAAACGCTGTATCACCACCAGAGGTCCCATTAAAAATAAAGTTAATGCCCTCAAACGACAGAATAAGCAAAGTAATGTCAGATGTGAAACAAATCCTGAAATTTTCACACCACAGACACAAATAAATTTTCCCACATCTTTGGCATACATAACGGAATTGTTAAGAAACACTTGGTGATATTGCACACCTAATAATGGTACTAAATGATAGAATTAATGGCAGGCAAGACTCGATAATGACACCCAACTCCCAGTTCCACACAGGACTATCAAAATTTTAAAACACGGAAGCTGTGTGCATGTTTACAGTTCTTTGTTGGTGCTGGTGTTTTTTTTTAACTATAAAGAAAAACCAGTGCATATTCTAACGCTGAGTTTAGTGGATGTTTTGTAATTAAAAAATAAAAATAAATAAATCACACCTACTATGCACGAATCCCCTCATGCATTCCTTAAAATAAGTGTAGAACTTGTCAATACAAAACAGGGCAAAATATTTTAAGAATACAGTGGTCTCAATATACTATTATACAGCTATAAAATCTGCTCCTCATCTGGGTAAGGCACAGTCTTTCCAATACAGCCAAGTGTTTATTCCTTATCTATCCCAATATAAACATCTCTCACTCAGAAGCTAATGCTCTTTTCATTTACCACCACTGCCTGGTGTAGAATATACCTTGGAGTTTCAGAATACCAACACCTAAGGCAAAGGAAACGTAGCAAGCAAAAGGATAAAGAATCATCCATCTTATTCCAGTTTCTTCCTTGATCAGACAACATCACTGAATTCCAAACTGATAGATTTAAAAATGAAAAGCTTTATGTATATACACACTCATATGTTATCTTCAGCAAAGGATGAATATCAACAACAGAAACAAAAGCAAAAAATATCACAGAAAAGTTCACTTTAAGCTTTGCTTTTACTACACCCAACACAACCTAAGGTCTATGAACTTTTCATACTCCTGTGTTCATTTATTCATCACCTCATAAAGTGGTAATATCAACAGCTTTTTATGATTACTTAATATCTGCTGCAGTTCTCTAAGATGACAGATTTCGGTCATTATAAAAGTCACTGAAGCATGAAAATACTTGACCTAAGGCTGTTTACAAACAAACAAAATGATAAAGTTAGAAATAAATACTCACCAGATTCTCCTCAAACCACTCCCGTATACATACTGCTGTGGCCCCTGGAATTTGATTTCGCAGTGCTTCTTTCTCTTGAGGATCCTCTAACATTTCCAAAGCCATCTTTAGATCTTCCAGGAGATGCAAAATTTGAAATGTGCCCAAATATACTGATGGAGCAGGTGACACAATATCATAAGCACAATTAGCATATTCTGCAGCTGACTTTGTACCTAAAACAAGCGAAAACAGGAAAGTCTGATTTCAAGTGACAAATATCTAGTTACTACACACTGCTATATTTGGACTTCAAATATTGACAAGTTTCAATACTTCCAGTAAGGCTTCGAAATAAAGTAGCTATTAGGTAAATAATGAACACTTCAGAATTAAACATAAGAGCTATGTACAAACATATTTCAACCTAGACAACATCTACAATGTCTGTTAAACGACAGACTCCAAACTTTACCACAAATCACCTGTAATTTTCCATGGTTACCATGAGATGTCACTAACTTCTCAGCTACACAAATGTCTCCGCACAGAGCAGCGTTTCTCAAGCAAAACAAGCAAGATTCACTCGGCCCTTGACAAGAAACTTAACTGAAAATAACCTGCATTACCAGAAATGGAAAAATATGGAACCTCAAACAGGTTTAAAGTGCTTCTCAGAGGGAACAAACTACCCAAAGTTCTGAGAACTTTGCGAGCCCTCCAAATTATACTAAGCTCCAAAGCACTGCCACTCGCTGACATCCTTTCAGCATCAATCTTTCCTCAAAAACGTATCTCATGAAATGAAGAATTATAAATTCTGATATCTTTGAATCTTTTGTTTTAATATCCTGTTTCAGGTAGCTATCTGTTTTCAGATCTGAGTTTCATTTGACACCGATTGGTTTCTTTACAAAGACTCAGATGGAAAACTTGTATTGGCTTTACATTTTATTGTTTAATTTATAATTCACTGCTCCATGTACATAACAGATTGCACTCATGTATGTATTCATTCCTGTTCTCTGGCATAAACAGTCCCACGTTTTCTCTTATTTGACTTCATGGGAGGTGCTTACAAAATAAAAGGATTGAGAGGAGGACAGTAACATTTTACATACATATGCTGTACTGTATCACTGATCCATACAAGGTGATCAAAATCATTTCCACACTATTTTTCCACTCACTCCTTTTTTTAATGTCACTTACACCTTATACTTTAGTTGCAAAAGGAACAGAAGTCTTCATCAAGTTTTGAAAACTACTGGCTAAGATCTTTTTTTCCCTGAGCAGCTGTATTTAATTTGCAACACAGACGTATGACTAATCCAAGTTTCCCTCTTCTGTGCACACTACTTTGCATTAATCAATGTTCGTTTGTCTGTTATTGTTTATCTACTCTGATTTGAACACTACATGTGGTTTGAACCCAGAGAATCTAATGGTATTTTACATATAGCACTATATATATAATTTAGTAAATATAGCTCACAAATGCACTAACACTGTGATACACACAAGTGTATTAACACTTGAATACCTTCTGCACCTAGATGGGCTTTTTGCCAATACACTTAATTGATCACTTGATCCTAATATTGTTTTCCCATCTCAGTAAGTCATCGATCCAAGAAAGCATTCTGTCTCTCATTTTGTGAATGCTAAACTTCACAATAATCTTAAGGGAAATCTAAATAATATTATCCAGATGTTCTTCAACCACTGCTTTAATGACTTAAATTCTGCCAGATCGCTTACCTGTGCAGATGACTGTGTCATTTTAATTCTACTGTTTTATTTATGTGTTCTTTGTATTAAAATAGTGCAAAAGCATCCTTAGACATTTCTAAGATTTAGCAACATTCAGAAGTATTGGTTGTCAGATGGGTTGTTTTCTTTGTTTGTTTTAAAGCAACACATTTATCTTCATTACCTATTTAATAGAATTCTAAGCTCTTTTCAAACATTTAGTCCAATTCACTTGTGTTACATATGAGTTTATTTTGATATGTCAAGTGTAAGACCTCATCTTATTTTCTGTCTAAGACTGCAGCCAGGATAATATTTCTCTTCAACATCCAGTTTTAAGACTGCTAAATACAATAATTTTACCTCCTAAATCAATTTGCCTTCCAGATTTTTTTTTTCCTTTTAAGAGAATCATCTGTTTTACCAAATTTGATTATTCTAACCAATAAAATATATATTCTTGTTTATTTACATCCTCCTAGATATCTATGCAAGCTGTTTATTTCCTTCCTAATGTGGTTAATCGAGCACAGTATGAACTAAAAACAGAAGACTGCAAATCGTGTACAAAAGGAACTTATATAGCATCTTAAATCTTTTCATTTGGCTAGAGAGGGTCAATTCTTACTTCCCAAAAACAATACACACAAGCTGAAATCAGAAATAGCACTGCCAGCAGCAGAAGTGAAGTGAATGTGCCTCAGTACTCAACCAGGTGAGGACAAACCTTGAGTGCTGTGTTCAGTTTTAGGCCACTCACTACAAGAAAGAGTTTGAGGCCCTGGAGCGTGTCCAGAGAAGGGCAATGATGCTGTGAAAGGTCTGGAGCATGACTGTTATGAGGAGCAGCTGAGGGAGCAGGTATTGTTTAGTCTGGAGAAGAGGAGGCTCAGGAGAGACCTTATAGCTCTCTGCAAGTACCTGAAAGGAGGCTGTGGTGATGTGGGGTTCAGTCTCTTCTCCCATGCAACTAGCACTAGGACTAGATCCACAGCCAATGCTTAAATACAGATTTAAAACAAATGTCCTGGGTTTAAATTGATTATGTTAGCAGTTTAGATAGTTTACACAGGCAAATATAAAACCAAACTGTACAAACCACTATAACTTGCCTGTGGAGAGCAGTGGTAACATCTTCCCTTATCAAATTAACATCTCACTGCTTATCACATCTTGTTTCCATTCTTTGATTACAATGGTGACATGACACAATTACTATCATATCCACCTTCTTCAAAAAATAATTTAGAATTCTCTAGGAAAGTTGTGATAGTTCAATTCAGTATTTTACTTGCAAAAACTTCCCATTTTACTGCTTAGATTTAAGTGAATTATAGGCTTGCTTCTCTTATTTGCTTTCCATATAGTTTCATTTAAAATAGATTATATACAGTTCGACAGAAGGACAGGAACACACCCTGAAAAATTAAAAGTGAGTAGGAGTAAGTACATTAATTTGCATTAGTTTGAATCTTCACATCACACTGCAAAATACATTAAACTTTATCTCCAGACATAAGAAACCAGATCTCTTTGCTAACTGAAAAAAAAGAAAAACAAAAAAAGGGGAAAAAAAGGAAAAAAGAACCACCCCAGTGCAAACAAACTTCTAGATGTTACCAGTAAACTCTACCCTTAATAGCAATTGGTATGTATGTGACTTCACTGTAGGCAACTGAAGCAGGGAAGAATATGGTTCAACCACTAGAATTTTATTGATAGTCAAGAAAAATGAGTGTAGTTCTGAACTTAAAAAAAAAAAAAAAAGTAGCAACCTGATTGTATGGTCTTCACCAAGTCAGAGTCTTCCTGTATCGTTTTGTTGGGGTTTTTTTTGTTTGTTTTTTTCTCCCAAGGGCAAAAAAGGACACTCAGGAATCTTTTGTCATTATATTTACATGAAACTCAACATGATGACATTCTAGGACATCACAATTAATCGTGATAAATGTATACCTTAGAAAAGGGAAAATAATAAAACAGAAGAAAAAAAAAAGTGGATAAAGACAAGCTGCTCAATTCTCACTTTCACATCCACTCACAGTGGATGAAGGAGGTTACAGTTTGCTACTTTCCAGAAAGAATAAGAAAACTATTAAAAAAAAAACAACTTCAAGGTACATGTGTGGGTTACACATTGACCACGGAAGCACACTGTGTGTTCAGAGTTCCTTGCAGTTAGCTGAATGGTTTCAAAGAAAAGTCCCTTTTGGGCAAATACATAACCTATTCGGAAAACAACACTATTTGCAGCATGTGAAAAGAAGTTACTAAATGTACTAATATAAGAAACAGAAAATCTTGCCAGTTTGAAAATCCACTCTCCTCAGCTTGTATTATAGACATTTGTCTGTCGTTCATTTTTTATCACTTTTAGCTGTAAAAACTGTTTCTCATCTCTCATTTTTCCTTGCCCCTTTACTTCTTCTCCACCGCATTCATCCGTAAAATCTCAGTCTGTTCTCTCCAAAACTGCCTGAATATGGTAATATTAAGCTCAAAAATTAGCAGTTTACAAAGAGATTTTTCCTGAAACTGCTGATTTTTTTAGTCCAGAAAACAGTTAAGGAAAACATTGGGAAAAAAAAAAAAAAAGTTACCACAAAAAATTAAAACCAAACAAACTCACCTTCAACAACAGATACCCCTCTATTTCCAAAATAAAACCAACAGAACCCAAAAGCTAATTCAAAACTGGGTTACAGACTGCTTCCTATAAAGCTGAAATACACAAATAATTGAGTTTTGTCATTTATTCTAATCACCTCTGGACAAAGTTATAAACATTTACTCTGGCTTTTAAGTCAATCATTGTTGCACTGCTACATTATTTTTTTTTTTACCTGAGTTTTCACTCAATGAGTATTTAGGTTGTCCAAGTTCTTCCTCTCTCCTTCAACTCTGCAAAGTATAATTCCCTTCTGAAGCACAAGTCTCTTTTTCTCATGAAGTCCTGAAAACTTGAATTTATGTAAACTAGCAGTAAAGTTTTGATGGGACATAATTCAGACTTCTCATTCCTAAGTCTTCTCTCAAAGGACTGTAGAGGTAACTCACAGAATCCTTTCTTTTAATACAGTAATGCAAAATACATCACAAATGTTGTATTTTGAATCATAGCTTGCATTAACTGATCCTTAAATGTCTGCTATTAGATCTTGACTACAGTGAACAGTAACAGTTAAACTGGATTAGCAGGAAGCCCTAGAAAAGTTTCCAAAGCTAGAAGTGTAGATTATGGCTACAGGACATAATCAGATGCAAGTTTCATGTAGCTTGGATGATTTTCAGCTGAGCTTTATTTACAACCACATGGGGAATACTTTAGACAATTTTCAAGAGCTGTCTATAATTTCATATGCAAATCATCCACTCAACCCTTTTCCTTTTACATGCTTATAGATTTCAAGCAGTGATGTTCAGCACATTACGTATGGTATGCACAACTGCAACAAAGATCTCCCTTATCTGGAAACACAAGCCAAGCAGCCTTACAGGTGGTGGAAAAATGAGGATGGATTCTGCAGCAACAGTGCAAATTTAGCAAAGGTAGGAAAACAGAAATCTTAATGTTGTATTTGAGGTCAAGTATCAGTAGCACAGGAAAAACACAACACATTTTATTAAAAGACAAAGAAAAACAAATATTTTCATCAATTTCTTCACTTCTCAAACATTTCTCCATAGGCATTTCACACACACACACACACACACACACACACACACACACACACACAAAGAAGAAAGGAGTGGACATAGGGCCAATGTAGCCATTAGTCAATTAAAAGTGTTGCAAGTCAACAACTACCTCTTTTTAGTATAAAAATTCTGTAATGGTTGCGGCAAGCCAGTGGTAATACAAATAATGTGTAATGAAAAGATACATCTCTGCAATCGGGAGAAAAAAGACTGCATCCAGTTTGTTAAAAAATAAAAGCATCATTTCATAAAAATCATATTATTCTGATCCCTAAAAATTAATACTTTTTGAATCAATTTAATCACCTAAAGTAGAAAATAGAACAGCTATGATTCTGCATATAAAGAAATTGTTTGGTAGAAGTTGCCTCCAATCTACCTCTTAGAAATCTGTCAACCAACCAAATTACTCACATACTGAAGAACAGATAATGCCCTATAAACCACAAAAGAATCTCTGTGTCTCAGATTTTCAATTATATGGGGCTATGACCGTCATGGTTGAACTGCCTTTCTTTGCTACATACTGTAATGGCAGTTATTTACATTTCTGTCTCTTTTCCACCTTTTGCTGCAATGCCAGTGGAATTTAACAACATCATACTCTGAAGCCAGTTTTGATCCTTTCTCTTCAAGCCAAACTTTCTGAAACTTTGCATGGCAAGCTGTAGAACATCTTACCTACCAGTTTGAACTTCAGCTAGAAAGTGGTTTTAACATCAGAGACAAGTAATTAAATACTATTAGGCAATTTCCTCCACTCCACACTGGCATAACAACTCCATTAATGCTTCTAAAGAATTACTCTAGGAGAGCAATACTTCCAAATTTATTACAGTAATACAAATTTTAGTACATATGGACTATCCTCACACATGAATTCCACCTCATGCTGTTCCATATTCCCAGACATGCTATATGTGCCTTGAGTTAAGTTACACCAAAACTTAATACAAATACCTATGATGCACGGATGTTGTTTTGCATAAAAACAGTGCAGTACTGCAGTTCAGGTACATTGTTATTGGTACTCAGTCATTATGTTTTCCTTGTTTTATATTGACAGTCCTTCTTCTCTGTACTCAGAGACAAAAAATATTTCTGTTATAAAGATTTCTACATTTTGAATTAAATCTTTACTCCTATTTTCAAGAAATCTTCTAATTCCGCTGTTTTGCTAAAAAGGCAGGGCCACATTCAAGGGAAATCAAAGACCAACTTGATCATAAAGAATAACTTTGTCTTTTACAAAAGCAGATGTTTAAAGTTGTTTTAAGTTAATTGCTTATAGCAAAATTCTCAGTGCTTGTCAGCTCCATCATATTTTGTAGTATTCACCTGTTTACAGAGATATTCCATCAGCATTACAAACAGTAATAGGCCTTCTATCTTGTGCTCAGACACCCACATCTGTGAGAAAAAATGCTTACAATAGTGAGAACATGGGAAGCATGTTTGGGACAGCAGTCCAAATAGCTATAAAGATCTCTTGCAAGGTTAAGCACTCAAAATTGAGGGAATTCCAAACTTCAGGTTGCTCTGGCAACCTTGACTGAGGAATGAGTAGACAATGCCTCACAAGTGCAATGATCACTCAAGACGCGATGACTTTCAGATATTTTTAAAACACGTACCAAAACTGCATTTGAGCAGTTATATAAGGTCATAGGTTTAAAAGGTTTAAAAGATTCAAAATTGTTATAGAGCTGTTATTGCTTACAACTTCTAAGACATTAACTAATTAGCTTTCCTAAGGCCAAGTATCTGAAGCTAAACTCTAGTACCTAACAAGTTATAACAAGGGTTTCAAAATGAAGATAAACATTTAACTAGAAATTATGAGCACCAAGTATTTTTAATTTTATTAATTATTATTAATTTCCTCTAATTTTAAGGGTGATTGAAGGTTGCTTTTTTTCATCTTCTCCAACCCTCCTACTATCTTGATATGCATTCTTACGAAATAGTTAATGGTAGGAAAGTATTTATTCCCCTATCAAAGACCTGATTTCAAGTCATCTACTGTTTCATTTCCTTTTTAATATCTCTATTGCTATACGATCTATAAATATTTTCTAGAGAACAGATTCAAAATGTCACTCTACGATAGTGAGTATTGTAGAATTTCTAAAATGCTCACCTTAATTAATATCTAGAAGTAACAAGTAAAGAAAGTACTGTAGATATAGCATCTCTTTTGCTCAGAAACAAAAGCCTAAATTATTGAACACGAACAAGAAATAAAAAGGGAAATACAGTAATCATAAACGAAGCACAGACTGTTAACACAACTACAGTTTATTTAGAAAATATAAGAAAACCACTGCAGTTGTTGCTTCAGTCTATAAAGAAACAAATTGCTCATTATTTCAATTATTCTGTTCCTGTCATCACTACTTCAACTACAGTTTGCATTAATTTGATATTGGAAAAGAAACTACACAAATCCCTGTACTACAAGTTATAACTAAATCATACACTGTTACTATAGAAACTAAACTTTGAATGTGAAAATTGTGTGAACCTTAAATAGGATAGAAATGGTAAAAACTAAAAAGCCATCTGGTAGTATATAAAACCGAAGAGAAAATGGTAGGGTCCGTTCTCTATTCACTCTACAAAATCACAAGAGGCTTGCACTGCCTATCAGCTGGATGTCACCCAGCATGCATTTCAGATACAACATCCCTTCAGAACAGACCACAAAAAATGGAATTAAGTGCTCTCTGTCTGGTCTGGACAACTTCAAATCCTTATGAAGCAGAACAGAGAATTCTATCTTCTTCATTTAAAGTGCTGCAAGACTAGTGCTTACATTCTGAATGAATCCTCTGAGTGAATATCTATCTGATTGTTCATGGATGAAGCATAAGGTCATTAGGAAATCTTTCATTTTCTACTATTTATGTAGAAACTCAGTGAAAATCTTACTCTACAAAACCTAAAATCCACTCAAAGGGATTCAAATACATGCATTAGTATTTTTTGTCAATTTCTGCATTTTCAGTCCAATTTCTGATAACCTAACTAGAGGTCATTTGGTAATCCAGCACACACCAAGTAACCTCACATAGCTCTGGAGCTTGAGTTCTTTCATTTCTGTATTCCAATTAAGATGGGTCAGAAGTTGTAGTACATAAACAAGGTGATGGCTGAATGTGAGTGTACTGCCCTTGGAGAGAAGGGAACTAAAATACTAACAAGCTTTTAGAATTACTTTGGTTCCTTAATCTTTCAGTACTAATACTGAAATATCAGTACACACCCAGGTGATAATACATTTTTATTTTTCATTATTTTTCATTAAGTAATAATTGCTGGAGCTTCTGCTAAAGATTATAATAACTACAATGATTAACCACTGAATTTAAAGAGATTCTGGATCTATGGAAGATTATAATATTGTGACATTAATTTTTACACTTTACACTTATGACCATTGTTCACGAAAGAAAAAAATGGATGCCCAGATTAGACAGAAATATTTTGAAAAACTAGAAATAAAAACTATTATAATTCATTATGATTTATTGAAAAGAAACATTAAACAAAGTTTATAATCCTGTGGAGAAACACATTTTAATGGATGGGGTACAAACCAAAGAAATGAAAGAGTAATGACTTGGACAAGACACAGATGGAGGCAATGTCATAAATGTGCACTACAAGTAAAGAATATGTAGACAGATTTGACATATGAATGCTTTCTTTAAAAACTCCCTCTGTTTCAAGTGCAAGGCATTCTGGCTAATGGATAAGTCATGTTCATTGACAATCACATTAGTCCTTTTTGCTATTTTAGCCAAATAGGGGTAATCATTTAGCATGCCTAATTTGTATAGCTAAGAGGGTGGGTATCAGTAAAGATGTACCGAAGCATTAAAGTCTTGGGGACACTCACTTATCTGTCAAATTCGATCAAGCCCAAAGAAATTTAATTTGTTAATCTTGTTTTACAATCCTACTCTCATGCACTCTAAACTCTATTTTGTATTGCACTGAGATGCACAATCTACTTAAAGACTTTTTATTTCCATTAACCAGAATCATCCAGTAGGTATGTTAGCATTTGAAGTAAGTGATTTTACTTCCACAATTAAGAAGGCCAAAACTAGGATTACAAATCTGTAAATATTCGTATTGTGTGTTTGCATGCCCAGTTCTTTCCTCAGAATGTTAGAATAGGGCCTTGTGCTGTAATAACAACTTCAGCTATTATAAGATTTTAGTTTTCTTATTAAACAGAATTTTTTTTGTTTGCATGTGTATACATATATATCTAAATGTATATTTGTATACATATACACGTACACACCTCCCATACTCAAACTTCAAAAGTTAAATACCTCTAGACTTTTCAGTTCCCTGAAGCAATGATTAATGATCGTTTTATTCCTGGAGCAAAGGTTTCCGAGGTCACGAGGAAAACATAACTCTTCCTAGTACCCATTCAGGCCTTATTCTAAGAAATACCTTTTTTTCCAGCTACTTTTCCATAGTCATGAAATTTAGCCTTAGTCTTTGAATCCAGTGCTGCCGAGATTGTATCCAGATACCAAGGATCTATGACCTGAAAAAACTCTGAGCAGATGATTTTTACAATCTCCAGTCTGATGAAATAGCTCAGAACAGCTGACTTTTGCTGTTTCTAGACTACTCTAAAAGCACCTACGTTTGTGCAGATAATTTGTTCAATATTTGCATAACATAGTATTTATAAATCTGCAGTTAGAAAACTTGTTTGCTTACTGACAGTCCCCATCCTGAAGGAGTTCTGTACATTATTTCCTCTCTCACTACACAAAAGAGAATATTCCTGTTTTCCAAACCCTCCCCAGATTGCATACAGAAGCCCAGTGGATTGAATTAGAGAGAATCAAACTTGGATAGTAACCACGTTCCTCAATTTGAAGCAAATTGGGATAATCGCCAATATCCAAGTACAGGCTCCAGCAGACATATTCAGTCCCTCAATCATACCAGAATATGTGATAAGCAGTTCTGGAACACACAGAACATTAGCTGGAAAAGAATGACCAGAAAAAACTTAATCTTAAAATCACTTTTCTAATTCTAGTAATGGAAAACAATAATTAACATAAACAATTCTCCAAACTGTTTGAGCTATGTGTTACAACTGAAAATAAAGGAACAAAGTAATATTTTTTTTTGGTTGGTATGGGTAGATATAATTCTGAAATCACATTGGAATAATTCAGATAACATTGATGAGACCTGACAATGTGTGACTGGAGATTTTATTTTTCACCATTATATACCTTAATATTATCCTATGTTCCACATAATACTGAATATAACTGGAAATTAGAAAAAAAAATTAAGTAATGTGAAGTCAAAGTCAACTCTCCTGAAGCTGTGAATTTACTCACAACACTGTGGAAACAAACTCTACATGTAACTAGCACACCTAAGTCTTGTTGGTTTAGTCTGGGAATCAACACCACTTAGTTGAGGCAATCCCAGTTATGAGTACAAACTGGGAAGAGAACTTAATGAGAGCAGCCCTGAGGGGAAGGACTTGGGGGTCTCTGTGGATGAAAAGGGGGATGGAACTGGATGGCCCTTAAAGTCCATTCCAACTCAAGCCATTCTCTGATTCTAGAAAAACATTTGTAAATGGGATGTGCAATGCACCAACTGAAACACATTATTTCTCACAAACTAGTTCTACATATGAAAAGCATGTTTAAATCCTTATTTTGATGGGCAACAATACCACCACAAAACAGCTGTGAATGGGGAGTGCAGTCCACTGATAAATGCAGATTATTTCTTACATCATGTGTTTTGCTTCTCTGTATCGGTATCTCCAGCTTAGCAGAGGGTATAAACGTAATGCTGCTGGGCAGCCTGGAACTATGTAATTCTAGTGCTTATTTACCAGGATGAAACCCTAAAAAGTTAGGGGCGTGAAAAAGGAATGAGGGGAAAGAAAAAAGAAAAAAAAAAAAAGTCAAGACTAGCTCAATTATTTTTCTATCAAACTACTAGAAGTATGTGATTATTTAAGACAGCCAAATATTACCATGCTGTCACATACTGTCATATATTTAATGGATTACCTTTCAATACCATAGGGGAAAAACAAACAAACAAACAAAAAACAGTAAACAACTATTATATTACCCAGAACTAACCTTGCAGCAGCAGTTTTACAGAGCTGCTAGTCATGGAAATGCTACTGGGAAGCAATCTTACCGTAGTGAAAAAATCACGTAGCCAGTATGTCTTGGAAGAGAGTATGTAATGGTGTCTTCAGGCAAAACAAAAGTTCTCTAAACAAAATATATTCAATATATTCAAGGAAGTAGATCTCTTTATAGTCTGAGGGCATCATATTGAGGAAATACTAAACAATTTGAAATACTTTTTAAGAGCATGCTTCCAACACAGAAGACTGAAATTGATGAAAATCTTGGGAAGAAGTCTGAAAATCATCAGAATCATGTTAACTTTTCCAACACCTTCCATCAAAAGAAAACATATCACAACCCCTGGGAGAAAATCAGTATGTAATCTTAGAAAGTTAGAAATCTCCTATTTAAACTTATTTGTTCTCTTGGAAGATATAAATTTTTTGAAGAAAACCTATCCTAAGAAAAGAGGAAATATTCAGAAAAATGAAAGATACATTCATCAAATGTTATCACCAATGCATGTTGGGAAAGGAATCAATTATCTCAGAAGAAAGAAAAGAAAAAGTAAAAATATCCAGATGTATGCAGATAATTTAGGAGCACATGGGCCTCAATGTTGCTTTGGCTCTTTTAAAGCATTAGCTTTAAAAAAGGCACAGCATGGGTGTCATTATTTGAATTTAAAAACAGTTAATAAATGGTTTTCCATTCTGCAAATGTGAGATCACGGCCCTACCCAGATGCCTCTTCCAGGAGCTCATGCTGAACACTGCGTGACCACAAACCCCAAGGCTACTGAGTCCTAATCACAGAATTACCTTCTCTTCTTGGATGCAGCAATGTTGAGACAAGAAGTTTTAATTGTGTTACCATAAGAGAATCAAAAGACAGCAAATTCTGTCTTGCATCATACCCCTTTCTGGCAGAAAGCTGTGTAAGAATAAAGTTCTAATTTCACCCCTGGATATGAATGCTAACAAAAAGAGCTATACATTCTAAATTATTAGCCTGTAAACGTTATCATGAATAGTTATTTTATACACACACACAGAAAACTACATGGTTTATGAATACATTCTAATGTACTTGTGTGTAAGACACAGATATACCCTATCCAGATAACTGAATATATTGGTGAAAACATTACATTTTTCAGCAAGCACACAGAAATACAAAAACAAAGAAACAAAAATCTAGCATATACTATTTTACAGTAAACTAAACACAGTACACTAAACTAAACTACAGTAAACTACTATAAATGTAAATTTTTAAACTAGTCATTGCAATTATTTTCTACAAAATTTCAACAAAATTCAAAGTTACCACAGGAAATAGGATTTCTTTAAGTTATCACAAAGCACTAGCACAAATTAAATCTCTTATTCCCACAGTTGTATGTCTGAGATAGAATTATACGCTTTCTTCGGTTATGTTACATTAAAATTTTCTTCACATAACTACTGAGCCATAAAAACTTGTGTGTCATGGGGAACTTGGCAAACGGAGACAAACAATTAAAAACACAAAAATCACAGGAGGTAAAAGGGTGGACAAGGTTAAATATCAAAATAATCTGATGTAAATAATGCTGTATTTATACCTGCAATTATGTCATCCATCTGCTCCAAAGCTGCTTCAAGCATATGACTAGCATCAGAAGCCATGATCTGCAATTTGGTGAGACCTTTACTTTTCCAACTGAAAGACAGATGAAATCACATGCATTATACCACACCCAACCAGATAGAAAATATATAATAAAACAGTGAAATATATTATGCCATGCAAACAAAACTCCACACTATCAGAAATTCAGCTTTGTAATATAAGAACTAACAAATTGTTCCTATTCCTGATAGGAGATGTGGACTTCTGAGGTTCTCATCTATCACTGACTCAATTTTTTCTTAAGTTTTTTTACTAAAACAAGGTAAAATACAGATGGGAACAAAACCAAACAAATCTCAGACACTGGAAATCTGAGATATAATTAAAAACAATTTTCTATATCAAAGCTCTGTGTATTTTCAACCTTTAGCACCACAAGAAGAGGGTTTCAATAAACGAGCAAATGTGACTTCTACTGTTTCTGAAAAAAAAAAATTATAATTCACTTATAAGCCAAATGTTTGAGCTGTGATTTGACTGTTGCTATAGGAGTAAAGAGTGAATGCATACAAACCTGTTGCTGGCTCAACCCCAACAGTAATTATATCTAACATTTTTCACTTCTGACCCTTACATTATAGCACCCCAAGATTAACAATTCTGAAATCTGTATTTATCATACTATTACTTATTTTAAGAATTAGAGTGTCAACTGTCTTCTTCTAAATGTATACAACAACAAATAGTGTTCATGGTGTTCAATTTTTGGCATTGGCCACCATGACCAATGACATGACCAATAGCTAAACCACCTACATTTACTCTCAGTTAGACACTTCCTAAACACCTGAATCAGAACCCAGAGGATAAAGCCAGATTTAAAATAAAAATCATTTAATTGTAATCATTTTATTGCCATTTCTAATGGACCACCAGAAAAGAAAATCCCTAAAATTACATTTAAGGCTGACTCCATATTACTGCATCATAAGAAACACTGAAAATCAGTAATAAGACCAATGTAATGGAAAAATAATTAGTAGCAAGTAAAATTGTTTTCTTTGTTTATAAATTACAAACCCTAAGACAAAGTAGTGGTGCAAAAACACACAAGAATACAAAGAAAACTAATTTATTAGTAACTTCTATGTTATCAGTGACATGTGTGTGCTACATCCACTCTGGTCAACACATACAACCATTATCTAAAAGGGACAACTGCAGGAATTAATGTCTGAAATCACTAGGTTCTAATTTGAGCTCTGCCATTTAGTCTGTCATAATGGTTAAGCTATTATCTAATTTCAGATCAAATAGATTCAAAGAGCAGCACGAAAATGCCATATTAAAAAAAAAAAAAAAAAAAAAGGAAAAAAGCAATCCTTAGTTTCACACAAGGCAAACATCTATGAGAACAAATGTTGGTTTTGTCTTTTCATTTTTGTCTAAATAATAATTCCAGTAGGAACAATACTAAATGTAAATGAATTTCATCTAATCTTTATAGCAACTGACCCAAATGTTTCATTTAATGATATTGACAATAATGCAAATCATCCTCAGAATAATCCTGAAAGTCACTGTGTCAGCTGATATAAAGTTAAAACACTGGAAAGCTTACATGTGAACATTTCAGATACTTCCTCTGATTCTGTTGCATCAATTCCTTGATTTTGGTAGATTTCCATCTTTAGTTATATTTATCTGCCAGTAGCTTAGCAGATCCATTAAAAACATTAGAGAAAACCCACTTCTTAACTGCAGTAAGTCACCTTCCTTGCAATTTTTCCTCCCACCTCAAAGCAACAATAACATGGGTCACAGACACCTCAGTGAGAAAAAATCCACTGTGGTAAGCAGCTGTCAAAGAGGTGCCTACGCTATCCTGCTGTTTGGGTGGATGTGGAAGAGAAGAGCCACTCCTCCAGAGATCTATGGCCACCAGCTGTGTTGGTAAATCAGGACAGCAGACTGACTCAAATATGAAGGAAGAAAAAAGTATAGAGTTGCTATCACTCGGATACACTGCATGCTCTTCTTTGTTCTCCAAGTTAAGCTATGTGCTTTGAAGTGGGTAGAGAACTGCGCATGCATTATTAACAAACTACTACTTTTAAAATCATCAAATATTGTTTTCAACCATCTAGAGTGAGAAACCTACAGAAAACACTGAAATATTGCTAACTTGAAATTTTACTTGAAGAG
Source organism: Perdix hodgsoniae (assembly GCA_035772895.1). Taxonomy (NCBI): domain Eukaryota; kingdom Metazoa; phylum Chordata; class Aves; order Galliformes; family Phasianidae; genus Perdix; species Perdix hodgsoniae. The sequence continues at coordinate 35,992,878 of JAPSGF010000001.1, forward strand.
CTTTCTATTAAGATCTTGAGGTAAACCAGAAAGTTTTGTTGAAAAATAGCTCAAAAACTTTCTCCTCCCAGCCTCCACACCCCTCCTGTTTTCTCACCTGTATCTGCAGTGTATTTGCTGCTTAACTGCATCAAGCTAGAGTAAAATCTGCTGACCAAACAACCCTTCATTAAATAACGTAACGTGCCTTTCTCCAGAGAGATAATGTAATATTTCTTGCTTGACATCTTTTTCTAGACAGACCTGTTGCTTCTGCTTCAGGCAAGTCTTATTTTCCCAGACACTCCCTCCTCCAGTTTGACTGTTCTGAGCATTACTATGAAACTGCTTGTTAAATCTCCCACATCTTCAGTTACAATTTCTGATCTAGTTCTATAGAAGTCCCTGAAACTGTGGATTTTCTTTTTTTTTTTTCTTCTTTTTTGTTATTGTTAAATAGCTCTAAACAAGACATCTGTATCAATCTCAAAGCATGCTGAGAGCCTAAATGGGATCTGTCCATTTGTTGTTATTTTAACTGCAATTCTTTTTATAGCTTTCATTCCTAATGACATCAACACATGCAAAACACCATGACTTATCTACATATATAAATACATATATTTTGAAAAATAGTTTTTGCTCAGTTTAGCAAAGCTGAAAAAAACCTTCTATAATACTACAGTAAAAGCTTTAACACTAGCAAATTCTAAACTTCATAACATTATATTCACTTGCACAGCAGTAAAATACAAGAACCAATCTACTCACCTTTTCACGTCCCTAAGAAGAATTAACTTTCTCCTCTGACCACTAAAAACTGCTAGCTATTAACAGCCAAAATTTTACCGTTAAGCAGATGGAAGTCTAAATTGTTATCAACTCTTCTAAGCCACACACTTACAATATTTTAGAGCACAGTCCACAGATAAAGAAACTGCAACCCTGTTTGTCATAATTACCTAAGTAATAAGATCTTCCAGGAAGCGCAGAGCAAACTGGTCTGCGTGCACTAAACTCATTTTGCTCAGCTAGCTTTGCCCCGTAAATCCCAACGTGACATTTGCATTTCAAATAAAGATTTCTCCTAAAACTAACTTGCTTAGAGCCCTTACACTTTGCAAATTTCTGAACCTTGTTTCTGTATGTAAGCCTATGTAGTTTACTGTGTCCAAAAAGAACATAATACTTAACAGATGCATTCGCAATTATGAAAAGCCTTAATTAAAACTGAATCTTCCGTAACTATTCAGAGATTAGAGTGAGTATTTAGGCAACTCTTATTTACAATCTTTTTCACTGTTTACTCCAAATAACAAAACTATTAATGTTACCAGTCATGGAAGGGGTGGGGCTTTCAACAAGAACTCCAGATCTCAATATAACTTAATATCAGTGCTCTGGGCAGCCATCAAACTCCTCCTGTGTATCGAAAACACAGCTAATAAATAGCATCACTTCCCTCCTCCTTTTTTTCCTTTTATTTTCCCCTGGGATAAATAAATACATGTTTGCAACTGTGTCAAAGATTCACGCTGAAATATCATTTCGCTTTGTACGTGATGGTATAATGAAAGATAAGTGCCTTAGCTAAGGCTCAGAAATCCTCCACACGTTCTTCAGCTGCAGGACAATTCCTGGGCTGGAATGAGCATACGAGCACAATTTCCATCCCCACCATTCCCCACCTTGCTTCTCCCCCAGCCTCCCACAGTACTGTACACAGTCACCCCACAGACCTACAACCGCTGATTCATCTCTCCAGCCTGGCACAGGAGATGTCATGAAGCCATCAAAAACAGAAATCCTATTTAGATGCTGGCCTTTTAAAACCTAGCATATCTCTCGAATTAAGTTAATCCTTACTTCTCAATAACTATCCACAGCTGCTTGATATAGAATTTCTGACAATCCCTAGACTGGCAACCTTGTGAAACACTACTTATACAGCATCCTCTGAACTATGCACCCTAAATCATGTTAATCCGATTATAGGTTAAAATTAAATTGAAGTTGTTAATATAAACACTACCTGCTCTATTTCCTCTTCATGTGCTTATTGAAAAGACAGAAGGGTAAACAGAATTCTTCCTTCATTCATTACTTTTTAGGAAATAAATAAAAACGAGATTAAAGCTTTTTTTTTTTGCTTTTTTTTTTTTAGTAGAACAACTAAAATGGAAATAAAGATCCCTTTTCAGCTAGGAAGTATAAAGGTTCCACCAAGGGAGTGGGAGAAGAGGGAAAGCTTTAGGCAAGCATAGATTTGCCCAAGTTGCACAGAGACTTGAAAAAGAATAATTTCAGGTCTGTGGAAGAAGAAAAGCACTGGGAAAGTCAACCCACTGCTGAGACTCCCTCTCTGAGAGGATGTCCTTAGGTTGAGCACTCTGCTAGTACAATACCTCCATGAGGAAATGAGCTAAGTTCGCTACCTAAGTAAATGAGTTAAACTAGCTTAGATAGGCAGGCATATAAAACCACCGTACTGTATACTGCTGAGAAAAGTTAGGGAATAAGAACTACACCACTTCTAAATGTATTGTGCAAAATACTTTAAAAATAAAGGGAACTGAGCGTAGTTAAACTTACTGCATTACAATGTAGCCAAGTCAAAAAAGCAAACATCTGTTTTCAAAAATAAATTAGCTAATCAGAGTCTGAATTTCAACTCTGTATGTAGTGAAAAGAAAAAAGAAAAAAAGGAAAAAGTAAAATGAAAGTACCCTTAAATATCTTGTAAATGTTTTCTCTGATTCTTTATGATACTTAAAGAACACAGATCAGCTCATAATACCTCCTCCACAAGACATAGGTGATATGTTACAGTTTTTACTGCTACTGGAACTGCATTTCCTAACTCATGTTTGTGCAAGGACTCATCCTTATGTATAAAAGCTGACACTGACAGAATGGCATGAGAAAAGTGGAGTTTCTTCAGTGCCTCCCTACAGCAGTTTTTTGTAGCTTCTGACTTTGCAAATCTTAAAATAAAAGTTGCATTCGACATTAATTATTATTTTAAATGAAAATAAAACCCTATTTTTATTCAGTTATCCTCTACCTAATTCCATTTTCTAGCTCATAAAAATAAAAACTATGCACCACACATGTTCCAGTCTCCTTTCATGAAGGCCAGTATTTCAGTCAAGCCTTATGCAAGCTACTGAACTCCAAACCTCATGCCTGTAAAACTCCTTTCTACTACTTCTCTAAAAAAGAAAAACAAAGCCAGAAAGTATGCAGGATTTGGAAACCTTAAATTGAGAAATGAAATAATGAATGATTCTGTGAAAGTTAATTCATGTTGCAGTATACTGAAAGATTATAAATTGCAATAAAACACAGAATTAAGTCTTTTCCTGGAGTAAAACAATTAGATTTTGACAAAAGTCAGCCCGGAAAGCCAACTGTGTTCTGGGCCACATTAGAAGAGGAGTGACAGCAGGGAGAGGGAGGTGATTGTCTCCCTCTACTCAGCTCCTGTGGGGCCCCATCTGGAGCACTGCTGGAGCCCCCAGCATAGGAAAGATGCAGAACTCTTGGAGCGGGTCCAGAGGAGGGCCACAAAGATGATCAGAGGGCTGGAAAACCTCTCCTATGAAGAAAGGTTGAGGGAATTGGGCTTATTTGGCTTGGATAAGAGAAAGCTCTGAGGAGACCTCATTGCGGCCTTCCAGTACTTGAAGGGAGCATAGAAACAAGTGTTTATGAGGTGGATAGTGATAGGACTAGGGGGAAGAATTTTAAACTGAGACAGAAGGAATTTAGGTTAGATATTAGGAGGAAGTTTTTCACAGAAGGGTGGTGACACACTAGACCAGGCTGCCCAAGGAGGCTGTGGATGCCCCATCCCTGCAGGCATTCAAGGCCAGGCTGGCTGTGGCTCTGGGCAGCCTGGTCTGGTGGTTGGTGACCCTGCACATAGCAGGGGGTTGGAACTAGATCAGCACTGTGGTCCTTTTCAACCCAGGCCATTCTGTGATTCTATTAAAGATTTATAGAAAGAAGGTATATGATTAACAAAAGCATTGAAAGATTTCCTCAATAGAAATTCTAAAATTTCAGACAAGCTACAATGCTGGGGGGGGGGGGAACCTAACTTAAAATCTTGGGAACTGGGAAAAAAGAACATGTCTTGAGAAGGTGCGTCTATGACAACCTACTGGATCAGGCCAGTCCCTTAAAATACCAGTGTTCACATTTTGCTTGCCTTCCTGCATTTCAGTAGGTTTTGTAAATAGAAATTCTTGCTAAGCTCTTATGGAAACAACTCTGAAAAATATGCATTATTAACAAAAGCTCATTTTATTAATCAATTAGATTTATGTCCATACATTTCTCTAGGGCTATATGAGTAGGTAAGGGCACTATGAAACAGATTTTGCATTAATTGTACTGTAACTGATATATTTATCATTTGGAATGTTAGCCTGAAAATGTTCCACTGAAAGAGCCTAGAACTAAAAAGAGGTCCAATACCTCAAATCTACCCACACTGCCTGTCCGTTTCTTTCACTTCCTTGATATACACGGCATATCATTCTAGAAATCAGCAGCTTTGCCAACAAAGACACTCCTCAGCCATCTGGGCCTGTACAATTCTTGGTACTAATGTTAAACTTGGACTGTATTCAAGACAGTTTGCCACCAAATTTACGTGGCCGAAAGCAGAGAATTGTTGTGTATTTTTGGAGCAGTACAACACCATAAGAACAGTCATTCTGGCTCTGACTGGAAGTCTGCCTGTCCCAGTGCTCTGTCTCTAATGATATTCAGTGCAACACAGGTGTGGAGTCATCAGCTTCCTTCTCTACCTTTCCCAATAATCAGAGAGAATGAGACTTTCTAAATCACAAACTACGTAGGAATCATCATGTTTCATAGATGTTGAAGGACCTGTCTTCTGTGGATTTATCTGATTTCTTTTTGACTCATTTTTGAGTGCTTTTTTCAGTGAATGCTCCTATATTACCAAAAGAGTGGTTATAGCTGTCCACTTTCCATGCCACTATTTTTAGTACCTTCCCGGCCCTATTCCACTTTCTCTCCTATAACATCCCCACTTAACTGAGGAGCAAATCTCTCCTCAGAATCAAAACAATTCATACCTTTGGACTCACTTAATGAGGTGAACAAGACTACGAGTGGCATTCAAGTTTCCAACCCTTAGAAAAATGACCCAAAAGAAATACATGATGCACGACACGTGACTGTGAATGCTTCCACACAGAGTAAAAGCAATCAGTTTTTACAGAAACAACTCCACTTTGGTGGATTAAAAGGATGGAAAGAGACTGAAGGAACTGGGGCTGTTCAGTCTGGGGAAAAGGAGGCTGAGGGGAGACATTATTGCTCTCTTCCACTATCTGAAATGTGCTTACAGTGAGAGCAGGGCTGGTCTCTTCTCACTGGTGACAGGATGAGGGGAAATGGCCTCAAGTTGTACCAGGGGGAGTTTAGGTTGGATATCAGGACAAACTTCTTTACAGAAAGGGTTGTTCAGCACTGCAATGGGCTCCCCAAGGAGGTGGTTGAGTCACCATCCCTGGATGTGTTTAAGAACCGTTTGGATGTGGTGCTCAGCGATGTGATTTAGCAGGGGGTTGTTAGAGTTAGGGTGGGATGGTTGGGTTGTGGTTGGACTCAGTGATCTCTAAGGTCTTTCCAACCTGAGTAATTCTATGATTCTATGATTCTATGAAACTGCTAAGTATTGCTTAAAATGAATAGACAAAGTAGGACAGGGATGCTAAAGGACACTAGTGGATACTGAGACATGCGAGATTCCTTTGTGTTGCAGAAAAACAGAACAAATAGGAAGATTAACACTAGAAAATTGACTCCCTGCAATCAAAATAAAGAATTTTCAACCACAACATTTTCCAAGTAAAAAAAAGCTCAGATTCAGGTTAGACCCCACAGAGAAACAGTCCAACACGGATGCAACACAACTGAATATTTCTCATTAGCAAGTGATGTACTTCTGCCTTCTCTGGGCTATAAAGCTCTGTTCTGAATTTCCCTCAACTTTATCAATGTGATAACAAAAGCTTTTGTGAAGTCTGAACTCAGTTTTAGACAAAATTTAAAGAGAGACAGCTTTTTTGATTCTGTGAAATTAAATGCTTGCCCTCACTGAAACAATTTCTGCAGTACTTCAAGTGGTTTAACACAGCCCACCCTGCATTTGTGAGTGTAAATGTGCTGAGTTCACACAGGCAGGAACTGACCAGTATCAAGTACTTCTACTATTAAGTACATTTCAGGTTCTGTAGTTATTTTAGGGAAAGTGACTGTGGGAAACAAAGGAAAAAGTCATACTCCTGCTAGAAACAGCAAACAATTCTGCTTGGATTAAAAACATTCAAACTAAGAATAACAAATGGGTCAGTATGGGAAGGACCATATGCCTATATTACTCATCACACCACTGAAAATATACATTTTACAGCTGCATCAGTTTCATGCTTATGAATATTTTAATATCGATTCTTTCCTGGAGATTAATGAAAATAAGGGGAAAGTTGTCCTCATGTTTTTCTACCTCTGAGAAAAGAAAACGTATAACCAAGAAGTAAAATTTATCCATGACACGTTAAAATCCTGATCTTTCTATTTATTTTACTCTCTTCTATTCAGAATGTCCTAGCAGAAATGGCCAATGAGTAAGGAAGTAATTGTATCAGGTATCATGCCACAGCTATCTCCAAATTAGAGAATGGTATATTCTGTCACACTGACTTTTCATACTTACTGGATTAACCTAATTTTCTAATTGTGAGTGAAATAATTATTTAGGGAAGCAATGTTACGCATCAATAACTTGACATCCAAAAGCAATATTCAGTATTTTTAAAATCCACATAGTTCAGAGAACCTTGTAATATCTCCCAGTCGAAGAAACATTATTACAGGTGGCAAAGAAAATATGTTATCCTTTATTCCTGTTTACTCAGCAGACCCTATAATGAACACGAATACCAGATGACTAGAGACAGATTAAGCACTCCCTGAAAATAGAAACTGACTTTAGAGGGAAGAAGCAGCAGCCCACAACAAACATGTGACCGGATATAGAGGTCTCCTCAATGAGCTGTTCTATGGAGAAGCTGTATTTTCTCCCTGGAAAATGCATTTAGCTAGGAAAGGATCTTAATAGTGTCATAACATTGAAAACACACTCAAGTGCTCAGCTTTTCTATTTCACTTTCATCTGTGCAAACTGTTACTGTTCCCACTTTATTGCCATAGCTGGAATGCTTCATGTAACCAAATATCCAGTTTTAACTATTTGGCATGATCTTTTTATAGCTTACAAATGAGTTCTGAAGTGACCAGCACTCTGCTTCCGTACAGTAGATACATCCGATAGAACATGAAACTAAAGAGAACTTGGAAATCTGCTGTTACGTATAGCACCTTTTATAACCTGTCATGCCAGGCATTAAGTTCCTACCAATTAAATTACTACACAGCACATCACACTGTGCCTGTGGAGTGTTTCAAGGAATTCAACCAGATTCGTTGTCAAATAAATACATTACTTACATTTGAATAGTGACCAAAAAGTATTTGCCAAAACAAAAACTGCAGTCTAAAAATTGTCCCACTACGTGCTACTTCCAGCCCAACCAAAAATTCTTTCATATGGTTGAAATAAATTAAAAGACTGCATTGAGGGTGAATGCTGGAGTCCAAGAGTAATTGAAGCAGTAAGTTGTTACGGTTAATGTCTCTGAAGTAAAATCTTGGAGCTGACATAGAAGACAAATGAAAACAGAACTGTTTACTTCACAAGACCTGAATGTCACTGTAGCAGGGCCAGGAGCATCCCAAACAGCAGTGACACCTGAGGGGATACTTAGTGTCAGGCTTTTACATATCCTGTCTCTCTTGGGAGCATTTCGTGTTTCACTTTTAGTCCTATTTTGAAAAGGTGATGTAGTTTCTTGAAGTAATAACTGCATTGTGTATTTAACTGTTTGATAAGGCCTTTATAGAGACCTTTTCACTACAATAACCACAGTGTTAAAAAAAACTTCAGGTTTGAGCTTGCAAAGTTCTCCAATCCCTACCAGCTACCAGCTGATTTGTCTTCATTGTCTTGGCTTCTTCTCTCGTGTAACTGGTGATAGAACTAGAGGGAATGGCTTCAAGCTGCACCAGGGGAGATTTAAGCTGGACATTATGAAATACTAGTTTCCTGAAAGAGTGGTTGGGCACTGGAATGAGTGCCCAGGGAGGTGGTGGAGTCACTGAACACCTGGACACTTGAACACCTGGAGGTGTTCAAGGAACGTTTGGATGTTGTGTTGAGGGATGTGGTTTAGTGAGAACTATTGGTGTTAGGTGGATGGTTGGACTGGATGATCTTGTAGGTCTTTTCCAACCTTGGTGTTTCTGTGATTCATGAAAAATTCTTCAGAAGTTTCTTGCACCTGTGGCCAAGTGACAGTGCATAAACATCAAAATAATAATTTTATATATATATATATATTTTCTTTTTTAAACACAAAAATTATTCAAAACATCCATTGAGTGAAGTTTATTTTTCTCTTCTAAAGTAGAAGGACCACAATTAGAGTTCAGTGTCTTTTTTCAGACTGTTCAGATTGTTCAGCATCTGGATAGAAGCCTGCTACCATATTGGTAATTGTGACAATTTTATACTAATTTTATAAGTAAAATTTGATTTGCTATTATATGATATAGCCAACTGTGTTGCAGTGGTTTTTAAAAATTCCAAGTGGAAATATAAAAGACAGTTCTATTCCTAGGAAAAATAAAAATAATAAAAAAAAAAAATTAAAAAAAAATAAAAAGAAGAAGAATCCGTGTGCTTGTGACGAAAAGTACTGAACTACTGGCCTGCCATGAGGAAATGGTTTATTTTCCATTAGCTGCTATTGATATGGTATAGTTTAGGTCCATAACAGGAACAGTTCTTTATACTTGATTATTTAAGAAAAGCAAATCAAAGACACTCACTACAAAATGAAATTTTACCACCAAGCCACCAAGCACATCAGTTTTATCAGTCTCTACTAATTTGGAAGCTCTGTTTCTGAGTATCCTAATCTGGATTTAAAAGCATTTAGCAAAAAATGACCAGTGAATCCAAAGCAAATTCATTCTAGTTGTATGGAAACTGTTGAGTCACAGCCTAAACCACTGATTGAGCACCTGGGGAAAGGACCCGGTCAGCACTGAGAGCACAGGTGAAGGCAATTCAGCTGTGTGACCAGAAGGGGTGGAGCCTGGCTGCACCTCTCTTAGACCCCATTTAAGGGCTGACTGCCTTGGGGGGAGTCTCTTTCTGGAGATCTCTTCCTTGTGGAGCTTTCCCCTGTGAACCTAGAATCTTCTGATACAGGTAAGCGATCTTCTTCCCTTATAGCATCATTCTGTTGTGTCAATTCTTCTGTCATTATACCTTCGGTGAAACACCTTTTCCCATCATATTGATCTGTCTGATTGCTATGCCAGTGCATGAATTTCTTTCCTGTACAAAACAACTTATTCTGAACGCACACACACCTCTCCCCATTTTCAGAGCCTAAGCAGTCAGTGAAGTTAGAGCTGGCTAAGGCATCATTCACAGTCTACAAACCAAACACATTAACTTATTTCCTAACTAGTGAAGGATGCAGTCAAAGCGAAACAGATTCAGACCACAATTCTTGTAACAGTTTTCTAGTCTTTAGTCTCATATACAGCTCTTACAAAATGGAGCATGTACTGGACAGAGCACTGGTGAGTAACTGGTATGGAGTATACTAAAATTTCTTTCACAATATACTATATGATCTTCTGTAAAGCAGGCCAGAACAGATCTTTTTCTTGCAAAAACTGCAACATAACGCACTTCTTCCAGTAAGGAAGAGTTCTACACAATGTGATTTTCCTTTTGTATACCTGAGGTTTGCCAGATCAGACCTTAAACTCTTGTTTCTACCTTTGGGTAAAATTACTACTTCAGATACACATTTATGCATGTGTAGTAAGAGCATTTAATGCAGAGTTAACAAGGGTAACATGAGCCCATGTCTGAGTATATGGGCTAAAGCTCCTTCCGCATTTCCTTCAGTCTTGCTGTTTCTAGAGTTGTTAGTATGTGCCCTGTACACATCCCAGGACACAATGACTTGTTTTGCCACTTTTTTTTCTGCTGATGTACTACATGACCATACATTTTCCAGTGAAACTGTTTAAGGAGTGATGGTATGAACACTGGAAGATGACTCATGCTTGTGTGACTTTTCATTTACATCCTCACTGCAAAGCATATAAAGAAGCTACAATCAGAAATAAGCTGAAGTACAATTTTGTACTTTATGTTGGACATAAAATCTTGAGGAAAAAGATGTTTAATGCATGAAGAAAAGAAATAAACACAATTTCACACGAGCTCATTTATTTGTACCTCGTAAGAGTCCTATGAAGCATCCTATGGGAATATCATTCCAGAAAAACTGAATTACAGAGTAATTGAGGTTGGAAGGAACCTCTGAGAATCACCTACTTTAACTCCCAGAACCTTGTTTGTAATAGTACAAGCATTAACATTGGCTGCAATGTCACTAAGGTGATGCAGGCAGAGTATGCAGGTAATTCAACAGAAATTCAGCTATGAACTACAGAGGAATAGTACTTCTTAATTAAAAGATGGAGAACTCTCATGCAATAATGCTTTAATACATCATTTCTTTAATATTAAGCACAGTGAATACAACACTTATGAAATGCAGAAACTCTGTTCTCCAGGACACTTACTGTTTTGTGTTGTTTTCAATGAACTATTTAGGAATAGGGTTTACCTATCCACTGTCTTTTGATAGAGATTTTTTTTCCTCCTGTGTAGTGAAACATCAGAGTATTTCAATTTGGAAGCTGAATGCATTACATACCTTTATTTATCATCACAGAAATACATCAATAAATCTTACTGCAATGCAATTAGATTAAGATGTTCTCATTATGCGTTATAAAGCAGATGTTATAAACTGCATTGCATTTAGCAGAATAAAAATGCCACTGACTATATTAAAGGGACAGATTGGCAAATATTTTCCCTTGTTAAACTATGACTTCTGAAAACATACCATGGGTAGTAAGTAGTACAGATGGGAAATTATTATTATTTTTTTAATATAAACGACAGACAGAAACAAGAAGGTATCTCCAGATAATTCATCTCTGAATTTGGAGAACGACCAGATTTGTTTTCAGAAGCAAATAAAGTAAAACATCAGTTGCCATTCCATTAGTGCTTGAAATCTAGAGTAGAATTAAGCAGCTTAGATTTGTCAGTTGTTTCTGTAGCATGAAGACAGAGCCAGTAAGCGAATCATTCACTGAATGTTCATACAGTGTGCATCATTGTTTTGAAGAAAACAAGACTCACATTCAGCATTGGATAAGTAACTACATGAATCTGTCTTCTGTCATACACTGTATCTTACCATTGATTCCCTTTAACACATTTCACTTCTCAAGCTGTAATGCTATAATGGGATGGAAAGTATCATGATAATAACAGGGTGGCAAAGTCTTTGGCTACAGCAAATGAGGATGAGCCCAAATGCAGCAGCCACAGATACAGAAATGAAGGAAAAGAGCTGCTTACAACTTGAAGGCCTCAGGTAGGCAGGGATCTCTGACAAGAGACACCCTCACCTCCACTGCCAACCCTTAAAGGAGGTCTGGGAAGGGGTGGATCCTGGCTCCAGCCCTTCCAGTCACTCAGGTGCATTGCTTGCACCTGAGCTCCCCCTTCCCATCAGATGCTCCATCACTGGTTCAGGCTGTGACTTAGCATTTCCACTACACAAGCCTGGTTCCAGACTTTACTGAAGGAAACTCAGGCCTGCTGATCTGTTTTCTCAAAATTCACATCTGCTTCAGGAAATCATCATCAACTTAGCACTTTTGGTGACATGTAAAGATTTCTCTTACTTCTGTCATTTTACATCTCCAGCAGTCATATCCATTATTTTCCAGTCCGAGTTTGATGTCCACCACATACTGTCTTGTCACCATTTGGTTTAATGCTGTTTCTTCTCTCTAAACTAGGAAGAGCTGCATTTTCAGCAGTATTCAGCCCTCAACTTTGATTCTCGCTTATGTCAGATTTCAGCTGGATATTTCAGTTAAACAGAGGAGCATACATTTTATGCAGACATAATACAAAATGAGAATATACTTTACATACTAATGGCTCCCCGTTATCCTGTAGATCATTCAGCAAAAAAACAAATTTTTACTGTCTACTTTAATGGTCTGGGCAAGACCAATAAGACTAATTTTGAAGAGCATCTTCATTATCTCTTGTATACTTTGAAACATAAGTATAGGAAGCTCTAAGAAAATATTCATTTGTCCATCTGTGCACTTTCCAATTCTCTATTTAGGAGAATGGTACCGGTCCTGTACTCTGCTTTATTGGCAGGAGAAGAAAACCATCAAACCCTTAAGAAACAAAGAAAGAAAACAAAACAAACAAAACATACAGAGTGTCAGAATGATTTTATGTTTAATCAGTTACTACTTGGAACTTTGGACAGTGACTCCTAGAAACTGAATCTCTTCCCACATGAGTTTCATTCAGAATGTTACAACTGTAAAAGCAGAAAACTACTCTCAGTTCAGTACACATAAGGGACTATTTAGTAAATAAACTGCCTCACAATTTCAGCAAGAAAGCTAACTTCAAAGTGAAAGCAGAATTGGGGCCTTATAAATTAATTATTTGTGGAAAAGTTAGAATAATATTCTTTTTCTGTCTTTGTAAGAGCATGCTGGAAGGTACATTCTAAAGAGGTCATTGTGATTTTTGCATATATACACATCTGTATATGCAGAAAGCTGAATAGGAAAACTGCATGTTAGGACTGTCTTATGCATGTGAAGATATCTATGGGAGATTTTTCTTCCTTAATCAGTATGAAAACACACAGCTCTTTCTCCTCAGCATCTTTGGGTCATAGGTCTTCCAGAAATACTAGTAAGCTACACAGTACCCATAACAATCTTGCTTCAAAGGTGATCAAAGTGAATTTTAAAATCCAGGTAGTTTAAAATCCAGTGTAGTCCTTTAAAAAAAACAAACTACAATGTAACTTGGCAGACACACAGTATAAACAAAATCTGCAAACTGAACTATACTGATAACAGTGCTGTTAAGATTAACTTTTCTTTCAAAAAAGAATTACCTTTCTAATTTAACTTCTTTGTTCTGTACATCATTGGATTGCCAAATAAGAGCGAAATGCTACTGGGAAGTGGCACTTTGGGATTATAGTAAATAAGTCCCATGAGATAGAGTGATAAAAGCCAAGTAATTATAGTGTTACAAGGTCACAGAAGACTTGCAGTAAAACCATTGTGTTAAAAAAAAAATACAGGCAGAGGCATCTGGCTATGAAAGTACTCTTAGATTGTTGCCCCAGTGTGCACCCATTTAAAATCAAAAGAAACAGGAAACACTGTGCTGCATGAAGGGCTGTCAGGAAAGAATTCAAGCCATCACAGTTTATCAGATGCATCTCATCACCTCAGAGCCGTTGAATCCAGAGGAGGGCCACAAAAATGATCCAAGGGATGGAACACCTCCCCTGTGAGGACAGGCTGAGAGCTGGGGCTGTTCAGCCTGCAGAAGACAAGGCTCTGGGGAGACATGAGAGCAGCCTTTCAGTATCTAAAGGGAGACAATATGAAGGAAGAGGACAGACTCTTTATCAGGATCTGTTGTGACAGGTCAGGTAGAAATGGCTTCAAACTAAAAGAGGGCAGATTTAGATTTAGGTAAGTTTTTTGGTTTTTTTTAATGCTAAGGGTGGTGAGGCACTGGGACAGGTTAGTCAGAGATGTGGTGAAAGCCTCGTCTTTGGAGATGTTCAAGGTCAGGCTGGACAGGGCTCTGAGCACCTGATCTTGCTGTGGATGTCTCTGTTCATTGCAGGGAGCTGGACTAGATGGCCTTTAAGGGTCCCTTCTAACTCAAAAGGTTCTTTGACTTTTTACCCATCTACTGAGCTCTGGTAACTGATTGTGGTAACTGATACCTCCAAGGTCAGCATCACTGACTAAACTTTATCTGGGAGCTTATGAGAATTTGAAGATTATATCATAAGAAGATGAGTTTACTGAACTCTGAGTATAAAGGAGCAAATAGAGATTACAAACATCTCCACAGATTTGCACAATGTAATCTTACTAATATACAAGCAATTTTTAAAATTCTTCTCTCGGTACCACAGGTTGTGTTTTTTTGCACTACTATTCCTACACTAGTAGTTCTGAAAAATGCAGAAAAGCCTTGCCTGGGATAGTTTGTTGAATTATAATGTTTGTATCTATACTATATTATCACAGAACATATTTCCTTCTGCATAATTTCTCTGTTTTGATAAGCAGTAAACCCTCTGAAGCATACTGCAGACATTTAAAGCCATGCAGAGGCTCTGCATTACCTATGCGAGCCATTAGTTTTCCTAATCTTTCCAGGTCAAGGCCCTCATTTGTTTGAGATGAAAGACAATTCAAAACATTTTTCCTCCCTATTTCTAGTGAAGTGAATGAAGTTTATGAATAGTCTAATAAGAGTAAAAACAGTATTTAGGGATGAGGGCTTTAAGGTTCTGTTTTGTCTTGTTAAAAAGAGAGGGCTGGGAAACAAAGCAAACTGGAAATAAGCGACAAATGAGAGCTAAAGCAAAGCTGCAAGGAGTAAAAAAGCAAAAACAAAAAATAGAGTAGATCACCTCCTCGAGTGTTTTTTTTTTTCCCCCATTTTCTCTACTTTTGCACTCACAACATCATCTCTGCTTTCCTCCTTTGTTCTCAAGGCTTTCACTTACTCTCTTCCACCTGTTCTTTTCACATCTTCCACTCATACACACTTCACAGTGAGACGCACTGTAATGCCTTAGAGCCTGCACAGATGATCTAGAGCAGCAGGCACTCAGTGTAACAAAAACGTGATAGAAGAAAGGGTAGAAAAGAAGCCAGAGACTACTCTTTCACCCTGCTTTGGATCTCCCTCAACATACAGACCGGACAAGAATTGGTTCAAGAACCCAGGATGCTCTACTTATGCCTTTCCTGCTTCCTTGATGTCCTTGCTTCCAGCATAATCCTCATACAGGTAATGTAGCTGGAGTGACAAATATGGCAGCAGCAATGTCCTCTGCAACCATTCCTTCAAATCCTTTCTGAGGCAGAAGATAAAAGCTTCAAGGGAATGATGCTCCCAGCCCAATTCCTACCATGCTTCAGCCAAACAGGAGACTAATGAGATTAATCAGTTCCTGCCCCCTCCTTGTAATTTGATGTTTCCCATAGGGCAGAGTCCTAGATGTATGACAGATAAATGCTATTTTGTCAAGCCTCTAGATTATTACCTGGGATGACAAACAAAGCACTTAAGATTTGGGAAGGGATGCTATTGCTAGTTTGAGAGCTATAGGCATGTTGTGTATGTCAACAAGATACAAACATTAGCTGTTTATGGCAAGATTAGTCTTGAGTTCAGCTAAAGTCTCATTTCTGGGGCCTTGACATCATTTTTCTCTCTCCCACAATTGTCTAAGCTTGTTCAGGTTTATCCTTACTTGAACTTTCCCTCTTCTGGTATTATAGGTTCTCCTTCAAGCATTTCTCCATTAGGAAAATGCAATGAAGTCTGCAGAGCAGTTACCAGTCAAAGTCAGGAACACAAGCAAAGCATATCAGTATATCTGGAAGGCTGAGATTCAGCCTTCTTCACCTCCCCAAATTACTCCCTCCAGGTTTTCACACGAGTTTCAGAACGAAGCTCTCTGCACACCTGCTCACATATTGCTACTCCCTGTTTAAAAGAAAAGAAGAACAGAAAAGTCAAGCAGGAAAACACCCCTCTCCTATCGAACCCCTGCAAGTGAAAATCATCAGAAAGAAAGCGGAAAGGTATCGGAAACACCACGTGTTGTGCACGCAAAGCGCACACTGCGCTCCACCACCAGGCTGCCGCCGGACCATCTCACACCGCTCGCTCCGAACGCACGCCGGTACCTAGAAGCACACGGTCACTTATCGCCCTCGCAGGTGCGGAGAGGGAGATTCTTTCCATCCTATCAGCGTGAAAGCACGAGCGGCGAGCCGTCGGGCCGGGGATCACCTGTCACCCCACGCGCTGCCCCGCTCCATTCTCGCCGCGCACCGCCCGCCCCGTCTCCCAGCTGCTCCTTGGCAGCAGCCCCCCCCCTCCCCGAGGTAACTTTTCGCTCGGGGCTGTGGCTACGCCCGCCTGTCGCCACTGACAGCGTTTCCAAGCCCCCGTGTCAGCGCAACAGTTTCTTTATTGCACCGCCGCCGCAGCTCTAGTTTCAGAACTTCTCCCTACCTCCAAACCGCGTCTATTTAAAAAACCTTTTTTTCAAACGAGCCCTTAACACCATTACAAACGCACCTCAAAGGAGAAGCGGCGAGCACCGCGGCCCCATCCGCGGCGGCGCTCCCGATAAAAAAAAACAAACCAGACGAACCGCCCCAGAAAAGCGTCGGCAGCCCCCGCCCCGCTGACTTACCTCCAGCCGCCGCCTCACCACCGAACCCACGCCGTCGGCGCCCGCAGCTGCAGCCCGCCCAGCAAACAGCGCCCGCCTGTCCGCGGGACCGACCTGCGCGGCCGCGCAGCTGGAGGCAGCGCCCCGCTCTGTTCACGGGCACGAGGAGCGCGGCACCGCGATAACTTTTCCGGCCATGTTCCCGCCCTGTCAGGTCACCCGTTGAGGCGCTCACAGGGTTCTATGGCAGCACGCGTTTGCTGCTCACCTCTGCTTTAAATCGGCCCGACTGGGCAACGGTCGGCTTTTTTTTTCGAGCGATTGTAATTAAAACAGGCGTCTTTTGGTCTTTGTGGAGGGTTTTACCTTTCAGCTGACCATTCACTGCCAGCTAGATAGGCTTAAGCTTATTAAAACACCTGATGTTTTAATGTGATGACGTTACTTCCAATGATTCTGCCCAATTTTATGTAGGAACATTCACACAGAATCTCAGCACCGCAGGGGTAGGAGACACAACCAGTCCAACCCCTGTACCAAAGCAGCCTCTCTACACTGGGTTTCACAGGAAAGCATTCAGGTAGGTCTTCAGTACCTCCAAAGAAAAAGCCCACCAGCTCTTCTCATCTCCCCCTGGGCCCCTTGAATAGCTGCGTACCATTCCAGTTTTGTTCTTTAAGCTTACCTGTAAGGTCAAGACTTTGAGTCACGGAACAGATTTTCCTGGTAAAGAATTGGATGCCGGTGTCAAAGCAAACATGCCCAGAGGTCGGGGAGAGAGAAAACAGGAGTTGGAAAAAGCATCTCTGCCATTTCTGAACACACTAAAGGATAATTAAAATTGGCAGGAATCCAGATGCTGGATTTGGCTCACTTTTTAATTTTTTCTGTGTCTAGCCCTCAGTTTTGGGGTAACCATATTGAATAGGTCATGTGGAGGTGCAGTCAACTTTATGATGTTTGATAGCACGTATTTTTCACAGTGTGGATAGCAAAAGCTATTACTGTAGCACTGCTTGTTGCAGTATTATTTCACTGTCCATGGAGTTTGGATCCTCCTTGGAAAAGCTCAGAAATTTTTTCAACACCATTTTTTCTTCTTCTTTTCCCCAGCTAGCCTTGCTAACTAGTTAGGGATGTGCCCAGGTGACTTTCCACATGGTGAAAGCACCAGCCAGGAACTCACAATACCCCTTTATGGCTAGGTAGCTTTGTTACCTCCTCTTTTGTTCACAAAAGAGCTGGAATTGTTGGAGCCCTGCTGGCACATGCCCAGAGCATGGCCCAGCCTGAGTTTTGTGAAGGAACAAGGCCTTGGAACTGAGGCTGTGCAATTATTGCCACTCACTTAGGTAGCAGTGAAGGGTAGAAGCACAGAGTTAGAGTGGCACAAAGTGCAAAACACAAAATGGCATCCTGCCATTGCTGCAGAATTCACTTGTTATCATTTTACATCGTTATCTATGATGTATGGGTTGCTCATACTTACATAACATACCATTGGAGAGAATCCAAGTTTTGGGCTAACTTTAGCATGTTGTCTCCTGTCTATCCTAAGTTGTGTTGAATGCCATTTTCACAGAAGTGGGTTAATTCTATGTCTCTCTCTCACTGTAGCAGTTTACAGAAGCTCTACCTCAGCTGTCCTGGCCTATTACCAGGCTAATTACCATTCCATAAGTCCCTCTTTCACTAAGAGTGGTTTCTTTCTGCAGTAGTGCAGACATATTACTGTCACAAAGCTAGCACTGTGTTAAGTCTTTGCATCTCATATTTAACAATGAAGCTTATTCAGGGAGAGCAGAATCATCCTCCGCAAAAAAAGACCTATGAAAAAAACAAATAGGCAACCCGGAAGAGAACACTGCTGGATACTGCTCTAAGGACTGCTTTTATTTCTCCCATGTTTGAAATCAGTGGGGAGATGTCTGTCAGCTCCCAGATGTTGCTCTTTAACAATTTGTCTCACCAAGATATAATTACCGTTCCACTGTAGTCCACACTGCTGTTATGTTTGCTGAAGTGTTCTTGTAAATATTAAAATTATGGTTTATTAAATAGAGTCATTATCTTCAAGAAACATAGTTAAGATTCAGTCCCAACAACTCTATTTTTTTTTTTAAACCAACTTACTTAAGAATGCTTACAAGAGATGTCCTTCTTTATCTAGCTTTTTTTTTTTCCTTTTCTTCACAGAAAATAATTAAAATAAAGGTTAGCCACAGTGTAATTTCAATTCTTTCCCCAAATCACAGCTATCATTCACAGGCTGTCTCTCAAGATTAAAACATAAAGCATAAATATGAAGATGCAGGACTGAAAACTACATGCACAGTGTAGCTTCTCGTCTCTGAAAAAAGAACCAGTTTTAAATACTCAGTTTTCCTTTCATGTAAATTTGGTTAAATAAACTGTAGACTGGAAATCATGGAGTAGATAATCCTTCCCTGTTGACTCCATACAGCTAACCCATAATGTTTCATTAGAAAGCTTACCCTGCCTTAGCTTTGAGATTTGTTGGCAGGTATGTTATCAATTTTCTCTGC
Source organism: Perdix hodgsoniae (assembly GCA_035772895.1). Lineage (NCBI taxonomy): Eukaryota > Metazoa > Chordata > Aves > Galliformes > Phasianidae > Perdix > Perdix hodgsoniae. The sequence goes on from JAPSGF010000001.1 coordinate 36,011,950, forward strand.
ACAGGTGTAAAGCATTCTCGCACTCTTTGAAATGTTTTTAAACATATGTCCATTGAAAATGAGTAAGATTTATTGCTTTTTTTTTTCTTCTCTTTTCCTGGCGTTATTTAGTAGACTTAAGGTGAAATATTCTAGATGAGAGTTTAAATAAAAATAGTTTGTCTCTGCATAAAATTAATCTTACTGGACATGTAGAGATATTTGTATCTAACACCAAACTTACTATTTTTTCCCCTCTATTTAGAACACCATAATCTTTTCAGAGATCGTGTTAGAACAGATGAAATACACTAATTTTGATTGCTTAGCATTACAGTTTTCCTAGAGAATACTAAAGATTTTTTTTCCAGTCTTCTGTTTATATTCCAGAAATTTTAAATGGGCAGTTCATAAAATGCTTCTAGAAATGTGCCATTACTTTTATTCATCGTTTAGAAACACATTTAAAAGAGCCATTGATCTGGCTGCTAGAATTTAATTAGTCGGGATTTTATGTCAGACAGCTGTACCTACCTCAATTTTGCCAGCAGCGCTACAAGGTCCTAGCTCCACCTAGCGTTCATCTGTTAGTAGAGATATGAGAAAGTGTTCAGAACAAGCAATTCTTGGCTACCAGGTAATGGCTCGGTCTGTATGTTTTGTAGCTATTGAAAGGTTGGCAATCCTAGCGTAGTACATAAAAGCCCAATGGAGGGCAGGTGCAGCCTTTTCAGGCAGGCATGACTGTTCAAAACGTCTGCCTCCAAGTTCATTCTCACCATCAGGCAAAGGCCCTCTTCATATAGATTGGAAAATGAAACTTTTACTCTAAGCTGCTCCAAGCTCGTACATAGAGAATACACTATCACATCAACTGTTATTCCATTTCCTACACTGAGGCCATTTGGAGTCATGGGACTCACTTCAGTCAAACTGAACTCTGAGTGCTGTAAGATTCGGTGTTTGTCTAGATTTGTATGAAATTTTTTGCATGGTAGAAAAAAAAATACATGTTAGAAAGTAATTTCAGTATCAAGACATTATTAAGTGGCTTCTTTAGCATGAAGATATCCAGTGTTCTATTAAGCACTGGCAAATGTTTCCAGCTAGCATTTAGGCTTGAGTCAAGTAAGATGTATCTTCTGGGAGCATTTAAAAGTTTTCTTCTTTAATCCTCTAGCTTCAAACATAGGAGAGCCCATAAGAACAGGATAATTCTAAGTTTGTCTTACCTGCATATTTTGAGGTGGAAGGTAAAGGTCTTTCTCTATTCTTTTCCAGACAACGCTCTTGATCACTTCTGACTTTGATGGTTGTTACCATGCAGTTCTTTATTTCGTTGTCATACAGATAAGAAGCTATCACTTCCTCATTCTTTTAGAGAAAATCCTCAAACACCTACAGTGTATTTCATTTGGTATCACAACTCATTTAGTCTGGTATAACAAAATATCTTTTACCTCACTACAAAAGCAAACCACGGTGTGAAACTTGTTGCAGCTCCCAGGCAGTAAAGATTAGCTTAAACGGCTTTCATTCGACCTCTGCTTTTGCAAGAGCAGGCAAGGTCAGTTAGTGTGATTCAGCTGAGGTGCAGTAACTCAGTCACATGCCTGAGCTCTCAGATTGTTTACTGTTCAGCTTTCTTTTGTTAGTGTTTTCTGATGTTTGCTAAAATATGCCTCCACAGACTAAAGAAACAACACTTTCTGCAGAAATTTAAAGAAGATCAGGCAATATGTATGTCAGTTATAACAAAGTCTTCAGCTGATACATGTCTTAAAATTGTCTTAAAGTTCAGTGTCTTTACTATGTTTGTTCTGTCTTTAAGCAGTAGGCCTTATTGATAAGTGTCTACCTACATCTTGGTTACTATACTTTGACTAGCTTTTTGGAAATAAAAGGAAAAATCTGTGAACTTATTATATTTAAATTAACTACTATAGGAAACTGAACATATCATAGTAAAAAAACCTGACTATAAACACTTAAATTTTATTTATATTATCCATAAACTTCAAAACTAGTTGTTAAGAAACTATAGACTTCAGACTTTATAGCATATCTTATATAAATTGGGAAGAATTAGTGAGGGTTGATAAATGACATCAGCCATATGAAAAATTTCCTTTCTTCTATAGGGCCAAAACAAATCACCTTACTGTTTTCACTCAAATTAGGGTACATATCTAGTGTATTTGCTGGCTTCTGCAAGCACACAGATCTCATTTTAAAGTTGTGAGGAAACCTGTGTTGCAAGTGACTTCTGAATCTTGTGATTTCACACTGATTGCAGCTACACACAAGGTTATGAATATGCTCATATCTGCTTAATAATTGAAACTTTTTTCTGTGCTATGCCTTTATTTCTGTACATTCAAATGGAAATCTGAAAGGAGCACCTGAATATCTATTACTAGTACAATAATAAATGTATCCTTGTTACTGTTGCTTAAGGTGGTGACCTTCTGAATATAGAACTGAATTGTGACTCACGTGTTCAACCTGGGAAATAAACCAGTTTTTGTTACTGCATACAGGTTTTTCTGTCTGTGAACATTTATGTGGTTTTAGCAGATAAGACTTACCTTTTGGGTTCCTTTAGAAAAACACAGTTGTAGTGTTTGGCAACAAAAGCTAGTTCATGATTCACCAAGAACCTAAAATGCTGGCTTTATTTATTACAATTATATAAACATGCACAAAGAAAAAGAAACATTTGCTTCCCTAAAGTAATGGGATGAACAGGAATATGAATTCAGCTTTGAACTTGCCTTGCTTGCGTACTGCAGGCTATCAGAATTCTATTCCTGTGGATGTAGCACATTCCTTTTCAAAAAGTATTTATGTCTTGTTTATGAACATTCTTTCTTGTTTTTCTTGGCCAGTCAGTTATCTGGTGTTTGATTGTTTTGTGAGGAAAAAAACAAGTTCATCTGCATGGACATGATCAAGGATGAAATGTAAATGTGATTGTTATGAATAAGAACACTTGAATTCGATGTAGCGAGTAACATTAGGTAAATATCATAACAGCAGTCTTATATTAATCTGCATATACGCTTCACCAAAACGTTTGGTTTACATAGCAGGGTATGTTTAAGCTGCAATTTCTTTGCCTTATAGCCCTTTTAAAAGGACTCATTAAAACTTATGGCTTGTTAAATCGGCTACAACTTAATTGTGCCACCTGTGCATTTCAGTACTATGCCTGATAAACCTGTAGGGATTTATGTTGCAGGAGTAGCTGGATGACTGTGGGTAGGAAAAAAGTTGACTGTAAGCTTAAGTTGAACAACTGTACAGTGTGGATCTAGGAAGTCGTATCAGTGATTCTTATGGGTTCCTTCCATCTTGGGATGTTTAATTTCACAGATAAAACTGTACTGATATGAATGGAAAGTTTTATCTTTGTGCGGCTGTGTGCTCTTGGATTTCTTTTCCTGTTTGTGTGTACATCTGTGCACATCAGAACATAAAGATACAAGTTGATAACATACAACAATAATAACATGTAACAATATGCAACATTTTAAAGGTACTTAAAATTACTTGGACAGAACAAACCTACATCCTTTATATCTATTGAAGAATTTTTAAAACAACAACAAAAAACCCAACAACAACAAGACACCTGAGGGAAAAAAGCAAACATACTGTACAATTGAGGAAAAATAATATAACTGAAAAGTACAATCAAAAACAGATGTACAGTCAAGGTATGGAAATAAACCAACAAAAGAGTTAGGCACAAGGGTAACAAAGAGAAAATAGGTGGAATGCTTACCCATGTAGAGGACTCACTGCAAAGGGCTCCAAAGGAGTGGATCTCTGCTCCCTGGCAGTCAGCACTTAAATGGGTCTAGGAGAGGTGGAGCCTGGCTCCACCCCTTCCTGCAGCACAGGTGAACTGCTTTCACCTGTGCTCCCAGGGCTGACATATTGCTTGCCTCAGATAACTAATCAAGGGTTCAGGCTGTGATTCATCAGCTCCCATACACATACAAACAAAAAAACCCACTGTTTTTAGTATGTTTCATGAGAAAAACATTCAAAATATGTAACATGAGATGATATTATAAATTTAAGAACTTGGTTTTGTTATTTGAAACTTTTTTCTCACTGTAGTGACTAACTTTCAAAATGGTGGATTCAATACGTGTTGTGAAAATGCTGAGTCATGACCCAAAGCAGTGATTGAGCACCTGGTGGGAAGGCAGAGCCAACCTAGGGCAGCTTAGGTGCAAGCAGTGAACTGAATGATTGGAAGGGCTGGAGCCAGCATCCACCTGTTCTCAGAACTCATTGAAGGGCTGGCAGTAGAGGGGAGGACGTCTCATCTTGGAAATCCTCGTATATCGGAGGACCTTGCAAGCCTTCTAAAGGTAAGCAGTTTCTTTCTCTTATCTCTGTGCCTACTGCAGTTGTGTTTAAGCAGATCCTTGCTTTCTATAGCCACAGACCTTGTTGCTCTGCCATCATGTGCTTTCTATCATGTTATAATATCATTCAGTGAAATTGCTTGTGCTAAAAAAAGATATTGAAGTGTTTTTTAGACCTTTTGGGGAATTAACACTTTGCATAGTGATGTATGCTTTGAGCATACTTCAGTTCTGATTAGCTCTGCAATTGGAATCACTGAATGCAGATAACCACTTCTTATGCGAACTCAGGAAAGAAGCTAAGAGTCGAAATGAGTTTTTTTTTTACCTATTCAAAATACAAACAAGCAAAAACAAAAAACCCAACAGCCGGAAAACAAAACCTAGAACTTTTCTGTACAAGTTCCTTCTACTAACTGCAGGTGTGGCACTGGAAAGTTGGTATTAAATCTGCTTACATCTTGCAGATACATTAAAATTGTTTTTGGACAAATACAGTGGAAGCATAAAGCCAAAGTAAACCTCTGCAACTCCTAAAGGGAAAACCATCTTATCCACGTGAGATAGTATCATTTTCAATTTGAATATGTGCACAGGAAATTACACTGACACTTTGCCTTCTAATCTTTTGTTGTGGTAAACGGACAGTGATAGAGGAAGCAGTTTAGGGTAGGCCTTTAAAGTAAAAATCAATTGGGCAGATTCATGAAAAAAGAAATCTTCAGTGATATTGATATAGAGAGAGTCCCTCTGGCATGAATCATTAAAGCACAGTTACAAGTGCAGTGTCCTTATGTTCTTTTTTGGTATTTCTTTGAGATTGGCTTGGGCTTGTTTAGCTCTCTGGTCAAAGAAAGCTACTTTTGTGTTCCTATTCTAGATGTGAAGGAAATGAATAGGGTTGTATTATAGCAAGAAGAAAACAAACAGAATTTATGCTTTGAGAAGAATGATGCAGTGGCTGGCTTGTGAATTGTTGGAGTAAATTCCCTGGGAAGCACATGGAGTCCAGTCATTAAAGGCCTTACAAATAGTTGAGGCAGACTTATTCAGTGATATTTCCTTCTGTTCTCTTTCCTTCTGTTTGCACACAAGCAGTCAGCAAATTAACATCACTACTGACATCTGCAAATTACAGATTTTTTACCATTCATATATTTCTCAGGTTAGAAGTCTTGAAACTTTGCTACTCTTTGTGAATAAACCTCGATTTCAAGATGTGACAATGTTTTTAGTCTCTTTTTAATGTGATATGAAATAACCTCGCAAAGCTCATCCATGCAGGACCTACTTATTATCATAATTAGGGCATCTATGAATTTATTATGGAGTTTGGATTTCCCAGGCAGCCTAGCCTGAGTTTTTGAGGGTTGTTGATTGATACAACCATCTTGAATATAGAATAATAATGAAGTGTGCTGTACTCTACACACTATTACACAGAGAGAACCTCCAGGAATGCCTTTTTTGAAAGAGCAAGCTTAATTCATATTTATGTCAAAAGCCTTTATTAGTTAAGTCAAGATTACACATCCCTTTACAGTAAAGATCTCAAAGCATTACACGGGTGGTTAATACTTTATTTTGCATGTGTAACTTTAGAGATGAGGAATAAAAGGCTAAATAATGTAATATGCCTTTCACCTATGGTCACACAGCAAATCATATCCAGCCCTCCTTGTTCTAAGATGTCTTTGACTGCTCCTTGTGGCCTCTACAACATGGAATTAATGCTGTAGTCATTAAGACTGTTTAGAATGATATCTTCTCTTGCTACAATCAGACCGATATTATTGTAATTTCTCAGTCCATGTGCTTTTCTGGAACTCCTTTACAAAATAATTCCCTGAATTTTTTGTTCTGTGTAAGCATCTGCTAAGCAGATCAGCACTTTCAGTATAAAGAACGAATTGGGTTCTCTATGGATTGCTTTTCTAGTACTTTTTTTGCGTGATGAACATCCAGTTAAAATCCAAAAGCTAAAGCCAAAATCTGTATTTTCTTAGGTTCTAGTGTGTGTATTCTGGTGGTTGTTGTTGTTTCTTGTTGTTTTTTTTTTTTTTTCTTCTTTTTTTAAGCAAATGAAGCTGTATTTCTGTGGAGTTCCTAGCAAAGCTAGGACAGAATAAGTGATGTGCACTCGCTTGCACTACTTGGGCTCATCTTGTCCACACTTTCTGTACAGATGTTTTGCTGGAGGCAGAGGATAGATAAGAAAGACTTAGCTACGAACAATAGAAATGTTTGGGAATATTGAAAAAGTACCTCAGAACTAGATGCTGACAGTGGAAAGAAAACAATTGCTGATAAGTAAAACAGTTAAACAGCATGTGGTTCAGAACAGATATAGGAATGTTCCCTCCTACAAATAAACAGTGATACACTGGAAAAAAGTTGGGAAGTGGCAAATTGAAACTGATAAGTGGGGATATCTATCCACAGCTAATGTGTTTGTTAGACCAAAAGTGGCCTGGGCAGCTACGAAGACAATAAAAATTGTGAAATTTTTGTGGAAATAGGCTAGAAAATCAGTTTTTAGAAATAGCCTTGATATAATGTGCAGGAAGATCATATGTTAAGCATAAACCGTATGTTTGTAAGGATGTATACTGCTTTGCTTTGCAAACTGATAAATCTTTGCTATTAGATCTTTATAGATAGCTCCTCCAGTACCATGTGATTCTTACAGACCTTTTGATAAAAATATTTCTTTTTTACAGTGAACTGGGATACTGAAGGCAGTAAAATAATGTATGTTTGGTAGGAAGGGCTTAATTGATGTCCATGACAATAAAGCAGAAAATGTAGTTTTAATAGGAACAGAACATATCAGAGATATGTTTGTGTGTATGTATACACACCCATTTGTATTTCCACTGTGCTCTTTAAGACTAGTTTGTATGTATTCATATGGTACTAATTCATGAGTTAATTCTTATTTATGGAGTCTTTGCATATTTTTAAATGGACACTAACTTAGGATCGCTGACATGTGTAAGCATTAATTTATGTGAAATAAATGAAAGTTGTAGCAGATGGCCATTATACTTCATCAAAATTATATTCCACATTGACATGAAACTGTTAGCTTTTAAATGTATTTGAAAAGTTGCTCAAGATTCTAAGCTTTTTGCTGGTTTTGAAGCTTGTAAATAATCTGGGATCCATCACCCCAGGCAAGTAGCTGCTTTTCCTTGGGATCATAATGAATAGTGGAATGGCTACCCTGACGTTTTGGAAAATGCAATACTGGTATTTCATAAGTATTTACAGTACCCAAAACATCATACGCACATTGTATGCGAGAGGTGCCTCCACTAGGAAAGTTGTACACAACATAGAGTGTGTTGCATGCCATGAAAGCTGCTTCAGCATCTTTGCTGCTGCATGTTGTATCCCAGGTGTGTTCCACCGACATGGTTATGTGGTTGATTTTGGTAATTACAAGGTTTCCTCCAATCTCTGGTTCTGCATGGATTGCCCAGAGCCCTTGCTCATCAATAGCAAGATCTATTTTTGTAAATGGAGACAATTGATAGGCAGGAATTCTTCCAGCCCCTGGCAGAAGCATATGGTCAACTATATTTCTTTTCTGGATATTGAATTTAATTATTTCATTTAAGGAGCCGTGTCTGTGATAGAATAGGAAACCCTGATAAATAATGTGGCCAGTCCCTTCCCAGGGAAATGGCAGGATGACTCTGCGAGCTTTTAGTGTATGATTGCTTTCCATGAATGTCATGATGTTTGCAAATTCAAAAATAACGTTATTCCCAGTACCATTTAATAAATAAATCTTTGTATGCTTCTTGCCAGGATCTTTCATCCAAGAACCATGCTTATCTCCAGTCTTCTTGACTATCTTTAGGGACTTTACACTTCCAAGCATGTGGTCACAACCTGTAAATAAATACCCAAAGACAAAAAAAATCAAGTTAGAGTATTTGAATTTTATGGTTTCCTTTCTTTGAATTATTTACTTTCTTTTTAACCAACCTAGATGCCAAGGTGAGCATAACGATAAAAGTGGCAACTATGTGGCCACTGTTAAATATGTGGCTCTGCTAAATATTGCTGAATGTAACTTTATTATATATTTGACATCTCCTACCAAAGGAACAGCAAACCTTCAGCTACATGTGCTGCTTTATTAGACCAGAGTTATTCAAAAGGCATTCAGTTCACATACCTGACAGAAAGTTGGTAGATAACATAGTAGTGATTCCCTGATTATTGTCATCTATTGTCTTACAGGCCATAATTTTGACTTTAAAGAGGTGTTAGATCAGTGCAATAAATAATCAAATTTATTTCCTATTGAAAGTACACGGGCTAAAATCTATCCTCCTGATAGATTTACTGATGATACAAAGCTGGGAGGAGTATCTGACACTGGTAGGCTGTGCTGCCATTCAGTGAGACCTGGGCAGAGAGGAATCTGATGTGGGCTCATCAAGAGCAAGGTTCAACAAGGGTCTTGCACCTGGGTAGGATAACTGCATGCATCAGTAAGGTTAGAGGCTGGCCTGCTGGAGAGCAGCTCTGCAGAGAAGAACTTAGGCGTCTTGGTGTACAACCAATTGGCAGTGAGCAGGCGGTGTGTCCTTGTCACTAAGAGGACCACCAGTAGAACAAGGAGCAGTGGGCAGAAATTGGAAGAACAGGAAGTTCCACACTAACACAAGGAAGAGCTTCTTTACTGGCGGAGGGACAGATCCCTGGACTAGGCTGCCCAGAGAGGCTGTGGAGTCTCTTTCTCTAGAGATATTCAAGAACCACCCAGATGCCTGCCTGTGTGACCTACTGTATGAAACCTGCTTTAGCAGGGGGTTGGACTTGATGATTCCTAGAGGTCCCTACCAACCCCTACAATTCTATGATAGTTATGGCTTTGGTGTGTTTTGTATGCTTTTTGCACAGTTTAAGACCAAGAAGCATGAAGCTTGTGAAGACCAAAGTATTTTGAGTATTTTATTGGGTAGTGTCTTTCTGGGGGGAAAAAAAAATCCGTTCTGCAAAGCATATTAACAAGCTTGTTTACCAAAGGCATTCGCATTACAAGAGACACTATTTGAAATTTAACGAATTGCCTTTAATTAAGTGCAGCCATTTTAGTAAACAGAACAAATAAAGCCTTAAGGCAGGAAGTTCTGGCAGCAGATGAAATGGAGAAAGCAAAAAACAGTTCCCTACTGGCCTGATATGAACCTATTGAAGTCATTGGCAAGATTCCATTTGCCTTTAGAAGTCAAGCATTATGTCATTTGTGTGTACTGATACCCTCTACCAAAGCACTCCTATATTACTGCAGCTAAAGCATTGACTTTTTGCTGGAAGTCTCTTACTCTGGTTGCAGTTTCTCCAGCAATCTACAACAGCTTTCTTGAAACTAGCGTTTATTGATTAGATGCATTAAAATAACTAAAATCACTGAGTTAAAATATCTAGTAGGTATTAGCAATGAGCTCCTCATCTACAGGAGAAATACACCAAATAACTGGATTACTGTCTGAAATCTATGAAGTGTTTCTCCTTGTTACCTCCAATTGGCTTTCCAAATATCTTGCTGGGTGGAACTAAGGAACCGACAAGCACAGTGAGCAGAAAGTGTACAAAAAATATTCCTCATTACCCACTGATACCTTCCAGGCCTGCTATTAACAAGTCTTATAATACGCAGAAGAGAATTTACCAGTTCCACCCAAAGCAGGGCAAAACAGAATAGGGTATCAACTACTGAATGTAAAAATAATCATTATGTACACATGTACCTGTGTGTATACATATATATAATAGAATATATATAATATTTATCTTCAAGTATGTATGAGCTTGAACCAAAGCTAGTTGGACTTTATTTTTAGCTTTTATTTACTTAAAATTGCCAATCTCAGAGTGCTTCAGCAAAACAAAAGCCCCAAACTTCTGGGTACTATATGGTAACAGAGACAGACTTATTGTGTTCTGGAGTTGCGAATGTCTCGCTCCTAAGTACTTTAAATTCTACACAGTGAGTAGTTTCCCTGTTAGAGGCAAGCATTTCCCTGGCATTAACAGAAAGTTACTGTGAACTGCTGCAATAAAATTAAAAGTAATAACATTTAAAAAGGGATTTTTCCCTCTCAGAAGCTCTCGGGAAAATGATTTTCCAAGTGTCCTTACCACAGACAGCTTAAAATTCTCTAATGTTCAGAAAAGCATACATCTGGAAAGAAAGAAGTCTTGATATTCACATCTCTCAAGCAATATAGTAGTAGAGTTTAGAAGCAGAATTGGTGGTCACTTCTGTTACCATCTGCATTAATGCTCCACGGCTGGAAAAGCCTGAAGAAGTCTGAACTTATTTGTAAAATTAATTCAGCACATTTCTTTTGAGGCTAGTGGAATTGTATAATTGATGCTAGAGATCTTTCACCTACCAGCTTAAAATAACTGTCTATCTCCTGTAACTGCTCCTGCTACATTTGAACAAAAATGAACAGACTACATCAAGTAGATGTAAATTATATATTGTGTATATACCATTAATTAAATCAGATAAAGATGCTTTATAATTGTCAAATTTAGTTTGTTTGGGGACAGTTGTAAATTGCATATATTCTTCATAATGGATACCTTACACTTAACTTTCAAATTAGAACTGAACTTTGCTTGTAGCTAATCCATTGTGCTCTCTTGATGAAGTACACAGTGGGGGAGGTGGATAACAAAATAGCAGAAGAGGGCAGCAAAATAGAAGGAAAATGTAGTACTGAATGAAGTTTTACTAACTTTTCACTTTTAAAGCTTTGATTTCTTGCCAGTACAAAAAACAAAGACCAACATTGATTCCTCAATACAGTGGAAATGCAGTGGCAGTTGTTCAATTGCTGTGGGACTTTGCAAGAACATGCTTTTTTTGTTGTTGTTTTAATTTTGTAGTAAAAGCTTTCAAAGAGTAAACCTGATATATCACAGAGCATATGCAAAATAAACATTTGGACTGTTCTTCCCTATGTCCCCCTCCCACACATGTAAAACATGTACTTTTCTTTTCAAAGACTAGTATTTACATGAGAAAACCATAATATGTTTGCTATTCACGTAACATCTGCTATGCCTGCAAGTGAACATTTCTTACTTGCATTAAGCATGACTTTAAGTTTCCTTTTTTCTTCTGCTTCTTCTAATAGCTGCTGTTTCACGAGATCTTCATCTACTTCTACGCATGTCTTAACATCTCTCACAGATCCAAAATAGTCAATGTCCCTCTGGGCTCGTTCAACTCTTGTTAGCAAATTCTCTACTTCATCTTTAACCTCAGCCTTGTAACGGTTCAGTCCTGACAGACGTGACAGTACCATCTTTGAAAAGTCTTGAAATTCTTCAACATAATCCAGTATGTCTTGGTTGCATTTTTCCAGTCTGTTCTTGAGAAAGAGTTTACATAGAAACACACATTCTATAGATGTCAGTCTCATTCACAGTTACTTAATTTCTACTATCTCCTCCTTTACAGTTCCACCCTCTATTTGAAAACATTGGTCTGTTACTGCTTATGTGCATGGAGAATAGGAATAGCCAGAGTCTTAAGGACACACGATCTCTGCCTACTTGCTTTCCTGAAACCCTACCTGTAGGATTACTGGTGAAGCAGTCTCAAAATCTTTTTCTGCTGGAAACCTACAAGCCTGAACATTTCACATAAATAGCCCTCTTCTGACCAGGGTCCTATTTAGTGTGGTTTTGGGAAGATGGAAATCCTGATATGAGGTAGTTTGTTTTGGTCAAAGTCTTGGCTGTATTAATAATTTATATTAAAAAAAAAAAAAAAGTGCAGGATTGGGTGAATTTAGATTTAGCTGTATGTAGAAGACTTATAATTCTGCAAATTTTATGAGGCACTGATATTTTCATATAGTTTAAGGCAAATATGTTTCTGTCTTGCAGCTGCGAGAGGAATATTTCAAATCCTAATTCAAGGATTTGTTCTGTACAAATTACCCTCTTGACCATGCTTATCTTTACACAGAATTTATTGGACATTGTTTTCTGTCTCCTTAGTAACTGACAGCAATTTTACTGGTAACAGTATGATTATACCATTCCTTCAGATGGACTGACTCCATCTGATGTTTAACTGATGTTAAACACTTGCGTATTTGGCTAAGTTTCACTGATGGTGTAAAAAACAAACAAGTGATAATGCCGTAAAATATAACTTCATGAAATGATACCATACAATAAATCATAACTGGGAGTCATTATAGCTAAAGGTTTAACAACAGTTTTGCTTAACCGTGCTCACTTGGAAAAGCTGGAAACCTGATACTGATTAGAATACAAACACTTCAGTATTTATCCTCTCTCACCCCCTCAATGCATTTTCAAATCTGTATTTAGGAAGTATTACTAAATGGTATAGGTAGCACATACCTCTAAAGACAGGATACGCTGGTCTATGTAGTTCATCAGTGCTGCATCTTGCATTACATATTGGGCCTCTCCCATGATGTTTTTGAGGAATGGAATTAATAAAAAATGAAGTCCCACGATGATCATTGTTTAATAAAATCTTGAAGGGAAAAAATACTGAATTAATATTGTACGTACAGAGAGCAATCCTCACTGCCACTCCAGAATTAAATAAAATTTAGTAGTTGTCTGATGCCACAATGTGGAAAGTAATGAGGCTACAGCTATTAAGAAGGCTTAAAATGGCTGTTGCAGTTTCAGTTTATCATTAAAAAAAAAATGCTGTGGAGCAGGAACTGAAAGTTGTATTTCTAGCAGCCAGATGACTGCTTTCCAGTTTGTGATCCTATGATCAATCCCAGATGTTCAGTACTGAGTCACATAAAGCCTGTAAGCCAAATTTCATTAAATACAAATAAAAATAATTTATTTCCCCTCCTTTTTCCTTCCATTTGCCTTCCCATGTAACCAGAACTGTGAAGAATAAACTTGGTGTAAATCAGCACAACTTCAAAGTCACTGAAATGCTTTTTTTTTCCTGCATAGGGAGATCTGATGCATAATCATCTATTTCAACAACCATAGTTGTTACCATTAAACAATCTAAAGCCTTTTTTTTTTTTTTTTTCCCACTCTGGTATTCAGCCTATTTACAGTAGGACTGAAAATTATAAATTGAAAACAAACGTTTTCCCTTCTTGTTTCTCTTCTTTTGTGAGTGCTTTTGAAACTAAAATCAGTATCCTTAACACAGTTCACTGTCATTATAATAGAGTCCTTTAGAGACCTCTTTCAGAATAATAAACATCTTTTCAAACTTGCTTAATTTAAAGGAGTATTACACTTAATGAATTTTTCAATTTCTTCTTTTTAAAAGCTTTCGCTACTGAATGCCTTGTCTGGAGAGAGAGACATGACAAAACTAATATTGAATTCCTTAGGAAACCACATGTTAGGACTTTAGAAAGGTCCTTTTGTATCTGAAGCCAAACTGGATGTCTCTGTTTCTCTTTCTCAGAAATCTCCACCTCTTCACTTTTTCTTTCCATTTTTATTTCTTTGCAGGTTTTGTTTCTTAAAATTTATACAGCTTTCCTTTGGCTTCTGACTGTCCTGTGTTTACATAAGCATGC
>JAPSGF010000001.1:36025907-36082885 GCA_035772895.1 Perdix hodgsoniae
ACAGCTTTCCTTTGGCTTCTGACTGTCCTGTGTTTACATAAGCATGCAAGTGTTGACAGAAAACATGAAAAACTCATCACAACAGGCATATTGAATCTTCATTTCCTTGTTTGTTGCAAGTTACAGTTATATACTTTACAAGCAGAAATACATCTTTTTTATCTTATAATTTTGCTTTGTCCCAAGAGGTGCAAACAATTTGCCAGTCCATATTTAAAGGCAAATACTTGGTTTTCATCCCAGTGCTCTTTCATTATACTGCAGAACTCTTGCTAGGGAAGATAGAAAACTTTGGGGAAGTTGGAAAACTAGGGAAGATAGAAAACGTGGGATTCTCGAGAATAAGAACTTTGGGAAGCATATATTCTGCCTTGATTATGTTCTCTGGAATGTCTTGACAATGTGCACTGTCATCTTTTTCACCAACTAATCAGCTTCAGCACTGGGGAAGTAGAAACAAAAAGAGTGATCTCCTTTCTCACTTCCAGAGTAAATCTGGAATAGGGGTAGGTTATCTACAGAGCAAAATATCTTGACTGATAAATGTCCTGTATATGGGCATACTAAATATCCTTAAGCTTGCTGCAGAAGAAACTAGTTTTTTTGTCTGTGTGTTATTCCATCTTGTCTCTTGCTGCATTGGTAATCCTGAGACTAGAAGCCTTCAAGGGTTTCTGTTTACAAGCACAGCAATATCTTGTAAAGCTGTTATATCATGGTAAATGGCAATGATGGTCTGTGTCAGATGAAGTCTTCTTGGAGCACATGGTATGGCTTCTGGTAAATAACTGGACATCATTTTTCTTTCAGTTAATACTTCCCAGTTTTGCTCTGCCTAGATGCATCACTGGAAAATATATTTATATGTATATTCTCTGTAGATGTAAATATATTTTTGATAACCATTTAAAGCAGGACTGGCTTGGCAGGCCAGGCAAGACATTAGTCTCAATACACAGGATGTTATATGCTAACAGAACAGGAAGAGTTTTCTTATCTCAGGGAATAGTTTTTCTCTTATAAGTCATTTGTGGAACAGGTTTATCATTACTGTCTTGATTTGCCAGGAAAACTTCTCAAAGGAAATAAGTATGCTGATGTAAGTGTATATGCCTTTTTTAATCTTGTCCTTTTTCACTCTGGACAAGATAATATTCTTTTTCTCTCCATGCTTCTGCTTTGCTGCTTTATTTCACCTTGTTGCCATTTGGTATCTGTCTTTTTGACATCTGTTTGAGGCTTAAAAGAAAATAAATCTTCAGTTACTTATCTGTTTGCAGTTGTAATTTCAGATACTGGCTGATCTTTTCTGTGCTTAAAGGTTATGCTGGAACCAATTCAGAGTGAAGTCTAGATTTGTGAAATAACTGACTAATTCAAGTTGATGTTTAGCTTTTATATATCACAGCAAACTATGTCTGAAACTATGTTTCAGAAACAGTTTGTTTCTGGCATCTCAGTGGAACCAGAACACTGGCATAATAATTTAGGCACTTTGCAGTTACATGAATCACTGTATGGTACTTGCAAATGCTGTTACCTGTTCCTCTCGACTGTAAATGCAGTTAAAGACTTAACCCTAGACAGAGTAGGAATTATTTTTATTTCATTTACTGCTTTGATTTGTATATCTTGAAGACCTGTTCGCGTTGCTGTTCAAAATAAATAAAATGTAAATGTCTGAATTCCACTGGAAGTGGAATCTGTCCTACTACAAAAAATATCAGGAGTGATACCGCCGAGATGTACTGCAATGATGAGAAGGGCTTTGAGATTTGGGCTTCCACTAGGTGGCTCTCAAGCCTTTAGAATTGGAAGGGAAATTTCACTGAAACACACTATTTCTAAAACCTTTCAGTGAGATAAAATTTGCAGGAAGAAATATTCAGATGATCCAAAATGATAGAACCACAAATGGAGAACTATTGGTAAGCCAGATGCTAGCAGGCTTTATCAATTTGCTGCCCTGACAAGTTCTCAAGATTTTTGGGTATGAGTCTTCTGAAGGGGTGAAAGCCAGCGCCTTGTGGAACTGACAGGAGCTTCAGAAGACCAGTATGGGCAGGAAAAACTGCTAATCCCACAGGAGTGTTCTAAAAATGAAATCACTGAGGGGAAAAAAAAAAAAATCCCTTTTGGAGCTAGTTTAAATAATCCACAGAATTTGATCAGAACACAGATCATTAATAATCTGAAGTTTAAATCAACTTTAAACAGACTTTTGATTTGTTTGTTGTAAACTTAGAGTTGTGTTGACCAGAGATTGTTCTCTGTGCTTGGGAAGCTTAAGTTTCTATTAGCCTGAAATAAGCAAACTTAGAATTACACACTGTGATGTTAAAACTAATGTCCAGGTTTTCACAGCTTTCGGCTTGCTTTATAGTGTGAATATTCTCACTGAAGTTTGCTTTTGTTAGATGTTAAATGCATTAGCAGAAGGAGTACAGAAATAGTAAAAATTGCTTCAAATCCAAGTATTTACATAAAATGATCGCAACAGTGGTTCAGCTAAATTCAGCTCAGAATGCAGATTGTTCTTGTCTTTCTTGGGTTATATTTATTTTTGTAATTTACTGTAGGCATGATGCATAACTTCTGTTTATTGAAGTCAGATTAAATCTTACCTTCACAAGAACCAGGAAAGATGTTTTTAAAATTTTAGATGCATCCAATTGTACTTATTTGTAAGTGTAGTAGGCATCAACTTTATACCACTTCATGGTATCTCAGTGTTCTTGCATTTATCACTGCATTGAAGAGATATGTAGGCATGCAGGTTATGAACCCACTGCAAAGAGAGGGGCTCCATATGCACCTGGGAAAACTATTAAAACTAAGTAAGTACCTTTCCATTTGAGAGCACTGCATGTTACTGTCAGAAAAATATTTACTGATGAGTAACGTACTTCTATGTGTTCACTGTACTTCACTGGTGAATGTCAAGAGAATGTGTAATAGGGTGATGTGCTGTGAGACTACAGCAGTGAATTCAGGACTCCTCAGTTATATTGTTCAGAGTTATGTCTTTGTCTCTACACTAAATTCCCAAGTGATTGCTGATGACATGTTCAGTGATTCTGGTGATAGTTATGGTACCAGAAACTTGAGCTGAATGGAATGGAGTTGTGCTAGCAAGCGTCTAATTAAATCGAGCCCAAACCTAAAAGATAAGGAAAATGTCTATGAATCCTGGGGAGCTAGGACAGAAAAGGCCCTGAAGGGGCCATGTAGAAGTTGATGAAGATGGCTGAAACTTGTTGCATTATTTTCATATTGCTGATAAAGATGAGTCCTATAAAATAAGAGTTTGAAAAGCTGATTATTATTTTTTGTAGCCAGTTGAAATCCAAGCAGGGGAGAAGCCTATACTCAAGATTGAGTCTTAACAGCAAGAGAGTGTCTATTTCATAAATGTGAAAAAGTCAGAGTACAATTAAAGAAAGAATTGTCTTACTCTTGTCTTTTATGTCTGCTTACACTTAGTTGAATCCTGAAGTCTCAAGGTAAGATAAATCAGGCTTTCTCTGGTCTTAGGTACGTACACAGTACTCTTCTGATTTTTATTTATGGAAAAGTTGGTTAAATTTTTACTCTGTTGCAGAATACTTTTCAGTATTGATGAAGTTGGCATTAAGAATTGTATTCAGGGATTGAATCAGAAACATATTCTGACTTTCAATGAAGCACTGCAGGTATAGTTTTCCATCTCTTTCTAATCTGTTAGAAAAGATAGATTTAATCACTTCAATATTTGGTTTTCTAATTTTTATTTCTTCCAAGCCATTTATGATACCAGTTATCCTTGATTCATGCTGCGAATCTAAGCAAAATGAACTGCTGATAATGTTAGAAGCAGAGAGAGCTGAGCCAGTAAGTACAGAATGACAAATAGAAGCATGCTTTTTTGATACACATTAGTTCAGTGTGTGTCAGGTGGACCAGAAGTGCAATCAGCTGTACAACTCTTAAAATAGACATTTTTTTTCAAAGCCTCATTTCAAGATAGTCATATTTTCATTTAATGTAGGTTTCATGTTATGCTGCACCCTATAACTAAAATTGAATAAAAAATAAAACATTCCCCAAAGTCTCCAGATTAGAAAAATCAATAGAGAGTGAACTCTAAGCATGACACTTATGCAATAAATGGATTTTGTAGCCTTTGTTCTCTCTCTAAGGTTAGAACTACTGTATTTGAAAGACTGTGTATCAGATGGGTTGGTTCTGGTGGTAGATCATGATGAACAATAAGGCACAATGTGCTATGCTAATAGAAAAGGACAAGCGTGTTAAACTGTCACAAATAATACATAACTTTTTCAAATCTTTAAAAATCAGACTGTTGTCCAGTGGTTCTATCATTGTAATACAGAATCCATTCCTCAAGCTTTGTTATTTCACCAAAATGATTTACCTGCCCAGGCAGAAGGTCACAGGTATCTGTGGCAGCATGTAGCACTGCGCAGTGCTGTATCAAGTGGATTTGATCTGTTCTCTCTGACCTGTCAGGGCTCAGTGCACTCTGAATTGGTATGGTTTGAAATATGAGTTTTCTGCTCAAAACAACCAACCTTGTCACAGAAATATGCTGTACAGTCTTCTCTTGGGGGAGGTGGTCTGGTGGTGTGGACGACAAGAACCACTTGCCTTAAGAAGAAAGCTGAAAAAGGGTGAATCAATTGAGTAATACACAGTATGTGGTTAAAATTTTCCATCTCTCTGCCCTCGGTTGGCCAGACAGCCAGAAACTGCATCTATTAACTATGATTAAAATAAAAATTCAGTACCACCACTGTGGCCTTTTGCTAGGTTGTAGGGGGGAAAAGAACCAACTGTTCTGCCCTGCAAGCCATCTAGCTTGGCTGTTTGTTTCTCTGAGTAGATAGGGCATGACTAACTCGTCCATATGTTCAAACATAAAATTCTTGCTGTGGTTCTCCGCAACACAGGACAAGCAGCATCTGTACATAAGGGATATATTTTATGCACTTTGAATCACAGTAGTCCTCCAATGGGGACATATTTGTTCCTGACACTTGGGAGCTAGCACACTACTGTATCTTTAGGCCTGCTGGTATAATAGCAGGATATTCCCTTTTCTGTTCATGATATGTGAGTAACTCATCCAAATGCTCTGCCATGAACTCATTGTCTGCTCTGTGCACTTGTATTTCTGGCAGATATATTGCATAGTCTCTGTGGAATAGTTGTTGTAGAGGGCCCAGGAAAGCAGTTGGGTTCATTTTGAGACTTGTCTTCCTAGTCTGAGGCAAGCAATTACTGCAGTTACTCCCACATGCTGGGCTGCTGTGGCAGAATTAAACGGAGAAGTTATCTTCTGATGAGATTGCTAATGTTAATACATTAATAAGTATTAAATTTATATACTTTTGGGTTGTTTGATAAAGCTATCTATTCATTTCTCTCTGTGAAGTGATTTTAAAAGGTGATAAAATTCCAAGGGACAAATCAGGCTTATCAACTATCTTCTGTGGTTTTCTTCCTGATCTTTTGTTAAAGGTACTTCCTGAACTCTCAAGTTCATCTCACTAAGGTCACACAGAAATAAATGGCATACAATATCTGAGGAAAAAATCCCATAGCATGTTTCCGTAGAGGCTACAGAGTTCAGTCTTTAATTCTGGTCTTTATGTTTGCTTTTATTTGAACTCCCTTTTAAATAAACACTATACCATCTGTCCGTGTTTGACATGTGCCAGGTATTGGGAAATATAGATAGTTTTGTGAGTATCTTGAATGGTATCTGAGTGCAACCATTTATTATTTGTACTATGGTAGCCAAAGTTGTTATACAGCTGAAGGTGTACTGTGACCAATTATAGACTTGAATCTGACTGCCTTTTTCTGTCTCCATGCAAAACCACCTATTTCTGTCCTGCTTATGTATTTGTTTCATGTAGGGAACAGGAATCATCACCTTTAGTTGTCTTTTCTCATTAATTAGCTATTTTTCTTTATTATTTTTTTAAATGTAATGATTGTTTTGCAAATAGCTACTCCTTCCAAATCAGCTGAATTCCTTACAACCCTGGTTTTCTCCATCTGTCAGAAGTATCTATACAAGTATGCAGAAAAAAAAACAATTTGGACTTAACTGGAAGCTGATATTTGTACGGGAATTGTTATTTTACACACGTTTTGAAAGCTGAGCTCTTCCTTCTAGAGCCAGGTGCTTCCAGAGCTGTCCCCATGTAGCAGTTTTATCTTAAGTATCAAGTGCATGAATGTGATGTACAACGTATGGAAAAATGCATAGGATAAGCTTTATCTCCTTATTAGACCTTTACCTAATAAATATGCTCATATGTAGCCTTACAGAGAAGATATTAGGGAGTTAAAGATGAGTCAAAAGAAGGCAATGCAAAATCTGCCAGCCTTGATATGCACCTGTAGCCCTACATATAACAGGCCCAAAGCTGCAAACATGCTGTTTTTTGTAGGGAGCCCAGATGCTGCTACTGGAAAATGTCTCAGCTTGACATCATTGGCCAGATGGTCAAACCTGAGCTCTGTGTATATTGTAATGCATGCAGATAATTCTGCCAAGTGTAGAAAAACAGAAATATAATCCAGAGACTGTCAGCAGTTAGAAAGAATTGCAACAAATTCTTGCATGAGCAGCCAAAGGACATCATGTTACTGGTGACTGTTCCTGTTGTATGTGTGACCCAATTATGAGATCTCAGCTTGGCCCAGCAGTAGTCCTGACCTTCAGTAGCAGTTTCATGTTAGGACAGGGAGGTACTTGGCTTACGAGGGAGATAACAGGCTGCTACTGAAAATGGATGTCATTGCTTCTATTTTCTTCTATTTCAGTATATAGTAAGATAGTGAAACTGTTCACAAGTTAAGCTAACCTGTCTGACTTTGAAATTGAAACAGGAACAGTTTATGATATCCCATAGGAGTGGAAACTGAAAGCACTGTCTCTTAAAACCTGCTCTTTGCATATAAACTTGCAATGCTGTTGAATTTTTTACGCTGTTTCTCTCCTGCCCAAAAATTATTGAGGTCTTCAGTGCGCTAAGTGCAACTTAATGTTAATTATAGGCCTTTGTAAGATGGGTAGTGGCTCTACCTGAATAGTCTGGTAAAACAGAAGTCTTAACTTTTCTTCTTGAAGTTGCTGAAATGAGTTGAAACTCATTTTAATTCTGTCCTCTAAACTTTCTCTGGTTTCTCTGCTTTATTAAGCAGTTATATTTTTCCTGGTAACTGCATTTCAGTCAGAAACGCAATACGTGAAATGTGTTTTGGATGAAAGGTGCTGTAGATTAGATTACTATTATGAGACTTCTATCCAAAGTAGTTACTAGAGATACAATTGTACACTTGGGAGTCTTTTTAACCTACCTGATTACCTAGTTTTCAGTCTACAACAGATAATAAACATGAAAAGCATTGTGAAGATTTTGCAATTCTAGTTAAGCAAACATAACATTTACTTTTGTTCTTAATGCTCAGAAACTTCAGGAGTTGTGCTATCTCAATTACTTTTGCAATGAACATCATCCCATGAGAAATTTCAAATCCCCTACAAGCTAACAGAATTCAGGCAAGATGGAAAATACACACGGAGAAATCATTTTATTCAGCTGGGCTTTGGCACATACTAACTCTTAGAGAAAAAATTTAATTCAGAACACCTAGAGTGATTCCTTGGAGTTACAATTGCCAGTTTATGCTGAATGAGAAATACAGGTTCTTCAGCTACATGATTAGTGTGATATACTGCTTCTCTCTACAACAATGTCCTTGATATTGTAGAATAGCAGTAAACTGCTGTTCTTTTTCCTACAGACTATGACACACAGACGATGGCTGGCTGCAGCAATGCTGTATCAGATGGGATTTACTCAGAGTAGTGTTGGGGGGGAGGATGTTCTACAACTTTATAGTCAACGTTACAATCAAGCATGAAATGAGAATGAAAATCTAGCGTTTTAAGCATAGCATTGCCTATCAAGAGAGATAATTAGTGATTAGTTAATGAGAACATGCGGCTAAGTATCATAAGTACATGTGAACAATGATTGAACAGATTATATGGATGTGAGGTAAAAATTCCACCAAATGATTTGATATAGAAAAGTGTGCAGATAGCTTGTGCTGGATTTAGATCCTTAGAGAAAACAATGCTTGGATTGATATTTTTAAAAATAATTTCTATATATTCATTTTAATAAGAAACTTTACAAAGTGAGGAAACATTTCTAAGACCATGAAATATTTCCAAAAGCAGTCTGTGGAAACAGAGACTACATTTGGCTTCATGGAGATATTATCTACCATTACTTTTTTAGAAGAGTCCCATTAAGTTGAAACTTGCTTCTCTGAAGAGGACCATTTTAATTCCTATTTATGCCCTTGAAATAAAGGGTGATTATTCTGGGGCCTGGCATTACCTTCAGCTTTCATGTCCATCTTGTCTTGGTTTTGACATTCTCAGGTGGTGCAGTTTAGTCAGGAATGTTTCAACGTAGAAGCAGTTCTTCTGTCCTGCAGCTTTCTACAAGCCTTGAATATCTCGAGAAGCAAGATGAGGAACTTCTGCAGACTTGCTGAGGTTCCCATCATTGTTTTACTTGCTTATTCACATTCTTGAGAATGATGCAGCTAGAAATAACCCCAAACTATATCATTATGCCAGTAGGTGAGTATTAAAAAAATGCTTTTTTAAAATAGTGTCCAAAACAGAATGATTTTTAAAACTGAACATTAAAAGTTCTATGCATTCGTATTTTGGAATGTCTTGATGCTTCACGTGTTCTGATGTTTTTTCTTCGTTTTCATAGCTGCTTGTAATATTAACTATATGCTCATAAATAAAAAAGCAGCTTTTTTGCCTGAAGGAAGTGTATTGTGTTTGTAAAAGATTGGTTCAGGGAGTTGAATTCCACTGGACCACACATACTTGGAGGAGCAGACATAAATTTTGCAACTGCAAGCATGGTTAAATCTTTTATTTATACAGTAATATACTTTTCATACTGCCAGAAAACAGTGAGCAGAATATACTTCTGGTGCATCTCTCATAATGTAAGGAAAATCTGCCAGTTTACAGTTTCCAAACAAATTGTTTGTGGTAATATCAAATATCAGTCTTCAGCATGAGGTCTTGAGTACTAAATTAAACAAGTCCTCTCTTACTATAAAGAGGCAATTGTGTTTTGATAAGCTAATTTCAAAAGAAATCGCCGTAGTCATATGCAAAGTATTATGGAAAAAATGTGAATTGTGAAAGTCTACTTAATTACAATTGGCAAACAGAGGGAGCTGGACAGATTGTGGTTTTAATTTTCAGCACTGCCTATGGGGCTAAAGAATCTGCTCTCCCAGAACTGTTTATAATGCATCTGATGTAACCATGCCATCTCAGATTTCTGAAATGCATGAATTTTGGAGTAAATTGCAACAAAAAGAATAAACCTGGACATGGGTCTGTCATTAGTGTTTCTTTAACTCTATCTGCTTGATCTATTTGCATATACATGTATACACACTGACTTATAAGTGTTGTGTGTTTGAAAGCTTGCTCAAGTGTTTGTTAGGAGGTTGTTTTTTTTCTTTTCACAGTAGCACCACTTGATCTAATTAAAGGTATTATATCTCCCAGTAAAACTTGTCTGGCTCATGTAGTGCAGCTGTGACAGCATTAGTTATATTTGCCAATTTTTGCACATACACTGCAGCCAGTTTGTGTAGAAGTGTAAAATAAGAAAAATTTGATGCATTAGCTGATCAAGTACATGTTAGTACTTAGATTATTTACATTTATATTTAAATCCAAATAATTTATTTATATTTTTGGAAGCTTTTATATTTATTTTTAGCCATTTAGAATAGCCGTAGAAGATGCATAATAGAAGTGAGGACTAGGAAAGCAACTCGTTTGTTTCTTAGCAAATATATGAGCAACTTTGAAGTTCCATTTGGCATTCAAAGCTCTGCCCGTGAAACAATAAAACTCCAAAATGCTATTTCTTCACAGCTTTCTGGATAGAATAGTTTTCAGATCATTAATTAATAGAATAGGAAGGTTTTTTTGAATGCTTAATCTGAATAATAAATATGCAGATCAATTTACTACTCACCCTTTGCAAAACAATTTCACCAGTTTCAGCTGCATTCTACAGCTGTTCTTTGAAGGCTGTGTTATGCAATGTTTTGACAGCAAGAATTACCAGCAGCAGATTCAAAAGGCATTCAGTAGCTTTATACTTAATGACATATAATTTATTGCTTTTCTAATGGCTTCTATAACAAACTAATATACGAGTTCATCCTACGTTAGATTTAATGTCCCTGAAGACAAAATCTTTTTTTTTTTTTGCTTTTATATATAGCAGTGTTTATCATATACGTTCACAACTGATTGAAGGGAAAGACATCAAATCTCATACAAGATTTTTGTATTACATGAATTTAAGTGTAGTTAGTGGCATGGTATGGAATCAGTGACATGATAACCAAAGTTTATGAGCTTTGGAAATGACGCTTTTCAGACTTCCAGGAATGCACTATCTTTCTACTTGAAGTGTACTGCAGATGAAGAGCATATGATGTAGGAATCAGGCAGCAGACGTAGCCCTGAAAGATCAGAACAATAGAGAAAAGATTGTTTTCTTTTTCAAGGCTGAATAGCCCATTTGTTACGGTTTTGTTTAGGCTTTGCACAGCAATCCTTTTACCATCTGCCAGGCTGTAGGCTGTCCTTTCTGTTTGTGCAACTGGACCTAATTCTGGACTCCAGGCGTGGGCTGCACCAGGACCTGGGTTTGAGTGCTTATGTGCTACCACTGCTTTTTCATGTTCAGTTTCATCTGCTGCCTTCCTTCCTTTGAGAAAAAGCTGATTAGCCAAATCAGGCCATCCTATGGGCTCTTTTGCCTGCCAGTTGGATCAGCTTGATGTATGAAGTGGTCCCATGTAGAAATTTAGATTACTATAAAAATTCTGGCTTTCGACACAAGGTTCTGCTGTTAAGCCAGGAAGAATAAGCTTTTTCTTCTCTCGCTTTTTAAAGTTTTACTACAAATCTTTGATCTATTTTCTTTTTTTTTTTCTTTCCCTCATTTAGGGAATATTGTAGACTATTCAGAGTAGAATATCCATCATGGGATTGACCTTGATGATCTTTTTCCCTTTCAGGTGTCCTTCAAACTAATTTGGACAAAAATAAACACAAGATTTTTCTGTCCTGAATGCTTCAGATGTTATTGGTCACTAACTGCCACAAATGGGTGCTTTGTCATTTGGCTTCTTCAAGCCAGGAGGATAAAAAATGAGTGCTGTCTGTTGAAAACACTCTAAATAGCTTAATAGCCATTATCCTAGGCAGTACATTTTACTCTCCATTTTGTCTTGATTCCAAAACATGACTTTATCTTTCACATTTGTCGAATACTTTTCCAGATTTGCAGTCTGAAGAAATGAAGGTGCCTTCCTGTACCCAGAATAACTCCCACAAATCTGTCTGAAAAAGTGTTTTAGAAATCACCACTATAAATCATTAAATACTTGTGCTGGGGGGACGTACATAACCACCTATGAAGTGAATGATGTTTTTTTTTAGTGTCTGGCCTGAAGAGATAGGAATATATTGATGCTGTTAAGTGAAGTTATGATCTTTAGTTACTGTTATTTTTGCTGTGATATATGAAAATATAGCCTGTTCCTATGGAAGGTGAATGCATAATGTTCTAATGTGGTAGAAAGGAGTTAATTCCAGACCAAGCAACTTTCTCAGAATTTTACATGGCATGGTTGCCAATATGTACAGCAGGTGAATATTCATAGCGTAGAAGCTAAAAGTATTTTATGGACGTTAACTGCAAAATTTTGAAGAATACACAGTGACAAATAAAGGAGGAAAAAATAGTTGTAATTCACCTTTCTCTGAGATTGGAAATTGCTCCTTTTATTTTTCACAAATATCTGGAAGTGAGCACGTTAAGAACAAGTTCTAGTCATGGAAATATTTATTAGAATCTAAGGATATTAAATTATTTTGGTAATTAAAATTATTAATTATATAATTAAGATATAAATAATATATAATTAATAAAATATAATTAATTATTAATTATTTTGGTTCTTTGGGTCAAGGCTTGACTTTGAACTCACATTTTGAAAGCTAGAACATAAAAACTGTATTCCTAATTTAAGGCACTTTGTAAAAGATGCTAGTGTTCAAATAAGAAGACAGTTGCTGCCTTGATAGAAGACTACACAATTCAGTTTTCTCTCTGAGGCACTTCAAATTTACAGGAATTGAAACTGTAGTTCACAAATAGCAACTACTTTTGAGAGATTGGGTGCCTTGGAACCTATCTTAAACGAGAATTTCTCATTTTAAGCCATATTAACCAGTTTCTACCACAATGCACAATCTCTGTGCTACTCCAGCAGATCCTTCTGAGCGACTTTGTGTGATTTTTTTATTTTTTTTTTCATTCTAAGTTCATCAACCTACTACTTACCCTAGGCAGGCACCTAATAGCAATGGCTCCATGTTAGTTGTAACTGTAAAATGGGTTGACTCACAAGTGCACCTGCATAAGCAGCTCTATACGTACACATTTTAACAGATGCCTAAGTGTTGAAGCTCTGTTTAAACATGTGGGGCCATCCAAATCACTTAGGATCTCATATAGAGTACGGAGTGATTTTTATGGACTCATTCTAACAACACACTTTTTTTCTCTCTATTCAAAAGTAATGTTGTAGCTTACATGGCCCTCTGAAGAAAAAGAATTTGAGATGGCAGAAGCAAAGCATCCTTGAGAGAAAGCTAGGATCAGTCAATTACGTTTTATGTAGTTTTATTGTTTGAGGCTTTAGCTGGTATCAGCTCTGAAAAGTCGGTCTATGCAAGCTGGGTTATATAAATATTTTGTTGGGAGGTGCACTAATTTACATATAAAATGAAGGAAGTGATTGAGTGCCTGAACATCAATCATAGAAAAGTGCTTTAAAATGGGTACTACATGCTGGAACAACAGAAGCATCAGTAGCAGACTGCTTTGTGTACATTATTTACATCAATCTATTGGTGCATTTATGATCTACATGCCATTAGAGGAGTGAATGATTGCTTTACTGTATGACCAGATGTTATATTTGAAGACCATTAATCAAATTTCCTAAGGCAGAAGAAACATTAGGCAATTAATTAAGTTATAATACCGGTCTTGTAAGAGGCTTCTGACTATACTAATTAATCAAGTCAAGTTAGAAGGTTTTGTTCAAGGAGTTCTGAACTACTTTCTGATAGCCTTCAGAAAAAAGAGCTCTGAAGATTGCAGAAATGTAAACTATTTGAAATACATTCATCTTGCACTCAAGTCTGCTTGTGTGATGAGTTTGATCTCATAAAGGCATGATGAAGTCAAGATGTTTTTTTGAAGGGCTGCTCTAATGAGCTTCAGCTGACTGAGAAGGAAGACCTTTCTGGCAAGGTGGAGGAAAATTGTTAGAATTTTGAAGATAAAGCCAGCCTGCCATTTTGGTTGTTCGTTTTGGGAGAATGTGGAGAGACTACACTGTTAGGAAGAGCTCCTTTTTAATTTTTTAATGCAATAATGTTCATGGCAGTAAGAGAGCTTATGGGAGCTTTTCTGTATTTTTTGCCATGAGTCTCTGTCAATAATGAACAGTACCAAATTTCCTCTTGGCTGAAGATCCTCAGTGCTGTAGGAGCATACTACATATTTTTCTCATGACACCAACCTTCAGCTGGTGCTGAAAATAAAAAGAACAATTTTGTTACTCTTTTATTTATTTGACAGCTTTTGAAATCAGCTCTACCCTTCTTCTGCATGTGGTCTGAAGGACCTGGGCAGATGTTTAAAAAAAACTTGCTATGGTCAGTAATAAAGGAAATAACAAAAGCCTGAAAATAGAAGATCAGATGATTTGAAGACTGAAGACTGAGAAGTAACCATTAGATGTGAAAATAAGTAAGAAAAGACCTTTTTTTGACACCTTATAAACAATAGCAGTCAGGAGAATTAGTCTGAAAAAGTTACAACTATTTCATTAACTTTTTGTACACACAGAAGTGTATTTGTTTCCTAAGTCACTGATGCACATTTTGGTTGGCTTCTGGCCTGACTGGAAAAGCATATAAGCTTTCTCTGGCACATACCAGAGGATATGTCTTTATAGGAGATAGAAAAAGAGTTCATTAATCAGTAAGATCTACGGTTCTTGAAAATAGAGAGCCTGTAGAGATGAAAAATTCAGAAGCAAAAAATTTGAATGTTGTAGAAGATCACTGACAACTCAGGTGACAAAATGTGGTTTTGACAGACTGAGTCAGAGAAGAGATCAAGAATTGTATTCTATGGGTTTTGTGTGGTGAACTGTGGCTGCAAACTAAAAAGATATCTGTGAACTCAGTCAAGTTAAACAAATACTAATCGGAACTAAAAGGCAAACTGTGGCTCTTCTGTAGTTTTTCCAAAAAAGACAGTCTTAAAAATAAAATATCATATGATGGTTAGGGGCAAGATTCTGAAATAAAAGAACATGACAGAAGCTAACTTTACTATTAGCTTGGGAAAGCTGTAAGACATATGTTTCCATAGAGACAAAAATGATGGAGTAGTGTAAATGCTGCATGGGCCAATCTTTCCTTATTGCCTAGAATAGAATTCCTTGGCAGTGCTTTGAACAGGCAGGTGCCAACCTCGTGAAATCATCTAATTAACCAATAAATGAGGCAGGGAAGGTATCACTGTAACTGATTATATATGGAAAAATAAACTGCATATATATGCATGTATATAGGGGGAAAAAAGCTTATATAAAGCGTTGAAAAACTTTGTAATGTTTTTACTAATGTTTCTGGAGTACATATTAAGGTGGCTGAGGGATATTTTTGGTGTTTGCTTACGTAGCACAAGATTATAAGATTAGGCAAAAGGTTAAATAGTATTTGGAAAAAACTCAGAGGAATCACTTAGTACCTATATATCTATATCTATCTATCTATCTATATATATATAAAAATAAAAAAATCTATATCCCTGTCTAATGGAAGTATGAGATTATTCTTAGCATTTTCAAATTTCAGATTTGTCTCTCCTGAGTCCTTGTAGGTCTCTTCTCTTACGAATCTTCTAGGTATTTCTAAATGCGAGCTTCCAGAGAACAAAATAAATTGAGAGACAGTGTCACCTGGGTTCTGGTGTCATAAATTTATTTCATCATTCTTAATTTCCTTCTCAAGGTGGATATCAGGATGGTGTTATGCTAAAGGGAGATCCTAGGTAGCATAGTAAACTTATTTATTGAGTAATATTGCAGCTTCCCTGGAGAAAGTTGTTTGTGTCATATTAATTTATGTATAGGGAATTTTACTTAGACAACGCGAACAAATATAGGAATTAAATCAGTTTTGATATAGGACTTATATTTCAGATACCAATATTTACGAACAAGGTCAAACAGCAACTTTGCTATAGCAGAGTTTTTAGTTTATATCGTTAGAGCAGGAAAAAGCAAGCCTTTTTTTAACACAGAACTAGTACTGCTTATTCTGTCTGGTATTTAACAGCTATAGATTTTCTAGACTCAGGCAACTTTCTTACAAGTCATATCTTTGATAAATTAAGTATGAGACTGACAATGAACAGGGCTGATCACTTAGGATACCATTAATGCTGTGTCTTTGTTTTGCCATCTAGGTCTACAGTATTTCAAATCTAGAAATGTGCTACTGCTGCATTTGAGGAAGCATATCATTCAAAACATGCAAGTCTGAAATGAGAAAGGATTGCACCAGAATATTACTGGTAAGGTAATTTCTATCATAGCCTGTTATAAATGTCATACAGTTTACTCCAATTAACTTTTATATGTTGATTTTTCTTAAAGACTGTGCACAATACGTTCGTGTTATGAAACTGAATGAAAGATAAAATGTAGTCTATGAAGAAAAAGCATTCATTATTTCACACTGAGTTATTTATTTTCATAATTTTGAACTAGTCTGTTCTCCCCTAGAATATGTGATGTACTCTGGAATGGAATATTGGTCAGGCTAAATGGGCAATATTGACATATGCATAAACAGTTTTAATTTTACTTTTCAGAAAAACATCCATTATTTTCTAACATCCATGATCCTGTACTTTTTACTGAAGCGCAAACTCCAAATATTGTTATTTCTTTGAAGCCCTCAGGGGCAATTTATTGTCTGTTTTGTTTATATGTTTCGGGGAAGCTGGTGAGGATGAAGTGGAAAAGAGAATACAAGGAGAATAAAATCTTCAATTCGCATGACTGGGACCAAAGTATTAGGCTTTCTCATACTGTTTCTGTACTAAAACTTGTATCATATTGATCCTGTTAGTTTCTACTACTTCTTCTCTGATACCCTATTTATAGAACATATGTGATTACATTAATCTGTGTTCCGGTTGAATTTGTTTATTTTACTTTAAGCAGTAGGCTTGTTGACATATCCTAGCAATATGAGGTGCTAGTGCATTTCAAATTTGTGTAAGTAGTTACTTGAAGTCAACAATCATAATACAGGTAAGCACTTCTATCCAACACATGCAGATATATACCTGAGCCTCACTGAATTAATAAAGATGGATCATGTCAATACATGTATGCTTCATTCAGTGGAACTTACAGACTTAGACACAGCCAATAAATATTTCTTTATCCATTTACCAAAAAAGTGCAAGTTGAAGTGTGTATATAATAAGCTTTTGAATGCTGTCTATTTGTGCGTCTATGATTACCTATCATCTACCTGTGGGTAGATGATTACCTTACTCAATTTCAAGCCACTTTGCACTTTTCTTCATTTCTTGCTTTCCGTGAATAAGGAATACTTAAAGATTAGAAGTCTCCTGAGGCTCAGGTCAGCCTATGTGATGAATTGTATCAGGGATCACGTCTATCTTGTGGCTGTATGGAGTAAGACTGCTCAAGTGTTCAACTATTGAAGTATGTAATCAATTTACTAACACAAAAATAGCTGCGTAGCTACTTTCGTGGAAATGTGGACTTTTGTGGAAAGAAAGTGATTTCAGAAAAGCATAAATAAATACATGGTTAGATAAATGATTCCAGTGGTGATGCTTTTTTCAGAATATAAGCTTATGATTTTCAGCACAGCCATCAGAAATTCTTATGTAATTAAAGATTGGGATAATCATGCCAAAATGAATCTACTGCTAGTTACTAATCCTTCTTCAGTATCTTCCATTATTCTGCAGATGTTTATGTAAGACTCTTCTCAGAGCCCTTACTTCAGTATGAATTGAAATTAAATTTAGATATGTGAAATTGCTTTGCTTTAATTTTCTTTGATGACATCATTTACACAATTTATTATTTGTCTCTTTTTAACTTGCATCTCTTCTCCGTTTTGCCACAGTTGAAGTTATTTAGTGCAGTAACTGATACAGAAGTTGAATTTTACTGGATATCATGCATGCAAAAACAAGTGTGATAGTTAACATTGTGCTTGAAGTTTGAAATGTGAACGTCATAAGGCCCTTGTTCATTTTAGACACAAATTACGTTGGTTCATTACCATGTTTAGCAAGTCAGCTACTAGATCCAAAATATTTTCCTTTCTCATGAGGTGTGAGATTTGTACAATATTTAGTGTTCACATCTTTTCCAGTAGGAGGGAGCATGGTGCAAGAGCATTAAAATCCCAGCTCAGACACTGACTTCATCATGATTTTGGCATATAATTTTATTTTGATCTCTCGTCATTGTTCACAAAAATCTGTGTGTATCACAGTTATTATAACAAGAAAAACATGGGAATAGATCTCTTCACGGAAAAATGCGCTTTTCTATGGTAGATCTCTTTATAGTTTTTAACTGGTGTCAAGTATGTAGGTTATTTTAGAGTAAATGACATCTTGTTTATTTTAATCTGTTTGTCAGTCACCTGGCCTTTTATCACGATGACTTTTAGGTACTTTTTTTCAGCTTTTGTCTGATTTGGTATTTAGCAGCTGAGATTCCATGGTTTTGTGTTTTTTTTTTTCATTTGGGCAAGCAGAAATCTCCCTTATTCTCTGCAGCACTGAAGTTTGACTCCAAATTCAGTGCCTATAAGCACTGTGTTCTTATGAGGCAGAGGACAAGAAATTTTCCAAGGTGAGGAAAATTTGAAGTCATTCATGACATTCTGTCACTGGAGAAAAAAGTAGTACCAGCAGCCTATAACTTATCATAAAACTAGAAAGTACCTTTGAATAATTGATCTCATTAAATAGAGGCTTGTCATCATGGAAACATCATCCTAGTTGATGCAGAAAACCAAACAAGGTCATAAAACAGCAATTATGAGACACCAGAGTGTGCGAGTTGGGTAAGAAAGTAGTCTTTTGGGAAGTGATTGTTGGCAGGTTTCCCAGGGAACTGCTATTCCAAGGATGCTTGATTTCCCCTAAACCCTTGCTGCTGTCCGCATAGCCCAGTAATTGTCTGTTTTACTGAATGAACATTCAGTCAGATTCATTCATCAAATCCATACTGAGTTAGGAGATTCTTTTCTATAACTGTAGCGTTCAGGGACTGACTTTATCCTTAGGGATTTGGTTATGATAGTGAAACCTTTAAGAAATGTTCAGAAGTTTGTGAATGATGTGATCATACTTCATTTATGTAGTAAATAAAATATGCAAAAACACGGTGGCGGATTTTGAAGTCGGTGCTTTTGAAGAGCTCATCAGAGAGAAAAGCGTGCAAGAGATGGAAGATAAGGGCCATTGTTAGGATGGAAAAAATACTTTGCTGTTCTATGGACTTTTGTTAAGTTTCTGTTTATCACACTTACTGAGAGATTGTAAACTATAATTTAAAAAAAACATGCAAGGTTTTAACTGTGTGGATTATTTGGGTATTTATGAAGGCAAAATTATTTCACTTCTCTTTTCCATTGCTTAGCTCATGAACTTTCTGTGTTCTATCTTCAGTTTCAAATCATACAAAATTCAGAAGTTGCTGTATTGCTGTAAGTTACAGGTGGGTTACCAGTTGCTTTGCTAAAATGCTGCCTGTCAGGCACAAAAATTTCTCTGCTAATTTTGTGCAGAAATATTAATTCATGTAGGAAAAGAAAGAATAGTGACCAGAGTTCTGGCTTGGGAGTAGAGAATGTTGCCACTGATCTCTTGTGGGATTTGGACAAGTCTAGGATTCTCAAATTTAGCTGTATATACAGAATTGCAATATTTGAACAACTCATTGTCTAGCAGTCCTAAAGGGCTTATATAGACCTGAGAGCATTTTTTTTCTTCCTCAGCTAAAATATTCTACATTTAAGCCTTGTCTTGTTACAATTTTTTAATCTGTTCATCTGTATAGCACTGCTGTTTGTGTAATGAAGTCAACATGTATTTCACTGTACAACCTTCCACAGGAGAAGAAAATCTAAGTGTCTAGGTTAGAGTAAGTTGAATGGTGTTGCTTTAGTCCTTTAATGAGGTGTTTATTTACTGTTGCAAGCAGCTTTGAAAGAAACAGATACAAGGATTGTGTGGCTTTTGGAGATCTCACAGATCGATTTTGAAGACTTGGAAGTTAACCAGTGTTTCATAAAGCTCAGTGCATCAGTGTTAGTGCTGAAATATCCAAGTATACAGCTGGAACCCCTTATGCCCTCATTATCAGAATCCTAGGCAGCCAAATTTAAGAAGCAGCAGAAGAAGACTTCCTTATGGAAGTCAACAGCAGCATTCACAGGTTTCTCAGAGGGATAAAAGTTATGTAAACATTTTTCTGCCTTTCAGCTAACAAGTCTGTGTTTCAGAAGTTTTAACACAAGTTTATCTCAGCTTTAGGACTTTCTTAAGCTAACAAATCCAAGGCTCAAGACTACTTATGGTCGTCACCCATAGCTTCATCCTCTGTTTAACCTCATTCAAAATACATGATGATTTGTACTAACAAAATCAATAGTTATTTTGATGATCTTAGATGACCAGTGCTTACTCGTTAACATATTCTGCATAAAAACTACTAAAACAAGCATGGAAGACAACGTGTTCCTGTGCAAATGTTATTGCTTGTTAACAAAACTGTTTAGATTTCAACTTTCTTATATATTTATAGAATACCTGGGCTCATATGTAAACTGTTGGAAGTTTTTCTATGAGAAAATGTTCAAGAGCATAAAGAGTATGTCAATTCTATCAAATTAAATAGTGCTGGGAAACACTGATGGGTAGTGAACCTTTGTTGTCTGTATTTTCATAGTTTAAAAAAAGGTCTTTTGCTCAATTTTAGTCTGATCTCACTGCCTGTACCAAGACATGGTTTAATGCCAGCATTGTCTAGGGAATTTCTCCAGTCAGCTGTTAAAATGTAGCCTGTTCTGGAGAGGAACAGAGTTTAACAATGTGGTTGTGAATCATTCCATGTCAGCTAAGATACAATAAGCCAATGTAGTATCTCTCTTTTCAGTTTTTAGAATTCAATTACACATTATTTATTAAGCAAAAAAACCAAAAACATAAAAACAAACAAACAAACAAAAAGAGGCATTTACTAAAATGACACAAGAAAAACTTTATTTGAATGTGTTTGAAAAAACGTTTTTCCTGTTTTAGTGCTTACGATTTTTCAAAATGCTGAGTACCCTCAGCTCTCCCAGCAGTCAGGTGGGGTTGATACGCACAGCCCCCAGATGAAGAGCTCTGTTTTGAGATGTGTAGCTATAATAGATGCATGGATACGCAGATATGGCATGAAAATCAGTGGAATCATGCCAGAGCTGCTTAGGTAAAACAAGGGTACAGACACTGAACTAGATATTTGTAGGTATTTTATGGTAATGACAGAAAGATGCAGACAGGTAAAGAATGGCAGAGCTCTGTTGCCACTGATTTAAAATGTTGTTACGAAGAACAATAAATACCTTTGCTTTTAGGATTTTGAGATTTTTTTGTGCGCTGTGGAAGTCAGATTCTGGAATATGGCAGAGCCTCCATCTCCAGGGGGTGGAGTGGAATCCTAAATATAGCTCAGTCTGGAAAGTATTTGGATGGCACTGGATTAAGGAATGTTTTATGAGGTTTCCACACATAAATAAAAGACGAATGCAATTAGTGCTCACCATAGGATATTTCCTTCTGTGTGACCTGAATTTGTGGGTTTTTTCCTATGGTTTTCAGCAGATGTTTCATCAAGTGCCTTTTGAATATCAAACAGTTTGAATGAGTTGTCATAATCAGCTCCATAACCTTTTATAACCATCTTTGTGGCTGAAAATTTTCCCTTTGAAACATATTGGCTATTCTCTTTCAGATTATTACTTCAAGTACGCTGTGCAACTTTTTTATAACTAGTGATTCCAACATGTTTCATAGATAAGTGTTGTTGTTATTTATTCAGGTCAGGACTGCATGCACTTTGCATACACTGAATTACATATTTGTACTTCTGAACTCTTCAAGCTGTGTTCTAGTGGCTTTTACATAATGACTTTTACCTTTATTTCAAACTTTAACCTCAATTTTACATGAGACAGGAATCCTCAACTGAGTAAGATTTTAGCTCAGCTTTGGAATATCAAGCACTAACAGCTCCATAGTCAACCATAGCTGTTGTCACTGAATGCCGCGTTTATTTAATGTGATGTTTCCAATTTATCTCTAATTTCCTGAGTTCTGGTCTTGAAAATGCTTACAATTGCTTCTTTTCATATAAATACTAGGACAGCTTTTGGGATAAGTCTTGGTTTTGGGGACAGAAATCCAGTTTTTATGACAAATACTGCATGGAAGTAATGCCAATCTTTTGTATTTTCTACTATAATGGATGGAGCTGAAATTTATCGCAAGGGATACCCACAGTCTTTTTTTTTTTTTTTAATCATTGACAAGCAGTGAACTTTTATTTAATGTTCTTATTTAAGCAACTTGTTAGAAATTAGTTTCAGGTATCTGCTCTAGGTTCATTGGCTCTAATAAAGCATTTCTTTTTCTGTATAACACTTCTGGATGTAGTTCTGTACAGTGCTGTTAAGTAGTACTTTCAGACTTGCTAGGAATGTCCATAAATGTTTTATGCCTGTGATAATACTTGTAAAATAACAGACTGACCAAAACCTCTGGTCATGCTTTACCAGAAATACTTTTTTTGCTCTGCCCATTAAGAAACAGTCAAATCCAGCTAGATCTAGAATGGCTGTGGGGAAAGAAATTGTAAATAATTTGCCAGTTCATAAGAAACAATGTGCATAACATATATATAAATACCGATGGCTCAGTCCTATGATACTATATGATACTCTGAGGCTGTAAAGTCTTGATGTTAGATTATGCTTTTTAGATACTGAACTCAGTGGCTATTTTATGGCAACGAAACTTGTCTTCGCTGATAAGTATCGTATCCTAGCTAATAGGATTTTGATGTTTTTTCAGGACAGAACCAGTAACTCCTGTAGTGTTATTTAGTAAACAGAGATACAAGACAGTACAGAGGGTAATGCTGAAAGTTAGAAACTTGGATCTGAATGGTGAAGATAAAATGGCTTTTGAGAAGTTCATTTTGACGTGCAGTAATTTTATCTGCTTCTCTCCTTTTCAGATTTTGTCAGTAAAGAATTTCTTAGTCTTGCCTAGTTTTTGGGCAAGCTGCTCATTATAAATATGTTTGTAAATAAAATAAAGTGCTTGTGGCAAGACCTCAAATTGGCCAGCACTCATCTGCCTAGATGTTCTGTTGTTAATATACTGCCCCAGTACTGTTTTCATCCAAATACTGTTCCATTGACTATAGAGAAATGAAGAAAGGTTCTTCCAACACAGTACTAGAAGTACAAACCTGATTATTATTTTTTTCCATTTGTATTTCATTTCTATTTTCAATAGCAAGTAAAGTTTTGTTTCTGAAAATGATTCAGATTGACAGATGCTCTAAATTATTAGTATTTATTTTATTTCATTGGCTTTTTTGCTCCCTACAAGTTTCCTTTCTTAATTCTCCTCCTTTGAAAACTGCAGAGTCTCTTCAAAAATATCTCCTGTGAGTTACAGTCTGTATATTGAGCTATAATTCCTTACTGAATATTTCTATAATATCTGTACTATTTAAACCTGGATTCATTTTAGTGTTGTGTTATAGTCAATTGATTATGTATTGTTTAAAAAGAACAAAACAAAACCTGCAAGCCAGCTCAGAAGGGCTCATCTCTGAATCTAGGTGAGGAGTGAGCATCCCTGATCTTGTAGTGGGTGTTCTATAAATTTTGCCTGCTGTCTTGCTCTCTGTTTACTTAGCTTTGGAAATGTTTATCCCTAACATTGTGAGGTTTGGCAGCATTCTTGTTTTGTTGTTGTTTCTCAGTCAGAAGTTCCAGACTAAATGTGTAGTTGCTAAGAAAGTTGTGTGTGCTATGTTCATTAGTTTGTCCATGATATGATTGAGCAATGATATGATAATGATAGTTCTGTTTTTATGGACCTGTTGTGCAGGTGTATGGAAGCATCATGAACTATGTCCTAGACCATTTGGAATGGCTCTGAAAGGGTGCAGTTTAGCAGCTCCTCTACCCAAGTAGTAAATATCTTCATTTCTTCCCGTCAGGATATTAATTTGTAAGAAGACTTTGTGCCAGAGCCTGTATGTATCTGCCTGTTTTCTGTTACAAATGCCAGTTCCCTTCCTTTCTTCTTTCCTTCTGTCAAAGGACATATGAGAACCATAAGTCTCACTAGGAGCCGTAAGTCTCACTAAGGACAACAGAGAAGGCAGTGCATGCATGAGTGCCAGTGTCAGAAATTCTGATTAATGTGTGAAGCTGAATTTATCTAGATTTGTGTAACTCAGAATAATGTGTTTCACTGAGACTGAGATGCAGGGAGGGGTAAGATGGCACTGGAGACCTTGCAATGCACAATCTGTAAACAGTGGTAAAACATTGTTTCTTGGATCTGAAGAGTTGTTGATCTCGTTATGTGATCAGTGCACCTGAGAGCAGTAATTCTTATTAACTCTTATATTCAAAGGATGCCTATAGTGAAACATGAGGGAATATGGTTATAAACAATGATACAGCTCAGTGTGAGAAATAGAGGAAAAACTGAAAGCTGTTCCTCAGCTCTTTGAAACTGTATTAACTACCTTTCTATGAGCTTCCACCACCATCAGATTCCACTGGAATACTCATTCATATTTGTGATTAAAAAGAAGCTGGACATCAATAGAGCATTAATAAATAGAAATCAAGTTAGTGAAATTAAAATAATATTTAAAAAAAAAAACTTTTTTTTTTTTAACTTTTAAAACTTCTTTTCCAAGAGGCAGAAATTCATGTCTTAAACTTTGGTTAATTTTTGTTCTATCTCTTCTCAAGACTGTCACAAATGAGTGTTTTCTTTTGGTCTTCAATAAATGTTAAAACAAGATGGAAGAGACTGCGTATAGAAATTTTGTTGTCTATAAAGTCCCTGTCTCTGACTCCTAAGGATTTCAGAGTCAGAGGGCAATAACAGAATTCTGAACTGAAAATTGACTTGAACTGAAAATTCAGATTTAGATGGATTAATTAATAGATGGAAGGCAAGGGGTTACTGTACCAGCTGAATAAACCTTGGAGGGACTGTTTAGTAGAATTTGTTTCATTTCTCAAATTTCTGATGACTACATCACAACTTAATGTTCATTTCCTTATGCCTTCTTTGTTTGCATTAATTTTTCTCATACAAAATATTTCATATTTTTACTCCTGTTGTCTAGTGATAAAGTGTTCACACAGAAGGAGGAAAAAAGATAGTGTTGTTGAACAAGTTAATTCAACTCAGTTTAATACCAAAGATGAAGCTGATACTGTGGAGTACTTGGGGAGAATTCATTGAAGCTCAAATTTATGGTAAAAGAAAGTACTGAAATGATCAGAGGCTGCATTTTACTATTTATTTTGAACAACAAAAGGAAAAGCCCCAAATTGTGTGGAAAAAAAAAAACAGTGGGCATGTATCTGCATGAGCTAGTCTCTGCATATGTACATCCTTTGAGACAGCCTGCATCTGGGCACAAAATAGCAGATGCATTTGTGACAGCAATGTAAGAAAATACTTTCTATTTAAAAATTCATCAGCAGAAGGTGATAAAGCATACAAAAGGATAACTTTTAGAAGAAATTGATAATTCAGTGATTATTTACTTTTTTTTGTGCTGAGTCCTGTTCACTGAAGGTCTATTGGAAATATGCAGTTCACACTAATTTACAGCTTTGGTCATGTTTTTGCCTTTTCTTTAGGTTACATAACAGTGATAAAGAGTAATTCACTGGTACTATTCTCTGTAAGGAGGTTTGCTGAAAACTGACATACGCGGAATAAAGTTCTACCATTCTGGATGATGATCTCAGTGTTTTCAGAACTGCTGATATTAATTGCTTCCCGACACAGAATCACAGAATGGCCAGGATTGGAAGGGACCTTAAGGATCATGAATCTCCAACCGCGCTGCCACATGCAGGGCCACCAACCTCCCCATTTAATGCTAGACCAGGCTGCCCATGGCCCCATCCAGTCTGGCCACACAACTGTACTATCTCTGTCCTTGTGCGATGGAAATAAAGCTAGAGAACATGGGAGTTCTCTAGAGCAGAAACTGACAAAAGAGTTTCTTGCTATTGTCTTTTTGCCCCCAAACCACCTTTCCACTGCTGACACCCAGCATTCACCTGTGTCTCTGACTGTGAGGCTGTGTAATGCTCCGTGTGTCATTGTATTTGTTTCCATATTAACTCACAAGGAAAAGATGTGTTGATGAATTTAACGCCAGTTACTGTAAACTTCATGTTGGGTAGGCAAGAATCTGCCCAAAGTATGACTAATGAGCTCAGTATTACTGACTAATTCTTACGGACAGATGGGTATTTTGGGGATGTGACTGCACAGGTGTGCTGTTTATGACACTTAAGCTGATAAGTCCAGTTTTGTGGGGAACTGGAGGAAAGAGAACAGCAGTTCTGTTTTTCTTTGTTTGCCTGCACTGCAGAAAATGGAATAATTAAGTTATGCTAGTGTTTGGGCAAGCTGAGTTTTTTAGATGCCTTAGAAGAGATTAGTAACAGATTGCAAATAGAGCTGGGCCTAAAGTGAATTAATGTGCAAAGCTGATAAAAAGCTTGTGGGATATATAAGTGGGAGAAAAAGCTTA
Source organism: Perdix hodgsoniae (assembly GCA_035772895.1). Classification (NCBI taxonomy): domain Eukaryota; kingdom Metazoa; phylum Chordata; class Aves; order Galliformes; family Phasianidae; genus Perdix; species Perdix hodgsoniae. Next base: position 36,052,089 of record JAPSGF010000001.1, read on the forward strand.
GGGGCAGCTAGGCTTCTGTAAGCATCCTGGGAGAAAGTAAGGGAATTGAATTTGGAATTGGGTGCAGGAACTAAGTGCTGGGTTTCAAAATGTTTTCTGAGTATTTAGTAGAGAAGCTGACAACTTGGGTTTTTTAGAGGGTTTCCTGAGGTCAGATGAAAGGTGACAGCCTTGATTAGGGAGGGTGTGACTGAAGGCTTAATGGGAAACTGAGAGTCTTGAGGGAATATGCAGACAAGGCTGCTGATTCTTGTTCAGCAGATGCTAGGGAGGCCTGAGGCTGCTGTAACTATGTAGGTCACCCCAAAAGTAATGTCTCCTATTTATTTATTTGAAAAGTAAAACAGATACAAAGAGCACAATAACACTATTTGATAGAGCAAATTCTCAGCTACAGAACGCTTTTACAGTAGGAGGCATTACTTTTGAAGCAGTTTTCATGTAATTACAGACGTCCCCTAGAGCCTGACTGAGTTCAGCCAGAATTGCAGATGTACTCACAGTGAGCCTGAGTAATGTGGGGCAAAGCAATGGGGTACGGTAATACAATATGAATTGGATTGGAACAGTGTTTATGGTTAGGTCATGAAGCCCATATTACTAATTCCTCTGCCTTGCCTGCAACACTACTTGGTGGGAATTTTAAATGAATTGCCAAGATTATTTTGATTAAAAGCTTAAAGAATATATATTTTTAATTGCTGGAATCCTGATGGCACTGACACTGGAGCACTGAAAGCAATTTGTAGTATTTAAGAATAAATCTGGTAGGAGCAGTGGCTGTCGGAACATGCAAGGCCTGGGAAGGATAGTTAGCAGAAGGAATGTATACCTGGAATGCTGAACTTAGGGGTCCATCTAGTTTACTTCTTCCTATCAGAAAGAGACTTTTGCATCAGAAACAAGCATCCACAGGGAAATGTTCAACTTATGAGCTGAATTTTGTAAGACGTTAACAGTTTTGTGCCAGCTGAGCAAAACATTTTGACTTGTGATTAGTTTTGAAAAAGCTGAAGTTCTTTTTGCATTTGTGTGTAGGGTGGATCAGGACTACAAGCCAGAACCTTGTAGGTTAGGTTTTTCTTATTTGTTTTTTAAATAGAGCATTATTACAGAACTCAACAAAAACACTGATGATACACTATGTGAAGTCAGTTAAGGATTGTGAAGTATACAGAAACTAACATGACTTATCCAAGTAGTCCCTCCATTGGTTTTAGAAACAGAGCTGTAAGTAATAGGAAGATGATTTAGATACCCAAAAAAGTTCTGCCTTAATGAAATACATCCTGAAGTTTTGGTTCGCTTAAACTCTGCTATTCCAAAGTCTTCTCTAGTAATTTAATTACCTAAAGGCTTTCAAGGTTTTTTCATCCTCTGGATGATGAGGGCTTTGGGATTGCTCATATCTACCTCTGGTTTTTGTTGTTGAACTTAAGGACCAAACATAATTTTGAGGGGGGAAAGGGGAGGGAAGGAAACATACAGTTGAAAATAATGAAAAATGATGAAATGAGAAGCTTATTTTAAAGATATGGGAATGTGTATTTGACTAAACGTGTACTATAAATAATTTTGTATCTGTTGCATAAATCATACTGTCTATCAGTTGTAAGGTAGCCTGAGGCTTCTGTAAGTGTTAGACTGCATGTGTGCCTTGCAAAGACCTGAAAAATCAGCAAAGGTTTTGCATTTTATTAAAGCTTTACACAACACTGATAGATTTCAAGCCTGCTGGGGCAAGAGTTTGTCCTTAAATGACTTTCTCAAGTGAGATGTAATTTGAACACCTTTTCTTTGGCTATGTTTTCTAAATGTTTTACATGATAACATAATCGTGTTTGTATTGGTAGGCAATTGGTAATATTATTTATTTGTTTGTTTGTTTTGAGCAAATGAACTACAATGCATCATCATTTCATATGTGTGCTTATCCAGCTCAAAAATTATAAAGGTAATGTTCTAAGGAAACTAGAGAAGTGGATGGTTGTTTTACTTTGTTTATACCTACTCAAGATTCTGTATGCAGTATGTCCACTATTCAGGCAGCTGATGAGATAATTCATGTAGTGTGTACTGAAAATATATTGAGCACTGTAAGTAAGCACTGTAAGGTCTAGAATCCAGTGTTCTGATTTCACTTTTACTTATTTGTACACAGAATCAGTGGAACATCATACAGTTTTTACTATTTTGTGTGAGCTGGATCTGCCTTGTTAAGAAAAGCTCAACAAGCTGCAAGTCAATTACTTTGGGTAATTTATCTGATTAACTCAAAAAAAAAAAGATTTTAATTATATTAACTTTATTTATTTATTTATTGGGGAGCTATAAAAATACAGAAGAAGCTCACATTAGCATCTAAGTTCTATAGCAGAGAAATACAGAGGCAATTTTAACTCAGCTGCCAAAACATGCTTGAGCTAAAATCTTTACCTATTTTATTTCTGGTTAAATTCACTCAAAACCCTGACTTGATAATTTGTCTGACGGCAGCAGTGCACTGTGTAAAGTCAAGATCCTCTTAGTCTTTCTTGCACGTAGTTCTCTCAGGCTTTGTTGATCTTTATAGACATGGTTCTGCAATTAAGAAATACATTTGTCCTCTATTCTTCAAAATTATGCCACTGTATTTTTAATTTATTATAAGTATCCTGCTCTGTCTTTTAAAAGAAATCATAGTAGAAGTATAATTAAAAATTAAAAATATTAAAATATTGAAAAAGCACCTTTAAGCAGTGTTATAGTAGATATTACAGTAGCCCTTAAAAATTTCTGTATCAATGATGTACACTTTGGTTTGCTGCACTGCGCCTTCATTTATCAGTTCCTTCAAATTTCCAGAATGAGAGTAGAATTATGCACTAACAGTACTCGGGGGGCCTCTGCTAGTCTTTGATTATCATCTTTTCTGGGTCAGATTAATAATTCATACAATATTTCTCTATGAAAAGAGATGCTGCCTGTCATCTTTCTAAGGCTCATTTCAGCCCTCTAACAGGGTGAAGGCCAGATAAGTTCATTTGAAAATTAAACTTGAGAAAAAGGATAATTACTAGGTTATGTGAACAGGCACCACAGAAAGGACATTTTTAACTTGGATGTGGGTTTTTTTTGTTTGTTTGTTTTGATCTTCATCTATCAGTCTCCAGAGCAACTTCTTGTGGAAAATGATGGAAGATCTGTTACAGGAGGCACGTATAATGCAGTTGATAATGCCTGATGAGAGAAAAAAATCACTGTGGGCAACAGTTTTATGCAAGGGCATAGGTACAAATAAATTTTGTGGCATTTTTGAGAGAGGGATGCATTTCCAATAGATTTTTGAGTGGCTTCTTTAGGCTATTTTACTACTCAACTTATTTTACTATTCATGATCTTTGAGATAAGAAAATGGAAAATAAAAAAGAGGGAAAGAGATGGATCTCTGATCTAAGAAAACAACTGATCCCTTTACATCCATTTTTAATTGAGTGAGCAAACCCATATCAAGGAAGACTCAGGTATTTCATAAAAATTGATTTGAACTGAGAAATTCAGAACATAAGGTGAAGTCCACAGCTTATAGTTAAGTTTACATTTTCCCCCAGACTGCCATCGTGTAGCAGTTGCGTGCCAGAGTACCACTGCTCAGTGTATTGCTGCGGCCATCTGTAAATACAATAACAGCATTAGGTATTGGAACATGTGAAAGTAAAATATTAGTAGTAAGGGAGAGATAACTCAAATTATGTAGCAACTGATGCTTGGGGGACTGGGTGGAGATTTTTCTGGTATAGTCTCCCAGAGCAGCTTGTAGAGCAAGTGACTGTGCAAGCATCCAATCTAAATCTTTTTTAATAGTAGGTATGTAGATGCAGTCAGGGTCAAGAGCTCGTAAAATTTGAAGATGATGTCAACCTAGCTGTGTTAGCATTGCAAATATCTCTGATCTCGTGATGCAGTGGTTTTTGAAAATGTATGTGGTAAGAATATCCATTCGAGGATAATGAGAGGATCCTTTCTTGAGGGTATCCCAATGACATAACAAGCTATGTGACTGATATGAGTCTGATATTATTAGAACAGATACTGGAAGTGATAAACACGATGGCTATATCGATGTTGCAGTGATGTTATTACAGAGTCTAAGCATAGTGCTTCTGGTGTTAACTGCCTTTTAGAGGTTAGATCTGCCTCTCCTTTGAGTAGCTGGAATAGAGGGTGCAGCTCTTGAGTAGTAATACCCAAAAGCAGTCACAGCCAACTGATGATTCCTAATAATTTTTGCAGATAATTCAGTGTCTGTATGTGAGGTACAGTGTTGAGGATTTGCAGCTGAATGGTGTGAGATGTAATTTTCCATAGTAAGTATTTCTACAGAGAATCTTTTCTTCTGCTATTTGTAAACCGACAGATTGGACTGCCTGTCCCAAAGCTCTCCATCAAGAGAGAACCTAGTTTTCGGAAATTCAGGGTCATTCTTGCTCATCCATTTAAGAAAAGTAACTAATGCTGAGGTAGATACGGGCTGACTCTGAAACTTTAAAACTAACCGTACTGGGACTCATGCTGTTTATCTTGCTCCACAACTGCTGCTCTGAACAGTTTTCCTTGTATTCCCACAACAGAATGGCTTTGAAACAATAATTTGAACCTTTTGGAGTAATGTCATGATCTGCTGAAATAATTATTTGTGCTCGCTGTATTTTTTCACAGAATCACCAATGTTGGAAAAGACCTTCAAGGTCATCCAGTCCAACCATCCACCTATCACCGGTAATACTCAGTAAACCATGTCCCTCCACACAAAATCCAGACATTCCTTGAACACCTCCGTGGTCAGTGACTCCACCACCTCCCTGGCACGCATTCCAGTGCCTGACCACTCTTTCAGAAAAGTAGCATTTTTTCACACAGCCTATTTTGTTGTGCATTCAAAAGTAATGATTTTTTATTCTAATATTTAAATTGTATTTACAGATGAGAGATGTTCAGCTTTGATCTTTTTAACATTGAATTAAAAAATACAATTACTTGGTAAAGAAATCTCCCTTTTCTTCAATTGGTTCTGAGTTTGCAACCATGCAAATTAATTTTCTTCAACATGTACTGCTCCTAGCAAAAAAAAGTGTTCTACACTTGCTTAGATGTTACCTCAAACATTGCTGCTTGCTATTTTTCAATCTATGATTCACAATCCTTGTTCAATAGGATGCTACAAAGGGCAACAGAAAAACATTACACCACCAAAAGTGTCAAATCTCATGTGCTAATAACCGTTCGTTGGAAGTGTTTGCAACTTCCACATTTACAAAATTAACTTAGGTTTTTAAAAAACAGTGATTGGACTAGATTACCAAGTGGTCCCTTGCAACCTCAATGATCCTGCAGTTCGAAGACGTGCACTGTCAACTAGATTTCTTGCACTGTGCCATCTGGATACGAATTCAGTAAGGACACCAGCACAAACACATGGTTTGAGTTGGAAGAGACCTTAAAGACCATCCAGTTTCAACTCCCTGGCATGGGTAGAGTTTCCAACCACTAGAGATCAGGTCAACCAGAGGTGCATCCAGCCTGGCATTAAACACCTTCAGGAACAGGGCATGGGGCATCAACAGACTCTCTGGTCAGTCTGATCTAGTGCCTTATCGCCCTCTGAGTAAAAAATTTCCTCCTACTATCTAATCTAAATCTCCCCTCTTTAACTTAAAAACACTTCCCTATCAGAGCACATAAAAAGCCAATCTCCCTCCTGTTTATAAACTCCCTTTAAGAATTAGGAGGAAAAGGCTTTAGGAGGATGTACATTTAAAAAACGAGCAAGCAGTGACATTCATAGAAGACTACTTCAGTACTTTTAGTATAGTATATTCAGTACTTTATACAATAAAATACTAGCAGTATAGAATAAGCATGTCATGATTTCACATGCAACAGGGAGAAAAGGGGGAAAAACATCCCTTTCACCTCCTGTTTCCCTTTTTGGGAGAAGGAAAAAAACTGAACCAATGAAGACTAGAAGAGATAACAATATTCCATATCATGACAGTAGCCTGTCAGATGATGTCATGATCTAGAATATGGATAAAACCAGGACAAAGCACTAAGATTTTATGTAAATTTCATGATTATAAATAACACATTTTTATATTGCATAGGTGAGTGTATTTTCAGCAGATAAGCACTCTGGTTCTGGACAGTATTCCCTGTTCATGAGCGGAGACTGAAGTTCAGGTTTGCAGCCTCCAAGATGTCTTTACATCTTTCCTTCATTAAGGGGTGCATAGAAGTAATTCTGATAGCTTTTAAACATGCATCTTTGTGTTGAACTGCAGATCTATTGACATAATTATTAGCAAGGATTTTTGGAAAAAATACATGCTTCCAAATAGAAACCTCCAGAGAGTAATTATACAGGCTAAAAGTTATGTGCTTTTAACACTTCAGATGAAAATAGATATCTGTGACTGTTAGATCTACTCTTCATATTTCTAATCGCTTATACCTTCCATTAATCATCTTAACTTATTCATCAAAGGAAGGAGTGCAATCAACAACAAAAGGGACAGGATGCCATCCAGAGGGACCAGAATAGGCTTGAGCAGTGGGTCCAGAAGAACCTCATGAGGTTCAACAAACCCGAGTACAAGGTCTTGCACATTGATCAAGGTAATCTCCACTATCAGTACAAGCTGGGGATGAAAGGATTGAGTCCAGCCCTGCCAGAAAGGATCTGGGGGTACTGATGGATGGAAAGTTGGAGCCAGGAATGTGCCTTCACAGCCCGGAAAGCCAACTGTACCCTGGTCAATATCAGAAGTGTGGCCAGCTGCTCAAGGGAGGTGATCTTGCCCCTTTACTCTGCTGGTGAGGCCTCACTTGGAATATTGCATCCAGATGTAAAGTACTCTGTACAGGGGAGACATGGATCTGTTGCAGCACATCCAGCATAGGGCTACAGAAATGATCCAGTGAATGGAACACCTCCTCCTATGAGGACAGGTTGAAAGAGTTGAGGCTGTTCAGCATGGAGAAGTGAAGGCTCTGAGGTGACCTAATAGCAGTAAAAGTATTTAAAGGGTTGTTTGTTTGTTTTCTTCTTGCTCTTCAGTTTGACTAGCAGGTAACAGTTCAGCCATACCAGTTTCTTGCCTTCCTTTCCTGAAATTGATACACCTGAGGAAAGCTTCCTTAAAGGTCTGCCAGCCCTGCTTCACTTCTTTGCCCACGAGGACAGGTGCCTTGTTGACTAACTCCCTGAAGAGCTGGAAGTTAGCATTCCTAAAATTTAGTGACTTGATTTTACTCTTTGTCTTTCTCATGCTCTTCAGATGCATGAACCCCACCAAAGTGTGGTCAATACATCTCAGGCAGCCTCCAGTTCTGGTGTCACCAATCCATCCATTTGCACTGGTGAGCAACAGGCCCAATACAGTACCAAGAGCCTCTTAGATTTCCTACAGCTCACCATGCTCCCTTTCCAGCAGATCTGTGGGCAGCTGAAGTCCACCAGCAGGACAAGTGCTTGCAATCGCAATTTGATATGATTTAATATAGATAAAACAAGTACACAACTCTTGTTAGGTTTTTAATGTAATGGCAATTTGAACTTATTTTCCCCATCTGTCTCTTTAAGAAAATCTGATACATCATATTGAATAGACCAGAGACTAAAACTCTGAATATACAGAGAACATGTCTCCAGGTAATTCCACTTAGCAGAAGTGTGAATAAACTTCCCATTTGTGCATTGGACTAGTGCCATATTACAAAGTATTTCAAGATCACATTCAAGGAAATACTTCTTTATTTTACACTTACTAAATTTGAAGTGCAAACATAATCTGAGAAGATTGTTAGTAATGACATTACACAGTTGTTCGTTTGACAACAAAACTTACCCAAAAGTAACAATGAACTGTGCACTTTATAGAGTAAGGATCCATAAGCCTGCCTTTACTCTGGGCTGCTGTGACTAATCCAGCACCTTAAGCAGTTTGTCTTTGCACTGTATTACAGCATTCCGTATTGATAATTACCACTCCAAAATCTGCAGTTTAAAAAACCATACACTTATTAACAGAAGCTGGAGAAAGTTTCAGTAAGTTGGTCCAATAGAGCTCAGTACTAAACAAAACAGCCCAGTACTAAAGAAAACCACAAAGTTTGTGAAAAATTCATTAGGGAGTGAAAATATGTTGTATTATACTTCGATAGCTACTAGCTTCTTCTCTACGAATATCATGCATATACCTGACATCAGAGACAACTGTATCCAGCTAAACATCAGTAATAGCTGTCACTTCCCCTGTGGAGTTCTCAGCCCTGTTTCTGTCTCACCACCCACTGATACAGCGTACTTCCAAGGAAGCTGAGCTGAGTCTGTGAAAGGAATGACTGTACAGACGATGTGCTGGATTTGCTGACTGATCTGTGCTTGCCTTTGACACACTTCTCAATTATTTCTTCAAGTAAAATGCATGTGTACAGTAACACGGTATGAACCTACTAAATATTTTACTCTCAGGACAGTTCTGATCAAAGCAAATTTCACCAATGAAAGCAAAGTCCCGAGACACCAAAGATACAAACTAGTACATTCACCATTAATACGGGAAAAATATTTCTTTTAACATAATTCACAAAAGATTAAAATGATGTACTGGGTAGAACTGTGACTAATCCTGTCACTGCATTTTGTATACCCTCTTTAATGGTACTGTCTTTTAATGAAAACTAACGTATGTTCCAAAATGAATTATAGTTCGTGTTTTAAATGATGCTTTTGTTGTTGTTGCTGTTTTGTTTTGTTGGTTGTTGTTTTTTTTTTTTTTGTATTTCCCAGCAGTTACACAGAGGAGGTGGCTTTCTCCAGTGTCAAACTCAGATGTTTTTTCATCTTGAAAACACTGGCATGATCGGGTAGTGGGAAATAATGAGGTTGAACCCAAAAATATTTAATTATTCTTCAGCTGATCATTTTCTCTTACACCTACACCCACTCAGCCATGAAGCACAGTAATCTAACATATGAAAGCTTATTAAATTAATCTATATTTAATTTATGGTACATATTATCTAGCTTTTAGAAAAATGAAGACAAACAAGGGAAGAGAGACAACTTTGTTCTCAGGGAAAAAAATTAAAATGAAAACCTCAACATTTGCATAAATAAAATAAATTGGCTATGTGTAACCTAAAAAAAATTACAAATAAGAGATGTGATGAAAAATAACAAAGGTGAGAAATAAAGAACAGTCCAGTTATTGAAACAAGCACAGGATGAATCATTGTGACTCAGAGTCCCATAGCATCTCCCCTGCTCTTTCATGTTCTCCGGATTGTGCCTCTGCTTATCAGAAAACTGGAGATGGCTTGTGAAAGCATGAACAGTGGACATGCACTAATTAGCTTTTCTTGATTTTCATTAATTTTTGCAGTTCCTGCAAAAAACCCGCAAAATGATTTAAGGACACAAGCCACATTTTTAAGTAACAGTAATAAAGAAATAAGCTCAGAAAAATCCATAGCAGAATAGAACTCATGGGTTTTCTGGTTGTTTGTTTGTTTGTTTTGTCTGGGTATTTCTGGTTCATTTGTTTGTTTGTTCATTTTCTTTTTACTGAAACATATGATGATATTATACCTATAATCAAACTCTTCTGAAAGTGGATCCACTGTTCTGAACAATTAATAGAGTTACTCCAGATATTAAACTTAAAAATAACTAGTTAGCTCATACATTTATTGACACTGCCACTTTACATAAAAGAATTACATTTCTAGTACATATTTTTATGCATTTCAATAAACTATTCAGCTTTGAGTAAAATACACTGGAAAAAAGTTGCAGTCTAAGCTAACTAATTTCATCTGTGTGATTGATGTCAAGATGCTTGAATGCAATCATATTCTGTTACTACCCTCCGATAAATTAAAAAAAAAAAGACTTTATTCTGATCACGTTTGCATTTTTATATAAAATATTTTAATAACATATTCAGAAGCTCTACTGACCTCAATAAATCTAGACAGTAGTAATTTGCTATATTTTAAGTGATATTGGTAATATGTTGCATAAAAACAGGAAATACCATGTAAATATTGGTACCAGAAAGAGCAAAACAGTAGAGCTCTGTGCTTTTCTAGTGTTGAATTTATAGTGATGAAAATTGTTGTTATTCACAGATATTAAATAACAGACACAAAACTACAGTTGTTCCAGTCCAGAAAGCACACAGAGAGAAATGCTATGAGTGAATCGTTAAGGATCTCATCTACAGCTTCCTTTACTGTTACAAACATGAACCTTCCTTTCGTAGTGAGCTGAGACAGAACGCAAACAGTAGACCAGTGGTGGTGTTGTGTGGGACAGACAGGTACAAGTTAAACAGCTCCAGAAAGCTTTTAAATGTGAAGATGATGGGATTCTCCCAGCTTAAAGAAATCCTTAGAGGATGCAAAACAGGCAGGACAAGCTTTGTGACATTCAGCACAGTAGGAATTTAAGAGCAGAGAAAAGGTAATCAGAGATGAGAACAGAGCATATGCTGACAGTCCTCCCTAAGCCAAGGCTTTGCAGATTATGGTAAAGGATACCTTTAATTCCAGCTCACATTAACAAGGTGCTGATGGTTAAAATGAGACAGTTTTAGTCTTCAAAATTAATCCCGGGTTCTACTGAGACACCATAACACAGATTATCTCCTAATCTACCTCCTTGGGTCTTTCTCTCAGATGCCATTTCAATCTGTGGCAAAGCTGGAGACAGTTTAGTACTTACAGTATGTGATTAGACCTTTGCCTAGACTCTGCACAAATGTCTTTACTATTAAAACTTACCTTACATGTTATACTGTCATTCTATGTGATTGCACAACATTCTTGAAATTTGTGCCTCTAATAATTTATCCCCCTATACTTTTGTACATTGCTATAATGCAGTTTTTCTCTCTGCCTATAATTTAATCATACCATATCATTTGAAAAGACAGAAGCACTACGCCTCTCCCATAGCAGTCTATTTTATGCTGTTATCCTTACTAATATTTTAGAAATTAATCTTTCCTAGGGTGATGGAATGTGGAAGGAAGACAACAGTTATCACTGGTTCTCTAAGGAAAGTATTAGCCTTATTACTCTTCTATGCATTCATTTATCTTTCAAATAGATCATCAAGATTTGATCTTCAAACTTCAGCATTAATCAGATGAAACCATGTTTCAGTTATTTGATTCAATTTAAAGTGTACCAAAACCAATTTAGAATTGGGCAGCAAGATTTAGCATGAAGCTAAATTACCAAATCTTCAGCAAAATTATTAATCACGATCACCTTTGAAGCAGAAAACTTCTTCCCTACCAGGATCAGTTTAGAGTACCATTCTAAGAGAATAAAAGGGAATTCATTTTTTCTAGTACAGTGTATATGTCACATAACAGATTTATTTTGTTACTCTTGTGTGAAACACACTGAAGATCAAAAATTTCCAATCAGGCAAAGATCTCTGTGAAAGGCATTTTATTCATTATTGCAAATAATGGCTGCACACCCCCTACTGACAAGGGAGAAATTGCATGACTAATCACTGAAATCCACTCTGTTATTTATATACCCTGGGTCCAGTGCAGGTAAAGCCTCTCCTGGCACTCATGGGTTGAACATCTCAAGCTCACAGTTTTCTGACGCTTTTGCTACATTACACTTCCATAGCTACGTTACACTTCCATACAATGTCTGTTATCAACCCACTGTCTTTGGGTATGTTCTGTACTTTTTATGGTGATAGGAGGGCAGTATTTTCAACAATCTGCACACTAGTTCTGTCCTGTATCAGACTTTCCCCTACCCTATTATAATTACCTTACCTGGTGTCTGTGCCAGTGTTACATAGGTCGGAATGCCCCAATCTCAACTTCTGTTCAGCAGCTTTCTTTGTGAAAGGCAACTTATCCTATGCTACACGCAGAAATACTGGAAATTTCCACTGCAAAAACACAATCTACCTCTCACAACTCCTCCTTTTTCTTTTTACCCTTTAGTGTTTTTGCACCCTACTAGGAAACTCTTCTATATAAGAAAACTACCTTACTAACCAAACCTGATGATAATGAGAATTTATCAAAATTAATCATCTTGCTATTCTCCATTCTCTAATATGTATATTTATTATTAAGAATAACAATTTCTTCACCCTTGTATGATTCATCCCAGTATGAACAGGCAGTAAATCTTAAATCAGAGCATAATCAGCATCACAGGTTCTAAGGGATTTGGGGAAGATGGGGAAGTTAACAATAGTAAAGAAAGAAATTCTAGCAAATGGTTTACAGAGCAGGGATAGTCAGCACCAGGGAATCTGGTGATGTCTCATTGGTTTGTGGGAAGGCAGCAAGCTGATCAGTGACATCTCGTTCATTTACATGGCTGCATTTTGGCAGAGAGGGTACCCATTCTTTCTTGGAACTCTTTGGGCCTGACAATCCCCATTATCAGGGGCATCATGTCCTGTCCATCACAGGTGATGATAGCTGTCAGGGTATCCACATTTTTGTTCATTGGGAGGAACAGCACATCTGTCCTCTTACTGCTGTGCTCATGGTAGTCAACCATTAACTTCAAAAATTTGTTGGGCAGCTCTTGCCTTGGATGGGTGCCATTGAACAGCCCTTGAGCCAAGCATTCTCTAGCTTCTCATGTCTTAGATGGCTGCCTCTGAACAAACTTTAAGCCAAGAACTGTTCCCGCTTCTCACACTGCCTGGCGGTGCAAAGTATGTTATCACTGTCCCATGGTGGTTTCAAGAAAAAAAGCATTAAGGTGAATGAGGGCAGAAGGGAAAGATACATGTTAAAATCACACAACAGCAAAAGAACAAAATGAGGGCTGCCAATGTGCATAACAGAAATCGCCTTACCCATGGATCACGAGGAGGCTAGGAAAAGTTAATACCTAGGCCAACTTTCAGACTCCTTGGCTAATTTGAGCCAGGGTAGTCGCCTTAGCATGTGCTAGATTTTCACATACAATATAAATACAAGCAATAAACACACTAGCATTAGGATTAATAAGATCACAACGGAGTGAAGCACAGAATTAAGAACTCCTCCTGCCATTGTAACCGTCCAAGGAGCGTTTTCCATCAATGGTGTTCTCCATCCTTCTTTACTGTTTCCAGGACATGATGTATTTCTTCTGTATCATGGTTAACAGTAATCAAAGTTTTTTTGTCCGTTACTTTGCATTGCGTTCTAGGAGTTGGTACAGATTGTTGCAGTAATTTATCAAAGCAAGATTCATTCCAATTGGGGCAGGTGGCAAATCTTAAGATTAGTGCGCAATTGGACTGCAACAACTCATATGACCTAACTGGCACTGAATAATTAAAATCACATCCCGTAATGTTAGTAAAGTTACAAACACAGACATTTGAATGATTGCTTGTATCTATAGTAATATTACCTATGAGTATAAAATTACAAGTGGTTCTAATACACACACATCCTTTTCCAATATAGATGAGCACTATTGGGATACTTTTGGGTCTCATTGGGATACCTCTTAAAATGGCAAATATTTTGGTCAGTGTCAATACAAATGTCTTGAGTCCTGATGGTATTACTCTCACAAATAAATCCTTGTTGATCCCATACAACACACAAACTAACATCAAAAGTTTGCCATTTGTTTTCATTTTATTGGGCCTGTACTACGTGTCCTAATGAGTAGAGCATAACCCCATTGTGATTCAGACCCAGTGCAATGACTGGTATATACCAAAGCATTGTGCATTGTTAGGACAAAAGCTGTGGCAAAGTTATTTACAGAATCATAAGTAAAATTAATTACATGCCACTAAGATTGAACTTCTTAGGGCCCCTCACTACAAAAAAAGACACTGAGGCCCTGGAGCGTGTCCAGAGAAGGGAAACAAAACTGGTGAGGGGTCTGGAGCACGAGTCCTATGAGGAGCAGCTGAGGGAGCTGGGGTTGTTTAGTTTGGAGAAGAGGAGGCTCAGGGCAGACCTCATTGCACTCTACAACTTCCTTAAGGGAGGTTGTGATGAGGAGGGGTTTGGCCTCTTCTCCCAGGCTACAAACAGGACCGGGGAAATGGACACAAGCTGTACCAGAGGAGGTTTAGGTTAGACATGAGGAAGAACTTTTTCTCTCAGGGAGTGGTCAGGCATTGGAATGGCTGCCCAGGGAGGTGGTGGAGTTACCAACCCTGGCAGTGTTCAAGAGGGTCTGGATGAGGAACTATGAGATATGGTTTAGTGCTTGCGGTAGCAGTGGTAATGAGGGGACAGTTGGACTAGATGATCTTGCAGGTCTTTTCCAACCTTGTGATTCTATGATTCTCTTTCAAATTTGTGTGCATTGTCCCAAATCACTTCTCAAATTTCAGTGGGTAAAGTGTTTCCCTTACCATCTACAACTAAGAGCAAGGAATACATTATTTTGAGTTCTGACAAGTGGATCTACAATTAACTGGTGGTCTTTTATATTAATTCCTTCCTATTGAGATAATACATTAGAAAAGAACTGCTGATTGGTTTCCAGTGTTGATAGGGAAGATTGCAGGGGTGCATAGATCACTTGTTCATCTGACACCCTGCTTTTATTCTTTATCCTGCATCTCCCCAGAGCTGCAGGAGTCAGCCAGTACTATCCTGGCTTCATTCATTTCCTGAATATATTTTATCACCATGCTTAATCATGGTTGAAAGAGTTAAGCCTCTCTTAGGATTAGAATTCAGTCCCATACACCCAGTAAGCCCAATATGGGCATGGGACTGTGACCAGCCAGTGAATGTGATAGAGTCAGCATAAGCAATTATAAATATTATCTGAAGACAATGCCTGTCCAAAACAGTTACATTAATGATACCACAGGGATCCCAGAGAAAGGAGCAGGGTGAGAAGGGAACATGTGAAGCACAGCAACAGGATTTATTCAGCAACAAGCATTCATTACCATCTGGAAAACAAAAGAGAAAAAACTTCCCATTTCCAGAGGAACCAAGGTTAGAGAAAGCATAACTGGAAAAGAAAACAACAACAACAAAACTTTCTTGGTCCAAAATGAACCGAAGTTGGAAGGTGGGTGAAATGCAGATGTTTAATTTTGTACATTTTCCCTTGATCTTCTTGAGCTTTCCATATGTATTTGTTAAGGGGCTGATCTGAGTCAATACCCTCCACTCTGTCAGCTGTCTCCAGCCTCCCTCCTGTAGTTACAGGACTTGACTTGAGGCCAGGATGGTGGGGGAGGGGGAAATGCCATTCCATAGGGGAAAGTGAGTGAGTTTAATCCTAGGGAAAGGTACAGGGAGTAAACAGCTTCAAGGATCCCAGCTGGTGTTTCTCTGTTCTTCCTTATCTACATAATTTTGTCTAGCCGTGATTAATTGCCGTACTCCCTAAATCCAACAAGCAGCATATGCGACTCCTCCTCCAAAGCAAAACAAAACAATTAAATAATAAATAAAAGAATTTTACTGTTTACGTGCACGTTCAAAGCCTGACAAACCCAATCTTTGTCAGACCCGTATTTTGGCCAAAATACTGATTCCCCTACAATCGGCTCTACAATAACACAATACTTAATCATCTTCTGTTTATCCTTATCCCTGGTTTTCAAATTTCTCCTCCAATTTTTCAACATATATCCTAAAGGACTTATAGCAGGCACTGCTCCAGTGGCCTTCTCTCACATTCTGTAGGAGGGAAGCAAGAAAACTTCACGCTCATAACAAGCCATCAATAATATACCAAGATTTTCAACCAGCTTTGCCATACCTTGAGATGGACAATCATTTCTTTGTCTATTTCCCACCTCTGTTGCAAGGAATGCAGGCTGTCTTTGGTACTGGGCAGTCTGGTCTAGAGTTTGGCAATCCTGCCCACAGCAGGGGTGTTGAAACTAGATGATCTTTGAGGTCCTTTTCAACCCAGGCCATTCTACGATTCTATGAATAACCAAGCCGTGGATATTATGTAGCGAGGTTCTCCTCAATCTTATTCCACAACTTTCCTCTAACCTCATTTCAAACTGTAAGAACTGTGAGATTTTAAAGCTATGCTTTGCTTTTTTGCTCTTTGAAAGTAGGCAACTATTCTAATGCTACAAGAAACTGTGAGAGCTCTCTAACTTGACTGAGCACCAACATTTATCAGTGTAGTTTTCATGTAATTTAGCAGAGGTTTCACAGCTGTGGTAGTGATTGACAACACCACCAAAAGCAAACACATTTTATGATCCATGTTGTATCACTGGTACCTGCTGTTTCATTCACTATAAAGTGTCAGAGAATTGGGACTAATAAACTGATACTGAAAAGGGACTCAAGTTAATGAATGAAAAAATATGAACCTGAAAAAGTTCTCTCCAGTGTTCAGACTGGCATGTCCAGGAAATGAACACCAAAAGTATATTTGTCTTCCAGGCTGAATGACTGAAGACAACTCATTTCACCTCTGACTCAGTTCATAGTGGAAAGAGTGGTTTTTGTTGTTGTTTTTGGTTTGGTGTTGTTTTTTTTTTTCCAAAGTACTTCAACATCTGTGCTTTTGAAAATATGCTCAATATTTTTTCACCCACTGTGAACACTAACTTGCTTTTTCAAAATATTTTAGCTTTCATCAGTTCTTGCCCACTAGAGTTTATGCTAATGACTCCAAGGCTCTGGCCGTTTCAGCCACCTAACAGATTTTGTCAGAGCAACCATTCTAGAGAGCTACACAACAGTTTTGGCTCCCTGGACACCTTAGTCAAAACATTTTTGCTAGGACTTCTTGTATGCCTTTCTATAAAGTTTGTTAAAATTATTAAAATCAAGCTAAAATTTGTGCCAACACAGCTCATATCATGTGAGTTTTAACTGGCCAGGAAGGGTTATATTTTCCTTGTGCAGGCTTCTAGAAAAGACTGTTATAAAGTGAATGAAGAGAAATAATGAAGAATAACTACCAGCCTGGTGATGGTTCTGGAGCTCAGGCCAGGACTTAATCAAATTGAATGATCTTTTTGGGAAGGCAGTTAATGTGAGATGTGAGCAGTTCCAGGCAAATATCTGTCAAGAATGTTTTAGATGTGGTTGATTATCTTGAACAAGTGATGGGCCAGAGCCCATCCCCTACAGCTAGAGTTTTATGGTATTTTTCAGTAAGGTATAATTTTTTTTTTGTAAGTTATTCAATTTTATTTTTAAAACTGTTGCTTTAGCATTTACTAAAAACTTTTCTATTCTCTTTTCCCTTCCTTTTTTCTTCCAAAGTTTTCAGGTTAGTGTGTATGAATGACCTGTTCTTACTGATAGGCTTAAATGGAAGCAGTTAAATGCTTTGTTGGAATCACAGACTGGCCTTTCATTGCCATGTTCTACTGCCTTTGCACTCAACTTGAGAAAGATGAGACTTGATGTGGTGGTGACTAACCCTGCTGCTATTGTTGTGGTAGTGTTTAGATGCATCAGTGAGGAATATTTTGAAGAATGCTTCCTATTGTTCTCTGTATACATCACTGGTCCAGACTAAACATCTAAAGAAAAAACCACACACTTATAAAGAATTTATAACTTATTTTTAAACAGAAAATACGCAGACACCCTTCTCCCAGCTGCAATGCTACCAATTCAGATATCAGTAGCATCTGATAATAGCAAACAGTGGATCTGTCTACAAGCTCATATTAACAAACTTCAGACTTCTATAACAGCTGTAAAGAAGTATAGAGGAAAGCAGAACAAGACATCCTTTGTGTATTCCTGGATGCCAGCTAATTGCAATACATTTATTAAAGGAGCTAAACAACTTGGTCGTGTTTTGGTGGGTTTTTTTGCACATACAGCCCAGTTACAAATGTGCACATTTCCCTGAAACCGAGTATGTTAGTTCTTAGACAGTTTGAAGGACAGAGAAGTATTGGCTTAAATTTTAATTAACATATTCTTACTTATTACAGTTATTATAAAAACAAATCAAGAAGATTTTGTGGATTGAATTCATTCCGTTCTTAATTACATTGCTTTTTCCAAAACCCAGCAGCAATAGCCTTTGTGGTATTTACTTGATGTTCTCTTGCAGTAACAAAGAGATGAGCTCTAATTTTCTAGGAATTAAACAAATATAAATTAAACAACAGTCCTTGCTTCTCTAAATCTTTCCTATCTTTTAAATCTTGATATGTTCATGTGCCTTATTTCTTACAGGTGTTTCTTATCTTCGGCTTCTTCATCTTAAATCTCTTAAATCTCCTTTCAGAATTAATAGTAATACCCATTTTAGATACTTCTGGCAATTGTAATAAACTCTACAGCTACACAAGTGCTTTGTCCATTAATTATGCAGGATATTTCCAAAAGGAAAGTAAAAAATAAATCTGTATAAATGAAAATGAAGAACATTCAACAAGGCATAATCATATCCTAATATCAATTTTAACTTCTTTGGCCAGAATGAAGTCTCAGAATCACAAACATTGAGTTAACATCCTCTTGCATTGTGTTGAGCCCTCTTGGCGTGGTGTGAAATGAATAGAAGTTGAATAGTCACTGAAAGTGTTTCTCAAGTAATACTCGTATCAGGTACAATGCTTCAAGCAAAGGATTTAGATCTCAGATAAAACATGAATATTCAAGGCATGAAGAGCAATTGTTGTTGTCATCTATCTAAATTAAAAAATAATTGAAGTCAGAGATACTGAGTAAGCTGATGATACTGTATAACATCCTTTTATTATAAGCAAAAACCTGGGTGAAATAGAAATAACAGTTAATAGTACAATAGTTAATTAAAACTTACGTTACAATATTTATGATTTTTGCGTAATGTGCCTATACTGAAGTACCTTTACCTGTTAAGTCTCCAGGAGAAAGAAAAGAACAGAAACGTGGTGGTGTTGATATCTAACATAGGTTGATGATATTTCATCATTTATTTACAGAAGTCAGATAGTCACAAAAATTATAAAGTTTTGCTACAAATAATCAAAATAACAGATCTGTGCAGCATCTATTTCATTTTATTGTCTAGTGCTGTATTGACCCTTCTATCAGCACAGTATTGAACTGTGAGACAGTAGAAGGATTGTGAAGGATGAAAATAGAAAATGCAGAGAATAGAACAAAGAGGTACACTTTATTTTCCTAATAGTTTTATTAATTTTCCCTTCCTTTCTTGGATGTGCTATAATGCTGAGTTTGTAGGACTGCAATTAATTGATAAATAACCTTAAAAAACTTGTTTTGGTTAATTGTGTGAGGAACTTTAAGAAAGAAAATATGTGGTAACATCACCACATAGACCAGGGCAGCCTAGTCTAGTGGTTGGTGACGTTGCCCATGGCAGGGGGTTAAAACTAGATGATCATTATGGTCCCCTTCAACCCAGGTCATTCTGTGATTCTATAACCTGGCTTCTGGCTTGGAAACAGCCCCTATTTTACATTTGGTTTCATTGCTGCTGTCCCGTACCATTCACTGGTGTAGTAATACAGTGTAGCAGAAGGGATTGCAACCAAAGATATGGAACAAAACAGTAGGAAGAAAATCTTGTTTCCATAAACCAACCTTAATTAAAAGAAAAAAAAATGTGGGAGGTCTGAGGGAAGAAGAAAGGAAATACAGATACAGAACTCACAGAAACAGACTGTTTTTTTATGATTGTATTTATAACGCTTATGAATAGCAATTTCAGTGGAAAGAGTTTCTTAATACTATTTTTTGCAAAACCAAGTCTCTTGTGGTATCTATAAATAACAGTATATATGGGGATAATATTGAAAGATTTTATTTATGACATTGTTCCTTTAATACATTATTATTTCCCATCTGAACCTTATCTAATCTCCTTTTAAAGTCAAATTTATTGAGAAACATAATAGGCTATAACTTGTATCATTTCTTCATTAGTTACAAGCATCTTCTGTTAATTTAAGTCTACATGCAGTTGGCTGTTCTATAAAACTGAGATACGTAAAACCAGATGTGGTTATGAGATAAATAAGCATTCTCTTAGATAAGAAAACAGACATATTTCCTTCTTACTTGCCTGGGGATTCAATGAAGTATTTAAAGAACCAGGCAACCCCACCTTTTGTTGCTAGAGCAATATCATCCTGATGTAACTGTAAGGAACTACCACAGAGCCTTCAGTACATGAGTTGCACTTCTCCCTCCTGTAATGTTCTTCATCAGTATTGTAGAATGGTTACAGTGGACAACGTCAGGAAGACTTTCCTCATTCTCACCTACTTAGGAAGAATTAATGCATGAATATACACAGATGCATTTACCATATGTATAATTAATGAATATACCGATATTATGGTATAGCAGTTGTACAATTAATGAATATACCGATGGTACGGACTAACAGAGAGCTTAGCTATGATGTTATTACTCTAAAGTAGGAAACAGAAATGATAGTCACACTCATCCATATCCTGGGCTCGCATGGGAAATTCCAGTAGAGTGGATCTCCAGAAGAGATCCTTCCCTACTCGTAGTCAGCTCTTAAATGGGTCTAGGAGAGGTGCAGCCAGGCTCCACCCCTTCCAGCAGCACAGGGGAATTGCCTTCACCTGTGCTTCCATGGCTGACTCATTGCTTGCTTCAGGTGATCAGTCAGACATTCAGGCTGTGATTCAGCAGTCCCAATATGCCATATACTGTACAGACTTATTGTCATGGTTGTATGTATCTAAGGAAGATGAGAAGTTCAGCATTATTGTAGTTTTTTAGCATCAGAGATAATGGAAGCTAAGAATATTTTCTGGGAAAAAGAAAGACCAGAGAGACTGAGGTGCAGATTTATCTTTGGAGACAAGAAAGACTGAAGGTGTGCTAAAGTAAAGCAGCATTGAACACCATTTATATTTTTATTAACAAGAGTAGTTTGAATTTGATGTCCTTGAAATAACATGAGATATTTTGTTACAGTTTCATTTCTAAATATTTCCATGGTTCTGCTTTGTGGCTGATTTGTTTTAGAGCCTTTGAAGTTCTTCTATGACAACTCATTAAATTGTCAGGATTTTTTCCACATCGTTGCGTTTATTCTAGCACTGTCTCTCTCTTTTTTCCCATCATATTCTTCTTTTCAACTCTCATACTGTTGTCTTTTATTCCCCAAATCTCTTGCTGCATTGCTTGCTATTTCTTATTTGAAATAAACGTCTCTATATGATAAAGAATCACAGGCATGTTTTGCATTTTTGCTTTTTTCAAACGTAGTCATTTGTTCTAAATAGTGTGCAGAAGTCCAAGTCTTGTGGTTTAAGGTTATCAAATGAATCCCTGGATATTCAATAGAAAAATGATTATTTCTCCGTGTTCTTCAAAATTAAAAAGACTGCCAGTAACGTAGCAAAGTAAACAGTAAGACCATTATGAAATTGGTATGAGAAGATAGCGCACTGAAACAAAGAACTGTTAACTAAAGCTGGTAAAATACATAGGTCACTCTGAAATTAACGCTTCCTGCTTATTTCCAGGGAACCTGTAACATGTAAGGAGAACAATAACTATTTGATAGGGCAAATTCTCATCTACAGAACACTTCTTGAACATAGTTGACACATTAGCT
Organism: Perdix hodgsoniae; assembly: GCA_035772895.1. Classification (NCBI taxonomy): domain Eukaryota; kingdom Metazoa; phylum Chordata; class Aves; order Galliformes; family Phasianidae; genus Perdix; species Perdix hodgsoniae. The sequence goes on from JAPSGF010000001.1 coordinate 36,073,662, forward strand.
ATGCGTTTTCAGTAGCAGTGAATAGGAGCCTGCATGCTATGCTCGTAAAAATCTGCATGCCCATCTGGAATATGGCTTGTTGCTGTCGCCTCTGCTGAAAAACTCCATCCGTCTTCACTGCTCTCACATGCACTGTTTAGCCTTCATAATGTTCAGCAGGTGTCAATGGGTCCACAAGAAGGAATTCAATGATGCACCTTTGCTTCATTGGCACTTGCACATCAGACAACATTCTGTCAGATTGCTGCTCTGCTGCCATCTGTCACATTGCAGCAAGATGGAACTTCAGCCTCTATGGTTGAACCTCCAACATCCACCTCTGACATTGAGGGTTGGCATATAAAACAGGAGACACTATTTTTGAAGCAACCCTCATAAAGAATTCTTAAAGCTGGGACTGTATTTAGTTTTATTTTGTGTGTGTATTAAACAAGGTCAAACTTTAGATTTATTTTTTTACTTATCTCTAGAATAAGTAGGAAATACTTCAAATAAATACTATATATTTTAATATAGATATGTTCTGATTGTTTTCAGCAACAAGAGGCATTTAAAATCTGACTCCTGGTTCTATTGCACTTAGCTGGGACAAGTTTTTAAGAAATGTTGACTAATCTTGTGCTGCATTCTTGTGTTGAAGAGGGACTGATGTTTAGCCCTTTCTGCAAATCTTATTGGCTTCTTCCCCTAAGTATATATTCCCAGCTTGGCGCAATAATAGTGGAAACACACTAAATCAGTTAAGACTGTTAATTTGCTTTAAAAAGAATTCTGATAGATGAAATTCTCCTCAGGCTCCATGCCTGGGGGCTTCAGATGCAGAAAGATCAATAAAATGAGGGGTTTCACAGCTCAGTGAAAAAGGCTAGTATAAAGATTTGTTAGAAATGTTAATTGCTGCTCTTTCAGTAGTGTCCATTGACTGGCTTGGCAGGTTAGAGGGAAATTATTTCCATTTAGTAATACAGGATAAGTGGGCAAGAAAGTTCTTTAGTCTACATGTGATTGCAATGTAACTCTAGCCTGAAAATGCAAGTGAATTAATTGTGGAATGACTGCTTAATAATAATAGAGCTATTATCATTAGTTTGCATGGTAAGTCACATGTACTAACTCATGAATGATAAGTCCTAGGGAAAGTTATTACTTTGTTGTTCAATCCTGTCATTCCTGTCTCTGATGGGAGGAAGCAACAGAGTATAGATGCTGAATAGTTGAAACTGTGAGATGGAAGGAATTGCCTGTGATTTGTGGTGGACCTGGCAGAGAATGTTAATATTTTCCTTTGCTACCATACAGTGTTTCTACTTCTATACTGAAATCTGTAAGTATCATTTTTCTGTCCAAAAAGGATGATTTGCACACTATCAAGTTAATACCAAGTTAACAATCTCCTTAAAAGAGGATTTTATTTTCAAACTGTTGAACAAAAAGAAGCACAGTGTTTCTTGTAAATTTCCTAGCTCACTTTACCCTCTATTCAGGCTCTGGTATTTTATTTATAAAAAGAAATACATAGATCTTCACTATGTGATCCAACTTGCTATTTTATAAACTGAAGCAAATATTAAACTAGAAGTTCTTTCCTCACTGTGGTCAATAGCAGTATTCCCAATCGCATTAGTGAGTGCGAGAATAGACCAGAAAGATGTGTGCTTGAATCCAATGAAGGTACAGTAGATAATTCTTTCAAGAAGTTGTAGCTTATTTGAAACACTTGGTTTGTCTTATGAGAGAAGCTGTATGCAGTCACTGTTTGCATGAAAATGCACTAAAACTTGCCTAACTCATTTTAATGAGTCACTGAGGGACTGTATTAATGCCTTCATCTGTTAGGTTATATGTGAAGCAAGGGACTGTATCATTCAAGCTCAGTGCTCTGAAACAGAATGCAAATGTCCAATGGAGACTGCTCATGGCTATTAGGAAACAGTCACAGTTATTTGAAAGACTGAGACTACATGTTAGTTTAGACTAGAAGTCTTACAAAAAAGATAATGGAATGCTTTCTTTGGAAACAGGATGAAATCTGTATCATCTTGTGGTTTTTCAGTTTCTCAACAGGTATGTGTATCTCCAAAAACTAATAAAGTAGGGCTTTAATTCTGTCACTTCAAAGAACTATTTCTGATCACACAGATAAATCTTGTAGCTGTGGCCACCACAAGGCTCCAGCAGAGCCTGAAACCATCATGGAAACCACTATGGGAGTTCTGTATTCACTGCAGACAAAACTGAAGTTTTGTGTTACTGGTGGTAACAGAATGGATTTTAACACATGGAAGGGCATTTGGGTGGAATTTAGGTGCCTAAATCCAAAGATGCACTTCATAATATTTTTACTGTATTAGGATATTCACTTATGGTTTGCAAAAGTATTAGATCTATGAGATCCTAAGGCCTTAAGTTACTTGCCAAAACTATATGCGGCTGAAGATGTGAATAACCTGTTATATTTTATATGAAGAAAGCAGTGAACAAAATACAGCAACAGTCTTGCTGGTCATAGATGGTCATTGCACCCAGAGCATGACTTTGACTCTTTCTGTTAACATCTCTGAATATTTCTCCCCCCACTTATTTAGCTGCTCTGTTTCACCCAATTTCATCTATTTAAACTTGAGAAAAATAGAAAGTATCACCACACTCTTCACACCTTATTGTTACCACCTTATTGTTAAGCCTATTATCACATCAGTTAGTGGATTTATATTTCTTTTGGGAGGTGGCATCTGGAAGATTTGAAACCTCTCAGGTGAAAAAAAAACTTGTTGATACTACCTATGTGATTTTATTTTCCTATTATATACTAAAGTTTTAAAAAAGAATATAACCATTTATTCACATCAGAAGTTCATATTTTCTTCATAGCATTTGGTTATATCTAGATCATTATCTAGCATCACTACAAAATTTATTTTATGCTTGACTTCTTTAACTCACTTTCAATTAGCATCCCATTGTGAAGTAGGTATCAACCTAACACATCACTACAAAATGTGTTTCCATGAGATCATTGAAAATCATTCACTACAACCTCCTTCGTAATTGTCTAATGCTGTATTTGCTGTGATATTTCACAGGTGAAAATATTTAGCTCTGGTTTACAGAGAGGGAAATGGAGGTGTGATTTTATGTCTAAGGCTTGAGGAAACCAACACTAAATGAAGGAACAGAAGCCTGTTCCAATATTGCCAACCTCTTGTCCACTTCATCCTAGCAGAAGTGAAAACATCTAATTAGATTCTAGCTGAAGCTTTGGGTGGACAGTAGCTGATAGACAACACTGAGTGTGACCTCATTATATAAATACCAGAGAGTTTCTATAAGATGGGCTGAGATCTGGAGCGCTAAACTTGGAGTCTGACATCAACCGCGCAGTTTCAGTGAGAGAAAGAGCTAGAAATACTCAGAGCTGTACCCCTTGGAAATGATCTCTCTTCGAGTTATTTTTTCCAAAGATAATGTTTAAGGCTTAGATCTCCAAATACATTCGCATTTGTATGAATTGTCATGTTTGAGTAAATTAGCCATGCAAACTCACCCTGTACAGGTGCTATTCTGGGGGAATTTTCTACTGTAGTAAGCAGTGAGAAGGACAACATTACTTCTTGTTGAGAGGATAATGAAAAATAACAGATCCTTTGAAATGTATTTTGCTAGAGAAGACATGATTAGTGAGAGAAATTTTTAATAAATTCTATGTTTTTGGAGAGGGATACTCTTCTAGTGGGAAATACAAATTCTCAGGGAAAACTTCAAGTATGTGTTGCGAAAGGATTTACAAGGAAGCAGAAGAAAGAGGTAATCACTTGTGAAAGGATGAATGAAACAATATTATTTTGGAGACAGAAAACAGGTCTACACAAAACTTTTTTTGGTATTTCCCATACCTGTACTTCTCATCTTACTGTAGCTTGAAGAAAACTAACTTTGCTTTTATTTCCCGAACAGAAATCACTGCACAGAGGAGGAATGCATAGAGTAGAAAGCACAAAAGAAAATATTAGGGATCAAAGGTAATACTTAGATCATAATGATTCATTTATTTAAATGATGCTGGAATTCATTCTTCCAGTTCTGTAAAGGCCAAGTATTTGTCTTTTGAAGAGATAATAGATTTATTATTGTTGTTGTTGTTATTATTATTATTATTATTACTGTTTTGTCTTAAAATACAATCCAGGACAGTTTACTTGTTTTGGAGGAGGATCTTAGAGTGACTCAGATTAAAAAGACTGGGCAGCTTGAATCTGTGGTTCTGAGTATTAATGGCCCCTGATGATGGAGCTGGATGTGCAAAACGGCTCTTCCCCTGAAACATGATTATGCATTAGGTTGTTCTTGGCAACACCAAAATAGTTAAAATTACGGTCTGAGTCCTTTCCCCATGCTTCTGCAGATAGCTGGTGTCTCTTCCTATCTGCATTATTTAAATCTCACTTGCTTTCCAAATGTTTAGTGCATTGGTTGTTCAACAAGTGCTCTGAAAAGAAATTAGGCATTTTTTTTCCTCGTGTCTAGTGGGGGGACCTCTCAGAATTACCAAAGCATAAGTAATATAGCATAACTAAGCATAAATAAGTAATAATAACTATCATGTGGAATTATAAATAGTTCTTAGATGTTTTGCTGTCTTAATAAATCAGGATACAGCTGTAAATGAAACTGTCAGTGCTACTTGGTATGGGCCAGGTTACACATAGCATGTATATATATGTATATATGTATATATAATAACAGAGTGGTTAAAATTGGAAAGGACCTGATCCACCTATGACTGGTTCTTTCCTATTTCCGTGCTTGAGGTTTGTGTTTAAGTATTTGTGTGGATCTCTGGAGAATGTTTGAGACAAGTCATTTCTTATGAATTAGGTTTGCAACAACAAGGCAGTTGTGCCAGCTGACAGACAACAGAAATGTAATGACTATCCTTCATAATTATTTTACTCATTTAGCTGTACAACTTGGGTAAGATAGCTGAAAACCTAGACCAGCAGACCAGCTGACTGCCCAGGCTTTCTTTATCATGCCACTGAACAGTAAAGTCACTAGGTGTATTTTAAGTTAATTAGCAAAATGTTAGCATAATTGAAATTTCTTGACAGATTGTTTTCTGCAATCTAATTGCAGCACAGTTGGAGTCAATAAAATAACACTAAGGGAAATTGGATAATATTTCCATTTCTAAATACCTTCCTTTGGCCATCAGTAAAGAGATGAAGAATTCTTTACATTGGAGAATAAGAACTCTGGCAGAGACTGTCTGTGTTTAAGACGTTACACCATAAGGGAGGAAGGAGGAAATGGAATAAAAGGTCTCACACAGCTTTCCTAGCAGCTTCAGGGCTCTGAGTGTGCCTCTACTCTGCTGGTTCTTTCTGTAAGTTCCCAAAAGGGAACACCAGGTTCTCCACGGACTCCCTGTAGAGCATCCACAGCATTATGCTATTTTTGAGACATCACATTTGGCATAGCAATTTTGTCAGTAAGTGGAAGAAGATCAGGAAGAGATCAAGCATGTATTTGAGGTTCTTCAAAAATACACTAGCCCCTTGAGTTTGTCTGCAAAACAAGTAATGGCCAGTACAAATATAATTTAATCTCATATTTCTGCTTTCAGTAAAGCTGGGGAGTGACTATATAGAAGGGCACGTAGAGACAGGATGAGACTACAAACTGGAAGAGAGTAGGTTTAGACTAGATATTATGAAATTCTTTGCTGTGAGAATAGTAAAACACTGGAACAAGTTGCCCAGAGAGGCTGTGGATGCCCCCTCCCTGGAGGCATTCAAGGCCAGGCTGCACGGGGCTTTGAGCAACCTGGTCTAGTGGGTGGTGTCTCTGTATGGAGGTTGGAACTAGGCGATCTTAAAGATCCCTTCCAACCCAAACCATTCTATGATTCTATGATCTGATATACAAAGAAACTACAGAGATGCATTTTTTCTTTACAATAGTGTGGTTCTGTATGTAAAACAGAGGACTAAATGGCAGGAGATGTGAGCAGAGATTTGATACTATATTCCTATAGGAAACAGGAGAAAAGGGCAGTGGTGGCTGTAAACTAATTATGTTTCTCATATTCTGCAGGAGCTATTTTTTCTGTCCATAGGAAAACAGACTCATAACTTTTGAATTCGAATTGCCCTAGTTTTCTTTCCACGGCTTGCTATGTATCAAATCTTTTATCTGAAGCACGTATTGTACGTATCCTGCTTCCATGAATATTTTCAATTAGTTAATCAGAAGGATACAGCTAAAAGGAGGTGCAGTGGGATCTCAACAGCAGAATGGAAGATCAGATAATTCCTTTATTTCTGTGAGTACCTAGCAATCACTACTAAATGTGTGATGCTCTGCATTCCTCACACAGTGAAGACTTGCTTGTTTTACCCACTGAAATGTGCCCTCCACTTCTTTTACTCAAGTATCACAAAAAAAGTGATTTTTGTTTTCTTTTTGTTAGAATGTTCTGTATTTCTTTGCTTTGTCTCAAGTTATTACCCTTACAGAAATAGTTCTTACAAAGTACAGGATCTGGCAGAGGGGTGGAGGAAATATGGAGCAGTAAATCCAAATATATTTTCTTTGTAAGTTCATCTGTAAAGAATGGTAATATTAGAGATTTAAGTAAAGATTCCAGAAGATACTTCTCAATTAATTGTTACTGTTTGGGCAGTTAGAGGGATAGTGTCTATTCCCCAAAATCCTATGGTAACACCTTTTCTAAACAGAGCACTCATCTTTTCTTCACTCGCTCTATGAGCCAGTATTCTTGTATTCCTGAATACTTGTTTGAACAACTCTGAGGATGCTCCTGTGTTATGGCATGGAACACTTATTGAAGCACTCTTTCAAGCATAACACATTAACAAATGTTTGATGTCTTTAAGGAAGGACATCAATAATTATTGATAATGTATTTTACTGAGACCTTGGATTTTGCAACATTCATCAAAAGTGATTCAGGCCTGGCTACTACTGTTAACTGATGAAGTTCATTCTGTGGTGATTAATTCTACTATGATCTGACATTTTGAAGCATCACTTGACATTACACTGTTGGTCTGATACCTGAAGACAAAATACACTCCTTCCTTAATGAAAAGGTTCTTGCTGAGATGCAATAGCAGACCAAATATGAATAGTGTCTGGAAGAGATGATTACCAACCTTATTTTCTGGAACTGAACTTGCTGATGAAACTGTAAGAGAAATCAATGTGTTTGAGAAGGTTTTCTTATATATGAAGAATAAGTATCATTGAAGCAGTCTCTCTATTGTAAATAGCTAAGGAAAAGATGATGCAGAAAAGATTCTGAGGAAAGAATATAAAGAGAAGAATAGGTGGATAGCAGAAAAGTATGTGATAGGGGAAGAGTGAAAACAGCACAAAATTTAAACGAATACCTATTAGGCATATAATTAGATGTGCCTTAAGTAATGTTTCTACTTGGAATAGATGTTCCAAGGCTCCAAAGTACCTTGGAGTTCATCCAAAGGGCTACAGAGATTTTGATTTTCCTGCCTCGAAATGTCCTTACTTTAACAGGGAAAGGGAAGAGGGAGAGACTGGCATTCATGCTTTCAGGCAGATTTGAGGAAACATAAAAGCAATTCAACAAAGCCACAAAACTAAACCTAAAGATACTTCTGATGAAAAGAAGAAATTTATTTTATGGGGAGTATTCGAGTTGTAGTTGGCAGCACTTGAAACTAGTTTTAATTTAAAATAGATCTAAATTGAGGGAAGGAGGAAACAGCTTCCAGGCCTATCTCACTGAGAGGAGATTCAGCTCCAGTGTCACACTGAGAATTCCTCCTTCCATTTCAGTGCACTTTCACTTTTGGCTCAGGTATCACAGAAGAGTTCTGGGGCACTTAAAAATAATTGAAAAAAGATGCAAGAAATGAATTTATTTGGGAAAATACAGATAAAAAAATATGTCAGAAAATATTAGCTCCTGCGACCAATAGCAAGAAAACCACCTGTAGTAGTAAAATGTTTATTTCTGATTACCAACCCTGGGCCATTATGGTACTGAACAGAATATGATGGTGAGCCCAGGTATGCAATAGCTTTCTGCTTTGTGTAGTAATGATTTCAGGAATATTCTGCCATTTATGATGCTAAACATATTTTTGTTATTGACCCCAAAAATACCTATTGTTCTAATTGGTGCAGCCATAAGACTTATGGGTGTTTGCAGTTCTTGTAGCTCCCAGAGTCCTTTCCTATTTTAACATATTTTTTTAAGAATTTAGTTATGAAATTCAAAATGAAACAATTTCCTTTAGGGGTCATTTGAACTTTACTACTATGTTTGATGTTGCATGGCCTGGGTAAGCTAGAATCTGCGTGAGATTCCTCCTGGGTAGTGGATGAGAGTGGATCAGGCTTAGCAAAGACATATGGTATATCTTAAAAAAAATCTGAACTGAAAGTAAAACGCTGTCATGTTTGGAGAGATAATGTTTTATACTGAAGAATACAAGTAGTATGACCAAAAGATTTTGATTACGTTAGATGAGATTAGAATTGTTTATTTTAAACTGTGAGGTTATTCACCAAATTGTATGATTTATTTATTCACATAGTGGTATATTCATTCAAGAAATCTTTTTCTTTTTTATTTTAGGTTGAAAATCAGTCAGAAAGTTCAAATTGTTACAATTTCAGTTGATGGGTTTATAATTATGTAATTTTGGTTTTTTTTAGACTTTAGCTGAACTTCTCCATCATTCTTTAATAGGCTCCTTGGAGCAGACTTGTCTGCTCAGGCATGTCTCATGTTATGGAACACTTACAGGTTGTTTTATTGGAACATAAATTCACTACTGGTTATTTGCAGTTTTAAGTGGTTGAAGGCTATGACCTTTTGGACAGCATGGTGCACCAGATTACCGTCTTATTAATTAATTTGGAAAAGAGAAATGCATGAACATACCCAGCAAAGGATTCAATGCTGTTCAAATGGCAATATTAAAATACTGATCATAGTGATAAAGTGTTACTTGAAACAGGCTTTGTTCTTGTGGCTGCTAAGGAACAATTTCAGTTTACAGATCTGAACATTACAGCTTTCTATTTGTACAAGTCATGTAAGGGTAGGATTTGGCCCTGATAGATCTGCCGATTTCTGTTTCAAGGAGGAGTGTGGATTTTGTTTAGAATTTATACAAGTGTAAAAAAAAGGGGGGGGGGGGGGGGGGGGGGGGGGT
>JAPSGF010000001.1:36082985-36153637 GCA_035772895.1 Perdix hodgsoniae
GGGTGGGGGGGGGGGGGAGAGAGGTGTTGCTTATATTAGAAATGGCTTTCAGTGCCAACTGTGACAAATTTCAGTCACAGTACTGTATATTTTCCTTTCCTGGAAAAGGGCTACCTTTGGAGTCCCTAAGTTTGCTAACTTTGTCATACCACTTTCTGAGCTACTTGTTTCTCGCTGTAATGGTCTCTGTCCAAGGCTATTCTGGGACACTGTCTTGCTCTGACTCTCATGACTGGCCCTTCAGGCTCTGTTTCCAATTTGCTGCAAGATCTCATCAGATCTTTCCCTTGTGGAGAGTCTCAGCTGCTACTAAAACTTGTTACTAATATGGTATTTCCCCACAATTTCCATCTTGATGGGTATTAAACATGCAGGAGCACTTGAATTTGTAGGTTTAATTCTGCAATAGATCAGGCTTTTTCAATGGGGGTTGTTTGGGAACTGCTGAATCGTGGCCTGAATGTCTGACTGATCACCTGAGGCAAGCAATGAGTCAGCCATGGGAGCACAGGTGAAGGCAATTCATCTGTGCTGCTGGAAGGGGTGGAGCCTGGCTGCACCTCTCCTGGACCCATTTAAGAGCTGACTACCAGTGGGGAAGGGTTTCTGCTGATCCCTCCTTTGGAGTTTTCTGATAAATGTGGGACAAGGGTAAGCACTCTATTCTTTTTTGGTGTAATAACCTGCTTAGCCAAGCTCTCCTGTATATTTCATAATTATAGCATCTGTATATCTATTCACAGAATCACAGAATTATCAAGGTTGGAAAAGACCTAAAAGATCATCCAGTCCAACCATCACCAATACTCCCCAGCTAAATCCTATCCCTCAACACAACAATCCTATCCCTCAACACAACTATATAAACCTTTTGCTTGTCACTTTCAGTTTATTAATAGCCTTGCCCATGAAGACTGATGCAATCGGTATTTCAGATGTCCCTATCTTACTCAAACTTTGTTTAAAATATGTTGGTTGTATATAGAGCTAAAGGGTGGCTCCCCTAGAAAAGGGTCTTGAAAAGAGATGTGTAAGCCTGTTTTGACAGAGGAAAAGACTTACTTCCTTCTAACAGAGAAATAAAAACATGAAAGCAATATTTTTGACAAATATACAAAATAAAAGACATTAAAAACACTTTAAGTTCTTAAACATTTCCTGCTGTAGTCTAGCTCATAGTGGCTTCTGGGATGGGGGGGATAGTAAACATTGACAGTCACTGACATTTATTCACATGTCTTTTCGTCTCTTGTGATCTTGTCAAGGAAGCTGTCTAGAGTGCATATTTCCTTCCTCTGCATCTGTATGGAATGCAGAAAAACAGGAGGCTGTTTAGTGCTCGCAGGTACTGAGACAACCAGCATGGTTTCACGAAGGGTGGCTCATGCCTGACCAATCTGGTGGCCTTCTATGATGGAGTGACAGCATTGGTGAACACAGTGAGGGCAAGTTATATAGTCCACCTGGACTGCAAGGCTTTTAACATCCTTATCTCTAAATTGTAGAGAGATGGCTTTAAAGGGTGGCCTATCTGGTGGATAGGTTGCAACTGGAGTTGTGGCAAACGACTCTGTGTCCAGGGGGAGGCCAGTGATGAGTGACTGACACCAGGGGTCTGTCTTAAGACTGGCACTCTTTAACATCGCTATCATTGACATATATGACAGGATCAAGTTCACCCTCAGCAAGTTTGCAGATGATACCAAGCTGAGTGGTTTAGATTATAGGACAGAAGGAAGGGATGCCATCCTAAGGACCTTGATAAATGTGAAATGTGGGCCTGTATAAACCTAATGAGGTTTGTCAAACCCAAGTGCAAGTTGTTGCACTTGGGTTAGGGCAATCCCATATACATGCATCTCCTATATGACCACTTTGAGAGTAGCGTTGCCAAGAAGGACTTTGGGTTCCTGGTAGATAAAAACTTAACATGAGCCAGCAGTGTGCTTGCACAGTCCAGATGGACAATGGTATCCCAGACTGCATCAAAAGAGAGGAGTGTGGCCAGCAGGGAGAAAGAGGTGATTATCTTTCTCTTCTCTGCTCTTGTAAGGATCCATCTGGAGTGCTGAATCCTTGTCTGGGGCCACAACACAGGAAACATACAGAGCTTTTGGAGATGGTCCAAAGGAAGACCATGAGGATAATCAAAGTGCTAGAGCAGCTCTCCTACAAAGACATGATAAAGGAACTTGTCACATTCAGTCTGGAGAAGGCTTCAGGAAGATCTCATTGAAGTCTTTAAATATTTAAAGAGAAAACAGGAGGGAAATCAACTTTCTACAGGGGTAGACAGTGACAGAACAGTCTAGGGTGGAATGGCTTTAAACTCAAGGAGGGAGACTTAGATTAGATGTTGGGAAAATTTTCACTGAGAGGGTGGTGAGGTGCAGCCCCAGGCTGCCCAGAAAAGCTGTAGAGTACGTGGAGGTGTTTAAGGCCAGCAGGATAAGGCCTTGGGCAACCTGATCTAGTGCTTGGTCTAGCGGTTAGCAACCCTACCCATGATGGGGAGGTTGACCTCTGAGCTCCCTTCCAACCCGTGCTATTCTACAATTCTACTTTTAGTGAAGGTAATAGTAACTTCAACATTACTGGTTTGCTGTGATTTCTTTTCCTATGTATCTGTGATGTCAAATAGTCCAAGTACGACAACACCTACATTATATTCTTTTTCAGTTGCACTGAATTTTGTGGCATTTTTTTTGTCATTGGCCCTTCATTAATGCAGTATTTGCAAGTAGGCTAGATCTTCCAAATGAGAAAAAAAAACAAGCTTGCCCCCTAAAAAGACAGAGAAACTTGTAGTTAGTTAGATGTTATGCACATCTAGAAGCCCTGCTAAAGGATATGTGATTTCAGTTCATATGAAATAAGAATATAGCCCTTTTAGGTACAGTTTATGTGGTTACACCACAGTGACATCTGTGGAATCTTTTCCACTTGTTTCTTGGCTCTGCCAGTGGAACCTTGGGAATTTCCCCAAGCTACATGTCAGGTTTTGATAAGAATGCTAATCTTGCCAACCTGCCATGCTAAATATTTATTCTGGTAATTTATCATACTATGAATTGGTAGAAGTACTTCTGTAGCTTCTTTATTTTAATTCTTTATTATTACATATGAGATTCGTATTTAATATCTTTAAAAATGTTTCTCTAATAAAAATTACATCCACAGAAGTAAAACAAGAGGAGGATTCTGCACTCAAAACCCCAAATCATGTTGGAGTGTGGTAAAGTAACTATCATTTTAACAGCTTTTTCTCTGATCTCATTTATTATATAGGAAAAAAATATGGAAAAAAAAATGGAGTTAAAACACTTTCCAAAGTGTTCTCTGTTTCTGAATAATGAATTGAACTTTCATTTATTAAATACAAAATAGCAATAAATTACAACTGCACAATTTCTTACGGAGTTTTTATTAAGATCAAAATTACTTGTTCAGACTAGATTTATATAAATAAATCACAGTACATTTTTACTTGTGTTTAGAAGATTGTAGTACATATTACAAAATTAAGAAATTTTTTTGTCCCTCAAACCATCACTGCGAAAAGGAGTCATGCATTATTTTTACTAAACAAAAAAAAATGCCCACCTAGTTGAGAGAGCCTCAGTACAGGGATGGCTCTGCTCTCCAAGATTAGACATGAAACAGAGATACCAAGCCTATTTACTGAACAAGAAATAATAAAGTACAGTACAATGTTCATGTTATTAAAAATGAAAGTATACAAAAACAACACAGCTCTCTTCACACACCTTTGCAAGGGGCATTAAAAATGACAGCTGGCCAGCATGCAACTGAGTAAAACATTCCAGTTTTACGATGTCTAAGTGAGCAATGGAAAGACTAACTAAAAATCCAGACAAAACAAGCAACCCAGAGGCTTACAAGTTCTCATGTCACCTTCCCCTCAGTACCATGTGTGCTGTGCTCAGTCAGCAGTTGAGCATGTCCTGGTGATGTCTTTCCTGAATGTCTCTTTCTGCCATCTGGACTACTGCATTTCATGGACCTTCAGGGAGGTAGAAGTCCTTTTGGGACTCTGGAGGACTTCCAGCCAGAGTTCCTTGCCCAACTCACTGTATTAGATGGTGACTTTTAAAAGCAGCTCAGCTCTGAGTGTGCTGTGCTCTTGCAGAGTAATTCACACCTTGCATAGCTTGGTTTGTGAATCATAAGGCTGTCACTTCGGAACAGAATTATGGTTGCAATCGAGACTTTCCAGTACTTACAGCAAATACCAAAGTGAAGCTGTTACAGAGTTTCCTGCTTCTGTTTTTCTCAGCACGGAGGCTTCTGTTAAATTCTACAATGTGGTGGCTTACTTTCTCTATGTGCTTTTTTCCTTTTGGAATGAGAAAGCTATTGTTTTCTCAATTGATACTGAGATGTAAATATTGTTAAATGCATTGTTCGAAAGGGAAGAAAGTATTTTATTGATAACACTTCATGCTGAGTCACCTACTGTGTGATTTTTTTTTTTTAATTCTTTCTGTTCAAATAAACCCAAAATACATTAGCAGTAGTTTAATATGATAGATTCCTAAGTGAGTCAAAAAGACTCTTCAAATAAATTTCCAGTCCTCTTTTTCCCTTTCACTTTATCATTTGTTCCTTTTAGACTAAAAGAGAATAAAGAGAGCTTTTAGGAATTTTATTATCACTTTTTAATGGCAAATAAGTCCCCTCAATGCTCTAACACTGCCAAGTGATAAAACTGTAAATTTACCTTTAGGTGCAAGTGTTGACATAACTTTGTACAATGGTTGGAGGTTTAAAAAGTGAAAAAACATTAACTGCTCCTCAAACCAAAAATAGGTTAGGCGAAGATAATCTTTCTTTTCATTCTTTTCTGTTGCCCTTTGCTGTTGTACTAGTTCTGCTACTGGTAGCTACATTGCCTGCCTATGTAATGTTTGCTGTCTTATGTATCAGCTGGTATAGAATAGTATGGGAAGTGGATCTTTTTTTCTATGCTTGCTTTTTTTCCTTCTAGTCCCTGCTTCTGCAGGTTGCAATCCATGTATGGTTGGTGTATTGCCAGGATTATTTACAGGGGAAAATGACACAAAAAACCCACAAATGCTTTTAATACCTTGTGACTTCAGTGAAAATAAAGGAATTTCAACATTCAGCTGCAAAAGGGTTGTGCTTGTGAGTGTTTTAGCCCTGGAATTTCATGCGACAACCCATTATAGTCTGCTTCAGTGTCAGGACTTTGGAAAGCTCTCATTTTTTTTCATAAAAATCTATCGGAAATTGTGGCTTCTTATGGAAAACTAAGAGTTTAATAGACTGCTGTTAATGAGTAAAGTGGGATTAAAATCTTGCTGAGATGCATTTCTAGGGGCTTTCACTTTTTGTTTTAGTAATACTTTACTTGTGATAAAGCATAATTGTGTCTTCACAGGAAATAAAACAATTGAAGGCTGGAGGTTTGAAGTTATTCTTATGAGCTGTTCTACTAATTCACCACTGGGAATTATAGTTGAGAAAAGAGTGATCAGTACTGGGATCACAGTACTGTGTTTCCAACTGGTATTCTAGCAGTAGATGCTCTATTATGTCCAATATTGCTATTGCCTGCCTCACCAGAACCATAACATGGGAATACTGAAGGTCTAGAGAGTAGCATAGATTAAGTGGAGTCAAAAGGTGAAGAGAGAAGCACAGAAAACAGCTACTGTTCCACTTACATACTGCTATGAAAAGGCAGATATTTTTATAAAGCATAAAATAATGCCATAACCTGTGTAACAGCTTGTAAGTCATGAGTCAACAAGAATTAGGATAATTTAACAAAAAAAAGATTTCTTTTCTTTGTAATAGAAATATTTCAAACTGTTTTCAAAATCATTCTCTTGAGCATTAAATGAACTGACTGTGATAATAAAATAAAAAACATTGTCAATTATAATGACACTTTTCTGCCGATGCCCTTTTGAGTCACTTGAGGCAAATCTGAGGGAGATTTCTGCGCTGTTCCATGGAGACAAAATGAACTAGCTGCATCGGTCTTCTCATTCTTACAGAAGCTACTGTTCATAACATTGCCCTGGTGATAGTGATTGCAGTGGGTAAGCATGCAGCTGCCTGCTTTGTATCCCATATGGGATTGCATCCATGTTGATTTATCCAGGAAATCAAACATCTCCGCTTACAAGAAAAAGGTTCTCCTCCTTTGTTCATGCTTATCTCCCCACGTTGGTTCCTGGGAGATGTGCCTGAGTAAAGAGCACAGAATTTTGCCTGAAGTGAGGATCATACATGAACAGTTATGAGCACTGTATTATGTCAGCAGACCAGTGATATAAGGCTTCACTTGAGCATGTACTGAAATATCTTTGCTATGGCTACTTTGTTTGTGGTTTTTTTTTTGTTCTGGACATGACCTGTTACCAATCTGAAATTTTGCTTGGGCAGGCTTTGAAGAGTTGTTGAGTTTGTCAGGAGTGTCCTTGTATGTAATAGTTATATTCTTCATAGCATACCATGAGATTTTATTATTATTTTTTTTTTATAACAACTATACTTCTAAGACTTCTGCTTTATAGCCACACTACACATTTAGAACAGATTCAAGATCTTCTGCAAATGTTAAACTGCATTTTTACCGTTAACAATTCTGTTTTTTTTGGAAGATCCTCAAATAACAAGTTACAAAACTTTTTAAAATAAAAATTGCAGATATTTTCTTGAATTTATACAATCATATATGTGTCAGCTCAATTAGAAACTTAAAATGACTGGTGAGCATTTAACACATACAAGATGCAAAACAATGATCATGTCCATGAACTTACCTGAACAGTATATGCAAAGACAAGGGCTACCTACCTGTGTTTAGCAGGCAACTTGATTGTATAATATACACATAATTTGTGTTTGCCCTTTCAAGGTAAAGATATTGATGTAAAAACTTGATTCAAAGTCTCTCTATGAAAAAATTAAGGAAGAGTTAACCCTATGCATGGATAAATAATGAACAAAATTTATCTGAGGGACTACTGTTCCGGGACTTAGAGTTCATTATGTGAAAGAACTTAGTACTTTGATTTGATTATTTTTTTTTAAATGGTCAGAATTCATTAGCATTTACAATATACAATATACCATTTAAGGTAGCCCTGTCAATGTTAGTTCTACTACAAAAAATGGTCTTCACAGGCACTGGAGTGGCATTTTAAAATGGTGTGTGTGTGTGCTTGTGTGTATGTTGAAAAAAAGCCACCTGTGAGATTCTTCCAACCCTTCGCAGTGTTGTGGATGCAAAGAAGCAGCACTGGAAAATCATCTAATAACACCTAGGGCTCCCAGTCTCCCTACTACACAGATCCTTATCTTCTTTCTAAAAGAACACACTGTCATTGCAAACACTGCATGTATTTTGTTCGCACACAACAGAACTTTTTACAGTTTTGAAGGATTTGAAGCATTTCTGCAAAGGAGTGAATTAGTCTTGTTTTCATGTGAGGTGAAAAGAGACACAGAGATGAAAGATACAACTCACCATCAAAAAAGTCTGATGACAATCATTCTTGGGAAAAAATGACTTACATAGCTTTACATTTACAATACTGCATTTCTTTTTTTCCTTTGCAAATACAATAATCATATTTGAAGCTGATTTCAATATCTGTTGTTTTCATTGCTGTCATGTTGCTTGTAAAACCTGGGTTATTCTAATGAGCAAAACATTTGACTTGAATTTGGATAATGCTTATGACCATACAAAAAATCTATCAGTAGCAATAGTGTCAGCTGCAGAACTAATGCTACAAGTGGATAATATTGCACTACTTGAAACCAATAGCTCTTCACACAGTTGAAGACTGAGGGTTCTATTCAGCAATATTCAGGGTCCTATGGTTGTGGCCACTGAGGTTCCAGAACTCTCGCTGAGCCTAATCCTGATTCAGGAACCAAAATGATATGCTGTGTATATATTTCTCTGCACAGCCTGGATGCGCTGGACACCCTCCCCCACTTGATTCCTGGAAAGGGAAAAAAAAAGTCTCTGTTTAGCTCAGTGGCATGGAAAGCAATTCACAGCAATGAAATCTAAAGAAGTTAGCAAGGCATGTATGAAAAGAACAGGTTGCCTGTAAAAAAGGGAAGAGCTGTCAAAACCTGATTGTGGGCTCTGGCTGCAATAAAACTTATCAGAGGGATGACAAGTTTGATTTAAGGATGTAGCCAACTTCTGCTAAGAGACACTTCTCATTTTTTAGGACGTACTAACTGTTATAGTGCTCCTCATGTGCTCTCTTGGTCTGTTCCTATCAGGGTTTGGTTTACAGCTGAGAGCTCAGTGATGTGTTTTCTAAACTCAACTCCTAAACGCCCAGGTTTCAATTCTGGCACTTCCGCCAGAAAGCTAACTTCACTTGATCTTCCTTCACAGCCATGCTGGTCTGTTGGTATCCCCATTCTTTAACAAGGCACAGTGCTTCCCTGCTGCAATGGGCTGGGAGTGATCGAAGGTCTCCCTGCTGAAAATGTGCTGCTGTTGTTCCCAGGAACCAGAAAATGTAACTGATTATGGAGATGGACAAGGCTGGGATATTTTTGCCTTTTTGTAACATCTTCCAATTGTGTGACATCTAACTTACAGAACAACCTAATGCTGGTGCTTGCAACCAAGTCCAGTCTTTAGTTGTGCTCTGGTAACAGGTCTACACTCTGCAGAAAGTACACTCAGAGTGTCTGTCTGCTGCCTGCCTCTACATATCAGGTGCTTATGGCATTGTACAAGGCTTAATATGGGTATGATATTTTTTCTTTCAGCAGACAATTGTGACTGTCCATAAATATAGTAGCTTCTCCTGATTGGGATTATTGCCCGACTTTAACCAGTGATAGTAACAATAAAAATAAACCATGGGAACTCTTAGGAAGCAATTTAGTTAGAACATTGAAGTTTTGTGTCTCATGAATCAAGATTAGCATTTCCTGTATTGGGAAGGGAGAGGATTAAACAGAGGGATTAAAAGGACATCTTTACCCCACTGGACTCTGTGGAATAGCCCCTGAGGATATGGCTAAGAAAGAGTTCAACAGGAATGCCAAATTTCTGCTGAATAGGTTAAAAGGGTGAGGAAGCCTCTTCGGCAGCCATCCAAGCGCAGAAGACCTGCATAACATTTCTGCTGAATAGGGCCCTGAAGACAAAAAACAAAACAAAACAAAACAAAACAAAAACCATAGGAACCTTGAAATTTTTTCTAATTGCGTGGCTTCTTACAAATGCCTCAAATTTCCAGAGACACTTAAACACTTTTTTTTTCTTTTTTTTTTCCCCTTTTCAGGATAGTTAGACATTCCTTGAGATTTGCTAGATGATATAGTCTTACAATAGAAGTAATCAGATTAGGTTTTTATATAGTAAAACAATAGGTATTGGTAAACTTTAGGAAGCCCACTTCTTTGTATCAATTATCAGTGAAAGTTACCCTATCCTATATCTGAAAAACAAAACAAAAACAACCAACAAAAAAAAAAAAACCAAACAAATAAAATAAAATCTGAAACCTTTATCCATTGTACAATGTATGTGGCTTTTGTGTATTTATCAAATACATTAATTACTTTCTGTTCCCATGAAATTGAAAGGAGCAGACTTACTTTGCATGTTATCAGTATTGGTGTTTCTGAGCACTTTTCTAGGATTTAGTGTATACTTGTGGATCTTGGTTTTGTTTGTAAAATTTCATTCTATTTCTAATGCCATATACTAAGATTTTAACAGTTACAGTAATGGGAAAGCAAGAAAAAGTCTTACCTCTGCAAGAGGATGCCAGTGGGCAATGGGTTTCCGAGGATATGAGAGCATTTCATTCCAATGGTCACGACCTAGACTTTCTGCATCGTTGCCTACTTGACATACTCCAATGACCTCATTGTGACCTACACTGTGAAAATGTTCCATAATATGCTTTTCATAAAATATTACCTTTAGAATTGTAAAATTTGCATATTTCATAGAGACAATAATCATGATTTTTTTAGATGTATATATACAATAAAGTAAAATTACACGGGTTTGCACTTCAAATTTTCAACAAATCAAAATAATTTAGTATATTGTCCATGGTAGCAGGCACGGTGTTTCTCTATGCATTTATTTTATTTTTGAATGAGAAATGTAAAAAGTTGTTTGTTTGTATTCTGTAACTAGTTACAAATACAAGTAAACTGAGCCAAATTTTATAAACTGAGGCATGTGTCTAAGGGGTTAGTGCAGTTGCTCATAAACAGAAAATCAGTGTGTGAACTGATTGTATGTTCAGTTATTTCTGTTCTGGTAAACACATGCAGCTTAGTTATGTTTGTTTTGGATGCAAACCTCCATTTTAAAATTTAGAAAGGAAATTCTGCCTGACAATGAGACATTTTACTCTTCTACCTAACTCAGTATGAGAAAATATTTAATTTCCCTTACACTGGGAGAAAAAGGATAACTTCATTCCTGAATGCAAAACTACTAGGTTTTGAGATAATGTTATTTTACAGCTACAGGTATCTCACCGGTCATAATCCATAACAGCTATCGACAAGTTAATTTGGTCAATGTTTTCTGGAGGGACGTCAAAGACTATGGCTTCATTGTAAACGGGATTAAGAGTATTCCTCTTGGTGGAAGTTTTTCTTTTCTTTAGTCGCCTTCCTTCACACATTAAAGAAACCTTCACGTAGGGATCTGTGTGAATCATAAGAATAATGTTGGTTTTCATTTGTGGTTTTTACGAAAACATAAATGGACAGTAAAGGGAGTATTCTTGTATGCCCATAGCAGTTTGCAGAATTAGTCACTTGCGTCTGGAATTTGAGCTTCTTTATTACCATGGAATGATTGGGAGGCAGTGGACATTGGAAAGCTTTACCTGTTCGAAATTCTATAATGAACAATTCAGCTTCAATATGTTTTTGTGTACTGACTTCTGAAAGAGTATTAAATTATCCACTGAACTATGACTGTTTTATACATCAGCCTGTGTATCAATATATTTATAACAACGTAATTACTTTTACAAATTTGTAGGTCAGACAGAAGATGACAGCATTGTACACATTATTGATGTATGGTTAAGTATAATTCTAGGTGAAAGAAACTGCAGTTTATGTTTCTCAAGAGAATTATAATTATGGATGCAGTGAAAAAGAAAATAAAAGAAAAAAGAAGAAAAAAAAAGTTATCACATTATAGATCCTTTTTGCGAGTTGTACTACTTCTAGTATGAAAAATGAATCTATAAGCTCTTATTTAATTTAGTTTTTCTTGTTTTCATTAGCCAATTTTGAAACTGTTGTTGAAAGGAGTCTGGGATGACTGTTTTGTCCATATGCCAACAGCAGTAGAATTGGCTTGGTGTCTCTTGGAAACTGTCGAGGGTCAGCCTGCTTCTGTGCCACAACAAATGATCTGTTGTATGATCCAGTCTCTAATATGAAATCAACTTCGCCAACTCATTCTGTTTTGAATCATGATTGCTTTAGAAGTAATAATGTTGCTCTCTTATTGAGAGGAGATTATTTTAAACTGGTGGTTAAAGTAGAATGAACATTATTTATTTCTCAGAAATTCCTCAGGTGACTTAAGAGCTTGCAGTGTAAAAATGCTTCTTTTCAAATAACATTCTGGTAATTGACAGTACTGGAGTTCTATGACTTGGGAGGAAAATGGGACACTAATCCATACTAAGCATTAAATGAATTTTACCTGATGCTCCTGTGATATCCATTGCCTTTAAATTTCTTGCTTTTATTATTGTAATAGTTAGTCTACCAGCTGTTGGAAGGTAGCAGAGTGAAAACATCAGGTCACCAAGATCCACATTATCCTGTTCCAAGGAAACAGAAAAAATATGAAGCAATAACAGTGGAAGATAAAGGTAAATTATACCTTTGTGAATCTACATTTCTGTAAGCAGAAGCTGAATTCTCATTCCCAATTGCAGCTGGAAAAACAGAAACCCATATGCACACAAGATTCAAGTCATTACATTTGTTGCTAGACCTTCAAAGCTGTGAAGTGTAAATGTAGCTACAGTTTTCATTATTTGTACTTGGGGCTGAGACACACTCATGTGATGAGGTATACCATGAGGTACTGGAATATCTTTGTTCTATGTTTTGTAGTGATTTGCATGTAATGTGGGCAAGCTGCAGCAGATCTCTGTGCCTTTTCCTCTGCAGAATCACAGAATGACACAATGTCCCAGGTTGGAAGGGACCTCAAGGATCATGAATCTCCAACACCCCTGCCACCATCAGGGCCACCAACCACAACATTTAATGCTAGACCAGGCTGCCCAGGGCCCCATCCAGTCTGGCCTTGAACACCTCCAGGGCAGAGCATCCACAGCCTGTCTGGGCAGCCTGTTCCAGCACCTCACTCTGTAAAGAACTTCCCCCTGACATCCAACCTAAATCTTCCCTCCCTCAACTTAAAACCGTTTCCCCTTGTCCTGCAGTTATCAACCCTTTCAAAGAGTTGATTCCCCTCCTGTTTGTAGGCTCCCTTTAGGTACTGAAAGGCTGCAGTGAGGTCACCCCACAGCCTTCTCTTCTCCAAGCTGAACAAGCCCAGCTCCCTCAGCCTGTCTTCGTAGGGGAGGTGCTCCAGTCTCCTGATCATCTTTGTGGCTCTCCTCTGGACCTTCTCCAACAGCTCCCTGTCTTTCAACTGGGGGGGGGGGCTTCAGACCTGGACACAGTACTCCAGATGGGGCCTCACAGGAGCAGAGTAGAGGGGAACAATCACCTTCCTGTCCCTGCTGGCCACCCCTCTACTGATGGAGCTCAGGATACCATTTGCTTTCTGAGCTGCAAGAGCACACTGCTGGCTCATGTCAAGCTTTTCATCCATCAAGACCCCCAGGTCCTTGTCTGCAGGGCTGCTCTCAAGGACCGCTCCTTCCAGTCTGTATGGATGCCTGGGATTCCTCTGGCCCAAGTGCAAAACTCAGCCCTTTGCTGTGTTGCATCTCATCAGGTTTACCTGGCCCCACCTTTCAAGTTTGTTGAGGTCCCTCTGCATGGCATCCCTTCCTTCTACCGTGTCGACTGCACCACTCAGCTTGGTGTTGTCAGCAAACTTGCTGATGGTGCACTCGAAGGATGCCTGCAGTGAGGTTCACAGGAAATTCCTTGGGCAGGGCAAAATTTTCTGCAATTTGTGAACTCAGTTGTGGTAGAAGTGAAGTCATTATTTTACTGGGGCAGATCCTATTATGCCAAACTCTTATGAAAAAATCTAGTGGATAAAGGGTTGTATCAAAAGGTTTCTGAGATTTGATTTGCAGTTTTTTCACTGAGAATTGAACTGGTACCTTCATAGACCTACTGCCTGTAACCCAATATTTCACTTTTCAGTAAAAAGTTCTCCTTTCTGGCAAACTCAAAGCTACATTCTAGATTTTATAGGGGAAAGCAATAAAGCTCTTGTGGAACACGTCTATCTTGCCTACATAGCTCTGTGGAACAGCTTTTCTCCTTTCTCAGGGCAGCTGCTCCTGTGTCAGTGAGCATGCCTTCTGAGCTGCCCTCAGTATGGGGAAAGCAGCACCTACAGCACAGCTTCTGATTTACATGCCAGCCTCCCTAAAACTTCTTGGAGAGGGGAAGGTAATGGCCCATGTGTGATGTATACAGCTTGCCTTGGGTTTTTTACATCCATTAGGGAGTCTGTCATTTGGTATGTGGAAAACAGTTCCAGAATATCAGGTGTCAGGGAGAGCTGACAACATCAGCAGTCATTCCTTGGCATAAAATAACAGTAAACCAGATTTTGAAGACAACTGCTTATTATGATTAAGCGGCATGAGAGCGAATGGATTACTGTAACCATCCGATGTAATTTTATCAATATTTTGAAACACTGCATTTTGTTTCAAAATCACTAGTGACATGCGTTGCTTCTACTGGCAAATGCCCAAAGGATGGTTAGAAATAGTTTCCTGAAAGGCATTTTACCTGAGAATAAAATAGCAAAGGTTTATTCACCTCTCTTTTTGAAATGGTTCTACTCTAGAATACCTGGTATTTGTTGGACTTAATCAGATACTGAGTCTACAGGCAAGCACTTGGGAATAGGAAGACCTGGGCTACAGTCCTTGCTATAATAAATAAATCTCAACAGGAAATAAAAAAGCTTCAGAAAAAGTTAATGAGAAAGGACATCTTGTCTTGCAGCGAGAAGCTTCTTGTCTAAACTAGAAGACATGGGGTATGAATGGAGTTCTCCCACATACATACCCCATTGAGTAATTTGTTAGTGGGAAGAGGATGACAGATTGCTTCCGACAAGTATTTTCTGAGAACAAGTGGAAGAAGCATCCCACTGAGCACAGCAGGTTGTGAAAAGACAGTTGCTATAATTCTTAATATTTTTTTTATCAATTTCACCTCAGATGAACTTTCTGATCCACTGAAAATATTTGCTTTCTAAATTGATTTTCCTGTGAAACTCAGTTCTGTAGTAAAGTCTGATAGAATGTAGTCAGATGGAAGAAATGATGTTTTTAAATGTATCTGCATAGATTTTGCACCCTTATCCTGGCAATCTTAAACACACTCCTCCCATTTTAAATTTGACTGGAGCTTGACACAGGAAATGACTATCAGAAGTGGGATTGCTCTTCTACCTTGACTGCCTTGCTTATCTCATGAGACTAGTGCTATGCTCTCCCCTACTTAACTAGATATCAGACATTCAGTGCTTTCTGAATAAGGACTGAGCAGTGCATTTTGTTTTGAGAAAAGATCAATGCACCAAAGAATGGTGGAGGAAAAGATACATCAGAAGGGATTTCAGAAAATGTATGCATTCAGTCAGAAACAGCTCCTTTCCTTCTGCTGTTATTGGAGAGAGCTGCTGTCAAAGAAGGAAAATGCTGATAATAAGGACCTTTTGTCAGTGATAACTAGCTTTTAACCCTGGCTGAACTTTGTCAACTGTCATCCCTTTCATTCTAAAGACCACTGTTTTGTGGTGGCTGTAAAGCTGATAAAGGCTGTGACAGTATAAGGATAGCTGGTATGACTCATCCTGTTTAGTGTCTTGCTGGATCATGCTTGGAAGTAGACCTGCTGCAGCACTGTTTTGCTGACTTGTTTTGTGGCAGCATCAAAGTGCTGTTTGAAAAGATGACATTCAGTCCTACAATCTAAAGTGATATCAGCACATCTGGAGCAAGTTCCTCTTGACTGACATCTGTGCTTAACAGTAGGAAGATTTTAGAGGGGATAGTTTTTCTTCCCGTTGTGAGAAAGAAAAAAATCCATAATTTAAGTGTAGTTCCTCAGCTCCAAGGTGCTAAGATTCATAGCTGTGTAATACTGTCTTCAACTGCTAAGTTCGCAACTCAAGGGAACAGAATGTCAGATGCCACAGAAATTAAAAGAAGCCATCTTTGGGCAATGAGGGGAATTTGTCTTTCTGGCAGATTCTGAGAGTGGCTATTTTCCATTATTTGGTCTTAGAAGAAGATAGCATTGTGAAATCATTCCATTTTCCTTCATCAAAAAACCAATCCTATAAGGCACCTGTTGTTTTAACTGTGCACTGGAATATTTAGATGTTGTCAAATTTCACAAGGCAAGGTCATTCTTTATGCAGCTCCAGTGCTCCACTTGGTAAACAGCTAAAAAATTGGTATTATTAAAATCATTTTTAGTGGCTTTTCCTGAAAGATTTGTTGTCCCTGCCTTTCAAAGACAACTCTTCTAGTATTTCCCCCTGTAAATCTAACAGTGTGATATTATGTCTTTTAAAATGCTGAATTCTAGTGCTCACATTAATAGCTTGTGTGACTATTATCAGAAGCTATTTAAACATTTTTTTTAGCAAATAGCCTGAAGGATAAGTCACTGCCTAGTAATGTGTCAGCAGCTCCATGATGGTGCTAAGGTTGTGCAGAAGTCATCCTGAGAAACTGGAGGATGTGTAATTTTAAAGGGAACTGTGGTAATGGACTCCTGTAGGGCTTCACTTCTGACTCCTTTCAGGCAGCATTAGGAAATTCAGGCTGGATCATAACTTCTCAGTGGAACCTGTAAGTTACCTGATAGTTAGGGAGTTTCTGACAAATGGGAATTACATTTGGCATTAGACTGCTCTTATGGACTGCTTATTCCTTTTCTTAAATACATTGGGTGCAGAGAACAGATATGTAAAATTGTTCTAAACAAGCAGCAAGAGATGGAAGGTAAAAAACAAATCACAGGTCATAAGTTCTCCCTCTGTCTCTAGTCTAGGTGAAAACATGCTATTGCTGAGTTATACAGTCATAAGTTTTGTGCCCATGTCTCCAGCAAATTATTTGATTTCTGTCGCAAACAAGCTGTAGCAGGCTTGCTATCATGTAGTGCCTGTGTCACTCTAAAGTATATGCCTCGGTTATGACAGGTTCCTCGGTTCCTCATGTATAAAAAGACAGCCACTATTTATGGATGGATGGATGCATGGATGTGTTATTTTTCCGGTACATTACAAAAATAAAATCATGCTAATTATGTGCACTGAGGTGCTCAGATATAGTTTTATTCCTCTGATCAACTTAACCATCAAGAGGAGCACTAAGATGGAGCAATACCCTTGCTGACATCTTTTAAAGGTGCTACCTGTTGAAATAGGTTTTCAAGACACTTGCAGTTTTAGAGACTTTACAGATTTTTTTGCTCTGTCAGAAAATTGTGATGTCACAAACTACCTCCATTACCAGTTTTGCATGTCACTGGAAATGAGGAATACAATGGACATTTTGTGAAATGAGATTGTAACTTTTGTGGACTGACTGCCAGTATTATGTTTCTTCTTCTAAGTTGTTTTTTTTCTACTCGTAGTGAAGGAATATCAGTCCAAATTTAATTTAAAAAAAAAAAAGCAAACAAACTAGTTACTTCACAATCTTCACTGGAATCACTGAAATTATTCTTCTGTACTGCAAGATAATTGTTATTGTATATTATTCTTCATTATTATCTTTAATGATATGGGGGTTTCAGTTTTGCAGGATTTTGGAATAGGTTCACCCTGCTAAGAGAAAGGTAATTTAAATATAGTAGGCATATGTTTTATGTCTAGATGAAAAAGAAAAAATACTTTAAGAAGTGCTATATCTTTTACTGGATACAAATCTATTAAATTGCTCATCTATGTTGAGAAGTCTGATTCAGATTTGAGTGATCTAGGATGTTCATTTGGTTCAGGCACAAGTCTGTGACACAAATTCTATGGAAATATCACACTAAGAAACATCTGTGAATCTAACCTATTTTGGAATGATTGTAAATCATGTAATGTATCTAAAAAATGATAAGTTTATGAAGGTAACTCTAAATTTTCAATTATTTCTTCATAAGATTACTTTAGTTAAATGGATACTGAGGAAAAACACTTTAGAAGTGTATGTTTTTAATTGGATTTGCACATGAATAGAAGAGTGCCAGGTGCCTTCTCATTACAGAAGTATTCATGCTTTAAGATGGTTAAAAAAGATATAAATGGAAAGTTCTATTTTTATGACATCTTAAATTAAAGAAATGAACTCCAGTCAAGCAGGCATTAATCAGCCACTCAGTCAGACTATATACAGTGAGATATGAGTGAGTAAAACTTGTGGAAAGTTGGAATGCCTACATTGCTTGTATGTGTACACAACTGTACAAAGTGTATACAGATCCTAATCTAAGGTGAACAAATGCAAAATAATGATTTTTTTTGAAATCACTGGAATCCTAGTATTTTCTTCATTGGATTATCTGTATCTCAGCAGTTATTACTTAGCATACATCGATAAAAATATCAAATCTGAGTGATTCTTGCATGAATCTTTAAGAACGAATTATCTGCTGCAAAAGTAGCACAGCGAGCTGTAGGCAATTCAGGAGGCTCCTGGAATGCATTGAGGATAACTACTTGAGTCAAGTAATAGATGATCCCACCAGGGAAGATACAATACTGGACCTTTTGCTCACCAATGCAAATGAACAGATTGGTGACATCAGGATTGGGAGCTACCTAGGCTGTACTGACCGTGCTGTGGTGGCAGTCAAAAGGTTTTGCTTAGCATCTTGGCAACTTCTAATCTTTGGATTAGCGCCACTTGGTCTTTTCCATTTCAGAAAGAAAACAAGATAAAGTTATGCTATCAGCAATCCTATGTCATCACATCACAGCCAAAGATTTTTTCTTTTTCCTCTCCTGAATCCATCTTCCTTGTGTCACGATTGTTTTTCTTTAAGACAGATCGCTATATAAGGAGAATCCTTCAGACAAGACTTTGTGTTGTGTTAGTCAGTCAGAAAATCTTAGAATGTGGGTAACAGGAGTCAAAGGGTATAAATGAAAAAGACATTTGAAGCATAATACCGAATGTGGCAACCTATAAACACTGACGGTGTGGCACAGACTGAAGGAATATTCTGGAAGAAATGGAGAAGTGAATCTGTCTGCAGCACCTCACTTGTAAACTCACATCTTACAGGCTGTGACAATTCCAAATCTGAGGAGACCATACGCGTAACTTGCTCTTGCCACAGTATCCTTAGTGGACAGGCCTTTTTCAAGGACAGAGGCCTTTTTCTGCAGGTGTTGTACTTCTCTTTCTGAAGACACTACATCTCCACTGTCATAATTTATACCCTGTAATTAGAATGGCAATGATTAACTGAAATTGCCTTTCCAATTGGTTATCTGCATGTTGTCTTCAGTTATGTGAATGCATTTACAGAATGTTCTTATTGAGTCACTTAAGACTATTGCTAAATTATTCTCTGTTAAGATCCTTACTTTAAAAAGCCTCCATTTGATAAACTTCATACTCACAATTATTTTCAAACTCATACTTATATCCTATAGCTTTTACTGGCTTTGAATTCTTTACATAAATTTTATATTCAGTAACTCAAAAACTAAATTACTTTGCTGAATCTAGGCTTAGGAGTGACTTTAATGAATTATCTTATAGCTATTGAGATAACATCTTAATTTGTTCCGAACTAAATTGATGAATGGGAGTCATGGCCTGAACTGAGCTGATGAAAATTAGTAGACGTGGCTGGAAGAGCTGGAATACTTGTCCTCTTCATCTGTGTGTTGCTGCGTCAGAAATTGATGTCAAAAGTTAACAAAAGTAATTTTTAGCTTCCTTGTTAGTTATGAGGAAAGAGTGTATATGGAGTTGTTTTATAGGGCTTGCTAGGTGTCATTGTTAGTCAAAGAAAGGAGTAGTTAATTTAAGTTTTTCCTTTCAAGTTTTGCTAGAATTTTGTTTTCTTGAGTTGCTACTGCTTTATGCAATTCTTCTGTGACTTGCTGCTTTCTACAAAATACAAAGTACTCTATGAATTCAGCGATACAAAAAAGTCTGCCTTCCTTTTCTCTCTCCCAGAAATTATGTGTTTCTTTAATCATTTTGACAGGGATGTGTCTGTTTGGTAGGGAAGGATATGGGAAGATTTCAGAGCTAGAGGAGATAGTTTTATCTTTCTGATCTAATATTCAAAAACGAAAATGTCATAGCCTGTAAGATGTGAGTTTACAAGTGAGGTGCTGTGGACAGATTCACTTCTGCATTTCTTCCAGTATATTCCATTTCAGTATATGCCATACTGTCAGTGTTTATAGATTGCCACATTTGGTATTGTGCTTCAAAAATCTTCTGAAATTGAAGCTCCTTGAAAGTGAGTTTGATTTTTTCATGCTGCTGAAGTATTTTAGCATAGAGTCAACTCAAACTTTTCTCTCTGCAGAAGGCAGTGATGCCTTAGAAATGTTGATAAGCTTTGGAACAGCCATGAAATACAAATTGTTCTATATTGGAATAGTTGTTTGCAGAGCAACTATTTTCTTGAAAGGAAAGCTAGAGGGAACTTCAGCCAGGAGATGGTAGAGTTTTGATGTTAGGTTGCTATGGTTTAAACCCAGAAGGCAACTCAGCACAATGCATCTGCTCTCTCACTCCCTAGGTGGGATGGAGAGAGAACTGGGAAGATAAAAGTGTGAGAACTCATGGGCTGAGATAGACAGTTTGACAGGTAAAGCAAGAGTCACACATCCAAACAAAGTGAAAGAAGGAATTCATCGCTGCTTCTCATAGACAAGCAGGTGTTCAGCCACATCCAGGAAACCAGGGCTTACGATGCATTTGACAAATGTCACTGTTCCAAAAGACCTCCCCTTTCTCCTTCATTCCCTCAGCTTTTATTGTTGGTGATGACATCAGATGGTACGGGACTTCCCTTTTGCCATTTTGGGTCAGCTGTCCTGGTTCTGTTCCCAGCTCCTTTGTGTGCCAGCACACTGCTGGCAAGGCAGTGTGAGAAGCTGACAAGTCCTTGACTTAGTGTAAGCACTGCTCAGCAGCAGCACTGCTGTGTTATCACCATTATTCTCATAAAAAAAATCTATAAAAGAACATTATATGAGCCTCTATAAAATAAAAATAAATACAAAACAAACAAACAAACAAAACCAACAAAAAGCACAACTTAACTCTATCCCAGCCAAAACCATGATACAGATAAAGACTGTAAAAAAAATGTGGACAGGTACGTTGGGCAGACAGAGAGGAAATGCCTTGCAGAGGGTAGTTTCACAAAACAGTCTAACAGCACAACCTGAAAGAGTGGATGGTAGTTTATCAATGTGAGAACCAAAGCTTTTAATAAATATCTGTCATTATATGCTATGTCAAAACCCATCATTTTTCAACAGACTTTGGATTTCACCTCAATTGTAGGTGAAATACTGAGACTGAAAAAAAAACACAGTAAGCAGAGGTTACTGCCACTGTAGTGTAATACAGTTATTACACTATACAAGCTAATCAGGGAGGGCCAGCCTTCCTGTTATATAAACTCTAGATGAAAATCATGCAAGTGGAAAGAGACGAGAAAATAAACGCCCATGGTTTCAAGGCTAAATCTTGGGCATTTAAAAGGAAGAGGAGAAGGCTAAATTACATGTTAAAAAGTTCACTGTCTCTAGGCAGGCATGAACTTGAAGAAAATGAAGCAGAAAATCCATCCTAACACATAAAATTATTTCTGCCATGAATTGTTTGACAGTTACC
Organism: Perdix hodgsoniae; assembly: GCA_035772895.1. Classification (NCBI taxonomy): domain Eukaryota; kingdom Metazoa; phylum Chordata; class Aves; order Galliformes; family Phasianidae; genus Perdix; species Perdix hodgsoniae. The sequence goes on from JAPSGF010000001.1 coordinate 36,104,075, forward strand.
TCTTGCTTCCATTCTGACATAAGTTGAAAGCAATTTTTAATTTTCTCAATATCCTACTAATAATGAAGATCTCAAATACATTCAAGAAAAAGTGGAAGGAAGGAAATGGGTTTTAAAAATAAATTAACTAAGCAGAACTTTTTAATCCAAACTGTCTTGCCTGTTAATACTGTTGTTCAGTGTCTTAAAATTAAAATGACAATTTAAACTAAATTTCTATGCAAATTAACTTAATAGCCTTTCATTCTACCTTTAGTTACAGTGGCTGTGTGTGAACTTACAGCTCCAATAAAACATCAAAAAATGCTCTAAGTTTATTCAATTATCTGTTCACTTACAAGGACTGAAAGCAAGCAGTATTTCAGGGATGTGAGGGCACTTACTCAGTAGACCATTTTCACCCCAGCAACATCATAGGAAGGCCTCCTGTCCCTGTTGTGCTGCAATCCCCCACTGCTCCTGGTGCCTCAGCCCCCAGGGAGGCACCAACCTGGCTGTGCCCTGCTGCAGTCTTAATTAAGTCTTGCAGAGCAGCCATTCTGTAGGAAAAAGCTAATATAGACATGCTGTTAAAATGAGATGAAATTAAAGCTCTGGGCCCTATCTAACAGTTCCTCACTTTTCCTTAGCGCTGAATGTCATTCTCAGTACTGGCATCTTTGTGCTGCGTAAAGCAGATGTCTTATGTCATGAATTCTGATCTCACCATCCTGAGGAGGAGACAAACTAAGTATGTGGGTAGTGTTGAAAAAAGGAGAGTAACAGTATCAGGGGAAAAAAAGCACGTCCTTTTTAGTCTGTATAAGCACCTATAGTGTTTCCTGGATGTACCCATTGTGCTTACATCGGGTGCCCTCCACTGACTTTCTTTCTGCTCAGTCTTAGCACAGATTGCATCCAAAGTTGGTAATAAAGACAGTTCATTTTTATAAATCTGAATCTATTTTTACAAGTCATTTAATTTTTGAACAAATTGAAAAGAAAAAGAGAATGGTCCAAAAATGTGGTGTTCTTGAAAACTAGAAAGAGAATATCAACTTTTATGTTGCAGTAGCACGTCATTCCTGCCTTTCCACAGTTTGACTCTGAGGTGCTTACATTTTTTAATGAGATGTCTCTTGTTGGGTGTAGGCATCTGCTGAGTGAATCCATCTAATTTCAGTAGGGAAGATATGTGGGTCTGCTATATATTCTGTGTATGTGCCCTGGAAAGCCAGGGGAGGATCATTTTGCTCAGGGATCTTGTGTAATGAATCCAAGAGCCAGAGCAGTATGCGTTCATTGTTAATTGCAGACAGACAGCGAAGAAGCTCTTTGCCCCCAGACTTTGCCTAGTGGAGCACAGTGCCATTTCAGAGACTACTACAATAGCTATTACTTAACAATGTATTGCCATTGACCTTAATTCCATCTAATCATTTTAAAATTCTTGTGATATCTGCAAATAAAATCTGAATTCAATAAAACCTCTGGTATGCACTTTCTATCTCTCTCTCTGATATTTTCTGTTTTCTCATCCCCTTAAAAAGCAATAAGAGAAGCAATAACTTGGTAATAAGGTATACCTAAGGCAGAATTACAGCAGAAACTTTTATAAATGAAAGGTATTTATTCTTTCCAGTAAGTAACTCTCGTGGGTTTCCTTATTATTTTAAAATCAAGCATTGAAGTTCCTCCATAGATTTTGATGCTTTAAGGCAATTCTTTTCTATTGTGCTGTGTCAAGTGTTACACTCCATACCCACATCAGGAACTGCTCTGGTTTAAAACAAAGTTTATTTAGAACTTCTTGTTATTTAAATCCTGTTACTTCTGGAATTTACTTGATCACTATTAAATACTGGCTTGTGATCTGTCATCTGTAACGCACCAGACTCAGAAAATGCTGCAGAAAAATTGTGATAAAGGATCCTTAAGGATTAAAAATGTGTCTGAGAACACAACCTGCCATCACATAACCTGCCATTAGACTGAAAGCACAACTAAATGTAACATGCATTTAACTAGTAACACTTCTCTGTGACATTATCCACTTTTAACAATAGTAAAGCAGTTTTCACAGAAGCTTCATTTACTTCTAAGTGATTTCTTTAAATGAGTAATATAGAAAAGAAAATCACTACAAATTTCCAAGTGAAGAAGCCAAGGTAAAGAAATTATTTCACTAATAGCAATTTTCTATCAATGGATTGGGTGGAAAGTTGTGTGGTCACACTGCTTTTGTTGTTCTTGCATGGCTATTCATCGTAATTGCACACGAGATAGGAGATGACTGCAGTCATGGATGCAAAAGTTAATCCTACAAAACACATTTTATTAAACCTGTCAAAACAACAAAATATCTAAATCTTCACTACTGCAAGTTGTCTCATTTTATGCTTATGAACCCTTCTGATTATGAAATACAAAAAGGAATTAAAATAATGGAGTAAGGAAGAAAAAGAGTGACAACAAAATTAATGATAATGAGAAACTATTATTTCAGAAGTACAGAAAACAGGACAGCTCATCAGCATTTCCCGTGCCACAGGAAAAAAAAGTCCCATTTGAATCAGAAGAGTATCTGAGGTTTTAGTTCTTTTTCCAGGGTGAGGGAGAACCATGGGAGAGAAGGCAGGATGTTCTTCCTTCCAGAGATGCTGTTGACAGTTTTACAACAGACTGCTATGTAAAATTTGCCAACCACAAGATGTGCCAATATGTTGTTGGTATAAAACCCCCTCAGAGCAAACCTCCCTGACTGACCCGAACTGATGCCGTGATAAGGCCTGAACTGATGTGATGACAAACAACGAGGGGCTGCTTTAATCACTCCTCTTGGGAAACGCCAGAAATGTTACTGTTCCTCAGTCTTTGTTGCTGCCCAAAAGGCCATACAAATTCAGTGACCTTCTTTTTCTTCTGAGATGGTTCGTTCTGCTGCATTGCCATTCTGACACTAAGCTTCCCAGATGTGAAGAAGGAGAATTTACGCTGTTGCTGTGTACCATTCACCTGCCTTGCAAATAAGTAGAATATTTTAGCCTTGGAGCTCTTAAGCAGCTTATCAATCTAGCACTGTAGCTACTTTGAAGCTGTACAGAAAAAAAGATTTACAATAGAACTTAGGACTGTCAAGGAAGCTAAAGGAAGGGGAAGGATAAAACACAAATCTATTTTAGAAAATGCAGACTCTGAATTCAAATGTATTCATTTAGGCATTCAGAGGCCTAAAGCATGAACAGGTGAAAATGTGATTGTGTAGTGTGATAGCAGTTCTTTTTATGAAGTACTTATTCTCTAGATGTGCCCATGCCTCATTATATTTAGACAAGTACTGCTAGCAATTCTGGGACCACTTTAAGTGAGCGTGTTTTCTCTCTTAAAGAATGCGTGAAAGGTAGTGTAAGATACAAGATAAAAAGAGTACTAAAGATACATAAGAACACTAAATATATATAGAAGTGCTTTCATGCTATAAGCTCATTAAAGTGAGTCAACAGAACTTCCTTTTACTTGCATGCTCCACATTTAAAACGTACATAGAGAAAAAAAAAAGGGAGAATATTTTCTCTGACTTGTTTTACTCTATTCCTATGTCCATTTGTCTGACATGGGTTAGGTTGTGGTGCCCAGACTTCTGCATAGCTCTATTTATAACAAGAAGACCCAGTGCTATTGTTTACATACTACTATACAGGTAGGAAAAAAAATGGTTGCATTTTTAGTGTCTGAGTGACTTGGTGTCTTGCTCAGATTTTCTCTTTAGTTGCTTACGATTTAAATAATCACAGAATCACAGAACGCTTGAGGTCAGAAGGGACCTCTGGAGGTCATCTAATCCAACCCCCCTGCTCAAGAGGAAACGCCTACAACAGGTTGCTTAGGACTATGAATCATCTCCATATTCCAATATAGCACTAGGGGTGTTGCTGACCAACTGTTAACTTGGGAAAGTAAATAATCTGATAGTTTAGAAATGATGGGGTTGTAAATTGCCTTGTCCTAAATGATGAGTTCACTTTAGAACTCTTTGTTACTTTGATCAATGATTTTTGACTATATATTTGTAAGGGCCTGCCTTCAATGTTCTGAAAGTATGATTTTGAAAGAACTTAGTGTATTCACCTCTGTGCATTATTGCTTGTAACTTCTGGAGTAAGACTGAAAGGAAGGATTGTGTCCATTGTGTGTGTGCACATGTCTGTGTGTGCTTCTTTAGCACTATAAAGTTTCCTGAAATAAAAAAATCATGAGAAGAACAAGAGTGACAGGATGAAAATGAGGAGAGCGAGCATCTATGGCTTTATCTACTTATCTGTTTTTAAACTAACATATTTTTGTGGAAAAAAAAAAAGGAAGTATTTTAGTTAGAGGTTGCATGAGAACCTTTTTATGTGTTGTTTTACGGTAAAAACGTTGTGTTGGGTAAATTGCTGCTTATGACTTTCCCAAGAATGCTGATATTAAGTAAAGAATTTGGAAAAGGAGGTGGCAAATGGGAAACATATCTGAGCTGCTGAAGACAAACCCTGAAGAAAAATAATCTGTTCTGTTTTTATTCTATTAGAGCTACTGCCAACCAGTCAAAAGTTGATGATGTGGATGTATCAGGTTATTACGGATATAGGCATGTATGGGAATTGCTGAAGCACGGCCTGAACCTCTGATTGACCACCTGAGGCGAGCAATGAGTCAGCCATGGGAGCACAGGTGAAGGCAATTCTCCTGTGCTACTGGAAGGGGTGGAGCCTGGCTGCACCTCTCCTAGACCCCATTTAAGAACTGATTACCACTAGGGAAGGATTTCTTTTGGAGGTTGCTCCTCTTGAAGTCTTCTCAGTGAGCCCAGGAAAAAGGTAAGCTTTCCATCCATTCTTCTTTAGCATGATAACCTGTTTAGCCTAACTTTCCTGTATGTTTCTTAATTACAACCTCTGTATGTTCACTAATTACACAAGGGTTTGCTGTCTGCTTTCTCCAGGATTTCTCCAGATTTGATCGCTGATTGATACATTTTAGCCATCTAATTGAGGAGGAGGAGGATGTAGAGATTTCTTTGCTGACCAGGACATTGCCACATCTTTATTTTAAAGAGAGGAAAAAAGTGCCTTGTTCTGCTGTTCTACGTGAAATTTTTGAGGTACATCTTTAGAGGTTTTTTTATGTTATTCAGTGTAGCCTTGTATGCTGTTTAAAAGGTACCACTTTCTAACTAAGAGAGTACCCATAAAATCTGAAATACAGTGGAAATATTTTCCCTGAATTCAGAAGAGGTGAGATCTCACCTGAGTACCACTCATTTTTTTACCCACATAAAATGGTGCATTCCCAATTGACTGAAGCTTCTTGTTAGGCTAGCATTTACTGTAAGATTCTGTGCTCAATGAGGTAATGATATAGAGTTTTCTTCCTGATGCTCCTAAATAATACCCTAAATGGCTTGAAGCCAAAGTCTGCTGTTGTCTTTCTATCCTTGTATAGAGGTGATCTTTTTTTTTTTCCCCTATCCCACATATGTTTTTACTGCTGAGGTTGTTCAGGAGAGTTATTTTAATGTGGATCAAGTATTGATTAAACCACAGCTGGTTTTGAAAAATATTTCTTAAAAACTAAGCATGCTTTTAAAATAAAACAAGTAAAGAGCTCTATGAACCTTGAAAACAAATGTACAAATTAGTGAAAAAGTAATTACTTTGCTCTTCCATATTAACTTTCATAGTATTTGGGTAGCACTTCCTAGTTTAACAGGAAATAATAGATACTGCATGTATTGCTAATCACCTGGGGGAGGGAGGGAGGGAAGATGCCTTTGTGTCCATCTTACCTGTTCTAACAAATGAAAGAATTGAAGAGCATAGCTGCCTGCCTTTGCAGTGACCTGAGAGAGGTTCTCTACAGAGTCACAGGAGCAGCCCTACAGCTCTGAAGGGCTGACGACCGGAGTGGTAAAAGCTGTCATGTGCATGCATGAAACCTTCCAGGAACAGTCAGACTGAAATAACAATGGTGTTATCCTTGCAGACAGCATAACCAAATCTTAGTAAAATATATTGTCTTCTAGAATTTCTGCTCTCCTTTATGTCAGTCCAGTTGTTAAATATCTTATTTCTTTCAAACTGTTGAGTCAGCTGCTGAAGGCCTCCTAGGTGAGTAGCACCTGACCAAAAGTACGCATGGTTCCCAACCACGTGGTTGGGAACATGCATGCATAATCTCTAGCTTGTTCCTCTCCTGATGCCAATCCATCTCTTACACTTATTATTAATAACATTGCCTATTTAAGTAATAGTACAGAGCAAATTTTTTCAGGATTCCTGACAAAGGCTTCATTTGAGTATTTCACAGAATCACAGAAACACCAAGGTTGGCAGAGACCTACAAGATCATCCAGTCCAACCATCCACCTATCACCAATAACTCTCACTAAACCACATCCCTCAACACAAAATCCAAATGTTTCTTGAACACCTCCAGGGTTGGTGAATCCACCACCTCCCTGGCCACCATTCCAGTGCCTAACCACTCTTTCAGGAAAGTAGCATTTCCTAATGTTCAGCCTAAATCTCCCTTGGTGCAGCTTGAAGCCATTCCCTCTAGTTCTGTCACCAGTTACATGAGAGAAAAGGCTGAACACCAGCTCACCACAACCTCCCTTCAGGTAGTTACAGAGAGGAATAAGGTCTCCTCTGAGCTTCCTCCAGAATAAATTCCTCCAGAATAAATAATCCCAGCTGCTCCTCATAAGGCCTGTGCTCCAGCCTCCTCACCAGCTTTGTCACTTACCTTTGAACCTGCTCCAGGGCTCTGTAGGGCCTCACTACCCCCAGGCAGATCAACACTTCCAGCCAACTTGGTGCCCTCTGCAAACTTACTGAGGGTGCACTTGATGTCCTCATCCAGGTCATCAATAAAAATACTGAGGAGGGCAGGCCCCAGCACCGACCCCTGGGGGACACCACTCATATCTGGATGCCAGCTGAATTTAGGTCCATTCACTACTGCTCTCTGGGCCCAGCCATCCAGTCAGTTCTTTATCCAGCCAAGAGTGTTCCTGTCCAAGCCACAGGCTATCAGCTTCTGCAGGAGAATACTAGGGGAGACGGTGTCAAAGGCTTTGCTGAAGTCTAGGTAGACTACATCAGCTGCCTTTCCCTTGTCACTGGATCATAGAAGGAGATCAGGTTGGTCAAGCAGGACCTGCCCTTTGTGAACCCATGCTGGCTAGACCTGATCCCCTGGTTGTCCGGTGCATGCCATGTGATCTCCCTCAAGACAATCTGCTCCATTTCTGAATTCCTGATATAAACATGTATTAGTATATAATGTATATAGATATATTCCCATATAAATATAATAAATACATAAGGAACAGTGTTTTTCCTTTAAAAACTGGAGAAAATGTACTGTAGAGATAAAAAGTGTGAAAGCTAAAGCATGATACCTGGTAGAGAAAGATATCTGATAGGTCTTGTGGAATTTAAAGGCTAAAAATGGCTCATTGCTTTCCATGTAAGAACAGCATGTGCAGTTCAGAAGGAAGAATATTTTCAGGTTTGGCTCCAAATATTAAAACTAAATTTAGAGTGGGATTTCTCAGAAATTCTGATGGATTTATAAGCTATTTAAATGCTATCCGTAACTACTTCTAGAAAGAAAGACAAAGTAAGCCTTCCCTGAGCTGATCAATAATTAAATGTATGTTGGAAGGGGTTTTTTTATCTGCCTGGCTAAATACATATTTAAGTTGCAGGTTACTTTAGTTTGTATAACAAAAGGCTGTGGTTCAGTCTAATCTCAAATTATGTGCAATTTGGTTGCGGTGTAGGTCACTTTAATACAGTTGGTTTATAGTCAGTGATGTGTGTGAGTGCTCTTTGCTCATCTTGAAGAAATACTGCCTATGAATTGTAAAATACTAGAGCACTCTCTTTGCTGATTCCACTAACAACTGGTATAACTGAAGGACAGGATTGGCTGATTGGGATCATATTTTCCCTTTGCTTTATACACAAGATATATGCCATCATGACCTGCTTCACTGAGGCTTCACTGAGACTTCCTGTCTTGGAGTGTTGTTTACAGACGATGTCTGGATACAAGAACTGGCAGAGGAGGCTGAGAAGAAAAAGGGATGTATACTATAGGGATGGTTAGGCACACTTGCTGTTACATAGAGGAACAGAAATTTAGAATCGTGTCTAGCCTTTTTTAGAATTTGGCTAATATAGGGAGGAGAGTGTTCTTCACATTGCTGCTGTGGTCAGGACGTCCAGCATTGTGGGGTGTGAGAAAAATCAGTGTGGAAACCAGGATTTTCTTTTCTTAAGGCATTTTGATTTATTTCAACTTTGAAGCAGAATATCCATAACTTGACTTGAAAAGTTTTGCTTTGGAAAAAAAAAACAAAAAACCATGATCCTCTGTTCCTATTGCACCTTTCAAAATACTTGAAAATATTGCGGTAGGAGGCCATTCCAAATGAGAAATTGAAACACCTTATTTTGAAGTCTTCTCAGAGTACTGAGTTTAAAATTATTTTTTTCTCTAAAATCATTCCATTGAAAAGGCCCTATTTCTACTTATTTACTCATTTGATAGATAAACCTTAATGTCTGCACTTTTCTCTGAATTAATTTTGTTTTAAGCTATTCTCAAAGCCCCAATAAATATTATCTGATGTTTCAGTGATACTGCAAGACTTGTCCTGTCTGACCATGTTTGTGGAGCTAAAAGGCTTCATCTGCACCAAATTATTGCCATTACTGACTATGGAGCCAAGCTTGCAGTGTTTGTACCACTGACATGGGCCAAACTAGGCTGTATCTTAGACCATTTCACTGTGAAGCACCTGACTTTTTTAAAGACTTTTAATCGTTCCTAAATTCTTCTGAGTATAATTCTCAGTTACCCAATTGCTCCAAAAAGGATTAGGCTTTACGTTTACTGAGAGCATGTCACTACTTTAACCCGTACAATTTTAAGTAAATGTACCTATCATTTCTTTTGCTTTGTTTAGTGTTTTCTAATCGCTTACATTTGTCACATCTGACAAATCTCCTGCAAAATGATCACCACTAAATGATGAAAGGAAAAAAAAAAAAGGGTTTTGAAAAGGAACCCATTTAAATATAGTTACTATAAAATATAAAAAAAACAGAGGAAAAGCACTGGCTGAAGCAGTGTTCTGATGTACTTCTGTAACTGTTGATGCTAAAAGCCTGCTGATTTCTTTTATATTCTTACTGTGGTGATGCTCAGAAGAATTAAACATCTGAGTTTTTTAGCATCATTTCATTAAAAAAGTATTCTTGAAAAAAGAACTTTATTTTTTTAATGTAGATTTGAGTAGGTAGAGGTAAATACTTTTTTTAAAAAGTTGAGGAAAAAAATCATAAATTAAAGACTGATCTTTGTGACTTATGAGAATATGAATATTCACTTATCTGCCTCTTCTTCTGATTTTGATTTCATGGGGTTTTGATTGTTTTAATACATTTAAAATGTAAGTGTGGTGAGTCTTACTTTTCTTGTCTGCTGCCTTCATTTGCATAGCCAAGAAATAGTTGTTGTTGCTCCTTAAGCTTTTGGCATGCTCTGGTGTAGGCAAGATATATGGATTTGTGAATCTCTCTTCCAGTGAAACTTGCATTTGTATACCAGGTAGATAAGTACACTTTCACAACAGCAACTGATTATTTCCTTGGTGCCAAAGCCTACCTGATTTTAAGTGAAAGGAATGCAAGATTAATGCTTGGATATGTCTTATTATATATTATTAAAAACCAAAACAAAACCCCGCAATGTTTCTTGTTTACTGTTATGGTTCTAAAAAGTAATTATAGCACTTAGAGTAAGAGACTCATAGAATCACCAAGGTTGGAAAAGATCTGAGATCATGCTGTCCAACCATCCATCTACCACCAGTATCTCCCCACTAAACAACATCTATCAGTACAACATCTAGATGTTGACACCTCCAGTGTCAGTGACTCCACCACCTCCCTGTGCAGTCCATTCCAGCACCTGATTGCTCTTTCAGAGAATAAATTTTTTCTAACATCCTGAATCTCCCTTCTGTGCAAATTGAGGCCATTCTCTCTACCTTGTTGCCAGTTATGCAGGAGATCAGCACTAATAGTTTGGATTTGCATTTTTATCTAGAGCCAGAGATTTGGGTTACTTCTCTTCCTTCAACTGTTGACTCTAAAATTTCTTAACTGTTGTAAGCATATTAAATGCTTTCTTGAGGTCTTGCTCAATACCAACACTTCTTAAAACCGAACAACTTGCTAGAACAGGAATTTCAGAAATACTGGCTAAAACACCTCAATGAGTTAAACATTTCTTAAAATCAGAGTAGGTGGACTTAGTTGACTTACTGCCAGCTGCAGTGGCTGTTAACTGCTGAAGATCAGCAGTTGAGTAGGTGCCAGGAATCTGTGGATTCTGAACACAATTTTATTTCAGCTATTAAGTAGTGCCATGTCCTCTGTGCCTGTATGTGCACATTAGGGACAGCATTTACTTCTTTCAAAGAAGAAAGTCTATTTTCCTTGAGTTTTGGGATTGTAAACATGAAGGATGATGAGCTGCACCTATGCATGTGCACATTAAATTGCTCACAGCCTCTTAACAGGAGTTGTTTTGAGTAATGTAACCTTTGGGAAAGTATTTTTCAGTTTGTCAACAGAGCAGAATTTTGAAACACCAAAAATCCAGTAGGCTTGGTCAGATTTCAAAATTATAATTTATGCATTTTATGAACAACTGTCTCTCCCTCTGCTCTCTTCTGCACAGACTGTGGTTGGCATTGACATCTCTGAAACGAGAAACTTGAAACTTCCTTCTGGTAATGTTATGATTCCAATTACATCTCAGTTACGCAACATAAACGCCTAAAAATACCAATTCTCAAACCTTTTTTTTCTTAGGAAGCTTGAGAACACCAAGAGTGAACAATGAGTGCTTCTAGAATGCAAAGTTTAAATACTTATACCATCCTACTTTTTAATTATCTCCTTTTCAAAACTCTAGTGGGTGTACTAAGATACCATCTGAATTCTTTTCTTTTTTTAAACTCCATGGTTTTGTGCATTGCTTTTCTTCAAAAGGGGTAGCATTACCTGAGGCACTGTTGTTTTCTTGACCGCTATATTCAATAAAAAACTCTTAATGACTCTTAAAAATTAAATTTCTTCTTTTGCATCTTTTAGCACATGCTGGCTCTTCCTGGATGTTACAGCAAACAACTTTATGTATGTTTTTATAGTTTTGAGCTCTCCGTAACTCTCCCTCAGATTCTCATTTAGCCATCCACGTTTCTATTGTCTGTGATGTTACTTCTTAGATTCCACAAGTACTGCCAAGCTTTTTTTTCAGTAATTTTTCTTTCTTGAATATTTTTCTTCTATATTTTTACCATCCTTTAATACTTAAAAATCGTTTGCTTTCAAATGAAAGTTTGTTTCTCTTTTTCTTTCTTAATTTTTTTTCTCCTAGCACCACTGTTCTTTGCAGAAAAAGAACAAACTGCTGTTTGAATCTGACCAACTGTCTTCAGCTTTATCAGTTTCAGTTCACTTTACACCTTCACAAGAGTAGGGTAGAGCTAAAATTCTCAAGAGAACTGCAAGCTGAAGAAGAGTGGTACTAGTAAACTATGACTTACAAAATACTAGGTGCATAATCACTGTTAAGTCTTGCTGTAAATACCCTTTCAGATTAGAATGCTATAGAAAAACTCATGAAAACAGGTTAGTCAGGATGTTCAACCAGTGGATAAGACTCTACAGTGCCAATGGGGTGTTACGAATAAGGTGTTTGTCTTTATCGCAGTAAATATTCACTAAAATAACACTTTCATTCTACTATTCCTGATGTCAATATATGTTTGCAAGCAGAAAAGACTGTACTAGTGTCAAAAACGATATGGCTGGTAATATCAGTTAGAAATTTGCTTCCTAAAATGAGTAGTCATTTCAGAAAATATTGTCCTAGTTAAGAATTAAAGTTTTCATTAATTCTTACTTTCATTGCTTTCTTGCTCTAAGTGGAGGCTAATTTTAAATATTCCTTCTTTTTCTAAAAAGATCACCTGCTTTGAAAGTGATAGAGGCCAGGCACTTTGAGAATCCAAACAAACTGTGAATGAGAGCTAGATTTTTAATTCACAGAAATTCTTCTCTGTGCTCTGTAGCTGCCTGGTGATGTTCAAAGAGCAGTTATTTTTCTTTCTCCATACTGTGGTTACTGAGCACATTCTGAAAGAAAGGGTTCTCTTTTTTTTTTTTTTTGGACTACCTGACACCTTCCTGTTCTTTGCAGATGTTAATTTTATCTTGCAAAAAAGCCATATATTCCTACTTCATCACATGAGCTGGAAGATGGCAACATTAAAGACTCATTTCTCTTCAGAATTTGCTACCATCTATGAACATTAAAAAAACAAACAAGAGGAGCCACACCCCAAACTATGAATACTGAAATCCTACCTCAAAGAATCATTGAATCACAGAATATAATATATATACATTTGTAAATAAATTAGGAGTAAAAAGGAAGAAAGGCTGTGATACACTGAAGGAGTCACAGAGCTTAGATTAGATTAATAAATTATCATTCTCAAGCTACAATTGCATTGCTTTCTATCTTCAGTAATGCATAATAGATATCTAGGATCTGAACCATTTGTAACTACAAGGTTCAAATGCTTGAATCAAAGATGTATTTTGGCCTTTGTGTTTAGTCCCAAAATAGAGTAAAAATACTGTTTTTATAAAATAAAATGAGTAAATGAAATTAATTGCATAAAATACATCTGCATTTATATAGCCTTTTCTCATTGACATGAATCTCAAAGTGATTTCCTGATAGTCACATGTATTTCATATTATGAACTCTATTTCTGATTATTTCTGCTTAAACGTGCTGTCTTCATTGCCAGAACTCCAGGCTACTTTGTGTTAACTACGCCCTATTCCAATTTCCAGCCTTACAAATTATGAACTAGATTTGTTGCCTCTCTACTGTGCTGGCTGAATCCTACTCAGAAGAGTAATCCCCCCGAATTCAAAGGAGCTGCTCGCATAGCACTTCAGCAGCACATTAAAGTATTGTAGAGCTGGCACCTATACATTTCAGATGATCCCTGTCAGTTATTCTGCCTTCATGGCTTCTTCCTGTAAATTTAGGAGACCAAAATGCCATCCTCCCAGAAGAATATTTACTCATTTTGTGTCTGCATCTAGCAGAAAAAATAAACAACTCACTAAGAGGGCTGCCCTCCTGACAGAGGGAGGTCTGTCTCAGGAGCATGTGTCAGTCCTCATGCTTTGTAAAGAGCATCTTGTTTTTTTTTCCCTCGATGAGCCAGAAAACAGTGTAATCTGCCTGGTAGCTATATGAAAAGCTTATCTAGTTCATTTTGTATTCATCTGAAGTTGATCCACTTAATTATTTCTTCCATTAAACAGCCCACTGCTGCGTTTTCCTGTTGGAATAAGCATCTGTGGTACAGGAGAAAGATTGTATGCTCAGAGGAGCTGGGATTAGAAGAACAATCACTCTGCTATCAGAGATTTGTGTTTGGAGACGGATTGCTTTTGAGCACACAGGAAAATTTTTCTGTTGATGCACATCTGTGTTATGACATAATTTCAAGCTCTGGCATGGCAGTAGATATTACAGTCCACAGAATCAGAACTGTTGGTTTGGGATAAAGAAGACATCTCGTGTTATTAAAAATCACAAAGAAGCACATGGCAAAGTAGGCCAACCTAACTGCTTATAGCTGACTTCATGGGCTGTGGTGTGCAGCGCTCTCTTGAAATGGAGCATTTTGGGGCAGAGGAGGGTTTGATGCATTCTCTTCTATTACTGCAGCAAATTCAATTAGGCCATAATAAAACTGAAAAAGGGCAAGGAAAGGCTTTGCGATCTCTGGCTCTACAACATACTGAGATGTCAGTACTCTTCAGAAGGATGGCAAACTTGTCACGGGTAGTCGTGTGGAGCTTCCCTCTCTCCAGTATGTTACCTTGGTTCCTCTCTCCTGTGCTCTACTCTCCCTTGATCGGCACCTAGTGAAATTACTTGGTATCTGTCTGCTTTGTAGTTATGATCACTTGAAACAAGACATTCACAGATTAAATGGATGAAAACTCACTGGAGTTGATGCAGTTTCTGTTTGCGACCACAAACTGCCCGGTGGTGCTCAGAACTTTGCTAAATGTTATTTCAGAAGTGCATGAGTACTGCCCAGTGCTGCTCTGGAGCACAGCCACATCAGTATTTGCTTTAGCAGCTTCACTGAGCTGAGCAGCCAGTTGGATTCAGCTTCTGCTGTCAGTCCGCACAGACAAGGAAATGTGCTGAAAGTTGGTTTCTTACGTGATGCTCAGAAGGTTTCTCATCATTTTCACTTTGGAAATATTAATTAGGAAGCTGAGTTCTCCATACTTGCTTTTATTTGAGACTGTTACCTCAAAATTCAGATTAGCCAAAATTGGATTGTGTCTCCTTCTGTGACTCGGTTGCTTCAGACAGCTCTCTGTTAACTGAAAGCCCAGTGACAAGTCAGCTTATGTGTTTTGTTTGGATAAATGCATTTTTGCTTCCCGTGAGAATTAATATTAGTAGGCACTAATAAATGCTTCCTGGTTCAGGCCTGAAGCCTTTAATTTCAGTCATTCCAGAAAACCTGAACCCAGAGTACATGCTGTATCCATTCTGGGGGGGAAAACGAATGAAAAACCAAATGACACAGAACTCATCTTTTGTACAGTTAAAGCACTGACATGGGAGCACCACACATCACCGCAACTCCACTGTGAAGTACTGCTTTGCATTCAAGGTCCAGGTGATTATAGACTGGAAACATTGAACTTGCTTGTGACACTTAATGCTGTTGAAAGCCAGGTTTCACTTGGGGTGTCTGTGATTTGCTTTGTCAGATTATTTTCCCTTGTGGTGGGAGAGCAGTAAGCTTTCATAGCAAAGTCAGGCTCAGCCTTCTCTGCCACCAATGTCCGTGCCCCCGCCTGTTATCCTCAGGAGAGAGAGCTGTTAATGCTGCTGCTGAAGTTCCCTCCTAGCATAAAGAGGTTTGTGTGGTGGGTGCACAGCACACCCCGTTTAGCGATATGCAATGCTGAGTAAGAAAACTGTAAACACATTTAAAACAAGAGCAATATCTCATTTCAAAAAGACATTGCAAAGAACAACAAGAAAGTAATTTTATCCACCCTATCTGTAATATGGCATGCCAGCAGACCACGGAGACTTTAGGTGAGAGTCTCAGCTCAGGGATGTAATTGCGTCAGGAGTTACTGAACTTTTAAACAGATTCTTACTGTCAGCTATGCATAGGCTTAAATGCTTTCGTGAAGTGAAGTCTAAGAAACATACACCTTGATCTTACTAGTAATAATGTTGGGTTTGTTTGGCTCTAAATCATGCTCTCCATTTGAGTATGGCTTGATGTTTTGAATGAAATATTTACTGGCCCTTGGCATCAGCAGCTTTCCCTTTGTAGATTTCTGCAGTGCCTCGTTCTTGCCGAAGGTCTGTTCTCCATAGGGTGTGCATTATTAATTTCTATTTGCATTACTAAGAGGCTGGCTCATGCACTGAGATGCTTTTTTTTCCAGGAGTAAAATTTGTGGACTTGTACCTAATCCCAAGTGGGATTCCTTCACTGAACTTCAAGACATAATATAGACACATCTCACAAGTTTCCCATTTCCCTAAATAACAAATCTGTGCCAATCAAGGACTTAATCCAATCAATTACATTTTTTCTTTTATGGAATGTGTACTGAGGTGTGGTTGTAATTTCTATTTTTTCTATCTCTTTGGTTTAGTAAGTCTCTTCTATTTTGGACACTATTGTCTGAACTCAGCTTGCCTGGATTATAGATGAGCTGTTATCTCACTTAACATAGAGGCCTCCTTTTAAAGCTCTAAAGAATCCTACATGAGAAATCCTAGATCTGTAGTTCTGATATGTATACTGTGGGAAATAACAGAAAACAAAGAAAAACAAGCAAAGTAAGAAAAGTAGTGTTTCCTCAGTAAATTTTAGATTAAGTGAGACTTAGAGGAAGGCTTTCCATTACTTTATGACTTTTCTACTCTATTAGAAGAAAAATATAAGACATTATTTAATATAGCCAAAGAACGAGAAATGAAGACTGAAATTGTACTGTCAGCTTCTGTGGATTAAGGTCAAATCTCAAGAAAAATAGAGAATAGAGTATCTTCATTCATAAATTTATAAGCAAATTGTAGTTATAATCAAGTCAAGGAAATAAAATAAGAAGCCAAGAATTAAAAAAAAGTTGGTACTTACATTGGTGACATATTCAATATCCTTCCAAAGATTACATTCCCTGGGAAAATCTGCCAATTCTAAAAAATTATCCACTACCACTTGGCCAATCAAGTCATGCCTGGAGAATCTGTCAAAGTCATAGACAGAGAAATGGAGCTTCCGTGCATTCAGATCATTGTATGGAACAGTAAATAAAAAAACTTCATCAAAAACTGGATTTAGGGTCTTTCTGTGCACTTTAGTCTGGTGTTTTGTTTTCCTATCAGGAAGTAGATATATCTTCACATATGGATCTGAAGTTCCAGAGAAGTCTTTTGCTGGCAGGTTGATGGCCTTGTGTATCTTCACTATCAGTTGCTCTAAATCACAGTCATATTTCAGAATAAAGTTCAGTTTTCCACATGCCTTGCTATTACTCCTCCGGCCGTCATCTGTGTCCACAGATCTTTGTTTATAAAGCTCTGGCTTAATACGGCCAATTCCAGTCAGTTGCTCCTGTTTCTGAACCTGCTGAATGTTGAAGTCAGGATTGGAGAGGTTGAGCTGTCTTCGGATTGAATTATGCCTTTAGTGAAAACAAAAGAAATAGGTTGGGTTGACAGTTACAGGAATTTGCACAAAGCAAAGATCCTTTTTTCATTTAACGTGTTTTCTTAATGTACAACATCTGTAGTGTCAGATTTTTACCTGCATAATGTTATAAAACATGATATTAATTTTCTCAATCTAGTGGCATAAACTCTCCAAATCTGGCTGAAGAATGTAACAAACTCAAATTCATTGCCATTGCAAATCTACTATATTATAGTCTATTGCCAGTAATTGTTGATCAGTTACCATTTTCTGCAGAATCCTCTGGATTAATGCCTATGAAAATAGGTCATTACAGGCCAGATCCTGTTACAACTGACGTACCCACTGAGCTTGGTGGTTTCTAGTGTTAAGATAAAGATGAACAAAGAAGATACTTCTTCACAGCTCTCCATTTCGGTGATTTGTTGATCTCCACTACTACCTCATTGTTAAGTGAACTGTTCTGGACTGAAATTATTTGTTGATCCCTCCATCAGTTGTTTCATTTTGTTTTTCACTCATGACTGATGTAATGAGCTCTGAAGTACTTAGGCTGCAAAGCTCCTTTAATTTCATTACTCCAAGGAGAGAAAGTTGTTTTATCTTCAGTCCAGTGAGATTTATTACCTGGATTTGCTCTTTTATTGTGATTGAAATTTCCACTTCATGAGATAACAGAAATCAAATCTGCAATCACTGCAGGGGTGAATCACTTTCAGGGATGTGAAAGCTGGATTAGGTAAAATCCTAATCTTATGAGTTGGATTCTACTTTATTGTCCTAGTCATATGCAGCAATTGCTCATTGTATTGGAGTACCCTGAACTGTGGTTAAATATAAAAGGATAACGTGGAAAATGCTGACATAGGGTTAAGTCAAAACTATTTATATTGAATGTAATCAATAGTTACTTTGCTGCTGCTGTTCTTTTATTCCTTCTAAATGTGTGTTTATGGATATGCAAATTCCCTTATAAACTACCCTCATATTTTTTCTGTTGTATAATAAATACATAATTTTATAGGTATACATATGTAATGGCTATGAAAAAATATTATCAAATCACAGAAGAAGATATATACTCTTCAACTTTAAGTTCCTCAGAGCAGTGGGAGGTGCAGAATGTCCTTGGAGAAGTAAAAAAGAGGGAATGCTTCCTTGCTGAAGTCTTAACAAGGATTGTAGCAGAGGCAGGTGTTTGGTCTCTGTGGCCACACAGGAGAGTTGTGCAAGGAAGGAGAGAAAGGAGCAGAGACAAAGGTGAACAAACCAAGGGTGTGGTACAATGAAGATGGGCACCTCCTGTTTTCTGGAAGAGTCTTTCAAAGAAGACCTGGGCAAACATATGAGGTAGTGAATGAGGTTGTAATGAGCGATGCCTACGATCAGCAAACAGAATAGAGTAGTGAGGAGCCCTGGGCAAGTCATTTCCTTGTGGGCACAGAGACAGACTAGGAACTGCTGGCAGAAGAACAAACTGCAGAAATTCACAGAAGTGAAGACGTGGCTCGTGCACTGAAGATGCTGAGGAGCATTCTGTTACAGATTGGGATTGTGGCTCTTGCTTGTGAGATGACTACACTGTGGTGACACTGCGCATTTGTCATTTGACCACATGTCAGAATTGCTAGCCTGCTGTAGAAGAGTTCCTACATTTGACTCAATGATTTCACGATACCAAAAACACATGAGAGTTCCTGGTGTTAGATGTTGGATATGTATCTTGTGTTGCTCATGAATCTCTTATCATGCTTATTTCCTAGCACTCTGTAAACAGAGCAGCACCAGCCCTGTAGCTCTGAGTTCTGTTTTGAGTCAGAATTCAGCCTTGCATGCGGTAGACTGCAAACTTCAGCATCTGTAATTATGGTTTTGACCTTCTCAGAGATTTCTACGTCAAAATGAGCCCATCCTTAACACTAATCTAAAGAGAAAAAGTACTTGGAGATTTTGCTTCACAGCATTAATGCTGTTGGTTGGGATCTTCTCAAATTCTGCAACATATGTTTTGCACTACTGGCAATTCCTGAACTGGCTGAGAGCTGCTGTCTTTTTACCCAGGTGACCCGAAAAGAGGCTACCAGGAAACCCTTGGACAACTGCTGTACCTTTTCCAGCGAGACTCAGAAATTTCCTGACTGGCTCTCCACACATTGATCCTTTCTCTTACTGTGTGAAGCTTAATCCTTTTATCATCTGTCCTGGAATGGTCACACCCTGCTTGTTTCTTGTTCCCTCCAGTTAGTTCTCCTGGAGTCTTCATTGACTTTTGTTCAGTCACTTTTACCCCCACAGTTATGATTGTGGCTCGAATCTATGACTTTAAATCCTATCTCTAACTCTTGCAAGTTTTTCATTAGCTTGCCCTACTTTTCTTCCTCAGCTGTTTCAAAAATGTTTGAAGAGACATTACTGAGTGCTCAGCACCACTGCTAAGTGCAAACGGATATGCTTTACAAGCTAAATGTAGGCTGTTATGGTGCTTTAAGGCACCCACTTCTCTGGCTGCTGACAGAGAGGCACAAATGAGGCAGTAGTTGACACAGTGGTGGAATATCATTGTGATCCTGTGCTTTTAATCTTGTGCACCTTGATAATTTTACGTACTTTTTTTAAAAAAAAAAGATCATGACAAGTAATTATGAATTTGTAGTAGACCAGCATACCAGATAATCAAGCTGTAATTCTTTGGCTATATCCATATTCATTAATACTAGAGATAAATTGAAGTTACTGACCGAGCAGAGGAGGTTGGTTCAGTGATCTGACGATGCATTCGTGCATTGTGTACACAGTTCTCCTTTGTCCCCGCCTGAGCATCTACTGGAATATCAGGAGAGGTGTGGCTGATCTTCATGGAGGACTCTGGGTAGGTTGTTGGCTGACCAAGATAATCCTCACTGTAGTCATTGTCATTGGTCTCTGTATCTGTGTAGTTCAGGGACTCTTGTTTGTCTTTGTTCCCAAATGGCAGGCCACGCTCTCGCCAAGGAATCCAGCAAAGCTTCCAGGACACAAACAGGGACACACCAAACAGAGCAAGACCACAGGCTGTGACAACTAAGGAAAGCAAGCTTATTGAGATATCTGCAAACAAGAACACACATATGTCACGTTTAGTGCTTTTTGTTAGGAAGTCTGTATCTCTAAGGCATAGAATATAGGAAGTACATATCTTTAGATTGCAGGTCTTCAAAAATCAAATTCTGATTGGTGCAGCAGTCACAAAATGGAAATATATTAAATTTTCTATTCTTTTTAAAATTATTTTTTTTCCAATAAGCAAAGAACAAACTTGTTTTGAACTTCATTGTAAGCCTCATTTTGGTAGAACTGAGTTTATATTTTCCTATCAAAAGCTAAGTGTATTGAAGGGCCTTTCTAAATATAAAAAAAGGCTGTCTACTTCATCACTCAGTTTCCCACTGGTGAAAAAGTAATACCTGCAATATATTTTTTTTCTCTTTATTCCTTTTGAGTAGTGCAGTTTCCTTCATATTGTTTACCAATTCTTACTACCTTCTCTTTTAGAGACTGTTAGATACATTCACAATCAAAAACGTGCACATGCATACATGGATTTTTTTAGGTATTCAACTAAATATCTTGTGTTACTATTAGTTATTTTCCTCCTAATCCTAGACTCATTCTTACATTTGCAAACGATTATTGACTATGAATACATGTCCTGCTGTTCATCATTTAGTTTAGATACTAATATCTCTTCAAAACTGAGATTTTTAACTTCGAAGGCTCTTTACTCCGTTTCCAAACTTCTGGTATAAAAGTAGTGCAGAGATGACTCTTGTGTTGTTTTTCTCCATGTTCCTAGCATTATCCTACTTCATAATCACATGAACAGACTTAATTTACAACTAGAAGGGATTTTTTTTGTTTTGTTTTTAGTTCCATGTTAGGAAAATGACTCAGTGGAGCAGCTGCTTTTATGGTTACAGTGTTTTTGAAATTAGTTTCTCTGTGGATTACAGAATAGATCATGCCTTAAACACAGTATGAATTCTATTTTACAGCCTCAAATTATAAACAGCCTTATCAAAGCCATTTTTCATACTGCTTTATATATTTAAAATATCAGCCTGCATCTCTATAGGTAGGACTGCATCTCTATAGGTAGGAGCTAGCCCAGATTTTAAAAGGGTGGCATGAGGTTGAAAGGTGGCTCTTAGCGGGACAATTATCTAAGGATGGCTGTTCAGATGAAACAGCCTCAGTTACTTTGAACAAACAGTATTTTTTTAAGTGAAAAAGTCAGTAGACTCAGCCCCTGATGCGAGTCATTCTCACTAGTCAGACAGATTAAATTTCTGCAGAGTGGAGAGTAACACTCCAATCAGTTTCATGCAGGAGCTGTCCAGTTTATTTTGCATGATGAAAATCAATTTTAAACATTTTTAGCCAGAATCGTCTTTTCTGTCCTTCTCCCAGTATGAAGACAAAGTTCATTAGCAGTGAGGACAGCATAGCATCTACCTACAGTTACAGCAAAGCGGTTCAGAGCTAAAATTAATTAAAGAAATTCCTCCCATGCATAAAAGGCAATGTGGGAGAAAGTAGAACAGTGGTTCTTGATATTTTTGGAATATTTACTGGTAAACAAGCCTGGCAGTGGAGGCAGAGACAACTTCTCTGCATGATTAAAAGGCAGAGGAACTGGGATGCAGTAGTGAAGGAGGACCTTCAGAATAAAGCAATTTGTCTTAGATTCCCTGGAGGAAATACACTAGATGTCTGCAAAAAGGTTGCTTTTTTAAAGAACTAATTGGTGTAAATGATCCAGCATTGAAGGAAATGAAAAACTGGGAACTGTCAGAACCAGGCAAAAGATTACAAGGTGAGAACTGAACAAGAGACTGCCAAATGCTAAGTATGTGTGAAGGCGAGGAACAATTTGAAAGGCAGACCAACAGTTCCCTACCTTGAGAAGGAAGTTAGCAGCAAACACAGCCATCTAGAGAACTGACATCATGAGTAAAAAAAATGATAGCAGTATAAACTACATTTCATTCAGAGTTTGAAAAGCTTTAATAATATGATTCCTCATTTAACAGAGTAACAGTGTGAACCCTCACCTCATGACTTTCAGAGAAGATGGTTAATAAACAGTTTAGGTGACTTGCCAAAATATAGAATAAGAGGTGATAAATCTTCATCATCTTGGTTTTACTTCTGACTCTTTAGGTAGAAACCGTGTTTTTTTGGTGTGGATGTTTTATATCTGTGGGTGGAAAAGGGATGATCATGTACCCATCTTACTGCTATGAAAGAGTGGGACTGGAGGGTTCTAAACTGTTATCTTTCACTGGCCAGTAATTTTCAGCTATTACCCTCCTGGCTATCACTTTGCAGTAGCAGGTCAAGTCAGTTCAGATAGCTGAGGTCAGTGCAGTGCCAAGCAAAGAGGTTTTTTTACTGTATTCAGGAGCTGCTTTTACATGTAAATTCTTCACAATCATTCTTAAGTAGGGAAAAAGGGATTCAAAATGTAAATATATATATATATATATTGTTTTGTAGCAATAGCATTTGTGGGACAACCAGGGGATCGGGCTTAGCCAGAATGGGTTCATGAAAGGCAGGTCCTGCTTGACCAACCTGATCTCCTTCTATGATTAAGTGACCCATCTGGCAGATGAGGGAAAGGCAATTGATGCAGTCTACTTAGACTTCAGCAAAGCCTTTGACACTGTCTCCCCGGTATTCTCTGGGAAAAGCCAGCAGCCCGTGGCTTGGACAGGTACAATCTTTGCTGTGTAAAGAACTGACTGGATGGCTGAGCCCAGAGAGTGGTGATGAATGGAGTTAAATTCAGCTGGTTACCAGTCACAAGTGGTGTTCTCCAGGGGTCAGTGCTAGTGCTGTCCTCTTCAATATATTTATTGATGACCTGGATGAGTGCACCCTCAGTAAGTTTGCAGATGACACCAAGTTGGCTGGTAGTGTCAATCTGCCTGAGGGTAGCAAGGTCTTACAGAGCAAGCTGAATATGCTGGATAGCTGGGCTGAGGCCAATGGAGTGAAGATCAACAAGAACAAGTGCCGAGACCTGCATTTTGGCCACAACAACCCTAGACAACGCTACAGGCTTGGGGCAGAATGGCTGGAAGACCATGTAGAAGAAATGGACGCGGGGCTATTGATCAGTGCTCAGCTAAACATGAGCCAACAGTGTGTCCAGGTGGCCACAAAGGCCAATGGCATTCTGGCTTGTATCAGAAACAGTGTTGGCAGCAGGAGCAGGGAAGTGATTATCCCTCTGTACTCAGCTCTGGCGAGGCTGCACATTGAGTACTATGTCCAGTTTTGGGCTTCGTCCTCACTGCAGGAAAGACATTGAGGCCCTAGAGCGTGTTCACAGGACAACTAAGCTGGTGAGAGGACTGGAGCACGTCTTATGAGGAGCAGCTGAGGGAACTGGGATTATTTATTCTGGAGCAGAGGAGGCTCTAGGGAGACCTTATAGCTGTCTACAAGCTCTGAAAGGAGGTTGTGGTGAGGTGGGATTCAGCCTCTTCCATGTGACTAGCAATAGGACTGGAGGGAATGGCCTCAAGTTGTGCCAGGGGAGACTCAGTTTGGATGTTAGGGAATACTTCTCTGAAAGACTGGTCAGACACTGGAATGGGCTGCACAGGGATATGGTGGTGTCACCGTCCCTGGAGGTGTTCAAGAAACATCTAGACGTTCCACTGAGGGATGCAGTTTAGTGGGAAATATTGGTGATAGGTGGACAGTTGGACTGGATGATCTTGGAGGTCTTTCCCAACCTTGGTGATTCTATGATTCTGTGATTCTGTGACAGAAACATTTTAGCTTTGATTATTAAGAAATGTTCTTATGTAAGCAGAATATTTTGTTTGTAATTCAGGTAAACTCACTTCATATTGAGATGATTCAGTAAGTGCAATCAAAATAGCATGTGAGCACAACACTCAGAAGTATACTTGATGAATAAAACTGGTCAGTTTCTATGACAATACTTAACTTTTTCCTCCTAAGTTAAATTTGTTCTGTAAAATTTCTTCTTGCTTGCCTGTATATCTGTTTCCTCAAAAAAGATTTGGTCTGCATTAATGCAAAATTCCTTGGCTATTTAGCTGACATATCACAATCACAGAATCACAGAATCACAGAATCACAGAATCACAGAATGGCCTGGGTTGAAAAGGACCACAGTGATCATGTAGTTCCAACCCCCTGCTATGTGCAGGGTCGGCAACCACCAGACCAGGCTGCCCAGAGCCACATCCAGCCTGGCCTTGAATGCCTCCAGGGATGGGGCATCCACAGCCTCCTTGGGCAACCTGTTCCAGTGCCTCACCACTCTCTGTGTGAAAAACTTCCTCCTAATATCTAACCTAAATCTCCCCTGTCTCAGTTTAAAATTATTCCCCCTTGCCCTCTCACTATCCATCCTCGTAAACAGCCATTCCCCTTACTGTTTATGTGCTCCCTTCAAGTACTGGAAGGCCGCAATGAGGTCTCCCTGGAGCCTTCTCTTTTCCAAGCCAAACAGTCCCAGTTCCCTCAACCTTTCTTCATAGGAGAGATGCTCCAGCCCTCTGATTATCTTAGTGCCCTCCTCTGGACCCGCTCCAAGAGCTCCACGTCCTTCCTGTACTGGGGGCCCCAGGCCTGGACGCAGCACTGCAGATGGGGCCTCACAAGATCCGAGTAGAGGGGGACGATCACCTTCTTCTCCCTGCTGGCCACCCCTTTTTTAATGCAGCCCAGAACACAGTTGGCCTTCCACACTGCCGGCTCATGTCCAGCTTCTCATCCACCAGAACCCCCAAGTCCTTCTCCACTGGGGCTGCTCTCAAGGGCTTCTTCTCCCAGTCTGTACAAACACCTGGAATTTGCCCCGGCCCAAGTGCAACACCTTGCACTTGGCTTTATTGAACCTCGTTAGGTTTTCATGGGCTTCTGCATGGCTTCCCTTCCTTCCAGTGTATCGTCTGCAACGCTCAGTTTGGTGTAGTCTGCAAAAATGTCTTTACTGTTCTAAGAGCTGGCCAAGTGAGCTGCAAGTTAGCCTTCCAGAGATTCTTAGATAGAGTTGAGTCCTATCTTCAAGGACTTGCATTTTTCTTTCTAACAATTTATGGCTGTATCTATCTAGGAATTACACACATTATGTTCTTCTTGTGACAATGAACGCTTCCATTTTTTTAAGAAATAAGAATACAAATAAAACAAAATAATGTCATGACTGCATATACACAACTGCAGTTGCACGCATAAAGGAGTGTACCCAAACTGCACAGTGGGTTATAGAAATAAGCACTGAAGGTCTGATGTCAGTACATACTGAAGTTTTTATACTGGTTGTACTATAGTTGACCACAGAGATAAATTCAGAGCTTTACAACCACTGATCTAAACACTTCTTCAATGTTGCAATAGCTAAAAAAATAAAAAAATCAGGAAATCAGAACAGTGCATTTCAACATTCATTTACTACCCTACCAGTGAAGTAACCACAGGCATGCTGCTCTTTGAATCTGAGGCATCAGTCTGAGTTCACAGAGGTGATGTAAACTGCTGCTAGTGACTGCTGGAAATGAATGTATTACATGCTCTTAAATTTTCAGAGTAAAATTGCACAGAATTATACCTGGAGAAATGTGGCCACATCAAAGGGCTAAAGGGGGACACTGAATAAATCAATGAATGTGAAAGGTGAGATGTTACTGAGAACTTGTTAGATTCGGAGAGAAAACAAATCTTTAGTGGGCGACAGATGGGGGACAAAAGACAAAGATAACAGCTACATATCATCTTATGTATTGTTATCTTCCAGCTTGGCAAATCCCTTGTACCTCCCTGTCAGCAATACCCATAGCTGTTTACTCTGGGAAAAAAAAAAAACAACAACAAACAGATTAAACAGATTATGATGATATATAAATGACAAAGAGCCAAATCAGTAACTAGCTCATTAAGGCTAGAAATTCTGGCAGCTGCCAAGGTTAAGATGATCCAGCTTTTATGGGAAAAAAAGGCTTATTTTTGCCCTCACACCTGTACGTAATAAGAGAGACATTTCTTAACTAATGCATTTCTTCAGCAAGGGCTGTTTAGTCGGAATTCAATTTGTTTTTCATTCATTTTGACATGAAGGGTCAAAATACAAACACTGTAGCATTTCAGAGTTTTAATGCTGGTAGTAACTTAACTGAGCACTTCAGCTTTGCATGTGTCTAGAGGTTTTAAAAGCTGCAAGAGACATCACAGTGTATTTAACACCTAAGAAAAGCAGGAAGTGATTTTATTTTAGATGTTTAAGAAATCTTTTGCACAGAGACTTTTTGCACAACAAAGGAGGCATCCACTTTCGAGCTCCAGAGAATCTGTAGTTAGCAAAAGTAACAGAAACTCTTATATATCATACAAAAAGTCATTTACTGTAGTGACTGCTTGTTCAAATTTATTTGCCACTATCAACTACTGTGAAAAAATGTACTATTTTAATGTACCTAAAAAAAATGTTCAGCAGTTAAGAAATTAGCACTTAATATTTTAAAAGGGCATTTATCACAGTGACCTCAGGCACACAGAAAGAAATCCTCTGTGCACCTTGAATAGCCTGAGTTTGACTAGCAGCTCGATGCAAGTTTAGTGTACTCCCAGGATTGGGATTACTTGGGAATAAGTGATTAAGATATTAATAAGTGACATTAATAAGTGATTAAGATGTCTTCTAACACCTTTCTTGTCAAAATCTTCAGAGTGCTTCTTTGATGCAAAATGCATTCATCATTACCGTTAATCAGCTGGCAACATCAACTAATTTCAAATTTCATACGAATGTGGAAAGTAATGCAACTCTAGATACTTAAGAGAAAAATGTAATTTAAAAGAATCTTGAGAGAAATCTGTAAGCTACTGTTTTTCAGATTTTCTGCCTTAACAGCTTAGTGACGTTGTATCTGAGACATTCATTCCTTCTGTGCTGTTTGTGGGCATGTAATTCTTAATCTCTGAAAGCTACATT
This sequence comes from Perdix hodgsoniae, assembly GCA_035772895.1. Taxonomy (NCBI): domain Eukaryota; kingdom Metazoa; phylum Chordata; class Aves; order Galliformes; family Phasianidae; genus Perdix; species Perdix hodgsoniae. The sequence continues at coordinate 36,130,975 of JAPSGF010000001.1, forward strand.
TACACACACAAAAGTTCTTGGCCCATGATATGCAACACTGCAGATGTTTCTGTTGGTGATAATGTTCTAGTATGCTTTTAGTTTTTTCCTGAAGAGACATGTTTAAAGCCAACACTTGGATAACACCAAGACCCATTTGTTTTTGTAAAGGAGAAAATATTTTTTTTGCATTTTTACAGACATCTTCCTGGTAGTTTTAAGTTTATTGTACACAACCAGAATAAATTCTTTCTAATAGACAGCTGCAAAATAAAATGGAAACAGCTTAAATTCCATTCTGGGTATCAGCTGAAGCTGCGTTCTTGCTTCTTTCCACACCTGAATGGGTAAACTCCCTGCAACTAGGTCAGCTCATCCAATTTTCTTCAAGAAGAAACTGTTGCTTCAACTGACTGTTTTCTGACTCCTTAAACAGTATAAATCCTGTAGGGATTTCATTGATAGTGACCACTTCAGACATTTTACCAATTATACAAAAAATAAAGAGCAGACTGTGATTATGCTTGCATTCTGTATTTGCTCCAGGTCTCAGCTCAAGGAACCTCCTTACTCACCACTGCTGTGTCTGGATTAGTCTGTTAGTCTGCGTGGGACATGCCTTAGCTCTCAGATGTGGACCAGCTGCTGAGATACAGTAAGGAACAGCTTTTTAGATGCTTACCAGTTGGGTTGTTACTGTCTGACTCATATACAGCTCAATTGTTTGGATGATGGGGAGACCTTTACCATTTAACGCGGAATGGTGTTTTAAGGTAACACTGTTATTACCTAACACATTAGATGAAAAGAAGACCACTTCAGCTCAGATAAAGTTTTGGTAGTTGTTACTTCCCAGATGCAACCTGTGTTTCACTCCTACTGCTCCTTCTTATTTCCATTGGTAAACGAATCAGGATTGCATAAATGCTAGCCAACAACTTGACTCCAGAATGACAGGGAAGGAAAGCGCTAATGCTTTCCCAGATGAGATGCATTTTAACATTTTTTTATTTTTTTTTAACTGTCTCTACTTCTTAACTGTTAGCCTTTAGCTTCCTGTTACAGTGTCCCATTGTTCTCTCCAAACTGCCTGTGAGAAAGAGCTCAGATGTGTCTAAGCTGGCTGCTGTTCCATGGGCATGCATGTTCACTGCCTCTCCTGAACTCAGCATCCTCTCCTCCTGAAAAAACTGTTTGCAATTACTGTGATTACTAGTTAATTGCAGTTATCATGAATTGAAGAAGAGATGTTTTGCTTTTTGCTTTGTTCATTTGATCCTTCTGAAGGCATCACTGGCCCCACAGTTCTGGTTACTGCAGTTCTCTTAGATTCCTGAAGCCTGATTAAGCTCTGGAAGAACAGAACACGCTGCTCTTTGAAAGCAGGGTGTGCAGAGAGCAAGAAAAATCTCACTGAAATGCCCCTGCTCCAGATCTTTGCCCTGAATTCCCAGACACTTTAGAGCTTTGCCATAGTAAGCTTTCTGAAGGACAATTATAACTACCATTATTTTGGCACTCTGTACCAAATACACTGGATCTAATCTTTAGTCACCAGCCTGCCAGGAAAAGAGCTCTGGATTTTTTAAAGCTAATTCTTGTTTGCAACAACAGATTCTTAGCCTAAAAAAGAAAACAATTCACTCATTAAACTTTGAGGTGATCTTCTCATACACCTGTTTTTATCAAATAATACCAAAACATCTTATTTAGGCATTCTTCTAAGAAAAATCTACAACAATGCAATGGCCCTAAGTTTCTTTATTAGGTAATTGTAGGAGCTTGAAAGATGCAAATGTCAGGAAAAGATAAAATGATTTTGATAGTCATCTGAGTCAAAGAGAAACTATACCCTAATAATCATATATTTCCACCTCAAAAAGAAATCTTTTGTTCCTCTTAGGAACAAAAACAGAAAAGAAAAAAAAAAGAGATTTTGACATTAACGAGAGAAACTGGAATTGTATATGTCATTTACTCAATAAGTAATTTCTATATTCTAGTCTAAAAAAAAAATCGGAAATACCATAAATGAGTCTAAGAACTGCAATAAGTTTGCGATTTATTAACTTCTTGGCTGTCCTCTGAATGTACTCTGAATGCTCCCCTGAAGTCATACGTGTACATTTTATGAAATGTCCCTTATTAGAAAAGACAGAATACATTGAAATAAGTAATTTAATTTCTTTCTGCTTGTGGAATACACGCAGTTGTATTAAATGTCCTTCTGAATTAAAATTATTAAATTGGCAATTTTTATGGAAAATTTCTTCAGACCTTAGATTATCTTAGGTGAAAAAGAAAATCTCAGCTGTCTGCCTTTAAATAGTGTTGCCATTGTTTGTTTAAGAAAATCAAAGAACACTCTTGAAATTTGCTAGAAAACATTAAAATTTTGCATGCACTCTCTACAAGCATCCAAACATACACAGTTGAAGCCACTGGGAGTAAATCTGAATCTGGCAAATGTTAATGGAATGTAAACAGACCAAAAATGTGTTTGAAAACCCCAATGGTTCTTTGAAGAATTGCTTGTAATGTTTTTCTATCCACATTACCAAGTAGCTGGTAGCACAAAGCTGTTAAATTGTCAGTGGTTGAACAGTTTATCGCTAAGCAGCTTTTTTCATCCTTCCATAAATATCAAAGTTATCGAAATGTCTTTTTACAAATGGACAAGAGAAGCCAATATGCAGCACAGCTGTTCAAGGTGAAGTTGGGTGCATCAGTTAAAAAGTTAATTGGGATCTTCTGATTTTTAGTCTATCGACCTTTCCAGCTGCTTCTAGTAAAACAGCCTGCAGCTAGGTAGAAAGAGATGCACAGTTTAGTGAGTGTTGCTTAGTGCAAATGGGGGATTATGACCAGTAAGCAGGTGATATATCTTTTCCAAATAATTTAGTTATAAATTAGTTAAATAATTGAGTTCTGGAGAAGCTGTTATCTCTGCAAATGCACCTGCCTTCTGTTAGACAGTAGGCGTATTGCTACTGCGTGTAGAGTGCGACTGACAAAATGAACAGGTTTTGAAGCACAAAAGTGGTACTGACAGCTGAGAAACTGTGTCATGATACTCTGGAACACTGCAGACTGGAGGATGGCTTATTGCAAATTCTTAAGTTGAAAACCAAAAGATACCTAGTAGATCCTAAGAAGCCTGAAATACAGCACAAAGCAATTAGTATCAATGTTTATAATGATGTTAAAACAAACAAACCAAGCAATAACAAAACAAACAAAAAATCAGAAGTTTTAATAAATGTAGTAATGTTAGAAGATCCAGGCAGAAAATCTAAACACTGTTCATCTTCAATCTTATATTATTCTTATAGTGATTCATACTCTGTGTAATAAACCCCACCTTCTTGGGGCACATAATATGTACACAGAACTGCTATTTAATTTAATTGCTTCTTTTAACTTAGAATTCCATAGACGTCAATGTTGCTGTGCTTTCTTCTACAGCAATATCTAAAGTAATCTTTTCTTATCAAAAGTCCATTTTACATAACAACTTTAATCTGATAACTGGGTAGAAAATATCAAAATAATTAACTAAAATAAACGCAGCTCCAAGATAAGCCAGAAATCCACCCATGGTATTTAGACTTGTCTTTTCACTTGCACTAAGTGAAAGTCATACAAATAAATTAGTTTCTGTTTACATCCTCCATTATGATAGAAGATATTTCTAAGACTTTATGTACTTCTGGTAGCAATATTCATCATATCCAAACTCTTGCAGAGATTTTTGTCTGCTACTCGCAGCCAAGAGAATCTAATGGATTTGCATTTTCATTAATTAAGTGAATTTAGCTAGATTTGGAGCAGGTGTTGTCAGTCTAAACCTCAAATTCAGACCAACATGCAAACTTCTGGTAGTATCTGGAGGCATTGTAGCTCCCCATTCCCGAGAAGGAAAATTTTGCATGCTCCTGTCTTCTTCTATCTGCAAGAAGGGCTTCACGTTTGCTGTCCTAGATTTCTTCTTGGCAAAAGTCTTCTTTTTATTGAGGTTTCTAGACAGGCCATGTTAATTCTGGAGCTCGGGCTATCAAAATAAAAATATTGCCAGGCTAAGCTTGTAGGTGAATTCATGTGTGCAATTCAGTGCACATCACAGAATTCTATCTTTCAACCTTGGATGTGCAGACGTAATACAGTCCTTTCAAGGACTGCTATCAACTTCATACTCAGAAAACAAAAAATTGTCCCTTCATTGGATGGCTGCAAGCTCTTCAGAAGGGAAGAGGGCTTGTGATGTGGCCCTTTATATTGAAGACTGATTTGATGTTGAAGAGCTTAGGGTTCGGAATGACAGAGTTGAGTGTTCATGGGTAAGGATCAGGGGGGAGGCAACGAAACTGGTGAGGGGTCTGGAGCACAAGTCCTACGAGGAGCGGCTGAGGGAGCTGGGATTGTTCAGTCTGGAGAAGAGGAGGCTCAGGGCAGACCTCACTGCACTCTACAGCTTCCTGAAGGGAGGTTGTGGTGAAGAGGGGTTTGGCCTCTTCTCCCAGGCTACAAACAGGACCCGGGGAAATGGACACAAGCTGTACCAGAGGAGGTTTAGGTTAGACTTAAGGAGGAACTTTTTCTCTCAGAGAGTGGTCAGGCACTGGAATGGCTGCCCAGGGAGGTGCTGGAGTCTTGGACCTTGGCAGTGTTCAAGAGGTGCCTGGATGAGGAGCTACAAGAGGTTTAGTTTGTGGTAGCAGTGGTAATGAGGAGACAGTTGGACTAGATGATCTTACAGGTCGTTTCCACCTTGTGATTCTGTGATTCTGTACAGATAGAATGAATAACTTGTTTCTGCATCCTTAGCCCTGGTCTTCCTAAATAATATAGGTTTGCCCACATAAGCAATTTAGTATTCAAGTGAGAAGGCAAAAGGATTCTTTTTGGTGCAGATCTGCCTTGTGTATACCTGAAGTCTGGCAGCACTCACTTGAATGAGACACAGAGCTGAAGAGGTGAGGGGTGTCTTTGAAGTAGCTGGTCCTCCTGGTGGGGCCAAGGCTGCAGGCAGGCTCCTGCTACAGCCCTGGGGGTGCAGGTTCCTCCTGAAGCCCACATTGATGTGTGCCATGGTCTGGCAGCCAGCCCAAACTTTATCACTAGTAATGGCACCGTGGGGATGCTTAGTCCTATGACCACAGTGGTGCACAGCACGTCAGACTCCTCACTTGGGGCCAGGCAAGCTGGTAATGGAGATTTATCTGTAGTACCTTCTAGGTTACTCTCCCAGAAGTCAGTGAGGTTTTCCGTACAGTAGGACTATGAGTTTCAACATGAGTTATGTTAAAATCCTCCTATTTTTCCGCTCTGAAAAGAACCAAACCACCTCACCACAAGATTGCCTTATTTTGAATTGTATTTTTCTAAGCAATTAACTCCCCACTTTTGAGATCCAAATAACAAAATAATAATGCATCATGCACTTTAGAATAAATACACTATAGCAATTACAGTTAATTGCATGAGTTTCTCAGTGAGGCCTAGGATAAAACAGAGGTGACAAGCAATTTAGCAGACTGTACTTTCAGTGCCAAAATCAATTAAGACATTCCAAATCCTGTAAACATTAATAGTAATTAGTAAGCTGCTTGCTATTGTACATCTTTGACTGATGTCCAGCACGTACTGCCTGGCGTTTAACTGCACTGAATACTTACTAGCAAGTATTTTATAGAGACTGTATAGCATGTGTTTGAAGAGAGAACACAGTATCTGTATGTATATATGCTGCTGCTGCTGCCAGGGGCTCAAGACTATTTAGACCAACCCCTGGATGTCATCTACAGCATAAATACCTAATAGTAATTACTAGGCAATGCAAAGTAAAACCAAATGAGGCTGAATGTGAAGTAGTATTCACAGCATTATTATTCATTTTGGCTCGCTATTACATGATGTTAGTAGCAGGGGATTACAAATCCCTTCAGGGGTTATTCTGCAGTGGAATACCACCAGTTGCATAGTATCTGTCTTCTTCAGAAACATAATTTCAAATGTATTAGGTTCATTCAAGCAATAAATAAGAAAAAGAGTATAAATAACGTAACCACAGAGAGCAATAATAATCATGGCATACAGAATAGCTTTCTTAGAGACTGAGTTCCATTACAATCTCTCTCCAGTAGCCAGATGCCTTAATTCACCCTCTGTGTAAACTGCCAGTATCTCCAGGTGGGTGTACAGAAAGAAATGGGATGTAGAGAAGGAACCACCAGTTTTTCAACACTGTCCTCTCAAAACCACAGCCAAGGGGAATCTGTACATGTGGCAGAATGACTTCTCTCGGCACTCTCAGAATTACACACTGTGAAGAAGAAAATGCTGTCAGCAGCCCAACGTCCCCCAAAATCATCACCCATAGCAGTGGGATATTTAAGAAAACAGTGTGGAAACACTAAGCTGCTGTTCCAACGTCTTCTCTTTTTTCTCAAGCACTGATCAGCTGGACTGCTCTTAGACCTGGGGACTTCCCTGGTTTTTGAAGAACTCCAGGAATTCTGTTTCTTCTGAATGGGATAATAAAATGAATATACAGAGGAAACTGATGATAAATTTCTAGGCACTGCTTTTTTTCCATCTTCTGGTCTCTACATTTTTTATCTTTGCCCAGAAAAAAAGCAACCAAGAACACAACTAGCAGATAGCAATAGAAGTTTCTTCTCAGCTCCCCAGAGACAGTTACAGCCCACTTTCCTTGCTATCTGCAATGCTGATGATAGGATTTGCTAATTTTTCACAACTTCAGCTGAACGACATTAGGATAAGTTTCATTAACACTTGGTCCTTATTTATAGTTCAACATTCCTAAGTAGATTAGGTATCCATCAATTTCAAATACTTACACTGGTCCCATACAGCCAAAAAAATAATGAAACCAAAATTTAAGGAACATCACGCTTCCTGAGCATTAATTATATTATGAAAAAAAATGTACATAAAACTGTGCTATGTTAACATTATTTTAAGTTTCTTTAGAATCAAGTTCTTGTATATATCCTTCTCTCTGGAAGTATCTGTGATCCTATTTCCTTTAACTGTATTCTCACCCTTGGGTAGACATTTAGCAACCTATTTTTGCCTTACTATGTTCAAAAAGATTACCTTTCTCACTGCAGATTTCTAATTTCTGCTAACAGTGCACGGCATTGAAGGGAAAAGTTGATAACATTCTTTTATTTTAAAGGAAGAATTTGTGAATTTCTTGTTGCAGCACACTTTTTTTTATCCAAGTAAAACAAAAGGGAATGAATGAAATAAAGAAGATTAGATGATTCAGAATAGATCAGTGCAACACTAAGATCAGAGAATCACAGAATGATTTTGGTTGGAAGCAACCTTCAAGATCATCTAGTTCCAACTCCTGAAAAGCAATTTGGATAGAAGCAGTCATTTGTTCTTTTATGGAAACGCAAGTCATATGGCTTAGATTTTCAAAAATATGTGAAGGACTTACATAACAAATTCTCACTAAGTTATCAGTTTCGTTCACATGCATTTCTTTGAAAATGTTGCTCTAAAAGATCATTTTGAGTTAAAACAGTACAGGAGTAAAGAGGTCAGATTTAGTGCCTGTGATTTGAGAGCTTCTGAAATCTGATTTAAGTAGAATTAAGTTGTACCCTAAAATGCATAAAGTCAGATAAATGTAGGGGAAAGGAATAATTTCTGAATGACCCAAATATGAAATTAAAAAAAAAAAAAAAAAAACACTTGTGAAAGTGAGATTATTTTCATTTACATAAAAAGAAAGGAAGGGAAAAGAAAAAGGAGCAGAAGAGAAAAGAACTGCACACTTCAAAGAGCTGTTTGCTCCAAATTTCCAGACTGGTGGAGATCTGGCTGTCAGCAGGTTGCTCAATAGAGTTACAGAACTGTTAAGACAGTTTCTTCAGAGAACTTTCAGATAGGGATGAACAGTTAACTTTATGAAATGCTTACACGTCAGATGCACTACAGCAATTGATAAACAAATACATATCTTTGATAACAAGTAAGTGGAGACAGTAAAAATACACTGTTTAATACCCAACATGTGCATGGTGGGTGGTAAATTGGAGAACGGGGAGAAGTAAAAAATGCCCTTCCCTCCAAGAAAAATGCTTGGTATCATGTATTTCTGCTACAAAAAATGTGAAAAGGATGACTATTATACTAATCTCTCAGTTTTCCTTTCAAATGGTATCATGCCGAGATGTGCATTTGCTAACCTAACCAGGCCAGGAAAGTACGTTTGAAAATGTATTGCTGAGAGGCAGAAAAGTAGAATATGCTGGGATATGCAAAAGATAACTACAAGTTCCCCTGTCAGTTGCACAGTGAGATAAAGGCTAGAATCTGGGGTGGGATTTAGATCTGAAAACAGAAAATCAAGCTTACAAGCAGCTATCGTGAATAAATTCCATATCTAAACATTCAGATTAAGCCTGGCACAGAAGCAGAGGTTTTGAAATCCTGTTTACGCTTTTATTTATTCCCATTTGAATGTGCATTCCATCAAATCTCCACATCTCAATTTCTGCTTCCTTGCTGGTAAGAGAGGCACATTTCTATTTGCTAAGCTACGCAGGAGGAGAATATATTCTGTTTATTATTTATAAGAATAAAGTGCTGAGGGGCCTCATCAAAACACAGGCTCTTCTCCATTCACTGAAAATACACAGAGACATATTCAAGCACTTTTACTTAAGTCAGAGGACCTAATGTTTTCTCTCGGCTGCTTTTTGGCCAGTTTTTTGCGTGGTGCTTTACTGAAATCACAATTGAGACATGCCCTGTTCTCCCTCTCCACTGATTACAAGCAGGGGATTAAATGGAGTTTTAGCTGCATATCTGTACCGAAAACGCAACTGGAAGGGCAGAGAAAAAGCAGCACCAAGAGATTTCTCCAAATGAAACACCAAGTGACTGGCACAGTTCAGCAAAGAGCTGTAGTCTTCAGTTTCCAAATAGCAACTTATCCAGCCAGCTGAACTGTGTCTCTAACAACAACACTAATTCAACAAGGTTTGTATCAATGTATAGTGGAATAATATTTGATTCACACAGATTAACACTCTGACATGTCCTATACCCTTAGGTATATGTTTGTAGTCCTTGTTACTGTGGCTGCATTACTTTGAACTGACCACATCAGTATAATTCCTGTAATGAACTTGGCAAAAAACAAAGGCTTTCCCCAAAAGAACCCCCTCCCCCCAAAAAAAGATTACCCAATAGATAAAATAATAAGCAGCATCTGAGTTATTCAATTCATTATTAATACACATCTTAGAAAAACTGAAAGGCTTGGCATGTATTTACTCTAACTTATGGGAACAGATCTTGTAACATTCCAAAAACGGGGGCTCTCCTTGTGATTTGAAAGCTATTGATCAGCTAACTACAGCTCTGTACCTAACATCTTTTCTATTCCCATCTTGAGCAAATAAATCTTTATTTAGTGTTAGCATTTCCAGATGAACAACCCTGGCACGTGCCATGTTACTCACAACGAATTCAGGATCTTCTGCAGATACAGGCACCACGGTGATGTTTCTTTTTTGGCAGGTCTTTCAATGTACTTAATGCAACCATGTTTCAGAATGCTGGGGCTGCAAAAGAAAAGTAAAAACTGTTCCCCCTTTACAGCTTTGGATGCTTTATACTGTTGGAGTCTTGGACCTGTGTGTCTCATGGATGCAGCTGACTGTTCTTACTGCTATGTGTTTCGCTGCACCCCTCTGCTGACTGGTTTCTCACATCTAGTTTGGTCGTACATCCTTGAGATAGCATTTTAAGGCACTAATTTTACAGCTTTCCACACAGTTTTGCTTACTGAGAAAATAAGAAAGGAATCCTAAACATAGTAGGCCTGGATGCAGCACTGATAAAAGAAAAAAAGAAAATAGCAGAGGCTAGGTGGACTGCACGACTTCTTTGTAGCTCTGTCTCCTGTACAGCATACATCATGCCATTCGCAGGGCTGGGGAAAGGGTAAGGAGAGTGGAGAGGAAAAAGCAAAGGGAAGAGAGAGGGCTGAGATCCTTCCTGCACACTGATTATTTTAACCTTTGCAAGAATATCTCATGAAGTCAGCAAGACCGTCCTGAGAGTAAATCCAGTGTTGGAGAGGGTGAGGGATACGGCTTAAGACAAAAGCGCCCAGTGAAATAAAATGCAGAAAGATTTGTGCATTTGAATTCACCAACTCCTCTCCTCCTTGACTCTCATGATTTTGAATGAAACATTAATACTGCTTCAGATACTTCTTCCCTCCAAGGCCAATCAGCTGCTCGGCAGGGCGTGAAGCGGTTGTTCATCTGAGCAGCTAACGAGAAAGTGGAAGGACAGAGCTAATTCTCAGGCTTTTCCAGCACTGCTGAAGCTTGCATTTGCCTTGACACTTGGGGAATGACCTGGAGAGCCACTCCCCACTTTGGAATAAGAGAGACGGTACTGTATTAATTCTGAGTAAACAAGCCTGACTTGTCAGAAGAGATAATTATTCACTATACAACCACAAACACAGTTTTGAGATTGGAGTAGACACCTCGTCCTTCTTAGTACCATGGCAACAACTGCCGCTGGAATTCTTCCTTTTAAGGGGGGGTACAGAAAAAGGAGGTATAGCAGCCAAGCCAAATTAACATTTAACCAATGTTAATATTAAAACAGACTTCTGTTTTAACAATATTTCTGTTCCTTCTCGCTGTGTACAGAGCCTTCAGAACAAGAAGTAAATCCTGAGATTGTATTTTAGATGTTGCTGAAGGTAACAAATTACTTTTCTCCCCTGTTTGGGAAGGAAAAAAAAAAGTTGAGGAGGCCGAAGCTGTTTCTGGTTTGTTGCTTTTAAGGTCTGTAGTGGTTTCCAGCTCCCAAGAAAAAAAGGAAAGAAAAAAATGCATCAAAAGAAGAAAGTGCAGTTTTTGTTCACAGTGCTGGGTCTCACACGTAACACAGAAGGACAGATGCAGTAATTACTGTCAAGTTGCTCTGGCAAACCTATACCTTTGCACTGCTATTTTGGGCACTGCTTTAACTATTTTGTCATCACTAGCTCATAGAAGGAGTAGGAAAAAAATCAGCCTGACTAGTCAAACCACTCATTATAACATAACAACAACAGAACAAGAGACAGGTAGAGAATGAGTAAGGTAGGCATGAACAAGACATTAACTTGAGAATGAGAGCATAGATGAAAATGTTACACCTTCTATATCTAACAGAAGCTGACAGGAACAATGATGCTGTACAGGAAGGAGCTGAAGTGACAGTTTTTCCTTATTAGGTGAAGTCATGGTGGTGATGTTCCCTCTTTCTTGATTAACTACATCCTTATTATCCGGGCCAAATAATGGTACTCAGGCAGGCTTGCCAACCTATGAACTCTCTTAAAATGGCAAATTTTACTGTAATAAAAAACAGAAATATAACTTCTTACAACTGAAGAATAATGAAGTGTATCCACAACTTTTCCTGTCTACTATGACTCCGTAGGCAGGACTTCAAAGTCCCAGGCTTCAATTCAGTTAACTCTATTGCCAAGTGACAGCAAATCTGCTCAGAGTTCTTTGGCCCCTTAGAAACATTAGCGATGCCCATCTCATCTGAGACCTGGTTGCCACCTCCGGTCCTTGCATCCATCTCTGGAGCTGAACAAGAGAAAATCTTCTTGCTCAGGTTTGTTGCACTGTGGGGTTTCTACACTTCCAGCGCTGTGGACTTGGTGGCTGTGTAAGGAACAGAACAGCAAGGGGTCCATTTTACCTCCTTTAGTTTCTAGGACAGCTAGAAATTTGGAACAAACAAATCAAAGGAAAATAAAGCTCAACACCACACCTTTCAGTTTACTAAAACTTTCAGTTTATTAAACTTCATCTCTCTTCTCCATGTTCTAGTCCCATACTTTTCTTCATTAAGCCTGATCATCTATCTCTCTGTCCTTGGCATAGATGGGAATAATGTTTAGCTTGAGTCATTCAACCCATCGCTACCATTTAGCACTTAAAAAAAAATAACAACAAAAAGTTAGATTAAGTAAGTTGGGCTTTCGCCACCATGGATGCCTTAGGGGCACATGCAGAAAGAGGAGTCATTCCTGACAGCACAATCTGCTCCAGAATCGCAGACCGTCATAGAATTAAACAAATGTGGAGTGAATAGTTTATATTTGTCTTTTATATAATCCCGAGCAAATTGGTAAAATTTGAAAAAAAAATAGTACCATTAGGAGGAGAATTTTCTGTTCAAAGCTTGCTTTTTTTAAAGAAATATCAGATCTCTTTTCTCCTGTGTTCATTTGCTAGTCGAACTAAAAGCTCTTTCCAGCAGGCAGGAATTGTCATAATGCCATTGCTACATATCCTACATCGCTTCTATTACAGGGAACAGAATAGCACTCAGGAAGAACCAACTCAGTACCTGTTTTATTTCCCTGTAGCCAGCCTCATGAAATATTCTGCTCCTTTATGCTGTGCAGAGAGACCTTAACTTGAGATCAGCCTATTTATGGTAAGCTTCCCACAAAAGATAAAGTGACTGGTCATTAATTTTTATCCGTTCATCTTCTCTGGGGAAAAAAAAAAATAAAAAATTAAGGAAACTTCTCCTTTGAATGAGGAAAACATATGCCGCAAATGGAAACAGAAGATTATTAAACTTGGTCTCACTGATAATTTTCTACTTAGCATTGCACATTATTTTGTGTTTATAATATATACTAGGACAATTCTACTGAATTACAGTTTATAATAATTTAGAAAACTTGATAGATGTCAGAAATATCTTAGTCTATGTTAATAAAATAATTAACTGTATAGGCATGAACCTCTTGCAAATTACAAAGCAGGTAGGAAGTTTTAAAAGAGAACTCCAACAAGTACTCTATATGGCTTTGGCTAGATAGCTCATGAGATAATGTATGTGTGAGATAAGTCAAGTTCTGTATTTTTTATTATTATTATTATTAAATAGCAACATAATTGCATTCTCAAGTCATGCTAAATATACGGCGGAAACAAAATACTTGTGAATTAAAGTCAAGGAATTAAAACATAGATGGATTAAGATCAGATTCTCCTGAAAGATTACATGCTCCTGGTTCTTCCACTGTTCATCTTAATAGACACACATGAGCTGTACACTGGCTTAAGACACATCTTTGTGTTTTCCAGTGTCAACAGAATACAACATATTTTTCAATTCCAAATAACCATAGGGAGTAAATAAGAGAAAATCCTGTAGTGCGTCTGCCAAAGGAAGCCAAACTGATTTGACTTGGCTAATGAATGTTGAAAATCCAAAAAATGCAGCTAAAAATATTGAGCAACATAAAATACATATGATTCAGTGAGACGATGGTAGTGCACGAACTGTGCAAGCCATCAGCTGTTCTGTATGACGTTTTCTTTGTGTCACAGAGTTTTCTGGACTTTCCAGATAAATGAATCAAGTGCTCACTACTTAACAGTACTACAGAAGATATAAAAAAGGTTTCTCTTGTAAGATGATGATCTTTGAGAACTGAAGACTGTAAAAGTTGCCACTAACAGTTTTGGTTTTTTTTTTTTCATTCCAGACATCCTTTCATCTGCAATTAATTATTCTAAATTCTTATCTCTTGATCTAAAATTTCATTTACAGCATAAGAGGGACTGTACAATCAAGGAAAAAATAATATAATTGAAAAGTACAGTCAAATAGATGTATAATCAAAAATAACCCAATAAAGAGTTAGGCACAAGGGTAACAAAGACAAAGAGAAAATAGGTGGAACGCTTACCCGTGCAGAGGGCTCGCAGTAAAGGTCTCCAAAGGAGTGGATCTCTCAGCAGAGATCCTTCCTCCCTGGCAGTCAGCACTTAAATGGGGCTGGAGAGGTGGAGCCTGGCTCCACCCCTTCCTGCAGCACAGGTGAACTGCTTTCACCTGTGCTCCCAGGGCTGACATACTGCTTGCCTCAGATAACTAATCAAAGGTTCAGGCTGTGATTCAGCAGCTCCCATACAGGGACATAAAGCTTTCAATCAGAATTATCGCTCTATGCATCTTAGTCTAAATAGAGCCACAGAAGACCTTAAGTTAATGACAAAAATATAGGGAAAAATGCACAATACATGGTCTTAAGTACAGCTTTGCTCTAAACCACCAAGGATCTTTATTTTCAATGTGGGAAGTACTAAAACCTAGGAATGTGTTTATTAACATCAATGTAAACTGAAAAATGAATTGCAAAAATACAATGGGCCCGTACTAAATAAGGGAATAGCCAGGAATTACAGCTTTCAGTTACAAGCCTGTTTTCACTTCTTATTAAATACATCGTTGTGACCATACTGCTTGATGATCTGCATCATTCACCTGCCTGGGGAACTCTTCTTCCCAGACCATGGCAGAGAAAGGGATGGAGGAAAAGCAAAGAACTGTAGCAGCTTCTTCCTGCCCCTGCCTCTCATAGATGAAGGGGTAACAGGGAATGCTCTGGCTCCAAGCCTCTCTGCTAAGCTGACCTGTAAGTACTGCAGACTGCTCTATCTTACTTCTTACTGAAGGAAGAAGTAGGGAACACCTTTTTTTCTGATTCAGTTTAACCTGAAAACAACGAGTTGTCACCGAGCAGCACCACTATGAGCCTCCTAAGACGAACCTATTGCCAAGCACTGAATAATAAATGCCAGATCTATACTCACTCGGTTCAAAACACCATTTAAATCAGTGCCCTGAATGGTTCAGAACAACACGAAAAATAGAAGGTCTTCCTAAAGGAAGATTTTATATTACCTAGAAAATACAAAACCTGCTAACATTTCCTGTTCCTTTTTCCCAGCACAGAAGCAATTTGAGAAAACAATGTTTAATTCCCAAGCAATCTTCCAGGTCTGCACTGCCAGCACAGCTGCCTACAAGCAATGTCCTGGCAGACCACTGGGACACAGAGGAATCATGGAATAGAATTCCAGTGGGAATAATATAAGGAAACTTACTACTCAGTGGCAAAAATGCACTTGTAGTCTCATGTATCACATAAGTAACTCAAGTAACTCCTGAATGTGTTGATCAGCAGCAGTCAAATCTGTGAGAAGGGCAGAGGTTTCCACTAAGTTTAGGTCTTGATTATGTTCAAGGAACCGGAGTTCTACCCAAGGAAAAAATGCAGCTCAACCTCTACATGTTACACACCAAAGTCACTACCCTGGTCTGCAGCCTCAAGACTCAATTTAACTGTATGTGCTGTTCACAGAACTGCTTGTTATGACAGCAGTCATTTCAAAGTTACATTTCCAGATTTCTGAATTGTCAGTGTAATTAAACTCTCATAAATTAGTTTGGAAAAGAAGTTTCCAGAAAGCTACTGGGGAGGGGGTGAAAATGTGGCAGAGCACTTGGACTTGGATCACACAAAAAACGTAACAACGCAGAACTCCAGCACTCCAGAATAACACCATTCCTGTAACACATGTTCATGTTTTTGATGAATTAATGACCCATAAATCCATTACAGTTACACCTCTACTTAAAGGATCAGAGTTCTTTGTCTCCAAACAGAAATTGTTCCCTGCAGAAATTAAGCTTTCAGGTGTTCCTTGGGAAACTGCAATTAACAAATTCTTCCCGTTCCCCCCGCTGTCTAAAGGAAACATGCAAAACTTATTGAAATAAGAGTTATGACAAATGCAGCAATAAAGTTTTAGTGGTAAGAACAGTCATATGTGCAAGGGCTAAATTTAGCCTCCTGTTTTTCACCAGCAAAACTGGCATTTAAGAGGAAAACTCAGGTATAAGACAGACTGTGTGCTATTTAACCACCCTACTTGTTGAAAGGTTGTTGTTTTTGTCATTACTCTCTAAGCTCTTTTCAATTATATGTATTTTTGTAACCATTCAAACCACTGGTTTTCTTTAGTATTCAGCACACATTTGGAGGAGACTTAAACTGTGGGATGGCTATAGAGTTGGCTTCTGAGTTAACTGATGTGTTATTCTGACTTTTAGGATGACTTGACAAATGTGATTGCAACGACTTCAGCAAATAAATCCTCTTGATGTAAATACATATAAAGTGAATTTAGTACATAAGAAAATACACTCAAAAATGTATACAAAAGAGCACAGCTGACATTAGTCTAAGACTAATCACACAGTGTTTATGCCATAGTTTTGGTGTGTGAGTGCATACTGTAAACAGCATAAGTTAAATATAATTCCTGTGTAAGTGAGAAATAAAAACAAAATGGGAATGGAAGCCCTAGAAATCTCTTGCTTTCCATACCTATTTTGGATACAGATACAGAGGTCAAGAAGGGCTAGAAAGCCACCTTTCTCCTTTTTATCATACAGCTCCTCCCCAAAGCAATCCAATGGCAGCCACAAGAGAGCAATGGCACAAAGATTTGTCAAAGCACTACAGAACACCTCAACAGATTTCCATCCTCAAGTTAAGAGGAAAGGGACCGTTTTAGGTAGTTTTGCACCATTAAAAAAAAGGAAAATGACTTTGGTAGTGATCCTTTCATATTTGAACAGTGTATATAATATGACTGCTCCAACCTCATTGAAATTCAAGATCGTACTTTATAATGTGGATGATCCTTGCAGTCTTCCTTTTCCTGTTTCTGGAGCATAAATTTTAAGTGAAACATCTACACATCTCCAGGCTACCCGAGGAAATAACAAAATGCTTTATTTCTAAGTAGTTGTATTAAAGTAAAACCTTTATCTTGAAATGTAGTAATTCATCTGTTCTTTGTTTTCATTCACATCCTCCGTACTTTCTTTTTTAATTTGCAAAGAAACAATTAAAGCTATCAGGCCATTAGTAAGCACACGGTTCCTTTTCTCTCAACGTAAGATTTGCTCTTTTCTGCACTGTTTCAAATTTCAGAATTACTTGTTTCAAACAAATGTCCCAGGATATCCAGGTACAGAGCTTTTACAGTTGCACAGGAAAATCTCTGATTGCTTATTTCTTTACATGGAATTAAACTAGCAAAAAGTCTCTTAATGCGAGCAGTAGGAAAGAGTTATATTAGCTTTCTGCAAACTTGTTCATGACTTTTCAGAAAAGAAAAAGAATTCATGTTTTCAGTTTAAAGTACATAAATGCATTGCATTGCTTTTTTTAAAAATCCTGAAACTGTACTTTGGTTCTAGAAATTCAAAGAACTTGGACCTCACTTCACCATTCACTTGACACTGTCAGTGGCTGTTTTGTACTGTCTTGTCAAGAGCTTTCTACTGACAGAACGTATAGAATATGATCAATTTTGAATGGCAGCATTTTATATTCATTTTTCAGGATGAAAATAAGATAAAAAACATGGAAAACAATGCCTCCCAATGAGTAAAACCAAAAACGTTGAAAGTTTTACTCATGAGTTTGACACATTACAACTCTGTAAATGCTTTTTGCGTTTATCTACATAAATCTATACGTACTTATCATCTTGATGAAACCCTGCAACTTTTTACGCTCCTGAAATATAATTCCATATAAAGAATCCTGCTTTATTTGGTGAATTACACATCGTGTTTGAATTCTCTTCTCTTCTGAAGAGCAGAAATACACAAAGGATTAGCTTCCAATGGAAGAATCAGTCCCCTAGAATGATAATCTCCACCAAAAAAAAAACTTTCTCACATTCCACTGGAAGCTGGGAGGCCACAGTTCATCCTGTTAGGCCCTTCTGTTCCTTTGTCATCTTGTCCTTCCTGAAGTTGAAAGTATTAATCACTACATTATTTGTAGAAGTATAAGATTCTTAAATTCTGCCACGAGAACATAACTGCATCCCCGTAAGTTGCCCCTTAAATATCCATCACATTTCAATGCTCACATTTCTTGACTGTCCACTATTTTTAAGTCAAATGGCAAATCCTTTCTGACATGGTACAATACTGACTTCTTTCTTATGACCTATGGCATACATTATGCCTAATGGCCATGCTTATATTCACAATATTCACCACTTCTCTGTTTCAGCATCTGTTAGCCAACTTTTAAGTAGGAAAGATAGAAAACTTTTAAGATAGGGAAATTTACTTTTTATTTCTATTTATTATTCCACTCACTATGACACTAATGAAAATTCATTATGATTAATGGCCCAGACTTTTTATATATTTCTTATCTTTATAAATGTCTTTTTTTTTCTTTTTTTTTTTTTTTTAACCCTCAATCCTTAAGCTCATAACAGCTTCTTCTGACCTTTTCAAACTTTTTACTTCAAGTTTTCAAAGGCTGCATCTTTCTACTCCTTAACTAGGGGAAGAAAAACTGAATTTGTAGAATGTGCAAAGGCCGTGCATTTTTATGGAAGGCAGCTTTTATACTTTTCCTTTATATGACTGAATTTCAGTGATATACAAACATCAGGTAGCTATGTATTAAGCACTCTGCTGCATCTAGCAGTCAGTAGAAGGTATGCAGCCAGCACGACATCGCAAAGTTGGCAAAACACTCTAACAAAAGGCAGTGCAGAAATTCATCAGGTCAATGCAGAACAATGGCAGCCTACCGCTGCCACTGCTCTGCGAAGTTGTCCTTGCTTAAAAAACAAAAGCCCCACAACAAAAAACTCACCTATACAGGAGAAAAACGACAACAACAAAGCTTTAAGGTTGATTTCAACACTGACACAGTCAAATTAATGAGAATGAAATGCAAATTCATACTCATGCAGCAGATTCATGTTGGTAGACCAAGGGCAGCACATTAGCTCAAACCACCAGTAACGGTTCACGTCCTCTCTCTTTTCTATGCCATATCTATTCTATCCTAAATTAAAGCAATGTATCTCTTCCTCTTGATTTTTTTTTTCCAAAGCATCCCTCTTTTTAAAAAGTCTAGCTGCATACAAAGACATACACAACCTTTTTGGCTGTTCTGATTCATGCTCCACCATGGTTTTTGGTTAAGAAGTTGCAAGGGAAATCTATTAGAGAAGCAGTCCATAAAGAGGTGCAACTTTTGTGGTCTTAACTTCTGTTTTAGTAATTACTGGCGTCTCCATTCAGATTTCCCACCTTCCTGTTTTTGTTACACATGGACATAATTCCTTCAGTCAGGCAATTTTTATTCCAATGTTTGCTCCATTCTTTGAGCAACCTGGTCTAGTGGGAGGTGTCCCTGCCTATAGCAGGGAGGTTGGAGCAAGATGACCTCCAAATCCAAACTATTCTGTGGTTCTATGATTCCTCATCTGCAACAATTGCTGTTGGCTTTACCTGGTGTCTTGAAGTGACCTTGAGGAGTTGTTTTCAAATATCCATATGACAAACAAGGTTTTCATTTGACTATTTATATGAGGTCCATACGAATTCTCTTCATGATTATATTACATACTTGGTATGCTTAGCCTGTTTACAGCAATTTATCCTCATAAAACTCCTCTGTGCTATAGAAATACCATCAACATTCTACAAATACAGAGTGGAACAATGAAAAAGACGAAGACGCAGCTCATTAAGGTATCCAAATGCTTAAGGATGCCTACTGGGATTTTTAAGAGTGGTCTGACATATAACTCCTATTGAACTAATTGAAGATGTTTTACTAAATGCCTAATTTGCATTTTTACTTTTCTGAAAACCTTTAAAATCTGACTCACCCATGTCACCCTTCAAATCCAGGAGACCAGTGCATTATGTCTAAAACTCATTAGCCCTTAAACTTATGTTCTAAGCAGTGCAGTGCTTCCCAAAATAGAGCAAATTAAGTGAAAAATAAAGATGTGTCACCAGCACCCAGTCGCTGACCTGCCTCCTCTCTGCTGCACACCACTCCAAGCCACACACAATACTGGGATGGTGGCAGGCCACAGACATAACTGCACGGGCATTATGTATGAAATGAGGGATTTCTCTGGGGACTTTGCTGCTGAGGATGTCAGAGGGTCTGTGAGACCAAGTTTGCTGACAGATCCTCATGTTGGGCTCAGCATCCCCACAGTTCAGTTTGGCTTTGCAGTAGCTATTGCAGCTGTCCAGCCCTGCTGCCACACGCATGGTAAAGCCAACTACATTAATGGCTCAAACCGAGTGTGGTGCTGCATGTCAGCTGGGCACTGTGTATATTCTCCAGCTACACTTTTCCCAACTGAGAGAACTGAGGAGAGGTAACGGCCTCAGGATGTGCCAGAGGAGGTTCAGAACGGATATTAGGAAAAACTTCTCAGAAAGAGCGGTGAGGCATTGGGATGGGCTGCCCAGGAAGGTGACGGAGTCACCATCCCTGAAAGTGTTAAGAGTCATGGGGTCATGGCACTGACAGGCATGGTTTAGTGGGTGGGCATGGTGGGGATGGATTGTGGTTAAATCTTAGAGGTCTTTTCCAACCTTTATGATTCTATGATGATATGACATCTTTAGACAGGTCTACTGCCTGGCCAAACAGGAAACTACTAAGTTTGTCTAATGCACAGCTAAGAAACACAGGTTATAAAAATTACAACTTCATCTGTTGCCAAATTCTGCTACAAAGACACCCTCTTTCAGCACAGGCTTTCTTCACCTCTCTGTTTAGGCCCCCAGTTGCTGCAGAGTGGCTGGATCTGCTATCAAGGCTTTTCCACCATTATTAAGTCAACAAAATCTACAACATAAATCAAGCCAGCATACTGTTTATTTTCGGAAGCCAAGTAGACTGTCTTCTTACCATGATATCCAAGGACTGGCTAAAAAAACCTCGTGGACAGCCAGTTTAGTGGGATACCATCTGTATTTCAATCAAAGAAATGTGAGGTAGGGTTAATTTGTATATTCTTGACATAATACTGGAACTCTACAGAAGTGCTTCCTGAGTCAGGGCTCATGGGTAATGAGTTCCCTGCTAGACCCTCTGAGAAACTGCCAGCAGCTTCAGAAAATGAAAATGTTAAAACTGAGGCCAATACAAAGATGCTGCCTGCAGCACAACTGCTCACTGTTGTTGCGCATTGGCTGGTGAAGGTTAGGGAGCACTGCTCCGCGTAACTGAGCAGGTTTGCAACAATACCAGAAGTCTGTTGTGTAATAATGCTTTAGGCAAACCAGGTAGAAATAAATACGATTTTATTTATTTCTTTATTTACCTTTAGGTAGTGGTGATGAATTTTTGCCGAGCGCACCATGTTTGAAGCACGCTCCCAGATCGATGCCAGGTACTCTTTGCCTCAGGCTGATGGAAAAAACAGGTACTTTAAAGAAATCTGGAAAGCTGTTATTCAAGTTCGATGAGGCTGAAGTCCTCCTATGCATTTCAAGTAATTTAGTATTCAAAGTGGGCACTGATTCAAGTAGACATTTTAGGAATCATCACCTGATATACAAATACGTGATTGATCCCCTGGTAAATGAAAATTACAGAAAATCACAGGTGCCTCACCAAAATTACTGCTTGTGTGAGCAAATTAAATTGGCCTATAAGAACAAAACAGATTTGTCTAATTTTAAAGAATCCTTATCCAACACTGCATGAATTACCTTAATTTGAGTATTTTTTTAGTAAGAGAGAAGCCAGAATGGCTGCAACTAACACTGAATACAAGCAAACATAGTACTGTATCCAGTGTTTGCTTGTATCTCCTTATTCATTTATAGAAGAGCTTCCCTTCTTCCTTCTCTGAATATTTTCGTATTTTTCCTAGTTTCCTCCGGACTTTTTGGCATATCCAAGCATTTCTCAGAAAGCTGCACTTTGACTCCTACTTCAGACTTTGCAAATGACAGAAAATGTTTAAGAATATACTGAAATTAGACTGCCCTGTGCTAAATGAGCTAACGTACAGCTAATGTCAGAGAATATTAAGGGAAATAACGTTAGGCTGCGATGACAGCCGATCCAGCACCAAGGCTTCTCGGTACGACAAAGGTTTCAACTTCTGTTTTAACTCTTTAAATGTCTCCTCCTCACACCAAGCAAACTCCACTTGATGACGTAAACAGAAATCTAATAGGCTCCTACTTCAAACCGTACTCTGCCTCTCCCTTATGATCAGAGACGTACAGAGCATCATTAATCTTTCAGCATTTCTGAGCAGCCGGAGCTCAGCTTCTCCGTTAAGAAGCTTCCTTACGTGAAAGTTTCCAAATCGGTGCTATTGCCAAGATACGAAAACGCAACCATCATCCATTAACAGGCACACACACACACACTCCGTCTGCATCTCGTCAGACCGACAACCCCCACACCTGCTGCAGTCACGCGAGAAACGGCCGCTTTGCCTTGCGAAAACGCAGAGCTGGAAAGTTAGAATCACACCATCACAGGACGGCCTGGGTTGAAATCGTGCCGTCCGCACGCCGCGCCGCAAACCCCGCGTCTCTGCAGTTAAGGCCACGGCGGCGCAGCAGCGGGAGCCCCGCAGCCCCGCGGCACCGGCCGCGCTGGCCAAGGTCGCTCGTTGCCGAGCCGCGCTCCGAGGCCGCCGGCCAGCCGCCGCCTGCCGGCCAGGAAAGTTGCTCGCGGGCGGCCGAGCCGCGCGGCGGACGCTCGCCGGGAAAGCGGCATCGACGGCGAGCGGGGGGCTTCGCCCGCCTTCTGCGGATGCGCCCGGGGCCGGGGCTGCGGGGAGCGCCCGCTCCCGCCGCCGGCGTCCCCGCGGGGGGCAGGCAGGCCTCGCTCCGCCGCTCCCGGCCTCCGCCTGGGGAGCTCGCCCGCAGCCCGCAGCCCGCAGCCCGCAGCCGGGAACGGCGCCGGCCGCCCCTCCCG
>JAPSGF010000001.1:36154037-36270580 GCA_035772895.1 Perdix hodgsoniae
GGAGGGTCCCACCAGTTGAACGCGGAAGCCGGGAGGGCGGCCCTCCCCGGCGGGGAGCGCCCGTCCCACCGCCTCCCTGCCCGCCGGTCCCGGCGCCTCTGCCGGGTGGGCTGCGCCTTTCCGCTGCGAGAAAGCCGGGGAGGGGCTCGGCGGGCGGCGAGCCTCGGGGAAGCCTTCCTCCTCCTCTTCGTCCCCAGCCAGGCCCCAGCCCCCTCTTTGCCGGTCTCCGTTTGGTCTCCGCTTACAGTGAAATACCGTGAGGTTTTGTGCACCGCTGCCTGCTGCCATTCAGAAAGGATTACGTTCGCTTAACGGGCTGTGTTGAAATTATTTTTCTGTACTGAATGTGTAGAACCTGGTGGAGTGGACAGCCTTTATATTGTCACGGCCCCGTGGCAAAAGGCACGCTCCAGCTGTTTTGTGCGGTGGGTTCAAAGACTTAAAGCACTGGTGACAAATCTCGGGCATTTTAGACCGGGACACGGCTTGAGAGGCAGGCATAGCAGCGGAGGCAGGCGTGAGAGCCTCCTGCCCCCTGAGGAGGCCGTTCCCCCCCCCTGAGGGGGCAGCTGTGGGACCATAAAGGCAGCACAGCCTTCTTCCATCACACGCGGTTATCACAAGAAAGAAGCTGTAAGGTGCTGCTTCCCTTTTAGGACTTGCAGGCAGGGAGGCTGGTTGATGTAGGGAGAAGAAAGCTGAGAAGTAGCTACTATATTTAACCTGATCTTTGTGTCTCTGTATTGGGATGGTTTGACCAAATCTCAGAGGCCAGAATGATCCAGGAAAGTTCAAACTGGCACAGGTGTTCAGCCTACTATTTAAAGAATAGTGATAATGGTTCTAGAAACAGTGTGTGCAGCAACATCTTCTGTAGAAGTTCTTTTGAAGAACTGAAGTAAGTAAAATTGTGTTCTGTTAATGGAGATCAGGAATTGTTTAGTAGTGTAATGATTCCTAGTACTTTTATCTCACTCAGAAGCATGACTTTTTCCTCATTTTCAATAGGAAAAGAATATCTCTAAAGTGTGATTGTATAAGCCAAGTATAATTCCAACAACAAACAGGCATCTCTTTCACTGTGTTTTTCCTTAGAAATTACTAAATGATAAAATGGTCTGGAGCTGTTATAATTGCTGAAGTTGTATTTTTAAAGCTCAGGGATGTTCATGCCATAAGTTTATGTTTTCATATCTAAGCAAGAGGAAACTTTGCTGCACAGATACTTATGTTTGTGCTGTGAATAGTGGTGGGGTTGACTTGCTTCTCCAAGCATTGGAGAAGGGAGGGAAAAGAGAATTTGGAAGAGTTGCTATGAATCACAGTGTTCTTGGAAACCAAGTACCAGGCAGTAGGAGTACTACTGCTGCTCCTGTGCTCTTGTGTGAAGAAGGGCTTCACTGCAGCAGAAGAAGAGATTTATAAAACACAGGAGAACTCTGATATACCAGAGTCTCTTTGGGGGAAAACTGACTTCAGAAGGCTAAATGAATTATTCACATCTGTAAGCTCACTGTAAGGGAGCAACTCTTTCATCTCTAACGCCAAATTGAGTACTGCTCCACGCTGGGGATAGATAATAAAGGGGAGAAAAGACAGAGGAGCTGTCAAAGGCCACTTCTGGAGACATCTGTCAAGTGCAATCCAAGGAGTCCAGTGATCATGCTGGACAGCTATGATGTTCTATTGCTTGTACTGTGTCCAGGATAGTTGAATGTATCAATTCAAAGGGATATTAGTGTATTTACTCAAGTGTGGTTTTGACCCTGTAGGACCATAAGCCCATCATTAACCTGAAATTCTAGCTCACCACAGAGTGAATTCAGGACAGCTGGGTGATGGAGTGGTAAATTCTTTTTCTTTCTCCTCTAATTAAAGTATCTTGCTTCATTTTTAAATGGTAGCAATTTGAAGGTGCTGAGATGTTTGTAATGCGGGTGATGGCAGGAAATTCCTCACAGCTTAGTAGAGAAAGACCATGAAATTGCTTGGATGTCACTCGTAATAAACAAAGACATATATTCTTAAAAGATCTGAGCATATACTAAGTGCACTGTCCAAGAAAGTACCCACGTCTTTTTCCAGAGATAACTGCAGTAAATGTAATCTGCTGTGTCTAAAAGCAGATGCAATCTCTCCTTCCTATGCATGTTTGTGAAAACTGGATTACCTCTCCATTTGTTGCCATCAGTTATGTGTTTTTATACTTGCTGTCATCCCTAGATGTAATGAGTTTACTCTTGTCTCAGCTGCAGGTTTTGCCCATTTGGAGCAGGCATTCTGCTGAAGATCACAGTGAATGCTGCCCTAATTAACTGTTGTCCTAGAAGGGCATTGCATGCAGCAGAGGGCCACTCCTTTGAACCATATGTTGAATGTTAGAGTCTGTAATTACTGACCGTAAGCATATATTTTTTCCTACTTAGCGCAAAGCTGTTCTCACACAAGACAGTGCAATCAGAAGTTAGAAAAAAAATCCCAAAGCTGTACATGGAAATAGAATATGTTTAACTTTTTGATCTACAGCATTTCTATCATCCTCAATTGACATGTTTATTTCTTACCTTGAAATAAAGCTTTTCTCAAACGTTCTATTAGTAACACAGGGGTTGCCTGGCAAAGAAAAAACCTTCAAAGCACAGGTGTTCATAAAACAAGTGGCTTTCTGGAAGAAAGTGGGCAACTTACGTCAGAATTGTTGTTATGCCTATGCTGTAACCAGAACTCACTGTGTGTCAGAGTTCTATACACCTCTGGTCTGCTGGCATCCCATATTACAGATAGGGTGAAAAAAATTACTTTCTTGTTGTTCTTTGCAATGTCTTTTTGAAATGAGATATTGCTCTTGTTTTAAATGTGTTTACAGTTTTCTTACTCAGCATTGCATATTGTTATTTGGGGTGTGCTGTGCACCCACCACACAAACCTCTTTATGCTAGGAGGGAACTTCAGCAGCAGCATTAACAGCTCTCTCTCCTGAGGATAACAGGCAGGGGCACGGACATTGGTGGCAGAGAAGGCTGAGCCTGACTTTGCTATGAAAGCTTGCCAATCTCATAGAATGGCAGAATCATAGAATCACAAGGATGATCTTGCAGGTAGTTTCCAACGTCATGATTCTCTGATTCTATGGATGGACAACAGTCCAGGGGCCGAGTAAACTGCCCCATGATCAAAGAACTCAAAGTTCCTGGCTGGATATCAGCCTCTGAGCCAATTATTCATTGCTTGTACTTTCCAAGCCCACTCCGTGTCCCTCACAGCCCCAGAAGGTATAGAACATAAAATCACTTGAGCTCCTACTCCTTGAACTAAATGCCCTAAACCAATGAAATCTCATTTCATAGTTCGTAGGCTTCTCTGAGCAATTTCATCACTGCAATTTCATCTCCTAACACAAGGGAAAAGTAAGAATCTGACAAAGCAAATCACAGACACCCCAAGTGAAACCTGGCTTTCAACAGCATTAAGTGTCACAAGCAAGTTCAATGCTTCCAGTCTATAATCACCTGGACCTTGAATGCAAAGCAGTACTTCACAGTGGAGTTGCGGTGATGTGTGGTGCTCCCATGTCAGTGCTTTAACTGTACAAAAGATGAGTTCTGTGTCATTTGGTTTTTCATTCGTTTTCCCCCCCAGAATGGATACAGCATGTACTCTGGGTTCAGGTTTTCTGGAATGTCTGAAATTAAAGGCTTCAGGCCTGAACCAGGAAGCATTTATTAGTGCCTACTAATATTAATTCTCACGGGAAGCAAAAATGCATTTATCCAAACAAAACACATAAGCTGACTTGTCACTGGGCTTTCAGTTAACAGAGAGCTGTCTGAAGCAACCGAGTCACAGAAGGAGACACAATCCAATTTTGGCTAATCTGAATTTTGAGGTAACAGTCTCAAATAAAAGCAAGTATGGAGAACTCAGCTTCCTAATTAATATTTCCAAAGTGAAAATGATGAGAAACCTTCTGAGCGTCACGTAAGAAACCAACACATTTCCTTGTCTGTGCAGACTGACAGCAGAAGCTGAATCCAACTGGCTGCTCAGTGAAGCTGCTAAAGCAAATACTGATGTGGCTGTGCTCCAGAGCAGCACTGGGCAGTACTCATGCACTTCTGAAATAACATTTAGCAAAGTTCTGAGCACCACCAGGCAGTTTGTGGTCGCAAACAGAAACTGCATCAACTCCAGTGAGTTTTCATCCATTTAATCTGTGAATGTCTTATTTCAAGTGATCATAACTACAAAGCAGACAGATACCAAGCAATTTCACTAGGTGCCGATCAAGGGAGAGTAGAGCACAGGAGAGAAGAACCAAGGTAACATACTGGAGAGAGGGAAGCTCCACACGACTACCCGTGACAAGTTTGCCATCCTTCTGAAGAGTACTGACATCTCAGTATGTTGTAGAGCCAGAGATCGCAAAGCCTTTCCTTGCCCTTATTCAGTTTTATTATGGCCTAATTGAATTTGCTGCAGTAATAGAAGAGAATGCATCAAACCCTCCTCTGCCCCAAAATGCTCCATTTCAAGAGAGCGCTGCACACCACAGCCCATGAAGTCAGCTATAAGCAGTTAGGTTGGCCTACTTTGCCATGTGCTTCTTTGTGATTTTTAATAACACGAGATGTCTTCTTTATCCCAAACCAACAGTTCTGATTCTGTGGACTGTAATATCTACTGCCATGCCAGAGCTTGAAATTATGTCATAACACAGATGCGCATCAACAGAAAAATTTTCCTGTGTGCTCAAAAGCAATCCGTCTCCAAACACAAATCTCTGATAGCAGAGTGATTGTTCTTCTAATCCCAGCTCCTCTGAGCATACAGTCTCCTGTACCACAGATGCTTATTCCAACAGGAAAACGCAGCAGTGGGCTGTTTAATGGAAGAAATAATTAAGTGGATCAACTTCAGATGAATACAAAATGAACTAGATAAGCTTTTCATATAGCTACCAGGCAGATTACACTGTTTTCTGGCTCATCGAGGGAAAAAAAAACAACAAGATGCTCTTTACAAAGCATGAGGACTGACACATGCTCCTGAGACAGACCTCCCTCTGTCAGGAGGGCAGCCCTCTTAGTGAGTTGTTTATTTTTTCTGCTAGATGCAGACACAAAATGAGTAAATATTCTTCTGGGAGGATGGCATTTTGGTCTCCTAAATTTACAGGAAGAAGCCATGAGGGCAGAATAACTGACAGGGATCATCTCAAATGTATAGGTGCCAGCTCTACAATACTTTAATGTGCTGCTGAAGTGCTATGCGAGCAGCTCCTTTGAATTCGGGGGGATTACTCTTCTGAGTAGGATTCAGCCAGCACAGTAGAGAGGCAACAAATCTAGTTCATAATTTGTAAGGCTGGAAATTGGAATAGGGCGTAGTTAACACAAAGTAGCCTGGAGTTCTGGCGATGAAGACAACACGTTTAAGCAGAAATAATCAGAAATAGAGTTCATAATATGAAATACATGTGACTATCAGGAAATCACTTTGAGATTCATGTCAATGAGAAAAGGCTATATAAATGCAGATGTATTTTATGGAATTAATATCATTTACCCATCTTATTTTATAAAAACAGTTTTTTTACTCTATTTTGGTATCACAGAATCAGAGAATGTCCCAGGTTGGAAGGGACCACAAGGATCATGAATCTCCAACCCCCGTGCCACATGCAGGGCCACCAACCACAACATTTAATACCAGACCAGGCTGGCCAGGGCCCCATCCAGTCTGGCCTTGAACACCTCCAGAGATGGGGCATCCACAACCTTTCTGAGTAGCGTGTTCCAGCACCTCACCACTCTCTCTGTAAAGAGCTTCCCCCTGACATCCAACCTAAATCTTTCCTCCCTCAACTTAAAACCATTTCCCCTTGTCCTGCAGTTATCAACCCTTTCAAAGAGTTGATTCCCCTCCTGTCTGTAGGTTCCGTTTAGGTACTGAAAGGCTGCAATGAGGTCACCCCGCAGCCTTCTGTTCTCCAAGCTGAACAAGCCCAGCTCCCTCAGCCTGTCTTCATAGGGGAGGTGCTCCAGTCCCCTGATCATCTTTGTGGCTCTCCTCCGGACCTTCTCCTACAGCTCCCTGTCTTTCTTGTACTGGGGGGAAGGCTCCAGACCTGGACACAGTACTCCAGATGGGGTCCCACAGGAGCAGAGTAGAGGGGGACAATCACCTCTCTGTCCCCACTGGCCACCCCTCTACTGATGGAGCTCAGGATACCATTTGCTTTTTGAGCTGCAAGAGCACACTGCTGGCTCATGTCAAGCTTTTCATCTATCAAGACCCCCAGGTCCTTGTCTGCAGGGCTGCTCTCAAGGACCGCTTCTTCCAGTCTGTATGGATGCCTGGGATTCCTCCAGCGCAAGTGCAAAACTCTGCACTTTGCTGTGTTGAACCTCATCATGTTTACCTGGCCCCACCTTTCAAGTCTGTTGAGGCCCCTCTGCATGGCATCCCTTCCTTCTACCGTGTCGACTGCACCACTTAGCTTGGTGTCGTCAGCAAACTTGCTGAGGGTGCACTCGATTCCTTCATTGATGTCATTGATAAAGATTTAAAGAGCATCGGTCCCAAGACCCCTGGGGGACACCACTCATTCCTGGCCTCCACCTGGACATAGAGCCATTGATGACCACCCTCTGTGGCCTTTCAACCAATTTCTTATCCATTGAGTGGTCCACCCATCAAATCCACATCCCTCCAATCTGGAGATAAGGATGTGGTGGGGGACCATGTCAAAGGCCTTGCTCAAGTCCAGGTAAATGACACTGGTCACCTTTCTCTTGTCCACCAACGCCATCTCTCCATCATAGAAGGCCACCAGATTGGTTATGTATGACCTTCCTCTGGTAAAGCAGTGCTGGCTGTCTCAGATCACACGCTCATTCCTCATGTGATCAAGTGTGTCGTCCAGGAGGATCTGTTCCATGATCTTCCTAGGCACAGAGGTGAGACTCGCTATCCTGTAGTTCCCCGGGTCCTCCTTGCTCCCTTTCTTGTAAATGGGAGGGACATAACTCTTCCTCCAGTCATCCGGGATTTCACCTGGAAGCCACGACTTTTCAAATATGATGGAGAGCGGCTCGGCAACCACCTCAGCCAGCTCCTTTAGAACCCTGGGATACATGCCATCTGGCCCTATAGACTTGTCTCATGAGGCGGTCTCAGACTTGCTCTGCCCTTACAGTGGGGGGGATTTACCGCCCTGGCTCCTCAAAGGTTTAGGAATGCAGGGCTCAGGGACATGAGAAATACTGGAATCCTGGCCACAAGTGAAGATTGAGGCAAAGAACTCATTCAGTACCCGTCAACGGTATATGGACTGGTTCAGTCCACTTCCATGACTAGCAGGGCAGAGGGATTTCACAAAATCCGCACCTCTGGAAAAAGGGAACAGGGGACCCCAAAATAATTAAAAACAGCATCAACGATCTGAGGAGAAACAAACTAATTTACTAAATATAGTATTGGAATGCAAGATAACAGACTATAATACAATATAATTAAAATTGAAGCTAATAAATCAAATATAATGAAAGAGAGAATGTCTGAAAGGTGGATAGGCCTGACCACATACTAAGGTGAGATGCGCAGTTCAGTTGAGTAGCAGGGAGACCAGAGAAGAGCCAACGAAGAATGGATTCAATGGATTCCAGGAACCTCCTGGACCTCTTGCAGCTCACCGTGTGGTCTTTTCAAGAGATATCCAGATGGTTGAAGTCCCCCATAAGGACAAGAGAACATGAGCACGATGCCTCCCACATCTTTAGCAAGAAAGCCTCATCAACAGTCTCCCCTTGATCAGGTGGCCTGTAGTATACCAGCTGGCCTTTGTTAGTCCCATCCCTAATTCTAACCCACAGGCTTTCAACCTGTTCCTGACTGTTTCTCAGAGGGAGCTCCTCACAGTCGATACACTCTTTGACATAGAGGGCAACTCCCCCACTCTTCCTACCTCACCTATCCCTTCTAAAGAGCCATTACCCCTCAGTGGTGGTATTCCAGTTATGGAAGTCATCCCACCATGTTTCCATGATTGCAACAAGGTCATAACTTTCCAAGCGCATCATGGTTTCCAACTCATCCTGCCTATTTCCCAGGCTGTGTGCTTTGGTATAAAGGCACTTCAGCTGGGTTTTCCATCTCACCACCTTTATAGAGGGTCTGAGATCCCCTAGAACAGCAGCATCCCCAGCATCCCCCTGCTCTAGTCCATTCCTTTGTACTCCAATGTCTTCGTCCATCAAATTTGGTTCTAGCCCTCAAACTACCCATTCAACCCCAGTGGCCCTGATTTTGTCCCCTTCCCCCTTCATACCTAGTTTAAAGACCTTTCAATAAGTCCCTCCAGTTCCTCAGCTAAGATCCTCTTGCCCCTCAGAGACAAGCTACTTCCACCTGCAGCCATCATGCTACTGAAGGTAGAAGCAAACACCACCTGCACACCTACTCTATCAACTACCTGCCCCAGTCCCTGAAGTCCTTCTTGATAGTCCTGAGGCTTTTCTCAGCGACTTTGTCAGTGCCAGCCTGAGCTATCAATAAGGGGTAATAATCAGAAGGGTGAATCGGTCCAGGAAATTTCCTAGAAATGTTCCTGACCTGTACCCCAGGGAGGCAGCACACCTCCCTGCAGGTAGGGCCAGTCCAATATGTAGGGCCTTCCATTCCTCTCAGCAGGGAGTTGCCTACGACAACCACCCTCCTGTCCCTTTGGCTGGAGGCCGTCTTGACGTGTGGGGTCGACCGCTTCACCCAAGGCAACCTCACAGGTGAACCTCCTTCCAGACCCTCACTCACCTCTCCCTCAAGTTCCAGGGCCTCAAACTTATAGCGCAAAGGCACCTGGGGAGCCAAAGATGGTCAGGATGGGGGAAACAGAATAGTACTACACACAAAAGCCAAGATACACCTTTGTTTCAAGCTTTTGAACCTAACAGTTACAGCACAAATGCGTCTGACCCTAGAAATCTATTATGCATTACTGAAGATAAAAAGCAATATAATTGTAGCGTAAGAATGATAATTTATTAATCTTACCCAAGCTCTGTGCTTTCTTCTAATTTCCATTCTTTTTGTTCCTTTGTGTTCCTGATTTGTTTATAAGTGCAGTCCTGGTAATATAAAACATTGAGTGTTTTTTGTTTGTTTAAAAATTGTTCACTTGCCTTAGATTCTATTTTAGAGCTGATTTTATATTAGTTTCTGAAGTATGTTAAGTATGTTAATTCTAAATTCAATTCTAGTCGGGTTGGAGTGTGTGGAGCTTTGTGTTTTACAAAGACATGGTTGAGATCCTTAATCCTCTGAGTGAGGATTAATGAAAAGCGAATGTTTGGGCAAAGGATTCTTTGATGGGTCAGGCTCTAAGTGTTACAGCAAGTGGTGTTGTATCAGGCTGGAGATCAGTCACTAGTGGGGTTCTGCTAATCTTCATTATGGGGCCAGTTCTCTTCAGTGTTCTTAGAAATATTTTGAATGCAGGACTTGGATAAACAAAAAGCAAGCTTGCATATCATACTAAAATAGGAAGAGCTGTTTAGTCCTCAAGAGTAGGGAGGTACTAAGGCTGCTCAAGTTAAAGAAACATTTAGACAACACTCTCAGATATAGAGTTTTATTCATAAGTAGTCCTGTGTTGAGCCAGGAATTGGACTTGGTGATCCTTGTGGATCCCTTGCAACCTGAGACGATCTGTGATTCTCTGAGATGTGAGAGTCATAATGCTATCTTACTGTATGAGTTATTTTTTGATAAAATGAAAAATTTAAAACTAACAGTATCTTCGGCTGACATTTATGATGCTATACGGACTATTATTTAGGAAAAGGGAATATGCTTTCAGTTTCAGAACACTTTTCAAGTGTTCCTACATTTACCCAGATAAACATCACACTGCCCTTTTATGAGGCATTGTGCCTACTATCCTTTGCTCATCTGTGAAAGCATCCAAGTCCTTGAGAAAGATGAAAAGCTGCTTGAAGAAAAGAATCTTTTAGAAATTGAGTGTCTTGTTTTACTTCTTTAAGGTTTAGCACTGAAGTTTCTTATTTATGTTAACATACAGAAGTCAGATGATAATAAGATGGAAGGTGACCCCATGATTTATGCATCTTTGGTCAACAAATAACAATAAATAAATAAATATAGCATTTAAGTATTTGTAAATGCATGACAAGGGCATGAAAAATTACATGTAATGTCACTGAATACAGCTTGCCTGGAAAAATAATGTAGTCAGGATTTTACAGAAAACCTAAAGCAGGCTTAGCAAACTAAGCAACTGAGTAAAGTAAATGTTATTGCCTTCAAAGCAATTTTTTTCTGGTTCAGAAAGCAAAATCACCTGGGACACAAATGATTTTCAAAATTGGTGTCTCGCTGTCTAGAAGGACCCTTATGTAATAACTTTTATTGATTGTTGCACTCAGTGATAAAGATGATATAAATATATAAGAGCTCAATCACAATGGCAACTGGAGGAAGGCTCTACTAATGTATTTCCACTCAGATGCTCACAGCTACTTATTACTATTTCCTAACCAAAAGCAGGAATAAAACTATTTTGTGGGTTTATGGTTTATAGCTCACTGAGTTTCTAAGAGAAGAGAGCTTGTGGGAAAACACCTTTTGCAGTTGCATCTGAGTCCTTTCAACTGGCCAGCTGAACTGGATAATGGCTACTCTTATATGATCAAGAAAACATGTCTGGGTAGTCCATGGGCTCTTGTTTCTAATGTTAACCCCAAGACTTCATAATTGGAACTTGGATATTCTTGTCCTAAAATATAATGACCCTTGTGGACTGATGAAAAGCTGTATTCCTTTCAGATCTGCCTTTAGTTCTCCTTGTGCTCTAAAACCACTCTTGAGCAGTTTAAATTGATTTGGGCTCTTGTAAAGAGTGCACATGGATAGAGAGGAAAAGCGCTGATCTTCATGGTTGTCTTTGCTCCAAGTTGTTCATGGCACTTTGTTTTAAACAGGAAAGCTTAATGACAATTTACTTTCAGTCTTGTCAGAGTTCTTTTTAATGTGCACATGCTGATGTATTTCCACGTATTACTGGGGAAATCTGGAAAAAGGAGAGATGAAGTTAAGAATTTGAGTGCTGGGAGTAAATGTCTGTGTAATATTGTATATACAATTTTTATATGGTATGTGTGCTTTGAACAACCTTTGGAATAAATACTTGGGTATCACTTGTAACAATACTGAGGGCAATGGCACTGACCCCAGGTTGACAGCTGCTGGGAGAAAATGGCGGCACGTGCTGCAGGCAGGGCAGTGTGCTGAGGTGGGGTGATGTACTGCTCCAAGTTAATAAATTGCCACCATTTCCAGTAGGATATTTTGTGAAAATTTCCTTTCTCCTGGATATTCAGTGAACGCTTGCAGAAGGTGTGTGGCCAGTGAGGTGATGAGGTCTGTGTATGGAAGGATAAGGCCTTAAAAGCTCTTTTCACTTTTGATATGATCTTATGCTTGTTCTTAGGGAAGGCTTCACATTTTGTGTCCAGTTTTCTTAATTTTTGAGGTTCCCTTAGCTTATCTTTTTCTGTGAACACTCTAGAGCTTGTGTTGAGTCCATCACTGCCCTGGCCTCAAGGCAGAGTTTGGATGTGTAACCCTTTTTCCACAAACGTGAATTCAATCAAGCTTGCACATTGCTTCAAGCATCATAATACTTCTGTGCTTAATTAAATGAGACAATCCATCCCTTAAGTTCAGATACTTCCCAAGTATATCTCTGAATCAGGACTGCCTGCAGTTAATGCTCCTAGACTGCATGTTTGAGCAATAAATGATGCTAATGACGTTGTTCAATTTCCACTTCTCTTTTGCTTAATTCACTAGAAGGAAAAGAGAGAAATGAATCCCATATGATGTTTTGGTTGCTGCGTAACTTGCTATACCTAAATGCAAAGGCTGCTGCTGCTGACCTGCTCCTGCACATTATGCAGTGCTTGACATAAATCTGTAAGGCAGAAAGAGTTTAGTAGATGACCTGGACATCCCCCTTCACAAGAAAGAGACTAATAAGTGACTTATTTTTCTATTGCAGTTGGAATGCACAGCGAGTAAATGAGCTGTGCTGCTGTATGAGGTATTTTTGAGGAAAAGGAAGGAAAGCTGGTTCTTTGTGTAGTCATAGCAAACTTATAACTGAAACCCCAAGTATAAATGAGTTTCTTGGAGGCCTGCTGGTAATACAACAATATACGCTGACAAGTACTTTATCACAGTAGAAATGTGAGCAAACTAAGGAATATATTATGATTAATAATTTTATTGTTAATTCTCCTCATTAAGCTCTCCAAGGTGACAAATTAGTTAATGAAGTTATTATTGGTAATAACTTTGGTCTTTCTTGACAGACATACAATCTGTTTTTTGCTATCAATAGTAAGATTAAATTTCTGTAGCATTAATTAATTAATAATTAAATTTTAAGGCATCCATCAAAAGAATCTTTGAACTTTTTTGGGGGTCCAACATCATAATACTTAAAATCAAGGAGAAATTCTTATAAAATGTGAGCGGCATGGCTTTTCTTTGTTTCCAAGTGGACATTTATCTGCCACTGGAGTGACAGATAAATTTGATCTAAAACCGTACAGTAAATACTTAATAATTAACAGGTCAGGACTTGCAGTCAGTTATGTCTCAGAACATAAGCTATATTTGCTTGAATATAGAAATAAAATCTTCCGAGTTTATTTTCTGCTTCTCACGTTAGGAACTAACATTGCTTAGTAAATGTTATTTAACTGACTGTTGCCTAATGTCATTAGAATGTAACTTCTTAAGCTGACAATCTCTGATATTAAAGTCATAGTTACGGTTTGTATCTGAATCCAAACTTCTGTTAATCACAACACAATTAGAGTTGGATGAGAAATGTCGTTCCAGGTTCTCAAAATTTTGAGGAATACCGTATCTTCTGTTCTGCCCACAGTGTGGGCAGAAGATAAGATCCTTCCAAGTTTTGGTTTGGTTTTAGTTTAGTTTTGTTTGCTTGGTTGGTTGATTTTAGTTTTGCTGATAAAGTAAGTTTCTTCATTTAGCCAAAGGTTTTGTATCTGAGTCAAATGCTTTCTACATGAGCTTCCTGACAGCTAATTTTGCTAAACGAAACTGAGAGGAAGAAAGGAAGTTGTTTGTCTGTCTGTCTGTCTTTCTGTCTTGTCTATATTTGTGGGTATCTCATTCCACCCCCACCCTCTCTCCCATGAATGTCTGCTATTCTTATTAACATAATAAAGCAAACAGATTGGAATTTACTTACAGAAACTTCCTGAGCTAAAAGATTCCTGACAATTTATGTTGAAGCTTATGAAAGGGTATTTGTTTGACCAACAAGATTCATTGAGATTCAACATTCTTCTTCCTCCTTTGAGACTGAAGAGACTTCCCATTTCTCTTTTTTTTTTCTTTTTTTCTTTATTTTTTAAAAATCTGTGCAGCTCATAAAATCTTCACTTAAAAACATTATCTACTTTCCCCAGGAGTCTGGGGAAAGCTCTTCAGTCCTAGACTTCTTATTGCCATTTGGTCAGTGAGGTTGAGATGAGCTTGCTGTGAATTGGCATCACTCTGTGCATCCAGCTATTTTTCCTTCATGTGGAGAAGAAGAAATGATCCATAGCCAGCTATAGTCTTTCTTTTTCCGCACTCTTATGTTTCTGTTCATACATAGGCCTTTAAATTTTATGATACCAGCTTTACATGAAAACTGAAATTTAATTGCATCCTCCTGAATATAATGGATGATTTCAGTGCCAATTGTGTTTTTAAAGAAAAAGATTACAGCTTTCACTCTGCTGCCTGCATTCTTTGCCTATAAATCCCTCTGCTGATATAAAGGGATTAAATATTCTGAAATGCTATCTGGATCAAGTTATTGTAATTTCATAAATGTACAGAATAACACCTGCATTACTTATTTCTGTCTTAGGAAGAAATAAAACATGACAGGTGTGCTTCTCTCAGTACACTTTGTTTTACTTTATCAAACACTATGAGGACTCAATTCATTATACATCATGCTTATTGTCCAAATCAACTTGAACTTAACCTCTGCCATACCTCGTTAGTCTTAGCCAACCTGCTGAATACTGTGCAACTGGCAGCTTCATGTTTTGAAATGAAGAACTTAAACATGGTAATATTTATGTCATGGGGGGAAAAAAGGTAATAAAATTACACGGTTGCACACAAATTACTTTCAAATATATTTTTCCGCTTTTTTTTTTTTTTTTAATTTTTTCTAGCATTCTTTGTATCTTTTGTAATGCCTTAGCAAAGACCTAGGAAATTGATGACTTCTACAGACCTGAATTTAGATACAGCATTTTATATTTCATTGATCCCATTTTATAAGCTTCCCAGGCTTACTCATGCATTTTATGCTAGCCTATGCTCAGTTATAGAATAGTTTACTTACAATTATTCTGTGAGCATAAAAATGCCAATACAGTCCACTTTCTTTGAAAAGTGTACACAGACTTCTCCTTTCCCAGTCAAATGATGCTCTATACTTACCTGAAAGAGTAATTGATAGCAAGGCTAAGTAATGTAGTTCTTATTCCTAAAAATGTGCTTCCCTGTCTCAAGTCAGCACAACCTTTCCTTAACACAGGCATTCATTTTTTGGAATTCATCTCTAATATCCCACAGAAGTGTCCAAAAAAAGCTTAACCAAGCTTACCAAGTGGAGGACAGGAGAAAGAGTCCTTCAGATGTTTTTAAAAATGTTGTATTTGCAAAAGTGAGCAAGGTTTCTAAGCTCAGAAAGACCTGAACTCAAGAAACTGGGGTATTTGGGATAAAATGATATTTGCACACCTGAGGAAGGAGAAGAGGTGTGGATCATCAGGAGGATTGTAAACGCCAAGGGAAAAAAGTAAGCATCGTAGTGCTGTGATATCATCATATGGGGTCAGATAAAGAAGTGCAACTTTGTAATAAGAATTGCATTCCATTTATCTGTATGGGAAATTGTTGTAGATTTTGAAAGATTTTTTAATGTATATTTTTAAAGGAGATTCTTTAACTCCTGTTTTTTCCAGAAATAGTGGTATTTTCTTCTAAAGATTTATGGTGCTACAAATGCTGTGATGTTTCTTCTTCACATTAGAATGAACATAAAAAGATTTGTAATGCTTTTTTTGAGAACAGCTGCATTGTTGTCTTATTGCTAACTTACTAAATCATGCTAGACATAGCCATAACCATTAACCTGATTTTTAGCCAAACTGAAGTTAACTTACTGTTAAAATCTGTAATTTAAATTTAACACTTTTTTTAAAGAAGAGAAATACATTTCATCTTGCAAAAACTGGCTGCTGATTTTGCAAAGGGCTTGCTGTGAGCTACTTACAGTACCCTGGTGATAGATAGTTGAATTTAACTGGAAGGTTAGTGTTCTCAGAGGAGTTTGGGAGTAGAAACCCCAGACCGGAATTCATCTATAAATGCAGTTTGTTATTACAACTACTGTAATGGGATTTTAGATATTGAAATTTCAAACTGAATTGGGCTCTGCTGCACTTGTATAACTTGTCACTAAATTAGTTTTATGGAGAGATTTCTGAAAATGCTCTGCATCAAACGTCCGTGCAGTAAGGCTAAGTGCACACACATGGTTATTGTCAGCTTTTAATATTTTGATAAAGGGAATGATGAGCAGCATATAAAATGAATGGAAATAGCTAAGTTTCCTACCCTGCCACAGATAGGAAAGCCTGAGTGCTAAGGTCTTGCTTGCCAGCATTCTGCTGTCTTCCAGGGTCATCAGACTGGTGAAAACAATGATGTTCAGCAATGTAAAGCTAAGGAGTCGTACCCAGCAGCCACGTATCCATGGAAGCCTTTCTACTCCAGAGATCCTCTGCTATCCCAGGAACAGCATATCAAATTCCATAATAGAACGTGCTAATAGGAAAAGCAAATCCTTTACTTGCCCTGGATTGAAACTAACACGCAGCACCAAATGTATCTAGCCTGCTTATTGTTAAGTTGTAAAGGGTATAGAACTGAAGATACGGTTATGGATATTGGTTATATAATGAATAGTACTCTTAGTTAAATTATTCTGTAGCTTTTTAAATTAGCAGCTTTATGGCCTACTTGTGTTTTAAATTTTTTACTGTTTTTAGTTTGAGGAGTTTTGAACATGGATTTAATTGTTTGCTGCAAGGAAAGAAAAGCCTTTTGTGTAAGGAATGTTTTCAGTGAGGATTCTGTAGCTCAGTTTCACACTAGTCTGACCTGACTTTAAGCTATAAGCAGCAGTATCTTTTATTTTCTGGGGAATCAAAAGGATTGATAACCTTACTTAGCCTTTCTCCATGTTTTGTGCTTTGCCTTAATAAAATACCATTTTGCCTTAGGCTTCCTGCTGACTGTGCTCTAATACCTGCATCCCAAAACGTGTCTGTCAGTGCATGCCACATCTCCTTCTGTCTAGCTTGAGTATAGCTGCCTGTTTAGTAACCTTCTCTAGCATCAAATGCTTATCAACACAGGAATTCTGGAGAATGCCTCATCACAGAGATATCAGTGCAAGAATCTTACATTTTTCATCTTGTTTCTGTAATGATGCAACACACCTGTGTCAGGCTGTACCACACAGCTGTGGATGTTAGTGATCTTGTAATTAGGTAAGGCTGTGCTTTCAGGAAGAGATAAGAGTGAGCAAAATGGCTCCAAATACTCAACAGCAGATTTCTTTCAATTTTCTTTCTATCTGTAGAACGAGAGAGCTCACAGCATCAAGGGAATGCTGTATGATGAGCTATATAAACACCCCGGAGAGCCTTGATAATAGGGAAATGTGAAAGTGCTGCAGCACTTTTTATTTGAAATTAATATTGCTTTGAATAGACATGATCCTATACGAAGTGAAAGACTATCCTATCCTTTGCACAAACAAGTTTGAAAGAGAGGATTATTATCAAAATAAGAGCATAAAGCATGCTTGGCTGGTCAAGACAATAGAGATAGAATAGGATACAGGAATATGTGTATGTATACAAAATGACACAAAAATGGAGAAATGGAAAGAAATCACGTTATAGCTGGCTGTCCAGAAAACGTTTTATGCATAGTGAAAGATGTATGATCCAAATAACAGCAAGTAAAAGAGTCTGAGTGACTGTTCTGCTGATAAATTCGTCAGAGATTAAAACACAGCTGATATTAGAGGTAGAGGATCTGCAAGTATTCTCCACGCTACTTCAATATTTTTCATTTCCTGCTACTTTCCCTTGTGCTTGTTTTGTCATGGCTGGGATCAAGGGAAGCAGAGTAACCAGAAATCTTTTTCAGTAACATATCTCTAAGATTGTGTACTATTTTTTTATTTTTTTATTTTTTTGCTTTTAAATCAACAGAAAACTACTCCTTATTCTTTCTCTTAATTTTAGTTGTGGTTGGTATGTGATGTCCTCACTCTTTTAAGCAAACCTTACTGTTAAACAAAACAGATACTGAATGCTTTTGGGTTTTTTTTGCAGGGCTCCTATACTCAGGTTTTTCCAGATCTTGTTCTTTTGTTTCTTATTGCTGTTTGTGTCTTTTTGCTAATCCATTGTACCCTTCAATCTCCAGTTCCGGCATTACATACTCATACTTTTCTCTTGTGTTTGCTAAAATTGCACTTCATTTACTGCATCTGTGAGTTTGATGTTTAACTCACTTGTAGCTGTTCAGCTTCTCCCACTTCTTACTTTTCTCAGGATAATGGACTGTTAAAAATACCTGCACATATCTGTAGTTTGTAATGCTTAATTAGCCAGGTCCAACATAATTGTCTCCTTCAACTTCTTGTTTTGTGTTTCTGAAATAAAACTTTCCAGCATATTTCATTAACCTGTTGCTTAACCTGTGCCAAATACGTTTCAGATGCAGGAATTTCTCACTAACAGTTGTGAGTCTCTTAGAGGTAGAGTTCCCATTCTACAACACAGGGACTAAAGATAACATTAACAGTATGGGGTTCTGAAGTAAACTGTGAAAATATCACAAATAACTTTTTCATCTACTCCATGATTACAAACTAGAACTGATATCTAGGGCTTTCCGGGTTTTGGTGATATCACAGGATCACAGAATTGTAGGGGTTGGAAGGGACCTGCAGAGATCATGGAGTCCAACCCCCTGCCAAAGCAGCTCCCTACACCAGGTCACACAGGTAGGCGTCCAGGTGGGTCTTGAACATCTCCAGAGAAGGAGACTCCACAACCTCCCTGGGCAGCCTGTTCCTGTGGGGAAGTCTGGAATTCTCTGGACTTTCAGGATCACAGTCAGAGACACAACAGCACACCAGCATAGTTAAAAACTGTTGGTCTACTTTACCGTTAAGCACTGCTCTATTTATACATGTTAACTGAGCATTCTGCAAAACATTCTTCAATTGTTCACACAGACACCTGTCCAATTAGAGCCATGAGACATTCTTTGTTCTTCAGAAGGTGTCCTTGGTTCTCATACTGCTTATCTTGCTCCATGGCTGCTGCTCTGAGCAGTTTTTTTCTCACGTTCCCACATGTCCCAGCATTCTGTCACCTTCACCATAAAGACATTCTTGTGCATATTTGTGCAGAACTTCCTATGCTCCAGTTTCTGGCTGTTTCCCCTTGTCTTGTCTCCACACATTTCTTGGTTTCCTTTATTGCTGCCAGCTGAGAGGGATTAGATGAGGCTGAAATTAGTCCTAATGCAGCCCAGATGTGGTACTTGTGTTCTCCTTGCTCACAGTAGTGCATTGGAGTCCAGCAGCTTGCTCTTAATCTCTCTCTCCCTCTCTCCATTATTGCTGAATTTTTTTTGTTTTTTTTACCTGGAAGATTATACAAAGGAAAAACAGCGGAAAAAGCAGGGTAAGGGACTTCTGAATATAAAAATGTATGTGTTCAATGTTACCTTAGAGGAGATAGTAAATTATCAGAGGAGAAACTTGAAATGGTTTCCTGAGATAAAAGTAGGGTTTTTTGTTTGTTTGTTTTTAAAACCTAAGGTGGTATAAATGTGTGTGATGCTTCACAGGAAAGTAGAGGAAGATAGATAATCTTTTCTACTGAATGCTTGGATAAAACAGATCTGCTTTTTTGTAGATTAGGAGAACACTGAATATACGATTACAAGTACTATGGTCTCCGGTATGATTCTTGATCTTGGCTTAGGAAGAAAGCACAATCCTCCTGAGGTTCTGGAAGACTGAAATAGAGAATTGCTGATACAACAGAAGTGCTTGCTTCAAAGAACTGCTGATGGAGTGCAATGGGGTAGATTTCATATGATAGGAAGTTTTTGCCCCATATGTGCTAAAACTAGATTTATTGATTGTAGTATATACTTTCATGGTGGAGCAGCCTTTGTTGCCTATGTTTCTCTTTCTCTAAAATAAGGACTAACAATACCTAATTACAGTGAATTCTCTGTTAAAAAGAAGCATGTGAAAAACAGTTATGAAGCTGTATTGGTAAATGAGCTACCCAAACTCTTATTTTTTCAGGCTGACTTCAGCTTTGAGG
The DNA here is from genome assembly GCA_035772895.1 of Perdix hodgsoniae. Taxonomy (NCBI): domain Eukaryota; kingdom Metazoa; phylum Chordata; class Aves; order Galliformes; family Phasianidae; genus Perdix; species Perdix hodgsoniae. Next base: position 36,173,588 of record JAPSGF010000001.1, read on the forward strand.
AGATGATAATCTCTGTAGCAATTAGCTTTTATTTGATTTTATTTTTTTGTGGCTTTACTTACACATGTTAGTAGAAGGGAATGCGGGTCACTTGTCTCCTTGGAAACCAGAAGATAGAACTATTTCAGTTGTATCTGTTGCCTGTATTTTGTTAAAAAATATTTTTTTTGTTTTCCAAAGGATAACTACCTAGGTAGTGACGTATTAACCAATTTGTAATGATTTTCCATCTTACGGTAAAGCAAGGGGTCTTGCGGTATAAGAACAATAAGAGTTTACTTAATTGACCAGTTCTGATATGCTTCTTTCCTTATGCATCTTCTATTCTAATTAGAAATCAAAGCATTGCAGGGTTCCCTTTGACTTGTACTCCTGAGAGTTTATGGAGTTTCTCTCCCTCTTTTACAGCCTTTTCAGTGCAAGCTTATTTCTATGCAAATATTTTAAGTAAGTCCTGTAGAATATGTTCCTTCTGTAAAACTTAAACTGCTAATGGTAAAGAGCTCATCTATAATGCATGTCAGATAGTTTTTACTCCTGTGGAGGTACTAAAGCTGAAATGCAAGGAGAATGAACGTGAGAATGTGCTAAGAATCTGATGACTGTAGGTCAGAAGCACTTTAGCAGGTGTAACCAAAGTGCAGTGCTCTCTTCAAAAGATAGATGTAATGTGACAGGTGGTTTTTACTGATAGTCGTGTGGTAACGTGCTGCAAATAGACAGAGGCAGTCTGGGGTGTTTTTTTTAATCTCTAAGCATTTTTGTTTTCTTGACTGTTGTGCATTGCACTTCCAAGGAAGAGTTTGATCTATATCGTGACTGTTGACCCCATGACTTGCTTTTTCTTTCTTTTTTTTTTTTTTTTTTTTTTAGCATACTGGGGATGTTTTCCAGTGTAATACATTCATGAGCATGCAGTGGAGTAGTAAACCTACTCTGAGATAACAGAATTGTTCCCGCAATGCAGAAAAAAAAAATTCATCTTTTGATCTATCCTTGATTCTTCTCTGTGCCACCTGTGACAGTTTGCATAGCTAGCAGCAAAGAGCCAAGCTCCTTAACTCTCATGTATCTTTCATACCATCCTTTGCTTTTAAAGGAAAACTACAGGCTTTTCTTCAGTGCTGGAGTTCTATGAGGACTAAAGCAAATCTGTTTCCAAGACTGAACAGAGCACAGAATTATATGGTGTCCAGCTCTGCTGGCAGATCTGGAAGTGAAGTTGGGTGTTTGAGAAAACTCTGGAGCAAATCATGTCAGGTGGAAAGGCACTGTAATGATATTGGACTAGTTTATATATATTTTGTTTCTGTGACTTACTTTCCAGCTCAGGATGTCATTTGGGTTACTTTTATGTTTTTTATGCCTGAAAAACAATGTCTGTAGTTCAGCTTTGTGTCGTAGCCTAACACTCCTGAAGGGAAGCTTGCTGCAATCTGAAGGAAAAATATGAAATAAGCTACTTAGCATCAATACAAGGTTTGCTGAGGGATTTCTAGGTATTCAAACTGGGTTATCCGTGGAGAAATAGATACCAGTTCCCATTAGCATTTAACGTTCTTCACTGTTTTTCTGTGGTTAAACATTAGTAACTTTGACAGTGACAGGAATGTGCACAACAAATAAATTGTGTGAAGCGGTGGTCTTTTATCGCTTACGTGAAAATGTTCTACTGTTGTGTTTTTTTTCCTGACTGATAATATGCCAAGGAATAATAAGTTGTGTAGCATTACATGCAGAAAGAGATAAGCCTGTCTAAAAAAAAATTCTTATTTGTGGTTTTCTAGACTCATAATGCCAGGAAATTTTATAGAAGGACAAGACGTTTTTATATACTTGTTTACAAAGTTATCTTTTTTTAACTGTGGTTTGTACTAGCCATTATAAATATTTGTCTAGATAACTTATTTAAAAATTTTATTTATTAAAACAAGTCTGCTGTAAATAGAGGAATCTGATGATAAGGCTGCAGTGCTGATGTCAACATTTAACATTATTACTTAAGTAAACAAAAAAAAAAGCTCAAATCCTAAGGGTTTAAGGGAATGTGGGGATGATTGTTTTAAAGTAATTTAACAGATTTAATAGTTTTAGTATGATAGAGATAATTCTTGAGAAGGTAAAATGGTCCTGCATTATGAATGACTGCAGAAGGTATCTACAAATGTTACTCAATGTCTGTAACATATGTCCCATTCATTTAAAGTTTTTCTGGCTAAATCACAGCCTCGTGGCATTGACTGAAGGAAAAACTGTTTAAAGCAGAAAACAGTTCATCTATGTTCAAGGGCTAATGCAGCTTAATGTTTGTATTACAAGTGGTAAACTTAATGCTATATTGTAATGCAGTTGACTTGCAGTAAGTCAAAATTGCAAAAGATACTACCATTTCAGAGAATTATGTTCTGCTCAATTGAATGTTGATATGGCTCCTGTGGTGCAAAGCAAACCTCAAACGCGTCATTGTCTCTCAGTTGGGACTTTCAGTGAATTAATGACAGATCTCAGTAGTGTATCATGTGTGCAAAACTGAAATAATGAATGGAGTGATCTAACTCAGAATTGTTTCATTTCTGGACATCCAGTCTTGTCTGAATTGGTTAACGTGGTGACAATACAAAGCCCAGCTTCGTATGGCTGAACTCATGAAAATTGATAGATAAACTGTCTTTAGGTGTTAGCCTATTCCATAACATTAGAAAGGCTTACTTTTGTGTCCTTGTAGCTAATACAGTTTTTAGGATCTATGCATCTTGGTGAATGCTGATGGTGACAAATCTCTGTGGGTTTTTGCTTGTCTTCTAAACTAGCCTTTGAATTTGATTGAATGACTCTCCGGGCAAATTCATCCATATTACTCGCAAACATGAAAGACCATCCCGATTTTCTTATTTTCTCCCCAGAAGAGTAATAGTTAAGCACTTACTTTGGATTTGTATTGTTAGCTGCAATAATTTTGAAAGTTGTTAGGACAGGTTTGTAGCAGAGAGGATTTTATTTGTATGTCCTGGCTCTTAGGAGACCATTGTTACTTGTAAAATGATACTGAAGAGCTCATCTCTAAGGAGATGTTACGGAGCTGTTAGCAAAGGCAACAAATCCAAAGACAGCTGAATAGAAATGCTATGGAAGCTTATGAAAATAATGCAGTAACAAGTGTAAGCAACGTGTGATTAGTTCACAGTGCTCCAGATAAAGCTGCAGCTGCCACAGATTGAACTCTTCTATGCAACACTTACAGATCCCATGGTAGAGTCTGTCTTTTCAGGTATATCCAAAAGGAAGATCAAAAGCCTGAAAGGTTTTTCTATTTTTGCAAGTGTCTGTTCTGTTTATTTATTTATTTTTAAGTCAGTTTATAAGCTGTTGTAAAGACGTTTACACACTGGTGTCAACTCGATTTTTCTCTATGGAAACTGGAGAAGGCAGTTGTAGGAAGTGGAAATGATAGAAATCTCTTTCTTTATAAAGTGTGTAGCACTGAATTGTTGCTGCCTTTTCTGAATCAGTTGTGTAATTCCACGTAATTTAATCCTGCTTCCAAAGGAATCATTTGTGAACCCTTCCCCAGTTACCACTAAAACATTTGAGTTTTTCAGAATTTATCTAATGAACCCTCCCTAGGATAACTGGTGTCAAAGTGGTTTAGTAAAGACTAAATTAATTTTTGCTGATGACTACTGTCAGTTGTTCAGTCCTATTAGTCATAATCACCAGAGCCCAACGAGTGTAGTAAAAATAGTGTACTTGGCAAAACGAAGCCTTTCTTTCTGTAGTTGATCTGATGTGTCCTTCATTTCCAGATGAAACCCGAATTTTCAGACATGCAGCTAAGAACTTTGCCTACTTTTAGTTTGTGTTTACAGCAGAAAGCAAGCAGAATTAATGATGGAATTAAAAAATGTTACATAATAGAAGTATGTTGAAACGATAATTTGAATTTCAGTTGAAGATGGATCTTGTGTAATGTAGCTCTACTGCCATTATGTTCCTTGCTCTTAAGGTAGCTGTAATTATTTAAAGTTAGCCTTTTATTACTCTTGTTAGATCTTTTCTTTGTGGAGTACTTCTACAGCTGGAAGTATTTTAATGATTGTGCTTTATTTCAGTATGCATAGTTAGGTTGATAACTAAATACAGATTGGTTCAATATATTTTTATCTCTCCCAAAGGAAGCTGGGAAAAGAAACTGGCAAGAAATTGTTTTAATGAGTTTATTTTTCCTAAGAGTTTTAACGTGATTATTTTTCTTCAACTATTTACTGGAAAATACAGTGAAGTATTTACAAGAGTCAAGGTTCTATGAAACTGCATCAGGAGCAAAGTGGTTTTTCTCAGTGTGACAACTTCTTGTTTTTTCTGTGCTTGTGATGTTGGTTTACCTGAACACTGAAGTTTTCAAAATTTTTGCAAATAGCACCTCAAAGCAAAATTTACCAGGAGGCTGCAAGTGAGCTCACTTTCCAAAGTACTTGAGTTGAATGCAATTGAAATTAATGAAAAGGTAAATTCTTATGTAGAACTTTGTGTTTTCTGTGCAATATATAAACACATGGAGAAAAGGCCAGACTGAAAAGCCTTTATTTCAGGGACAGCTTTTTTACTATTTAAGACTTGGGGATTTTGATAAACTGCTAGTGCATTAAAGGGCTCTTGAATATACAAGCATTTTTAATCTGGTCCTACAGCATATATGTGAATTTAATGTTGTCTAAAAATTCTATGTTTGTTTCATTTCAGCCATCACCTGTGTTTTAGTTTGTATCATTGGGTTTTGAACTGCATGTTAAATTCCAAGTCACTGGGAAAGAACAGAATTGGAATGCTTTCTTAAAGAAAGCAACTAATTTCAAATTTCTTGCAGTTTTTTTGCTGTGGCTGTTGTAGTGCCAGCAGATGATGAGTTACCAACACATATTCTAGTGTGCTGTCCTGTTCTTACAGAAACTGAGGCAGAGATAATTTGTCGTGTAGTCAGTACAACATCAAGACTAAAGAAGAATGCTAAATTTTGCAATTTCTTAGGAAATTTTGTATTGATCTTATGTTGGTTTAAAAAGGAAAACAAAGATGGTATGTTTTCTATGTTAAAATTTTGAGGACGTTTACTGATATTTGGAAATTAACAGAAGTGCTAAATGAAGTTGCAGTGGAGGTTCTTGCATAATTTCATGTAATTTAGTGAGTAAAAAGACCTTCGTAACTGTAAGATGTGCTGGATATCAAAATGAAACCTCCCTATGCATGCAGATGCGATATGCTGCAAATTGAGAGTCATCAGATTAAAGTGATGCTATCTAAGGAAATCAGGGCTATTTGTTGTTGTTGTTTTTGAGCCAAACAGAAGTGGCTGCCCTCAGACATTTGGAAAACAATATTTAAGCATATGATAGCTGTTGATTGCAAAATGCAGCAAGTCCTTGCAAAAATTTCTTACCTAATTCCCTGGCAGTATCTGTGTGGGACATTGTTGTAAAACTCTACTGGGAGATATGTAGACTGAGAAATTTTATTCTCTCTATCTTGCTATCACTTTCATCCTTTGCAATCAGTGCTCGGCACGTTGAACCACAGAGTGAGAAGAACAGCTAGTGTTCTTAGCTGCTAGTTTCTAACTGTGTCAGGTTTATTGAAGATATTTCATCAGTTACTTCAGAGTAGAGCAATGTTCTGTTGGATGCTGCTGTTATGTATTTTAAGAACATATCTAGTTTGAGTGTATGTGAACAAGAAATTGTATTGATATTAATATTTAAAAAAAGAGGGGAATCTTTTGGACCCTACCTATAAACTTTACACTTCTAATTAAAGAAATTTATTAAGAGCTGGGAGGAGCCTTTTGACTTTGATGTAAGAAGTACTTCAAGAGTTCTGAGAGGAAGCTGTTCCTCCAGGGCAAAACTGCTTCTTTCCTCCTTGTCCACTAGAGTTCCTGTGCTAAGTGTCTGCTCTGAGAGAAAAGGGGTCAGTTCCCAGGTGCTGTAGGTCTTATCATTGTGCTTAGCCATGTTTTTTTCCATTCCTTGCCGCATCTTCAGCAAAACAGAATGTAATCACGTAGTCTCTGCTGTCCACATATGCTCAGTCAAGCAGGCCCTGTGTGGCAACAATCAATACGTTATTCTTCTCAACATGATCATCTGAAATGTTTGATGTAGACAAGTGATCTGTGTTTTTGCTGCCTCGTGTCCAGTAATGATACTGAAGATACTACTAGTATTTAAACTAGAGGCCTTGAAATGGTGAGTAAGTATCACAAATAATCTGTTTCCTAACTTTGTGACTTAGTCTGTCTGGGATAGTGATAGATTTTTGTTGTCCTGTGGGGAATTAGTTGTATAAAAGCACAGCTCAACAGGTATCAGCTGCACCCAGAGTAGAGCTGGGATAAGAAAGCCATTTTCTCCCATTCACATGGGGAAGGGGGGAAGTCCCAGGCAAATCTGGGCTTCAGCAAGCTGGAGGAAGCTTGCTGGGAACAAGTTGGTTTGAAAACTGAATTTTTCTTGGTATCTGTTTTGTCTAGATTGACACCTCCAGCACCATATGTCTTCTGTGCAATGCTCTATTAAAACTGAACTGTATAGATGTGCAGTGCTAATGTGGAACATAACTTCTGTCTGTAATCATTTTTCTGTTTGTCTGTGCTCTGTTTGTTTTTCCTGGGGTCAGTACTTGACACTAGAAAGTTGTGGCATTTCTTAGTATCTGGAAGCAGTAAAAGATCCAGGAACTCATGCTTTTTGAATATGTTGTAATGAGAAAGCAGATTCTGAATAGACTATTGATTGCAAGATCTTTTGTAGCTATGGTTGAGAATATATTAAAAGAAGTGTATTAAGTTTCCTTGATTCACTATTTCTGAATGGTTAGCTAAGTTTGAGTCTTGAATTCTGAATGACCTTATACTATAAATACACACAAATACTAAAGAAGTTTGATCAGCAGTTGTTCAAGAAATACTTGTATTTGGTAACTGTATGGGAACTGCTCAGTCGTGGCCTGAACCTCTGATTGATCTCCTGAGGCAAGCAATGAGTCAGCCCTGGGAGCACAGGTAAACGCAATTCCCCTGTGCTACTGGAAGGGCTGGAGCCTGGCTGCACCTCTCCTGGACCCATTTAAGAGCTGACTACCAGTGGGGAAGGATCTCTTCCGGAGATCCGCTCTGCTGGAATTGCATAAGCTAGCCCAGGATATGGTTAAGCATCCTATCTATTCTCTTTGTGTTGTTATAATCTGCTCTGCCTGACTCTCTTGTTTATTTCATAATTATAACATCTTAATATTCTTTGATTATACAGTATCTTTTTTTGTTCTCTTGGAGGATGAAAAGAACACGTTAAAGAAGAAAACTCCACATAACTGAAACCTCTGCTACCGATTCTGAAAGTTATTTTGCAGTCATCTTGGTTTTTTAAAAGTAAAATCTCTCACACAGCATACCTTGTGGGGAAAGAAAAGGTGGTAGGAACTATCAAGACTCCAAAAGAAACTTGCAATTAGAAACAATTTTATGTAGCGCATTTCTCAATATTTTTATCGAAGTAAAATGATGAAGTCTCTACAGGTAGTTGAAATCAAACCAGAGAAGTGGCCATGCGATGGGACACTGAATGAATTTGTAGATGCTGATGAACTATTGTGCTTTTTTTTTTTTTTTGAGAGAGAGAAAATTTAACAATATATGGCTTGTGTTCTTTAATATTGCGGTTACACTTCAAATCAAGTCTGGATAGGTCATTTGAAATACCAGTTTAGTGCACAATAAGGATCTTAAATGTGAACATGTTATTAGGAACTGCATGAAGGAACAGGGGGCATGGTACTGAACCACTACAAGCACCTGGTATGCTTGTGCCAAATACTGTGCAGTTTTAGCAGCCCATGGGAGAGGTTATAGAGGTGATCAGAAGCATAGAATAGTTTTATGTGAAGAAAGATAAATGATTGAGGACTATTAAATTTGCAACTCAAATGATGAAGAGGAGATAACAGGCATATGTTAGACAGTTAAAATAAGATTAGGAAGTCCTTTCCAGTACAAGAGGTAATGCTTTGGTTCGGCATTCCTCAGCAGTACAGCAGTGCTCTGGAACTTCTGAGGATTACACTTCTTTTTTTGTTCTTTTCCCTCTTTAAAATAGTAAATTCCCCAATTTAACTGTTGCAGATTGTAATAGAGGACAAAATTAAGAACTCAGAAAGGAACTTGATGTACTTCAGGAGGGGGGAAAAAAAAAAAAAAACAGAGCCAGAGAGTCGGTTCATGTGAAGTACAAGAAGTTTGTTAACAGTTGATTTCTAGGAGCTGGTAGGGCATGGAAGAAGATATACCATGTCTATTGTACTTATACTTTCCAAAAGTGTTCATGGTTTTTCTTGGGGAGCAGTTGTTGTGGGTAGGAATGCCTCTGTACTGATTAATTTGTGTGTTCTTACATCCAGTATCAGCTGGGCTGTCAGGGTACATTTGAATGTCCATTTTTCAGCAGCAAATTTGAGACTTGAATCTGCTGGATTTAGATGTGGAAGAAGTAATTGTCGCAAGAATGAGTGTGGAAAAAATAAAAATAATGGTTATTGAGTAATGAGCATCCTCTTTGCCATGCATTTCAAGGGCCGTCCTTTCTAGATGAAGCCATCTATCCAGACATTCTACATCCTACCATCTGCCACAACTGGTAAAGTTAGAACAGTTTGTCATCTTTGGAAACGCCGTGATGTATTTATGAGATAATTTGCATAAAAAGATATCCTTGTACAAAACGTTGTAGCTCTGAGCCAAATTTTCTAAATTATTTACATAATATTTTCTGAATAATTTTGGCAAAGAAATTCTGCATGACCTGCTTGTAAATAAATCCAGACAATACTTACTTAAAATTTAAACTATCCAGATTATATGAAAGTAAGATCAGGTATTGCTTGTTCTTGATTGGTTTAAGCACAGTTCTTAACAGTTGCAAACCTGAGCTTGATTCCTTCCATTTTAAAACTACTGCTAGCAATTTGCACAGCATTTCCAGGTTGTTGGCAGTTAGTTCATGACTTCCCACCTTCTCCCTTCAGTATGTGGTAATGTTAATAATTCATGTTCTGAAAGAACACTGAAATGGGTACAGAAATATTTCTTATAATGTGTGCTGCCTTTGTGGTTTTATTATTATCACTTTTGGATATAAATACCTATATTGTTTCTAAACAAATACAATTTATTTAGAAATAGCATGCAATGGAGTCTAATTAGGAAAAACTATCCTGCCATGCTATCTTTTTCCTACTCTTCGGTGTCAGCTTCTACCCTTACCCCACCAGTTCTGAAACTACTTTATCTTCTGATGCTGCACTTGCAAGAAAGATTTCCTTAATGTCTGTGTTTCAGGCTGATTCACACAGGAATCTTCAGTGTCTGTCTTTAGAGTTCTGGTTCATCAAAAACTGTCAAAATGTGCTTCCATGTGAGCAATGCTATGCCAGTTGTCTAGGAATAACTTGTAATCCATATTATCTGTAAACCTTTCTTTAGCTTTTATATTGGCTGCCTTCAGCACTGGAAGTGGTGATGGTGCATGCATCTCCAAAATGTCAGAGAAAATGTTGTGGTCAGCAAATACTAATTGCCATTAATAAAGCAGCATTATAAGCTCCTTCTGTCTTAAGGTGGTAAAACATCCTCTGAGGTATATAAGAATTTCATCTTACGTTCTATGGAAACTATAGTCATGTTTCAAAACACTTTGAGTCAGTGATGATACTAGAAATATGAAAGACGCTACTGACATAAGCAGGCAGGAATTTTATCAGGGGAGATGAGAAAATAAAGTATGGAGTGTTTTGTTCCAGTCATTGATTCTAATGGCATCTGTTAACTGGAGAGATTGAATGCTTTGGAAATGCTCTTTCCCTTGTTTCTGAGGCACTGTCATCTTTAATTTCCTGGACATGTTCTGTTTGTCTTAATGGCAAAATTTTGGGGACCCTTACTGGGTGAGGGAATGTCTGAGGGATAAACACCGATCAGTCTTTAGTTTGGACTTCATTAATTTCCTTCCATATGTATTTGTAATTTTTATCAGCAGTTAACCATTTGTAGTTTTAGTTTAAATATTTGTTTCCTGAAGATTTAACAACAATTTGTCTGCATTATGCGGTAAAACCTTAGGATCCTAAATACAGGTCTTAATTTCTTTTGTGGAAACATATCCTTGGCTGTAATATTAAGAGTGAAACTGGTGCTTATCCTTCTGTTCATTTCTTGTAAGACATATGGAGCAGTGTATCCAATATAGGGCTCCCTACAACAAGAAGGACATTGGCATGTTGCAGTGAGGCCACCAATAAGCCACTTGTGGTCAGGAGGCTGGAAAACTCACTGTACAAGAAGCTGAGAGAACTCAGCCTATTCAGCTTGGAAAAGAGGCAGTTTTTGCTTCCTTTGTGTACCTGGTCAGAAGTTACCAAAGAGATGGAAATAGGATCTTTTTGGAGATGTATGATGATAGAATTAAAATAATGATAAATTGGAATCTGTAAAACTGTAAGTACTGGGGGAAAAAGTGTTTTCATAATGTTGGTTAGTTGCTGGAGGTTACCCAGAGAGGCTGGTGAATATCTGCCCTTGGAGATGCTCAAGACTTAGACAAACTCCCAAGCAGACTGATCTAACTAGATCTGCTTTCTGGAAGGGGATAAGCTGTGGATGACATCAGGAGGTCCCATCCAATCTGGATTGTGATTGTATATGGCTGTGATTCTAAAAGGTTTTAGTCCTAAAACTTTAACATAACCCAAAACAAAAATAGAACTTGTTGCCATTCTTCCTTGAATGTCATGGAACATGGAGTTGAGAGTATTTTCCAGCTGCCTGTTGTCCTTACATGCAGGATCTTGGATTAATTTCGTCTTAGGAAAGTGGCCAGGATCATGCTAAGTGTGCACCATGATATAGTAAACTGAACAGCTTTGGGAATTAAGTCATTTGAGCTGGATCATATTAGGCCTCATGACTGAAACAAGTCGTCTGGAAGAAATCACAGCCCTGCTGCAAATCTCTCCTGTGGTCTACCCTTCTCTTCTGTTTACCCAATTCACTGAAGTCACTGCTTTGAAACCAGACTTGTCTCATTAGAATGAATTAGTAATACAGTTGTCTATTGCTATGTTTAAAGAAGTGTGACACAGTAACAGAGGGATCATCCTGATCCAGGATCTTAACCTGGATTGCTTGGAAATAGATGTGGGTGACTGATTTTATTGTAGTAATATAATGTCACAACATATTAGTTGAAGAAAAGGCAAATAACCTAAAATGTTGACTGCATCATGTAAAACTGTCTTGGTGGAACTCTGATGGCTTATTCAGTGCAAGCTTAGTTTAGCTTAATGTTATGTTATCTAAAATACAGAGATGTACAAGATGACAGGCCTACTTAAGAGCATGTGTTATTGTGCAAGCTCTAGGAAGAAAGAGTCAAACATGGCAAAAATATTTACCAACAGTCTTGCTAAAGAAATTTTGTGCTCTAGATCTATAGACAGCATCTAAAGCCTTCCAGGTCACTCACAATATAATTTCTTATTAGATTGTGAACAAATATTTCCTGAAGGTAGGTGCCAGAACTTGGAAGGTCCCAAAGTATTTTGATAGGTGACTTAAAAAGGCACCCAAAAGAAACTGGAGTAGAACTGAAATACTACATCAAAGTTTAATAAGGCAAAATAAGGACATCAAGAAGAATTTTGAAATAATGTTATCCCTCCAAGCTTTTGTTCAACTTCTTGCTAACTTCTCAGAAAATTCTGAAGTTAGCAAAGGAGGCATAGCCATTAAACTACGAACAAAGCTGTGTTACTGCAGTTCATGTTTATATAAATGGTACATCTATGCTATAGTACACTAAAATTATTAATATTTAAATGATTCACAAAATATTGCAAGATATTATTTTGCAAGATTGTTGTATAGAATTAATCATGCAGATACAGTACTGATGGTCTAGAAGACTATATATATTTACTGTAAAGTTGTTATTAAAAAGAAATGAACACAAAAGCCACCCCCACATTTAAAAAGGAAAAAAAAAAAAAAGGTGAGGGGGTGAGTTCCTGCCTAATAATGATTGCTGTGCTTTAACCTGTTGGTCAGCTAAGCAGTGTACAGCTAGCTGTTTGCTCCAAACCGAAGGGGGTGGGGGAGAGAATCAGAAAAAAGAAGTGTTTGAGATGAAGACAGTTTAATAGGACAGAAAAGGGATGGAGGATAATAACAGCAATAACAATGAAATAATATACTGAATGAGTGATACACAGTGTAATTGCTCACCACCTGCCAACCAATGCCTGACTAGTCCTTGAGCAGTGACAAATTCCTGTCCAACTCTTCCACTTTTATAGATTAGCATGACACCATATGGCATGGAGCAGCCCTTTGGCCATTTTGGGTTAGCTGTCCTGATCATATCCATTTGCAGCTCATGCACACCCTTGCTGGCAGGGCAGTATGAGAAGCTGAAAAGTCCCCGACTTGGTGTAAGGATTGCTCAGCAACAGTTAAAATATAAGTATGTTAAAGGCATTGTTTTCATCCTAAATCTAAAACACAGCAACATATCAGCTGCTGGAAAGAAAATCTACTCTATCCCAGCCCAAATCAGGATGAAGAATCAGAATCTTTGGAACACAAATATTTGTATTTATTTCTTCCCTGCTTCTTTTTGACTCAAGACTTTGTACAGTAAAAATGCTCAAAGGCAAGTTAAGAGCCTGTGAGGCTGTTAAGAGGTTGATGAGAGGTAAACAAAAATAATGTTTTGGAAAATTAACTGTGGTGAACCTGAGAGAATCTGTAAATGAATTGGGAAGAATGAGAAGCAAGTTTGTTTTGAAAATGCCACATTTAGAATCTGCTAAAGTACAAGCAGATTGCCTTGTTTTATAAGAATCTCTTCAGCTATTCCCAGCTCCTCCTCTTAATAGCCAGTAGTGTTACGTTATCAGAGGTTGGGACCGTTACATTAATGTCCTGTGACAGCGCTTATTTAAAAGATGAAGTATGTTTTTAACTGCAAACCTTGCTCAGCACTTTCTCTCAAAGGACCTATTTTGCTTCAAGATATTGTACAGCTGTTAGACAGTTAACTGACAGTTAAGAACGAGCAAGTAAAGTAGGTTTTTCTACCTACATCCTACTGCTTTCATGTGTGGGGGTTTTTTTATTATTTATATCCCGTGAATATTGCAATGCATGCTTCTCATCAGCTGGGGAAAGATATAAAAATTAAGATTTTATAGTTAAAACATGAAATAACATATTCCACAGTCAACGCTTCTGCATAGGAAAGGTTTTAGTAAAGATTTTAAAACTGAGCTGAATAGTATGCGAAACTTAACAAGTAATAACCAGGTGATTATCTTTGTCAGCTGTTTTTTAAGCAAAACACAGTGTAAAGAAGTTCAGAAGATCAGGATGTCAGGCCTCACTTTTCTCAGCAGTCTTGTTGATGAGCTGTCCGCCAAAAGTTTTTGCTTATTGTGGAAATCCTCTAAAAACAAACAAAAATCAGACAATATTTTCACTGGAAATGCTACAAGTGCGCTATAGCTGTCTTGGTATTTAACTCAGGATGGATATAATCCATCTTACCAGCCACTTTTTTCTTTCTGGGTCAGAGCCCATCAGCTGATGTGCAGTTGTGTAATTCGGGTAGTACAGCATGTTCTGATTAAGGCGCTGTGTGCTGTGGGGAATGTCATTCCTTGAGGTGGCTGAGGAAGAGAGAAGCCTGGGGGGGAGTCAAACCCTTGTTGCTATGAGGCGCTTGCTCTTAAGACATCACAAATTAGTGGTGCTCTGGATTTTTATGACTTCAAACTGGGCATACTGTACAATTAAAATACAAGTTACTTTGTGTATCTCATTTTATAACGACTGTAAAGGCTAAAACTGTTGTGACTAACTTATTAAAAAAGCAGATTTTTGTCTTTAAAAATCTTTTGACTTTGAAGTCATGTTTCAGACTTGTCTTACACGCATCAATGTTCTCAGTCTTATGAAAGATAGAGTTGGGCTGAAAATGTTACTGCCTGTTGATGGGGTTCTAACTAACTGTTTGTTTGAAACCCAAGTTCTGCTTGTGCAATACAGGCTGCAACATAGAGGTTTAAAATATAGCCAGCTTTTTTCCCTGACAGGAATGCTGCAGTTTCTCCGGAATCAACCAAATTCTGTATTCCCTTGGAACCCTTGTTTTCTGTTCCTGACAGCCCTGGGAAGCAGGGTGCCTCGTGGTGCTTCCATGAGAGCTGGAAGCTGCAGATTACTTATAAACAAGTCATCTAACATCCATCAGCAAGCAAAACCACTTACTGAGATATTTTACCTAATAATACAAATCACTTATTTGAGAATTCCAAATCCAGTTCAAAATAAAATCAAATTAGCTCTGCTGCAGGTCATATTCTGAGATTCTGAGCTTGCTAAATCATGGCTTTTACACAGAATTCTGAAGCTCTGCATCTAATGCTTTCACTGCCTTACTACCTGTGAGTGTCCAGTTGAAGATACTTGTGAATGATCATCTGTCCAGATACATTTGAAAAAGGATTTTTAAACAATGACTGTCCTTTGGCTACGGTATTTTTTTTCTTTTTGTGTAGTCTCTACTGTTTTAATTTCTCTGTCACCGCTGGAATCAAGAATTTTATAAAGTTGAGTACAGGTGGGTTGTTAGCAACAATTTTGCCTGCAAGACTCATTTCTTTTGTTAAGCTTCCCTGCAAAAGCACTGCCTGGTTAGATTCATCTGTAAGAAAAGTGCTGTGAAGCTAGCTCCTTTCTCATGCTGTGCAGAGGGGTGGGCGCCTTGTGCTTCACGTGATTCATCATCCTAGGAAATGTCTGAGTGTGTCAGCTGTGGCCGGTGCATGGGGAGGCCTTCAATGAAAATGGCTTTCAGTGATTTCTGGAGTTAGGAGCGTTATGTGATAATGCATCAGCACAAAGCAATTGGTACCATTTGCACAATGCTACCAGTGTAACATTCCTTGAGATACCAGAGAGTAACATTCCTTGGATCGAGACAGAACACGATTACTTGTTCTTTATTGTCTCTTCATCTGTTGAGTTGTCATTTCATTGTTGGAAAGCATATTAAAACAGGGAAAATATGTAGGAAACACCATAGAAACTGATAATGCTATAAAATACTTTTTACTTGGGTTAGTTGAAAGCAGTTAGTGAAAGCAGGATCATGCTTGAAACCTCTTGGAAACCTCAGTGTTTGCAAGTGCTCTTGTCCATGTTTATGATACTGCGAAACCATACTTCATACTAAGATGCTTATTTGAGTGACTTTTGGTATTCCTTACCTAGAAAGGAAGGAGTTGGGAAGGAAAAACAATGCAGGGGGGAAAGTCTGCTTCATGTTTACTCAGAATCCAGGAAAAAATCGGGGGGATTTCAGAGCAGGTGTTTCTCTAAAAGGAAAGGGGGGACTCTCTGTCACTGGAGACATTTGTTTTTTTGTTCTTCAGTCCCAGATTAGGGGACATAGATGATGTCTGCTTTGGCTTCCCTCTGTCAATGTCACCATACTGCAAGAAGGCTTTGTTCCTTGCTCTGTGGAGAAACTTCTGTTTAATGATCCTTGTTTTGAGATATCCGTTGCCACTATCAACTAATTTACAAATGCTGAAAAGATTTTTAGCTGTTGTTCTAAGAATGGCAATGTAATAAATATCAGATCAACGGTAGTTAAATATCTTAACTCTTTTTTAATGCAGTTGAAAATTATTGGTTTCAAATGCTAACACTGGGATGCTGGCTATTTTTCATCTCACGGATATTAACAAACAGACCACGCTTTAATATCATGCAAGAACGTAGTACTTTTCCTTGTGTTATTCTGGACTCAGCAGTCTCATTTACTTGTTCTACTTTTTCTTAAAATCATGCCTCTCTGAGTGATTGATATGTACAGATAGAAAAACCTTGATGCATGACCATGGTTTTATATTAGGTAAGCTGTTCAGTGCTACAGACAAGAAAGAACAGAGGTAAAATAACTTTTATTCTAATGGCTAGTTATTTCCTGTATTAACACTTCTGCCATGCTGTGCTGAAAGTCGAAGGCTGCCCTATAGTTATAAGCTTTGGGAAGCATCTCCTCTCTTAGATAAATAGACCTAATGGGTATCTGACCCTGGTCCAAAAAGAAATAAGTATCAGCAAATCACTGATTGCATGCATCCTGATCTTGTGGCACATTGGGATGTGCAGCTCTTTAAGTCATTCATGTACACAACTGAGCTGGAAAGCATCCAAATTTGTGTGCAGTGACTCGGGGGGAGGGGGAGGGAAACAAACTTCTGATGCCATGCCTCTCTAAAATATTCTTTTCTTGTGAGAATCTTAAAACAATTCAATGTGCCAGCTGATGTAAGGAACCTGAAGATTTCTGGGACACTGTTGTAACCTTGAACCTATGCAATAGGAAGTATTATCTAAATGTGCTTTATGCACATCTTTTCTGTGGCTTCTTTTATACAATCAAACAGTATTGATATGAGGTTAAATAAGGATGGCTGCAGTAATAATTAAAAATGTATTAGTGTCTGTCAATAGTTTCAAGTGGTGAAATTTTGGTAGCTGTTCTTGCCTTTAGAGAAACTGGAGTTTGTAGGTTTGATAGTCCATCTTGACTGACATGTATGTTACTTTGCACTAGGAGGGGGAAATGGCATTATAAAACCAATGGCCAGCAGTAGACCTGAAGTATTGTGCTGCTGGGTTTTTTGGGTTTTTTTTGGACAGTAAATAAACAATTTAATTTTTTCAGTGTCTATATTTTGTTAAATCTGAAATTTATAGTAAGCAAACTTTAAAAATGATTATAAAGAAAAAAAGTATTCAAGACTAGCTCTTCCCCTACTTTTGCTCCTCTCTGTATTTAGGGAAGCATTATAAAAAGTCAACTCAAGATGCTTTCCTTTCCAGATGTATAAACATAGGTATCTTTTTGTTGGATAAAGTCAATCTGATACAGTCTTACTACTTCTTTTTGCCAAGCATCCCTGTTTTCATGTATGTATTTTGGTGCAGGAAGACACCCGCTTGCATTCAGTGTCCCAGGAAGCGCTCAGCTGCTCTTTGCTATGTTCTATGGCTTTTCCACTGCTTCAGCCAGGTCTGATCTGCCAACAGTGCTGCTTTAAATCCCTCAAACAGTGTGTCTCTAGCAGTTGCAGATGAGTTGGGTTCTTTCAGAAGGCCACTGTTTGTTTGGTCTGCTGTCTTCATTGTGGTTGTGCAGTTACATTTAGTCTTGCATATGTTGCCTCTCCTACAGTGTAGTTTATAAAGTACAAATTGGTGCTAGCTTAGAATAACATTTTACATTTTCACTCTTGAGCCTGAGAATTTATTGAAAATTAATGTAACCTTGTTAGATTCAGAATGTTTTGGACTTAATAAACTAGTTAACTTTAACGAGTGGATTGAGCTTCCCTCTTGTGGCTACACTATGTAACTAAATACATTTGATAAAATATGAGTTTAATCTTGATTATCTTTCATAGAGAAATTTCTCTGCGACATCTCTTGAGCTGATTGCTTGGCATTTGCTGGTTTTGGAGGCTTCAATTTTTGCCCTTTTGTAGGCGTATCTTATAATTACAGCATGAAAGGAAAAGATGAAACAAAACAATAAGATCAACTAAGATGATTTAAGGGAGGCAATGAGCCTCCCTTGAGGCTACAATCTCCCTATGAGATTGTAATAAGTAGGAATGTTTTTCTTCTTCTGCCACCTGGGATAAAAGTCCCACTTCTTTTGTCTTGGAACTCCTTCTCTCAAGTAGGCAATTTGCGTGTATAAACTGTTGACCATTCCTATATTGGTTAACATTTTCTGTCCCTAGTTCTTCAAGGTCGATGTTATTTCTTAAGTAAGTTGGTGGGGATTTCATTGTTTTCTTAAAAATAACGCCTCTTAAATTGTGTTATTAACTCTGCTTATAGTAGTCACTAAAATGTCATATTTGGACAACCTTACAGGTTGTCATTTGTTTAGCTTTCTGACCATCTCCATGTCTTCTCAGCATTTATACCTCCTTTTGGAGAGAGCTTAAAAAGCAAAAGTCACACTCGTGGTTTGAACTGAGGTATGCAGTGTTATAAGGTGTGTTACTGATCAGCTGGGGTGCCTGGTCTCAGTTTGGGAAGCTGCAATTATCTGGTAGGAAGGAAGGGACTGGCAGTAGGCATCATAAGCAACTCGTAACTGCACACATTACTTAAGTCTCACGTACATGGAGTTGAGGTGATATTATGGAAGATAAAGCAGTAACTTGGAGTCTGTGTTTACTACTGTTCTAGGTATTGTGTTGTGAACCAGGCTATATGCAACTTCTTCCTCTTGTCACTTTGCTGTTGCCTAGAGTTCTGCCAGCCTTTGCAGTACCAAGTGTTCCTGCTCCACTAAATGAAAGGAAATCTTTGCTTTTTGCAAGGGAAATTGATAAAGGAAAAAATCCTTCCAATTTACCTGTGGCAGTGAGTCCCAATTGAAGGCTAAAAGCCTCTTGACAATACAGTATATAGGAATATGAAATGGAGTCTGAGTGTAAACAGAAAAAGTAGTATGATTTTTCCTCTTGTTAGTCATTAAGTATCAAGGTGATTTTTTTCTACTGACCGGTGCTTTCCTGGTTTAGCTGTAATAGAGGGGATAAAGTCAAATCCATCCTACAGAGAGATGCTTAGATAAAATTGTACAGTGGGGAAGTTATGCAACAAGTTCACACGATCAAATACTGTAATAACTTAATAAATGTGTAGGTGGCAGTTAAAGGACTTTATTGCTTACCCAGTAAAATTTTCTTTAGAAAAGTAGCTACAGTGTATAGAGTATCTTAATAAGTAAATACTGTAAAGTTAAACTTAATTCCATGGAGAGAGAATGTTCTCCATGTTGTTCTACCTCATCCACTAACCCTTTTCTAAAAAATTTTGCATAATCAATAGGAAAATCAACATATGATCTTAATCAATATTAGTGAGCAGATGTAACTTAGTGGTTAGTAAAGGCTTTACCTCTGGGGGGTATTTTGGATAATTATTCATAAATCAAAGATTGTCTTTGTAGCATTAACTATGTTTATCTTTTTGAAAGCGCTCTCAATTTACAGAGCATTTAAAAACACGGTGCAGCCTGACAAGAGGAAAGTCAAGTTCATGGTATGGATCCTGGGGACAGAAGTTACAGTGACAAGTCTCAAAATAAGCCTTTTTTTTCCCATGGTAAGATGTTGATACTATATCATGAAATACTCATCATGTTAGCTTGGAGTTGCTCTTTTTCTTTCTCAGAAAAATTTGATTTTAAAAGGTTTAAGTAATTTCTTTGTGTGTATGATTAAATTCATGCATTTTCTCACATCAATGTCTTCAGGACAAACAGTGTTGTGTCAGTCAGTATTTAAAAACATTGACAACTGTTAAGTTAACATAATATGGTATGTGTAACTTCCCTTATTCCACTGTGATATAGACTGAAAGGTCTGTGTTAGTCGTTGAAGTGACTAAAAATGATGTTTGTGGGACTGAGGAAGCGCCCGTATTTGTTTAGCTTGACAATTCAATTAGAGAAAGCCATATTAGTGGTATTGTGTTTTAAAGCTGTATAATACTGCGAAGAAGACGTGCATATGTGTAAACATGGTTAAAACTCTACTGCTTTTTGGGGTAAATTTGATGTATTTTTGACTGTTTGATTGTGGATTGTGAGTGGCATTGCTTTCTCTGAGGAATAGTATTTTTTTCTTTCTAACGTATCAGAGCGCATGACGTAGGACCAAAGGCAAGGTTACATTGAAAGACTCTCTATTACCTGTTTGCATTGGTGGGAGATGCACAGGTTCCTTTGGAAATGGTGGCTTTTGATGTACTGAAAGATCCTTTCTCAGTATGTGGCAGTTGATAGGGCAAAATGAACTTTTTTTTTTCATTTTTACTACTCTTTGATTACTTCCTTTAGTAAAAGGTGATGTTTGCATTTTATTTTTGTAAGACTGCACAGTGCACTTCCTTAATAACCAAATGGTATTTGAAGTCCTGAAATAAACATTATCTCGGTACCAATAGCTGGTAGGTGAGTTTTTATGAAAATACTGTGGCATATTAACATAGCAAATAGCCACGTGATAAAATAAAAGGATTAGATTTTTAGCTATTGTGCCCCATAAAATAGGGGGAAAAGTGAATAAGCCGACTGACATGCAGTCATGTTTAGTACTCAAGTGGAAATATTTAAGAACATAAAAACTCTGATCAAGTATGTTTGATTTTTTTTTTTCCCTTTGATACTTCAGACTTCAATATAGAAAGATATGTCACAACACTGTGATGAACAGCTGAACTGTTGAAATTACAGCAAGAATTAAGAACAATTTTTCTTTCAGTGTGAAAAATATCTCCTCAGGATTGCAGTACTGATTTGGTGGATATTAAATGTATTTTCTGAAAAATATTATTGTAAATTTTTATTTTAATGTATATCTTAGTCATCAGAAGAGATGCTCTTTGTACTTCAGACATGAGCACCAGTCACTGATCTCAGACGTAAATTACATTTCTGTGGAATTTTGAGCTTTGTTGTAACTGAGGATACATTTCACGTGACCACACACTACCATTCTATCCTCTGGTTAATTTATAAAAATCATCAGTTCAGTTTCAGTTGACAGGTTTTCACATCTTGTTTGAGGACCCTAAGACAACCTTTCAGCTTCTATTAGTATGTTCTTTTAGCCTCTTGTTGTTCTCTGTTGTGTTGACAGGTTAATAATTCACCTCTCGTTATTGAGTTTCTTAGATTTTAGGTAATGAAGGGTCTTTAAAGTCCCGATATTCCCCAAAAGAATACAAAATGCAAAACTACAGCATACTTATGGTAGTAATTTATAATCAATTCTGTGAAAGTGTAGAGCCTTGAAATAGAATATATTTAGATATCAAGAACTGTAATACATTGCTTTCCTCCAGAAACTGAGGATCTTTGTGGTATCTCCCTCAGTTTTGCAAAATCTCTCAGATTTTTTCTCTCTTTTTAGAGAGAAAAGAAAGAGAAAAGAGTGGTGGTATAGCAAATAAGAGGTCAGGCAGCATCACAGAAACTAAAAAAAAAAAAGTCTAGAGCCAATCAGTAGGTTTAGGGATGAAGAGCTAAATTCCATGATACAGGAGATCACTTGGGCATCTGGGAGAAGAGTAAATACAGAGGTGTGGTATTAGAGTGAAAATGAAGAGAAAATACAACAAATGAAATTGATATGAGAGATGTTTAAAGAAATCACTTGGAAGTGGGAGAAGGAAACTGAAAGAAGGTGGTATAAAGCTAGGCACCAAATGAGTGGTAGGAACCCAGGTCAACAGATGAATTGTTTTTATTTTAAAATGAGGAAAATTTTTTAAAAACCAAACAAATAAGAAACCTGGCAGGATGATGCAAAGAATGCTTTGAAGGGAAGAGTGAACAACAGATAACACTCAGTTTGAACTGCAAGCTTTCTTGAAATAGTGACCTCATAGCTTATACTTTCCTGTAAGCTCTTTGCTTAATGCTATTAGGTTTACAGTTTACCTCAACAAGGGTGACCTCTTCTGTAACATATTGCACTGTTTTTTATAAGTTCTGTGTTGCTGCAGTTTTTGTCCCTTGTAAGTTGGTTCTTTTTAACTTCTAAATATAGCTTTTCTTAGCATTTCTTCCCTTGAACATACATTACTGGTCTGACATACTGTCAATAGTAAGAAATATATTGACACAAAAAAGCAACCACCAAGACATTAAAACCACTAATGTTTCCCAGGTTAATTGTAAGAAAGAGAGCACAAAATATAGTGGCTAGTCTAAAGGAGTGTTTTGTGCAGTCCATTTTCATTTCACATTCTGAATAACCCTGCAGTAAATGTTCTTGGTTTCAGATACAGTGGTCTTTTCTTTTCCTATGTTAACTCTTCGATGCTGATGAATATTTTTGTATTACTTAAAAACAGCTGTCTGTTCATATGAGATCTGAGTCAGTTAATTCAGATTAAATGTTATCCAATTAAATGTTTGTACTTTCTCATTTGCAGTCTTACCTTAGAGATGATTGCAGTTTTTAATTAAATATTGGCTAGCTTTACAAGTGGTGTTTGCATAGGCAAACCTCTTAAGTGAAAGTAATGCCTCAGTCTTTCTCTGTTGCTGTGCTTGTCTAGTTTACTACACAAACTTGTTTGTGGTAGAGACCTATCTGCTCAGTGTAGAACTGAATATATCTGAACAAAGCCTGCGGATGGGCGGCTGACACGACAAGTGCTCACTGGCAATAATAAAGCCAGCAGATCTCTGAACAGTATTGTTCTTTACTGAACTTTGAGACTACAGAAGACTAGAGGGCAGACGCCAAGTGAGGTAGAGGTCACCTGAAAATTCTGAGTGGTAATACAATTTTAGTCTTCGTTAGAATATAAGATGTTCTTTGGGAACGTTGTGAAAAGCATGATTCTTCCAGATCTAATTATGCTCACAGCTATAATGGTTTTCTCTGAAGTTAGTTTTTTTAATGATGGAAACGGAAATTACACTTTGAAAATCTCAAAGATGTTAATAAATTCAGTTTTCAAAGACATTTCAGTTAGGGCATATCTCTCCCTTTGTGAAAAAGAAACGTGCTGGATATCGCTTGGCTACAGCCTTTGAATTCCAGCTGCTGTCTACAGCAGAGAAGGTTTGATAGCAGGTATGAGAAAGAGAAGCAACACATTTGGATTCAAATAACTGGATCCAGGGGTGGATCTAATTTGAGCTGTACATCTCCTCTAGTAACCATCCATGAATCAGCATGTGCTCCGGTTTGAAGTAATCTTAAGAAGCTGCTATAATCACTTCACTTGAACATTTGGCTTAATTTTTCCTGAGATGTGAGACCGTGAGGAGATTGGAGGATAAATGAGGAATTTACAAGTCTGTGATAAATTGTTCACTGTTCTGAAAGACATTTGGAGAAAGCCCATTCTTTCATGTGTTGTGATTGTGTGTGTGTGTGTGTGTGTTTTATCTAAGGGCAGCAAGGAAATTAATTACTGAAGAGAATATCCAGCTGTTTACGAAATACATCAGCATTTTTTCCAAGAGTGACTTGGGAATCTGAATTCAGCATCTATCTAACAACTTGTGATGAAATTAGGACAAACTTCAGTGCTTCTGGTTTTTTTTGTTGACTTATTAGGTAAGATTGTTTGCAAAGATTCAAGGGATGAATCTTTCTCTTAAATAATGATGAAACACATTTAGTGCTTGTCGATGTCGTTGGATAAAGAGCTTTGGAGACAGAAATCCTCTGCTTATTTGGAGCACGTGTTGAATGCAGTCTAAGCTCCTTGTGGTCTACATAATATTTTGATCTGGAGGGCTTATTACAAGTGTTACTGCGTTTGCACTCACCACTGTGTTCATTCCCTGCGTAGCCTTTGCAAGGAAATGTCTGAGCTTTAGCATTCAGTTAGGAGCAGAAAGGTGGCAGCTAAGAAAACGGACTGTGGAGGTATGAGCACTTCCCAGACAGACAACTCAAATGCTTTTAGATAATGACTTGCAAGTAATACCTGGGGGGGTTGCTGTTGCTGATGAGAGCTGTATTTTAATCACTAATGCAATATCACTTCACTCATCTGATGATAAAAGGTTTTAAGGGCAGTCAGAAAGCTTAAAAACACAAGTTGCGGAACTTACATCTGGAAACTGAACTTATTTTTGCTGCTCTTGGAGAACACATTCATTCTGCAGCCTTCTCTGCTGTCAGCAGGGATTGCTGGGGCCTCTCTCTTTGAACACATGCAGCTTATAAGTGTTTTCAATACCTTGGGATTTTTACTTTCCCACTGCACTTAACTGAAATTTGCAAATGGATTTAGAAGTCATTGGAGTCGTGCAGTTTCAGTGCATAAATCTCATTTCCTGATCTGGCACAGAAACAAATTTGCCTGTAACTTAAGAGGAAAAAAAATTCAGTGGGAGAAAAATTTTATTTAACAGTTTAATAGAAAATATCAGCTGAGTCTGACTAATTTAAATGGCAGCAGAAACTATTACTGCAACAAATACTGTTGATGATGTAGATCCCCATTTGTTTAACAATGCCCAAATCTTTGTACAACTTCAGAAGTACAGACTGCTTTACTGAGAAGTATAAAAACAGCTGTAATTATAGTCAGTGTGTTAAAAAGCTAGAAGCAGTGGGAATATGCCAAAGAACAACTGGGAAGAGTTATATTGTTCTGTACTGAGCTTAAATCTAATTCAAGATATAATACCTTAACACCTTTTTCTTGCTCTTTCTGTCTTTGGAAATAGTGACTAGGAGGAGAATTTTATGCAATTTAAAAATTCTTCTAAGAATTTCATTGAGACTTCTGCAATGATTTTTGTTTTAAGAATTAATTAATCCCAAGACAGTTTTACACTAGTAAAGATACCGAAAATAAAAAGGAAAGGTGAAGTACAGTTATTCTGGTTCTCATACTCAAAAAGTATAAGAACTAATTAAATTGACCTCTTTATGTAAGAATTTCTGTGTATTTCTAGTAGCAGTGCTGTACTACTTTATGGTGCTTAAAATGATGGATTTATGGAAGGCTGTTGTGCCTCTCCAGATGAAATGTTTCTTTATTCGTAGCAGGCATAATATGGCTTTATATCTCTTGTCAGAGACAGGGGCCATCTGAGTACAGCACGTTTCTACTGAATTGTGTATGTAGGAGTCCAGTTGACTTTGATTGCTAGAGACAGGGATCTAGAGCAGTTTGGAAGCATTACTAAAGAACTGCTAACAGTGCTGCTTTTAACTCCCCATCTCAGGCTGTGAATGTATAGCAGGACTCAAGCCAATTGGAAAGTGCTTGCATGATTTTGCTAGAGGACAGATGCATGCTCTGTTGTTAGATTACTGATTCCCTGTAGTATATGCATTGATTTTCTTTCAAAGCAAAGACTGATCTCTAAGTCAAATGGGTTCTGAATCTTAAAAACTGCCTGTCTTCCATAAACAATATTTCTTTTCTTTGGGCTTCTTGAAAATCCCTTTCAATTTTTCTGGTATGTTATCTGAAAATCCCTAAAATGCTAAGAGCTTTTTGTGCTTTCCTCTTTCTGTAGTGATGTTCTAGGCTGGGATTGAGCTTTCATAATATTTTGAAGGACTCGGCTTTGGCGTTGTACTGAAACCATCTGACTGAAATTCTTCAATGTGTGCATATCTCCTTATATCTGAAAAACACAGCAGAGCAATGACTGCAACATGATATTGGTGGAATATCTTCAAACAGCATTATTTGTTTGAATGCACTTTTTACATTTACTTTTACATTTTTCTCTTTTCCCATATGTTCCTTACTGTGGCTTTTGTTAATGACAGTGAGTATCTGTAATGTTTTCAAAGGTGATTGGTTCATTTAGTTTAATTAACTTGAAGCAGACGGGCAAGTTTATTATAGCACAATTATATCTCAGATGTTTGAAATTTTCCTAAAAAAGGAGTTGCCTTATTCTTCACACGCTACTTATATTTAGGAAAAAAAAAAAGAAAAGAAAACTTGAAAGCTTGTATTTCTTATATTACTGTAATGCTAAAATTACATGGATTTGCGGGGATGAACTGTAAGAACACAAAGGTGCAGGGGAAATTTTGCTATTGGTTGCTTTAAAGGGGTTTAAAGTGGAAAAAACTCATCTCCTTTTGGGAAACTCCATCAGAGTCACTTTGAATACAGAGAAAAAGAAAACCCACAGAGTATGTTGCAAGGGTGGTAGAACCATGCACTGAACCAGATGTCTTCATGTAGCTCAGAATATGCATAACGCAAGCTGTTCTTTCTTTGGCATCATCCTTAGAACTAGAGATTTTGTAAAATCTATCTAATCTCATCCTCCCATACCTGTATTTTGTCTGGAATGCCACTAGGTATGGATATTTTCTGGAAATAGAAATACATCTATGAACAGCTGATGGAAACCTTTCTGATGAGTGAGAAGCACCATTTCTTAAATTATTTTTTCTGTGTAATAGATTTTCTGCATCAGAAAGCCATGATTTGTTTTTGTGAGTTGCTTGTAGTTATGTAATCATCATAATAATAATCATCATTTTTCTTGCTAGAAGAAAGAATAAACACATCGACCTTGTTACATAGAAATATGTATTTAAAAGAGCTTGACTTTAAGAAGAAAAAAAAAAAGCTATGAGCTTTCCTAAGTGTGTTGCAAAGCTTTTAAGAATAATCAAGCATTTAGAAGTTATTTAACATTTGGTAAGCTGTATCTATTATTCATGGAGGTAAAATGAATAAGTAATATCAAATGACAGAAGACTGAATTTTGCTAGTAAAGAAAGCCACTATAGTAATGGAGTCTGCTGTGACCTCACATCACGGTGAGGTAACAATCTTAAAAATTAGGCAAAAAAAGGTTCCGCATGAAAACGCAGCCGCCTCTATTGAATTTGAAGTTTCAATGATTGTTTAGGGGAAGCACGTTTAAAATGAATGCGAACGTTATTTCAACGCAGGAGGACGACTGCTGCTTGTTCAGGAGCAGTTGAATCAGCACACAGTGCTGATGAAGTTAGCTAACGTTCACAGGCGTAGCGCTTGCATTACTGAAGCCTTGTAGGACTGTATGCTGCTCACAGCTTTTGACAAATGCATGGTACTGTGTTTGCCAGACATTTAGTTCTGTAAAAGCGATGGGAAAGATAACTGCTCTTGAAATAAGCGTTGCTGAATATTTGTGCTTGACACTTGACACTAGCATTATTTGTCACTGTGGTACCTGTTCATTAAGTTGCTGCGTGGGCATTAGGGCAATGTGGTGTGTTTCTAATTATCATCCAGCCAGTCTTTGCATTTGCACACCTGATTTTTAATCTTCTCCAGTACAGCAGGCAGGTTGAGACCTTCACATGTTGTACTTTGTTGAATAGAACTCATCAACAATCTTTTTTGTATATAAATCTTCAGAGGCTTGTTGTTGATTGATTGCTGGAAAAGCAACACACGTTTGCTTCCAAACAATTCAAAGACAAATAATCAGCACAAAACACAGGACTTTTCTTTTTTTCTTTTTTCTTTTTCTTTTCTTTTTCTTTTTCTCTTTTTTTTTTTTTTTTTTTTTTTTTTTATTTGGGGCTATAGCTGAGCAAAACCAGTTTCTTTAGCTGTTAGTCCAGCATTCCTGGACTCAAATATTTCTTCACATCGCAGAGGAAGAGTCCCAGCTGTGCAGCTGTCAGCTCTTTCTTTATACCATTGCCCTGGTACTGGGCACAACAGTAGCAAAGACAGCAGCAGTGCTTTCAGAATTGACACCAAGTCAGCAAGTGTAAAACACATTGCTGTTTGTGTCTTCTGAGTACAAGAAATATGCTCTGAAGTGCATCAGCTCATTGGGTGTTTCCATTAGCAGAACAAGTGTTCTGAGCAAGCCAGTAATAACAGTACTTATATTAATAATCTTGAATTGTTTGCGTGTGTGTACATATATATTCTTAGGTTTCACTTGCAAGTTAGCACAGGTAAGGAGACAGGTTAAATCTCCACGTGTCACTAAGAATACAAAAAGCAGCCCACAAGGATGAAGGCTATAACTTCTTTAGGTAAGGGAGGTTTCTGCAATAGAGGAAGTTTGTGCAGGAGGGACAGGGTTATGTGAACAGCAACAACAGGAGGGGAAAAAAAAAAAACCACAACAAAACCCAAGTAGTTAGAATGCTGACACTTAACGTGTAAATGGATACAGAATTGTGTTTAAACCCAAGTAAAATCTTTGAAGGCAGAATAAGGGCTCTCAAAGGACCCTACACCATAAACATGGACCTAGCAGACTTATACAAAAGCTGTTACATGCCAGCAGGTTAAATGTAAATGCACGAAAGCACAAGACAGGAGGAAACATAAATGAGAAACACAAACAGAAGATGAGTCAAAGCTTTTTCTCCTTCCACCCATCTCCAAATATACACAGAATGAGAAATCCTGCTAGAGGGTGAGGTTGATAGGTGGTTAAGGTGCAGAAGGAGCACTCAGAGAAAATAAGCCCACTGCAAAAACTTAATCTTCATTTGTTTACTTCTGTGTTCTTCACCCAACATAATGATGCAATAGAAGTACAGTACAATGACATAAATTCTGAAAGCTTACACAGCTTTCAAGAGCAGATCAAACAAATTAATAGAAGATGAACTTACTGGGGGCTAAACACAAAGATGTTCTCTCTGTCTCAAGAACTGTCTGAGCTACACGTTGTCAAGATGCTGAGAGAGCACATCCCAGTGTGTTAAATAACTTTCTTGCTTATTCCATTGAGTGTCCTGTTTTAACTTCAGCTTTGTTTTCTGCTGCTTTTTCTGAGAGCTCTGTGAAGCTTCAGTGCACGTCTTCTGTACCCTTTGTTGGGAAAGGCACAGCACGTTTCACAGTTGCAAATCCTGGTTATTTTCAGTGGAAGGACATGGGTCACTGGCTGCAAAAGGATGGGCTGCACTGCATCTAGCTGAGTATGTAGGCAAACTGCAGTTTTCCTTATCTTCAAACTGAGTTACAGCAGTGCTGCATTGTCTATCTGAAACTGAAAAAGTGACATTGTCTAGTTTATTGATTAATTAGAGGGGAAATCTGACATAGAACTTGTCACTCTCCCTTTTGGACAACATTTCAGTTTGTGTCTTCTGAATGTTGACCTATTCAGCTGAAAACTTGCCTATTGCAATTCTTCTCCAGTTTTGTGCCGTGTAACTGATTTCTCTGGCATTAGATCAATCTTATATCAGTGCTAATGATATTACTGCTTACAAATTCTAAAACACATTTTCAAATATATCCTCAGTTGCCTTACTACTAGTAGTAATCACCTTACTACTGGAAGATGGCAATATTTGAATAGTTAATACTAAATTATTTAATGCTGGGCAGGCCTTCTGAAATGTTTATGTATGTCTAGTGTATCACAAGTTGGAGGCTGCGAATTGCAAACTAAACTCTGGTTAAGCTTTTTCCCACTGCTTACCTTGGTTATTGTAGCAAAGGAACTAAATGATGAAGTTATGCAATGTTAATCTATTCATTTGATAGCCGCCCTCTAGTAGCTGAGCTCATGAGTAAGGAACAACATCTAAGAGCAAACTACTGAGAGTTCTTTGGTTATGTGTTTGTATGTATCCAATACTAAAAATAAGATTTTAAGATTTAATGTTTTCAGTGTATCTGACCATATAAGATGTATGGTAGGAATTCGTAACTCACAGTGTCTTCAGTTTTTAATCCAATAATTGTTCTGCATTCCCTACTAAAGTAAGGAAATAGTATTGTTCTCCATCTTGCAAAAAGTGTACTGAAGTGCAGAAAGACCGAAGAGGCAAACCCTCAAAGTTATTTATCTATCCATGCAGGGCAGAGAATCTCTTGCATTATATAGATCATGTTGGCCAGGTTTGAGGCAGGGCCATCAAATCTTGACCCCATAGGTGCATTTCTTTTGTCGTTCAAGTTAATACTTGGGGTTTGCTGATGCACTTCTTCAGCTCAGTAAGTGGCTTTAGGCTAGTCTATTCTTATTCGCTTATTGGTAATTTCTTTCCAAAATCCTTGTCCTATATTGTCTTCTACACTTCAGTAACTGCAAATTGAGGAAGAAAAAAAAAATCGTCTCAACTAAAACTATTCTTTCAACTCAGCTTTTAGTTACAATCTCATTTGAGGTCTGGTTACTGTCTCAGTGATTACAGACAAACCATTTCAATGTAGTGTCAAGTAGATTAACATAAATCACTGCCAACAGTGGCTCAACCTAACTTGTTTCAGCCCAGAAATAGACCCTGTTGATTAAATCAGTTCTGATGAATGCAGTTAGGGAAACTGTTCTTAGCATTAGGCCATGATTTTTTTCAAGTTTTCCTGCTGCTCTCTTAAAATGTTAATATGACGAAGCCCAAGCACATAAGAAGTGGGCTGCTTTCTGCTCTGAGCTCATGGTGGTTTCCAGGCATGGTCAGAGTGTCACCATGTTGGTTGCTGGTGTGGTTGAATGGCAAATCAGTTGGCAAATACGGAGCAATTAAGAGTTAAAAAATTAAGCATTCACTTTACTAAGTTAGTATGAGTAGTGATAAGTGGTTGAGCTGGAGGTTGTCAGTGATGGAACTATTCACCTACGCTAAACATAAGAATGAATTATGTATTTTTATTAAAATTTAATGAATGTCACTATTAAATATGAAAATTAAAAGCTTAGCTAGGGAAATAGTAATTTTGTAATCTTCAAGCCCATCTGAAGGGAATATCTTATGAAAGTTTGCTACAGAGTGAAATTGTAAAATATAATAATAATAATATTTAAAAAAATTGGAATTATGGACTTGGTATTGAATATAAGTCAATCTAAATACCTTGGGAAGCAAGGCTGTTGTCCAGAGCAATTTATAATTCCTTCTTTGGAGGTGAAATGGTTTCTGTTTAATAATATACTATATATAATATATAGCTAATCCTCCCTAGTAAGACTGTGGACTTGACCACAAGATTTTTCTAATGTCATGAGCAACACAAAGCAAATAAAAATGCAGAAGTACAATGCAATCTTCACTGCATACCTACATGTTTTAGCACTTGGCTTTATATTTCTAGTCATCATTTTTCAGACGATTACAGAAGATACAGATTTTACTGTATTAAATTCATTGACTTTTGGAAAGCATAAGCAGTGAAACAAACTGTTTCAAATTCAACAGAAAACACAGATTTATCAGTGGAGGCTGAAACGTGTTAAAATCATGTCAGAAATGTGTGCATTTTCAGCAACGTATCACATCAGGCTTCATTCTCTGTCAGCTGACGTTTTGGAGATGAGAGACGGGTGGGAGTTCACACGGACAACAAGATTTCTGGAGTTTTATCTCTCCAGGTGCTGGACAGAATTAATTCTTACACGTATTCATCTCAGCTCCATATAGCCTGATTGTGATTGAATTGTATGATAAAAAGCGATTAGGGTTACTTTAATTAGTTTTGCTAGGGTGTTTCATAAAGTTCAGGTCAGAAAATAAGATATGATTGAGAGAAGATAAATGTAGAAGATTAGCAAAAGATGGCATTATAATGTAAATTATGAAAAAGTGAAGGCAAGGAATACAGTTACTATACAAATACTTAGCTTCTTACTGAGCAACCAGAGGGAGGTCTTGTCTGTTGCTGAATATTTTATACTTTTAAAATATATTAAGTGTTTTATGTCTTACTACATAGAGAGTTTGACAGATGGCTGAAATTGTGTCACTGATACTAAGTGGGTCTAAATATGGCACGGTGACTTGGGATTACTTTCAGATTTGCACTATCTCAAACTAAAAATGAAACAAACCAGTAGCAGCAAAAACAACAAAATAAATCTGTTACTTGAGATGCTTGTATTTGAGTCACAAGATGTTCTTCATAATTTTGCGAGTTATTTTTTCTGATTGTGCAGACCAACCGTTAGTCCTGGAGAACTACCACATGTGCTCTAATTGCAGTTCTGTAAGAAAACTTCCCTTCCAGACTATTTTTTTTTCCCCATTCCTTACGTACCAAGAACCACTTCTTGAGACAGGTACTGGCTCTTAGCCAAGCAGCTATGGTCTCAGTGCAAGCTGCTGTGTCACCTTATCACTGATCTTTTTCTCAGCAGAAACCTTGCTTAGTTTGACATCCGCAACCCCAGCAAAAGAGATAGGAAATAGTTATATGACAGTGTTACCTGCAGAGAGCATGGTAATGACCGTAACGCATCGCTGTTGCCCAACTCCTGTTCAGCTAGGAGCTCTCTGGTGTGCGTCCCTCTTGAATTTGAAATACCATACAGGCAGAAGCTGCACGCTCAGAGCACTTTGCTAGTGCAGAGCCCAGAGGGGAGCAGAGCTGAATGTGAAAGCAGGATACGCAGGTATAAGGACAGAGGTCCAAAATCACAAGTCTAAATGTTGGAGTTTTTGGCTAAGATTAGAGTCAACCTTGGGGCATATCTCACTGGCTGCTGTGAAACTGCTATGTGTACTGATTGTTTGTAGGCTCAGATTCTTTTTCTTTTTCTTTTTCTTTTTTTTTTAGCAGGGGCTCTGCTTCTGGGCAGTCTTTGAAAAGCCAAATGCGCAACCAGCGTCTAACTTAATCCCTCAGAAAATGTTGTTATGGATTTCTTTTTGTTTGTTTTACCTTTATGAGTAACAGTTACCAAAGCTGAAAAAAAAAACAATTTTCTTATACTGACCTTTGCTATGGGGTTGCACAAACCATCCATTGTGTAAATTCCAAATACGCTATTCTAACTAAGTGTTACAGGATAATTTAGAATGTTCCATTAATTTCCATTACTGAAAGGAGTCTGAAAAATTTCTAATGCAGCTATTTGTCCTTCGAGCTCATGCATCACAGCGTTCTTCTTAGTGCTTATTTTGGTCTATTCTCTTCCAATTTTAAGAAACATATGTCACATCATAGTAATTTATCATGTATTTTGCAACCTGCCTACACTGGGGAATTTATTTAAGTCTGTTCAAAGCAGGATCTTCAGTTATTTCTTCCATTACCCTATGCTGGTCTGTTGTTAGTTTTCTATATGTGATAATTAATTGTAGTAATGATAGCAAGACTAAAAGGAGTGTAAGCAGGAACTTAACTGGGAGGGTTAGGGAGGGCAATGAAAAAGTTGTGTGAACAGCTAGGGATCAGATTAGGAAAGCTAAGACCCAAATAGAATTAAATCCAGCCATGGGCATAAAGGGGAACAAGAAGAAATTCTACAAGTCCATCAGCGATGAAAGGAAGGTCAGGGAAGATGTGCACCCTCTCTGGAAGGAAACTGGAGATCTGGTCACAAGGGATATGGAGAAAGCTAAGGTGCTCGAAGACTTCTTTGCCTAAGTCTTCACTGGCGTGGACTCTAACCACGCTGCCCAAGCTGCAGAAAGCAAAGGTAAGAAGTGGGAAGCAGAAGATCTGCCGTCTGTAAGTGAAAATCAGGTTTGAGACCACCAGAAAAACCTGAAGGTGCAGAAGTCCTTGAGGCTTGGTGAGTACAGAGAAACTTCCTTGACATTAGGAAAGTTGATCCTAAGCCTTCTTTCAAGGAGACAGTTCCTCAAGAATGATGACTAGCCTTAACGGAGAACTTAGATTTTTCCTTTCTTTTTCCTTGTAAAACATGGTTTTGATTTTGAATTGTTGAAGACTACAAGTTAAAAATGTGCTACTTCAATACTATTTTTTTTCTGTTTTGTAACAGTCCAATTGCCTGCCACAGTTTGCAAATCTGTAAGTTGGTGCAACATCAACTCCTTGAAACATTGAGTAAGATCAGATAGCATTCAGATTAATTGCTTTGGAGACTCTCTAATCAAACTTGTGATACTGTTATTGAGGAGACCTTAATAGCATTTTGTTAATAGAGGCCACGTGTGAGTTGTTAAAGTCCTAGCAGATCTCTGTAGCTGAAGATTTGGGAAAACTCAAAGCATACGACTTCCAGTACTCACAGTAAAAATGAGTCAAAGTGGATTATTAGCACAAGTGATAGCATTTTGGAGTCAATTTTAGCACAAGTAATGTATATCTCTGAAATGTTCATTATCTCAAGCTGACTGGGCCAAAGTTTACAGCTTTATTCTAACTTTGTTACTAAATAGTAACTGAGGATTGCACTGATTTTTTTTATTTTTTTTTTATTGCTTTACTTTTGCATGAGGCACAAATGTCTCAATATACCTATGGTATTTGCTTTAGCGGAGGATTTTGAACTTCAAATTAGATCTGTAGAACCATTATGCTGGGTAGTGCTTTACAGTTGTAGTGCTACCATCAGTGTAAAGCTGAGGTAACTGTGTAAGGTGGCCAAGGCAAGAATTTTTAAATATATCTGTTCTCCTCCAAAAATTAACAGACCACTGTAATAATGTGTTTGAGTTCTTCTGTGATGCTTTCCAAAAACACTTTTGTTACATGGTTTGACTTTCAAAATGGTGTGGGGTTTATGGAACTTCATAGAACCATAGAAAGGCTTAGGTTGGAAAGGACCTTAAATACCATCCAATTACAACCCCCTGCTGTGGACAGGGAAATCTCCCAGTAGATTAAATAGCCCAGGGTCTCATCCAGCATGATCTTGAATGCCTCCGGGGATGTGGGCATTGTAGCATCTCTGGGCAACCTGTTCTGGTGCCTCCCTGCTTTCACAGGAAATAATTTATTATTAATATCTATCCTCTTTCAGTTACTGTTTGCCCTATCACTAAACACCCTGACAAAGGATCCCTGCCCAGCTTTCCTGTAGTCCCTCTCTCAATACTGAAAGGCTGCAGTAATATCTCTCTGGAGCCCTCCCTATAGGCTAAACAGTCTTGTCTCAATTAGGAGGTGCTCCAGTCTTCTGATCATCCTCACACTCCTGTTCTAGACTTGCTCCAACATTTCCATGGCCTTCTTATGCTGGGGGCCCAGAGGGTGAGAGTCACCACCCTTGACCTGCTGGCCATACTTTTGATGCATCCCAGATACAAATTCCTTCAGATAAACAAAATGGAAAGAGTATTTTGCAGCTTCTCTTTTATCAAGGAGGCTATAGGAATAAATGAGGAAATGTTGCTGATAGAACTTTTGTTCTCTTTCCCTACAGCAACCTTAAAAAACTAAATACCATGGTTTTATGTTTTTTGTTTTTTAGTATTCCACATCATAACATCATGTAGTGCACTGGGAGTTAATGTTAATGCTCCAATGCTCCACCTATCCCTATACATCACAGAAGTCATGGGATCTGACCCTTCTGGGTGGGACGGTTTCTTACTGCCTGGCAGTGGGTGCTGGAGGGTGCTTTCCTAGCTGTTCCAAGCCTTTCAGGTTTGACTCGGTCTCAGGAACTCTCTCTCTCCTATTTTATTTGATTTATTAGTCTCAATTTCAATTAGATTGTATTATATTGTGTTATCTTGCATTCTGATATCATAATTAGTAAAATAAGTTTTCCTGCATAGATCATCGCCGCTGCTTTTTCTTCCTTCCTGGAGCCCAGCTCCCATCTCCCTATCCCTTTTCCTTTTCCCTTCCCATTTTGTGGAGCCGGGGAGGGGGGGCAGGGGCCTACTTGCCCCCCTGTCATGGGCATAGATTGATCTAGTCAACTCTGTGACACAAAACAACAACGACAAAACTTAATAACTGAGTCATCTTCAGTAGAATAGAAAGATAATTTAATCTCCTTTGTAGTCACGCTTGCAGTTGTTTCAGCAGGTGCTGCTATAGGCTTGTAGGCAGTGTCAGATCCACACCTAAGGATCCTGATTTGCAGAGCACTTTTGCTCTTTGGCAGTGTGGTGGAGTTGATGTCTCTCGCTGCTTCAAGGACTTTCTGTAGCAGACACTCAGGTAATATTTTGTGATCAGTTGAAATGGTAAGTTCTAGTTTCAGATGGCACTGAATTCCTTCTGAAATTAGCAGGCACCACTGCCTTAATCTTTTCATCTGGGTAGTGGGGAATTCTAGAAAAGTTACCTTTGTATGTACCAATTCTGTATGAAGTAAGAGTCTTAAGCAGGGGAAATGAAGATTCACCCATGTGGGACAAACATGTTATGAACAAAAGACCTTGGAAATAAGTAAATGAGCTTGACAGCTTGCACCAGATGTAAACACACATGAGGTGCCTGGCTAGTACATGCAACCAAGAGGCTGCTGCTTGGGTATAAAAGGTTGTGAACACCTAAAATAAAAGCCTTCATTCTGCACCAGCAATGGATTCTGTGACTCTCCTGCCACACACCTATATTGTGTAACATAACAAACTTACATGTATGCGTATATCTAACACAATCATAAGAGAAACTTATGCTTCATAGCCTGGCAGGAGTCTCCTCTAACTGATATGAGCATAAAATATCCTCAACACTGCATGATTTTCTCAGTCCATTCAATTTGGTGCAAGTCCAGGAGTAGCAGGGGCACTGCTGACCTTGATGCTCCAACAGAGATATGAATGATCTAC
Source organism: Perdix hodgsoniae (assembly GCA_035772895.1). NCBI lineage: Eukaryota > Metazoa > Chordata > Aves > Galliformes > Phasianidae > Perdix > Perdix hodgsoniae. The sequence continues at coordinate 36,209,693 of JAPSGF010000001.1, forward strand.
GTCAATAAAGCATCTCAGCAAGAGGAGCCCCAGCCTTCAGTTCCCTTGCTATTGTTTTATGGACCTTTTGTCAGGAGGGAGCCACTATCCCAGTAGAACCTTGAAAAGAGTGAATACTTCAAGGTGTGGATTTTTCCCATCTTCACACTCAATTTGGACACACTGCCTCATGGATTCAGGACGTGAGTCATCACATGCACCTGGCACAGTTTATTTTTAGGACAGTAAAGCAACTGAAGCTTCTGCCAAATATTTCCTTGAGCCTTCAGAGCTTTTTCTGTTGTTCATCTGCTTCGCATTCACTTTCAATCCCTAAGGGACATGCAGAGTCGTGTCTACAAATATGAAGACACTGCCCAATATTCTTGATAATTGTTTCACTTCCAAAGAAAGGTGTTATCTTCATGCTAGCATACGTATATTGTGAAACTTCAGAGCAGAAGTTATTGGCTGAAAGTATATGACAAAACTTCATACGTATGTGGTAGTTGTCTCACTTCTGGAAAACAGTTCACAATTTCACAACCCATTTGAGATCTGGTATTTAGTCCTATTTCTGTGCTGGCTGCTTAAGATGCTTTATTAGAGAATTTATCACAAACTCAGCTAAGGATAAAGTCTTAGTCTTGTGGTAATGTTGATTTCATCCATTCCTCATTAAAACCTTTCATGTCTACAAACATGCTCCAGTCTGCTCCTGTATCTTTGCATTCCTTGAAAATTTAGTATGCAACGTGGTCTTCAATAAGAAGAAAGCCTGTAAGGAAGTGTGTGCATCAAATCCCAAAATGACTGGTCTGGTCCTAGAGAAAGCAAGGTAAGCTCTTTGGAGACTCTTATGATCATACGAGCAAAGGATGGGACAGAGGAAGGTAGTTGCTTCTTAGTACTTCAAACAGATTGCCAAGCCCAATGTGGAAAAACTTTGAGAAGAAAGCAAAAATGGTGCCATTTGTGAGGGTGATGGAAAGGTCTTGGTGATGCTATCAAGGTTACCAAAACCGATGTGCTTTCCTTCATGTGCATCCTTCCTATATAGCTGCAGCTGCCCATCAGATACAACTCCTGTAATCATTGCCATAGAATTTCAAGTATACTATCAAGCTGTTATCCACTAAGCATTAGTATCAAAAGCAATGTAATGGTGTGCTGCTTCATCAGTGGATGATAGCATAATGTTGATCACAGAATGTGATTGTGGACTTATGTTCTTGCTGCCCAGCTGCTGTTTGAATCAAATAATACTTTCCAGTTGTTTGTAAAAGCTTGAGATTTCGCATTAGTAGAAATGGAACATTAATAATAAAATCAGTAACAGTTACGGAAGGGCAGTGTGAAAAACTGTAACTGAATCTTCTTGCCCTGGATATTGCTATCATCTGGGCTTTTAGAGTGCTGTGTAGATGAGTGCAATTAATTCTCTTTCCATATAGCTCAGCATCCAAATTTACTTGCTTCGATGGGAGTCGGACTAAACTCTTTGATAACGGAATTTCCAGAGGAAGAATAGCACAGCATGGTCATGGACAAATCTAGTAATTTTTCTGCTCTAATCATCTTATGTCTCGAAGAGGCACTTACACCCCAGGGGGCTAATATTTACATAATTGTAATTTATTGGGTAAAGATTTTTGTAAGGCAAAGAAACATCAAAGTGTTTGTCTCCTGCTTCCAGAGTAGTTTTGAATTTCACGTGCAAAGGAAAGGTAAAGGAGAATATATTTTTGGAGTAATTAGGGGGAAATCACACACAATATTTGAAATCATGTAGGCTGTTTGACTGTTTTTTAAAGGAATGCAATCAACATTTTGTGATGAGTACTTATCATCAGTGCTGGTATTGGACGTGGCTGTGGGGCCTGACTATCTGATTAAAATAATTGGTTATGTGCTTGAGCAGCATGTCTGTCTGTACTAACTTTACAGGAAGCTAATGCTGATGTGCAAAAGAGCTTTCCATAGCATGTGGTTTTTCTCTAAAGAATAATGTAGGGCATTGTAATTTCAGTTACTATGCCACAGAATATATGTTCTGGAGAAATGCTGGTTGTTTATCAGTTACCTTGGGCTGTTATGACTTCTAACTGTACTTATTTTCAGCACTTAAGCACAGGCTTGTTTATTTAATACTTTCACACATTTTCTGTGCAAAATCTTGGTATCCTTTTTGTTTGTCTCAGGTAAACTTAATTCAAATGACCCACTGATGTAGCTCTCTGCTGCTTGTCATATTACGATCTCAAATTTCATTAAAGGCATGCATTACTTGAGCTTAATTGATTAAGCTTCTTATAGATATGGGAAGAACTGTGCTTTTCCTTCATGTGGGAAGAGGCAAAAAAATTGAAGGCCAGGCTTAGAAAATGAAGCAGGAAAGATTCTGAAACTAAAACCACAACTGTTCTTTCACTGCTTGTTACAGCTTTTGGTCTTGGATTTTCTATATTTTTTTCAGAATATAAGTAAGAAAAGTGAGGATGTCATAAGGGCTTCATGTTTTGTTTCGGTGATGAGAGGGAAGGCTGTTGGGAAGCTGTGTCTTTTAGTAGATCAGCTGATGCAGTTGAGGGGTTAGCAGAAGGCTTGCACACCACAAGCACATGGCAAAAAGGAGCACGAGGATGTCTTGAGGAGCAGGAGCTAGCAGCTCCTCAATGTACTCCATCTGAAATTGAAATCCTAGTTTGTATGGATTAAATGTGCAATATTACAAATAGTTAAGAGACCCAAACTTTTTATGGTTTATATGCAAGTCAAGAAAAAATCCATATAGATTTGTATAGTTTCAATGATTGTTTTTTTTCTGAATTAAATACCGAAGGGAGAGCTTTAGATAAAAGATACGCTTGATAACTTCAGGATCTGAATTAATGAAAAGAATGAAAAATATGCATAAGCACTAAATGCTGAACATAATTTTATAGATTATCAATTGAAAACAGCTCTCACGCTCACACAAAAAATAAATAAATAAAATTTGCCCATAGGGTGTTGTACTCAAAAGGTGACTTCCCATTTAAAAAATCCTCCCAGTGAAATTCCTATTTTCTCTCTTATTAGTGCTAGCAGTAATCACCATACTCACTTCTAGTATCTTAAAGGCTTGCAGCGAATGACCAATTCTCAGTGGTTCTCAAGTATTTTGTCAATTAAACGTCACAGTTGAGCAGTTCCACACGCATGAAATACAGGGCATGAATGCATCATATGTGAATACAGACCTGTTGAAGTCTGTTCTAATAGAAGATTTAAAAATAAGTTTGTCTGGCAGATTGTTTTCTGACAAACTGTTTTAGGTTGTGATCCATCACAAGCTGTAATATGTGGGTCTCTATTGACTACTGTCAGGGTTAAAATGAGTTCTTGTAAGGTGGCTGTTTGTCAGACATCTATGCTCACATCTTCCACTAGGTTTTACAGCTACACGAGGTTTAGAAGCAAAGCATTTGAGTTTAGCAACCAAACCCTGAGGGAACATTAGTGTTAAGCACAGATAGCGTGAGAATTCAGATGGTGCTGGGATGAGGTGGATTTGTCTTATCCTGCGCTGTACTGGAAATGCCACTGAGGCATTACAGGGCTGGCTGTGTTGCCTGCTCAGGGAGGAGACGCGTTATTTGTAGATGTTTTGGTTGCACATTCTGGCAGTCTCCCTGCCTGCTCACAGCCCAAACAAATCCTCAGGCTTGTGATGCACGAAGTCTGGCAGTTTTCTGTGGAGGCAGACTGAGTTTCTTCCCTGTGCTACCAGCCACCTCTGACCTCTGGTTACTGGTTTGGTTGCTGCTCACTGAGATGTTGAGTTTTAAATCTTTTTCTTCACTTTCAGAATCTTAATGTGATGTTTTTCCTTTGTTCCCTTTGTATGACTGACTGAGTCACATTCGGGGAAGCTGCTGGTGGCTGACTTTAAGGAAGGAGTCTCTGGAAAAGAATCCCCTTAGAGATCCTCACTGCTTCTGTGCCCTGTGGGTTCCCATGCCTAAACATCCGCTGCTAGCACTTAAAAATGGGGTTGCCTGTGTGTGGGGAAGATACTGGGGAAAAAATTAAAAAAAAAAAAAAACAAAACAATGCACAATTCACTGCTTGTTCATTATTGAGAATAATTACAATGGGAGGGGGTATCTTTTAACATATATTGTAGCAGTACGTTAATTATCACTTGCATCACTGTCTTCTGACCTGTTTCATTTTTGATAATCTCTAATTCACTTTTCTTATGAAATATCACAACCCTTTGACTTCAAATGGTTGAAGCTGTTATTTTTCCCCTGCCCACCGTACTTTCCTGCTGAGTGCCCTTACGTGGAGGTGTCTTGGCAGGCCCCAGCAGGATGCATGGCTGCTGTGGATGTAGCAGCACCAGCTGCGAAGGTGATCAGCAGGCAGCAGGGGCAACAGAAATAAGGGGCTGGCATCCAGTTTCCTACAAGTGCAAATTGTCACCCCGCAGCTTAGGTCAACTGGCAATTATTTTTGTGCCTCCTCCAGGTGTGAGCTTATCTAACTTTGAATAGCCTTGTACATTATTTATAGAAAAGGGTTTTTTCACTTAATGATTCTCTTTAATATTAGATTGTTTTAGAAACTACAAAACCAGTGACAGTTATCCTAGGGACGTGCTAGTTAAAGGACTGAGGAATTAAATGACGATCCAGGTGAACTGTGGTGTATTTGTCTATTCGGATATTAAGACATAAACAAGTAGACAGTTGCGGACACTTTTAAAATGGGAAATAAGCTCAAAGTTAAATACTCTGGAGGGAGCAGTGTTAAAATAAACATGCTGCAAAAAATGCAGGCAACGTGCTCAGTGGTGGAGGAACTAGGAAGCACAGAGGACACAGTAGTCAGAGAATCGCAGAGGTACTGACCAGAGCAATGTGCCTGATTTTCCTTGCAAACATGCATAAGTAGGATGGCACCTATGCTGCAGATGGAAGTAGTTGAGAAAAGGTTGGTCTTTCTGAAGGAGATGCTGAGGTAGGCTGTTTTTGTAATATAACTCTGAATGAATTAGAATAACTTCATTTACTTTAATCAATTTGAAAAGAGGATAAATTATTTCAAGGATGGGGTTCATCATGCTTATTCACGTAGTAGTTCTCCCTTGCACAGCAGGCTCTTAAGCAGGCTGTAATTCAGCACTCCTTTACACATTTCATTCTATCTTTCTAGGAGATTCTAGGGGTTATATAGCAAGGAAGCAGATTAAAGGCTAGTTTGATTTTCAGCTTTCTCTGATGTTACATGGGGAATTGTATTTTTTTTTCAAGCAATCTTTATTTCTAGTGGAATGGACAGGTCAGAAGAAGCCATTTATTTGCTCTGCCAAGGGATTTTGTTGCTGTTAGGAATGAAAACGTTTACAAGTGTCACATGATACAATTGTGAGAATGATTTCCCTACTGGAACTTCCCCAGGTCCTATTTTTTCAAAAAGAGAGCAACTGTGGACCTCCTATTTCCTCCACTTCTCATTTTGTGTGTAGGATGCAGGATTGCCAGCAAGTTGGGAGCAGGGAGAATTTGGAGGACTCTATACACAGAGGCATTACGACATGATGGCATACCTTAGTTTTTTCCCAGCTGGAGAACCTTTCAGCAGAGAGGGCTGAATGCAGTGGTGCCATGCAGAGATTTGCTTTAAGAGCCCTCTGGCACTGGGAAAATCTCCAAGATGAAATTCAAGGCAGCGTTATCATGTCTGCTTTGTCTCATTCATTGTTCAGCAGAAGTGGAAGGATCAGGTTTTATAAAGGGGGCTGACCCATGATTCAAGAGAGGTGATTTCTAATTGTAGGTTGGCTATAAATTTCAAGCAAGTCCTTTTTATGTGATTTTTTTCCTATATCTTCTGCTTGGTTAATTAGTATGGTAAACTCCTGGGGCCAAGCATGAATTACTGCTATCAGCACATGTCTGGCTCAGTATGGCTTCAGCCTCAGAGATCTCTCGGTGCAGTTGTAATGTGAATAATACCGCCTTCAGCATAATAACTTCTCCGAGATGCATTTAAGAGGGCTAGTGCTGGGCCCAAGATATGCTTGAGAGGCTTAATAACATCTAACGTGCAATAAGGATTGCATCACTGGGAGACTTTTAAATCTCACTGAATGGCTCTGTGGATGCTTTCAGAAGCAATAAAACTCAGTCCGCGTCATTCTGTGTTAAAGAAGAGGAAAAACAATCCAAGCTCTGCCTTCACTGCATCTACTGAAATCAAGTCCAGCATGACGAGGTGACAGTCTGTTGTGTGTCTTCTCATCCACTTACACACTTGTCAGAGAGTCACAAGTGTGGAGAAGGGAAGTTTTTCGCTTGTATGGTTCTGGCATAAATTTGATCCAGGAAAGGGCAGAAAAGGAAGCATGTTTTCAGAGATACAGTTATTCTGGCTAGCAGTTGTCCAAAATAGTTTGATTTTTGTCACTTAGGGTAATTACATGTAGAATTGGCAAGGTAGCTAGCTTAGTGTGTAACTAACTTTCAGCAGTGTGATCTGAGATGATCAAGTATGCAAGTAGCTACTTAGCAAATTATGATATCAAACAAATGAATTAAACAAGGTGATACCAGACACTCAGACTTAATTTTATTTCCTTGTAACATTTCTGTTATGCGATGCATTGATGTGTGAGTATGGCAGCATCGCAAGTAGCTCTGACAACTTATTACAGTACCAACTGTCATGCTCTAATACTTTTTGATGCTCAATCTTCAACATTACATAAAGCAAGAGATTATCTAGGGGTTATTAGTGGGGGGGAATCATACAAGGACTCTGTATGAGCTCCTTTGCACAGTGAGATCTCCTGAGATAGTTCTTGATGTTTGTGTTCAAGTAATGCTATTAGTCTTGATGCTTGTAAGTATGCAAGAAAATAACCGCCTGCTGTCACTTCATGTTGTCAAAGAAAGCACTGTTACTTCTATGGAGTTTGACATCAGCCATTTTCCTTTTGCCTTGTAGTTTTCTATTTCAGGAATTGCACTGCTTGAATGTCTGTTTTAAAGTACAGAGTGGATGCTTCCTGGAGGGTGTTGACTCATCAAACAATTGTCAAAATTGACAAAAAACTGACAAATTTTAGAATGGAGTTCTTTGCATTTGCTGGATCTCCTAGAATTAATCTAAACTCAAATGATGCTTGTATGATGTGTGGTTGCTAATACACTAAAACTGTGTGAACACACATAGCTGCTTGTGGCCTTTGCCTTCACCTGGCCTGCTGCTCTTCCAGCAGATCTGGAGCGACAGATGCAGACAGGCTTGACAGTTGTGGGAAATGAGATGGTGGTCATTTGCTAGCAAGCTGAAGGCCATGAGCTGTATGAAAGAGTTAAACAAACAAACAAACACCCTTCTATTCAGAGTGTTTGTGAGAAAGCAGTGCACTCAGTCTCATTATCTAGGAACTTTAAACGCATAGAAAAGTTAAAGAGCTGCAGCAGGAGTCCAAGCATCTGGAAAATATGTTGCTAGGTAAATGTGATAAATGATAAAATTGTTTAGAAGAGAAAGTAGGGAAGAGCTATTTAAAGCAGATATGCCAGATCCTTGGTGAATAACTGGTTGGGCCCTAGATAACTTCTGGGTTAGAAGTGTTTTGTATTTCAATGGGGACTGTCTTATGTGACAGTCACCATAGTAATCAGGCTGAAGTCGAGGCACTGAGAGAGAAGTTATGCACATGTAGAAGAGCAGTGCTGATGCTGTAGTGAAGACATGACTGCAATAACAAATCAAAGAATATCAAACACTATGAAAAATCTGCAAAGAAAATACTGATACACAGGCAAGCCTAAGCCAAAGAGCAAAACCATACCTTTGTAAATCAGGAAGAATACTAGTTTGTGTCACAGCTGGTAGTTTATTTTGTTGAAGATGTATTTTAATTCTTCATTTTACAGAGGGTCAGATTTATTCATCTGTTTGTCTCTGTACTTTAGCCAGGATTCCCTCAGTCTGATAATCCTTCATTTTGTGTAACGTCTTAATCACTTTCATGCTGATATATGATATTTTGAGTACGCAGAGGATTGTAATTTAAAGTGATGAGCAAGCAGCTGGAACAGAGAATTCTGTAATAGAAATGCTACTACATTATTTTTTACTACCTTTAATCTCAGGTTCTTCATTACTTGGGTGATACTGACAGTGATTATGAAGCATGGGGAGAGAAGACTCTTGCAGGGCAGTCATGGTGAAATGGCAACGTATGGTCCATCAGTCCTTGCTCAGAATAATGCCTGCTGGCCCATAGCACCTCCTAAATGCAAAGTTCAGCTTCTGTATTGAACAGACAGTAACAGGGAGGATCCATAACGTATCAGAAGAATTATGCAAGAATTAATTGGTTTTTAAATACAGTGAGCTTATTTCTCATACAGTAGTTACTGCAGTTTAAAATCTCTTTGCAAACTGGTTGTTGAATGAAGAAAATGATGTTGAATCCTCTTTACAGGGGAGCACTTTCACGCCAGGCACTGGACAGGTCAGACAGTGAAAAGCTGTTCTCAGACCTTCAACAAAGTCCAGTTAACTACAGGCATTTGTTCCTCTGAGGAAACCCTGTAGATCTCAGTTATCTGATGTCAGACTAGATTAGTAACATTTGGTCTATTACAAATGTCTAAGCTCTTTTATGACTAAGGTAACAATGGATGCTTCACGCCATCACGCAACAGCATTAAAAAAAATGGCTTCTGGGCACTTCTGAGAACTTAGTGGAAATTCTGTGTCTCACGATGCTACTGGAACAAGAAGAGGATGGCACTTCAGCAAAGCATTTCATAGCATGGAAATGGACATCCCTGGTACCACAGTTAGACCCAAGGGAGTTAGGACAAGTAATTCATTAACCAGAAGATGCTCAGCTCATTAACCAAAAACCATTTATAGTGAACTAATGGGAATCACAGTTGTGGGTCAAATGTCCAAAATTGTTTTTGAGGTGTTGCCTTTTAACTCAAATCCTTAATGTGAAAAGAGGGATAAACTAAATTAAATGTAATTTTGGGCTCAAGTACTGCGTTTTAGATGGAATTCATTCATTTGTGGAGAAAATGGGAATATTTCCAGTGGTAAGACGACATTTTTCCACGCTTTGGCTTTGGCCACAGAACTGGTGAGCAGCATTTGTGTAAAAGTCAGCCCTTAGCACCTCGTCAGCCTGTGAGTGCCACGCAGCTCCAGATGCTGGCTGATGTGGGATGAGGAGCCCTGGCCCTGCACCCTGCTGTTCCCAAGCCCTTCCCACTGCTGCTCTCCTTGCTACTCCACCGTGGCTAATCGTTTCTGCTGTGCTGCTCGTGCTGACCCCGTGTCTCAGTGGAAGCCTGTGACAGTGATGGAGGCAGAAGTGGCAGTGCCAGCTGCCACTGACATAGTGGCAGGAGCTGGCAGTCTGAGTGGTTCACATTACAGTAAATAGACTGCTTCCAGTGTTTAATCCTCTAGGTCCTTTCATTCGTTACTACATCCTCCTGGGGGATTCTGTGAGAGCAGCAACATTTCAAGGACTTTGCCTTCAGTGAGAGGCAAAAATTTAGAACTGAATCTGAAAATATCTGCTCAGCACAGTTAACCTCCTTTAGCACGCTGAGAGGAGAAGCGTCAGCAGCACTTGCCAAAAGCCTCCTAAGGGAAGTAATTTTCAGTGCAAAGTGGTCGTCTTCAGTTGCACACTGAGCAATGCTAAAATGGAATTACACTTCCAACTGATTTCTGCAGTTGTTCTCCATCCTGATAACATGGGTACGCTGAGTTCTGTGTAAGCTGGTTATCTCTGCTCCTGTTTGCCCCGATGCAAAGCTTTTGTTTCCCAGAGATGTTGATCATATTGTACTGCATCGGGAGGAAATGTCTGCTTTGGCTGAGACGAGGCTTAGTTTCAACATGAAGAGTTCATTTCAATAATTGCTCCTGATTTCAAGAAAGAAAATGAGGATACATGGAGTCAGATATGTACAGCTGTTTGATTATGACTCTGTATGTACCATTTAAGCATAATCAATGAGTTTGTCATGTACATAAAAAGGCCATAATACACTGGAATGTTCAAATACAGCTGTTTTGAGCCCCTGCTGGCTGCAATGTGTGCAACTCTGATTGTTCCTGGAGAACTATGTGTTTGGAAAGTGAATGGTGGTGATTAAATTTACCTACCTCTCATTAGTAGTGATAATTCAAGTGCTGTCCACAAAATGTGTCACGTGCTGCAGATATCAATATATTTCTTCTGCAGAAAACTGTTTGGTTTTGCCTAGATTGTTTTTGTTGGATTTTTTTTGGTTGGTTTGGTTTTGTTCTTTCCTTAATACTACTTAGATTTTTCACTGCCAACAGATCGAATTTATTTTATATTTTGTTTCAGAAAAAGAAATGGTAGGAGAAGAAATTACGTCCTGATGAGCTTTAGTTCCTCTGAGTGGCTTGGAAAGCAGGGGAAAATTCTCGATTTTTGTCTCCAAGTGATTCCCAGATAACATTGAATTATTCAGGTGATTGTGCTGCTGGCTTCCATCACACTCTGTCAGAAGTGAACTTAGTGGCAGAGATGTGTAATTTGCAGAGGTATAATTAACTAGACATTTAGTTGCTTCACCAGGGGGTTAAGAAAGCAGAAGGACAGACTGACAGTTGGTCAGTGGATTGCTGTAGCTGCATGGCTGGGGAGCTTCTGGTGTCCAGAGAGCTCATTCATTCGGGCAGGATTTGATCATCCATTTGTTGCCCCTCTTGTTCATTACTTCACCATTTGAAGAGAGTATAGGCTGTGCAGAGCCTTCCACCAACAGATAGGTCTGGGACAGCCAGTAGCTCTCATCGCTGCCTCGTTTTGTACAAACCCTAATCCCTCTCCCCTCAAGGGAAGAATCTGTCACTCTCTCCATTAGGAGAAATTTATACTGCTGTGTTATTAGCTTTTGTCCTCCCTTGCATTTTATGCTGAAGGGATAATAGGGTTCTGTATTACGAAATCTCCTTCCATTATTTATCAAACCAACCACATCCTGGCGTGACTTTGCTTTTCCCTGTGGTGAGACTTCTGAGCCAAAACTTAATAAATGCATTTTGCACAAGTGCTGTTATATCCACAGTGCTCTGTATCATTGGACTGCCGTGGTTGTGAAGCGCCTGCTGTGCCTTACATACCTAGCACGTGTGTGTATAAGCTGTTTGTGTATGCTAAGAATCTACTGAACAGAACAAGTTACTATCAACAGAGTGACTTTACAGTGTTCAAAGGTCAGAAAAGTTCCAGAGATCCAACTCTCTGCTACAATGAGAAGTGCAGTTAGAGAGTGAATTTCTGTGCCGTCTGCTGAAGATGGGTACCTTTGGTATGGCTTTGAAAGAACTGTGCTTTTCAAAAACTGACTAGAGGTAGAGGCAGTGGAATCCCTTTGAAGTATCAGCTCAGTGATATGAACTCTACCTTGGGAAGTGAAATAGCACCAGTTTCACCCCGAGATGTTTGAAGCCCACACTTAACCACCTGTTGGAGGAGTGTGTGCAGTGAGGGAGGGGGATTGGGGAAGGCATTCATTCTCTATTGCTACTGCTGATACTATTATTAAGCCACAACAAATTCAAAAGACCACATGGGAAAAATACAAGGGCTGCTCTGGAAGTAACACTTCCTATTTTATGATATTGGCCTATGCTGTCAGAGGCAGAAGCTGATGGATGGCAGTAGAGGTTGAACCTTTCCAACAATGTTCCATTCCATTTTGTTGCTGCGTGACAGGTGGCATTCTGACAGAATGGTGTCTGACATGGAAGTGTGGATGAAGCAGAGGGGTGTCACTGAATTCTTCCAAATGGAAGGAATTGCATCCACTGACACTTGTCAACTCTTGCTGAATGTCTATGGAAACCAAACAGTGGGTGTGAGCACAATGAGGTGATGGGTGGTATGTTTCAGCAGTGGAGACAAAGTGAAATTAAAAATATTGCTCTTGATTAATTTTCTTTGTAGCAGAGCTTACCCTGGCCTTTAAAGAATATTTGATTTCTATCTTTTTCAGAGATTCTAGTAGGAGGCAGTATGGTCAGTGCCTATTTTTTACATTAAACTGTCATTTATTGATAGATTATCAATAGATTGCATTTACAAAACTACAGTAGTGTTGCACATTGTCAAGATATTGGGAACTATGTCTAAGGCTAAAGTCCTGCTTAAGGAAATAATAAATACTGATACTATTCGTGATGATAAGCCTAAAGGCACGAGGCTTTCTCTCAAGCAGAAAACTGTATTTGGAACTGTTCTTCTAATATCTAGCTAAGAATCTAGTTTTCCAGAGATTCCCATGAGACAGATATTTTTTTATAAATTCTTCCAAAAAAAAAAAAAATATTTGCAGAGGACTTGCTTTTCAGGACAAGTAACATAATGTGAAGATCTGTAATTTAGCTACTGGATACAGAACTTTGGATATGAGATGACATTTTACCTTCCTGCAACCTCAATCAAACCTTTTGTAAATTACAGAAATCATCTTTGACTTGATCTATAGTACTTTTGTTCAGTTGTAAAATGCTATTTTTCTTTATTTTCATGAAAGTTTTTCTTTAATTTTCTTTTCCTTCTACCTCCTTTGTGATCTTGTATGTGGTAGGCATAATATGTGAGCATCAGATGGGTATGGTTCCTCCTTGGCTAATAAGGGGCAAGGATAGTGACATATCTAGGGGAAGAGAGGAAAATAATCTTGCCTCATGGCTTAAGAGATTTTCCCAGCAGGCAGAAATATATCAGTCTATTGCAGTTTTCTTCAGCATCCCTTGTGAAAATGTTATATTGCCACAAATGAGAGAATGTTCTGAGAAGCTGATCTTAGTCTTCCTCTTCACTTGTCTCCATCTGTGCCCCACTGAGCACTGGGATAGACTTGGCTGCTGTACCTTGCAGGAGATGCTGTCTCCAGACTTCTTGTCAAGGCTTGCGTCCCCCTGTAGCAAAGGCTGGTCCTCGTGGGTCATGGTGTTACAGGCTTGGTAGTATTGGGGTGGTGGAGTTCAGGAGCCATCTAGCACTAGCATTATGACTTTATAAAGGTCTTGGTTAATGCGGGGATGGCCTCTGATCAGATTGAAGTGCAGCAAGTGATTTGTAGTAGAGGGAATCCTTGATAAAGCCAAACCCAACTTTTGGAGATAAAATGCTTGTGTTATGTATGTATTCCTTATTTACATCTCAGTGTGTATTAAGGTCCCCTGCTCACAGAGGCAGGTGGGATGAGGGAGCACATCCCTGTTATGGCATGAGGCATAAGGCAATACTTTTCTTATGGCACAATATTTTGACAGACATTTACTTGAGGAAAAGAAAAATAAGAAAGAAAAAAGAAATAGCTTCTGCACATGTTAGAATTGGTGGTAGACACCGTGTTAAAAGGATTTCTGGATTACCCACGGTGGAAAAGGAAGGACTTGCTGAAAGCAGGTGGGGGAAAGAAGCAATTTCCTGAAAGTTTACTGCAGTTGGTGCGGGCTCCTGCTCCTCTGGTACTGCTGCTGTGGCCTCATTAAGCAGCAGCACAATGTGCTTGGATGGACCACTCAGGTCAGCAAGAGCAGCCTCTGCAGGCTGTCAGCAGCCTAGCCAGGGTGAATTCCAAATCCAGAGCAAGCCAAACCTAATGCATTTCATACCATAAAATACACTGGCATGACTGATAAGGTTAGTAAATCATTTTGTCACTATTGATATTTTTTTTGTTGTTGGATAAGCACAGACCAGATTTAATGTGAGAATGAATGCAGAAAGCTACAAGTAATAACCTGTGGAATCACAGAGCAGTTGAACTTGCTGTGCGAATGCTTGGCTTGTGTGATTGGAGTGTAAAGCAGTTTGGGAACAAAATGTCTCGTTTTTTTCTCATCTGTAAATATTTAGTCATTCTGTTCTTAAGGGAAATGCTCCGTATTTGCACTCTTTTTCTAACTCTGTGCTTGTGGACAGAATGTTACATAAATATTGATTGAAGCATGCTTCTCTGCACTTCTCTGTATTCCCTTCAAATTCTGGTTGTTTTTCATGAAACCAGAAACAACTATAAATACATTGTTTATCACTTTCCATAGTTGTGAAGAACTTGTCTGAAAACCCCTTCTTGGCAAGTAATTAAAAATTGACTAACTCATCCTTTTTGAAAACATCTTTGTGTCTCATTTCTCAGTTTAATGAGCCTGACTTCAAACTAATTCAAGATTTAACAGCTGCCTTTACTGCTGAGAGTGGTCAGCAGCAGCCCTGGAGAGCCTTTTGGTTCATCTAGCAGGCAGAAACCTTTCAGAGTCTATGCCAAGGCCTCTGTCCTGCTCGGGCCAAGGTAATGAAGGACGCAGGTTTGAAACTGGACCATACAGGTGTCTGTTGGTACTTAGCATGCATGTTTGGAAGGAGCTGTTTCACACCAATTTCTGAGGTGTATCACTTGTTCCAGTCCATCTGTATCCAGCCTTTTGCAGGTAGATGAATGCATTGCCTAATATTCACAATTCTTCCTATCAGCTTCCCTTATACAATGCACGTGCACTTCAACCCATGTCTTAAACTCAAAGGAAAGCCAAAAGAATTCAGCAAATGGGAAAGGCGGGTTTTTTCATTATCTGATTTAATTATCTGATGTTGTTTTGCTTGCAGAGGTATTTAAACTTTACTGCAGTATATTGGCCCTTGTTAATATATGGCACTTGACGTAGGTCCACCCTGAAACTGCTACAAGGCTAGCTGGGTATGCTGAGCAGCTTGCTGCTTTAACGGGCATCAGTGCTGTGTCTGCTGATTTGTGTGGCACTGGGTGGGTACAAGCTGCTCACTGTGCTGCTCTGCAGGGTCATGCACTGTGACTTGAAGAAGCTTGGCATGGACTTCCAGCTGGCAATTTTGCAAGCGTGCTCCAAAGGGGGTTCCACAAAACTTTGAGTATATTACAGATGCGATCAGTATAGGGAAAGATTTTTCCCCTTCTTCCCTCGTTTGAGTTGAATTTCAGACAAATGTAGCTTAACAGTGTCTGTTTCTTAATCTCTGAAACTACCATCTGGGAGACCAGTGGGGAGGTGTGTGTGCTCCTCCATAGTCACTACTGGCTGGCTTTACTCTGCTGATGTCATGAGGATAAGTGTTGTTTGTTTCAATTTGGTGTTTTGTTTTGTTTTGGTCATGTTGACTCCTGCACTTGCAGTGGCAACTGAACATGGCCAACTCCATTTAAGAGGTAGCACCTTCATTTTAATTTCTGATCTGCTACACTGGGGTCACTGGATACAGATACTCACGTGAAGTCTTTATTAATTACACTGTTCACTTGAAGTTACTTTGCATCTTTAGCTTTTAACATTTTATAGTTATTGACCCTCATCCAAAAATTAGATTCTGATTTGGATGCATTTGGATTCTGTTTTATCAACACACATTTTGCATCCCTTTGAGTCCCTGCTCTAAATATATGCATGGGAAGCTAAGATGTGTCAAACATAAGAAGTACTGAGTGTTATAGCCCGGGGATAATACTCGACAACATCTTAAAACCCAAGATGCCACTTCTCAGTGAGGAGAGAACGCAGTTCTCGTTATTTTCTTGTTGCATAGGGAAGACTGCTTGAGTATTCTGGAGAAAGTAGCACAGCTCGCTGGCCTGCACATTGCTCCCTGTCCTTGGTTACCTGCTGCTGGCACTGGGGGATGCCAGAGACAGGGGCAGATGGATTTCAGATCTAATGGAGAACTGTTATCATAGTGCACTGGTACTCGTGTGATTGCATATGTGACAGAAAACAGTAATTCCTTTCTGTTCTTCATTACTGCATAACAAATCATGTTCATTTATAGTTTTCCATTATAGCTGTATACTGAAATTAACTGTAAAAAAAAAAAATATATATATATACATTAGTCTGTATAGAGCTGAATGCTTGTAATATTTACTGATTTGTACCATTAACAATGTGCTCATTCATAACTTTTTAATATTTTGCTATATAAAATAGGTTTGAGTAGATTGGCTTCACTTTTGTTTTTCTTCACATGTAGATTTACTTTCTGCTTAATTTTATCAGTGTGGCTTATACAGACTCAAGTTAGAGTAGTTTTAGTTCAGGAAAAACAATGTGTATGAGGTGTGTGTGTGTGTACTGCATCCTGTGAATGCTGTGGGCTTTCTGCTGTGGGTCTTCCAGCAGTATCTTCTTGCTCTTTGTTTTGCTTTCACACTGATTGTGGCTGAATGATGCATCTGGGGCCTTTCACACAAACAACTGGCAGAAGTAAACTCCTTGAGGGGGTTTATGGAGTCTTTTGTGCTCCTTGTTGAAAGTAAACGTTGCTTGGAATCAGATCATCTTATTTGTTTCTGGGCCTGAAAAATATTTGAGTACTTAACTAAGGAGGATGTTTTCAAGGATTACAGTGGGGAATGTAAACAGAGGGACCCCATAAGATATACAGCAGTGTACCTAGCCACAAGATAAACTCTCTGCTGATCGTGAAGACTTGTTATGGAAGTTGCTTGCTTTCTAGCCAATGGATTGGTAGTGGAAATGTACTGAATATGCATGTTAGAATATAAAAGGTTTGCTTTAGAAAGTAGAGAGAGATTGAGAGAGACATACATCATGATCACTGCAGCAATAAAGAAATCTTCCTGGCAGGAGAGCTCTGTCGTGTGCCTAACTCGCGACATAGTTGTGCCTGAAGTCTGTTCTGTAAAAAATTTGAATTGCAACCCAGAACAAAACCCTTTCCTTGTATACACAGTTCACAGTTGCCTTTGCCAAAAAAAATACTGTGCTGTTTGTGACTGAAGTTTAAATGTTTGCCTGAAGTAAACTGTAAATTGTAAACTGTTACAGTAAATTGTGGGTAACTGCAGGATTTCTTCCAGGCAATCGGCTTCTATTATATAGAATAAGCACATGCTAATTTGTATTTTATATATAAACACATAGCCTTACAGCAGTCAGACTGTTCACAATATGATTCCTACCTGCGTTAGGACTCCTACCGCTGAACTCTCAGTTGAAGGGAAAAGTTTATGCAGTGCAATTGGACGGAAGTCTTCAGCCAGCAGGCACCCAACACTGCAAGTCAGGAGGAGGAGCATGGTGGGTGTACTCCTGTTGCAGAGACCTTGAGCAGACCTATGAGCAGAAGATCTCACGGAATCTGCCTCCTACCTGGATACTCACAAGTGGGGTTCACAGCCCCAGAGTTCCTAGGGCCAGACCCTTATGTCCTCATTATGATATGGGTGTCCCTCTGCGTGCAATGGGAACAAATTTTTCTGTCTGAACCTGTTTATTTTAAGGGAGATGACTAGGAGAAAAAGGAATTGCTCCTCCATAACAAAATGGAGCAAAATACAAGCAGCAAAAACATTGCAGATATTTTCCCAGATGGCCTGTCTCGGAGGTGCTTTGCAGTACCAGTCCTCTGTGGGTTCATTAGGAGGAACCTAACAGAATTTCCTAGGTCCAGGTGGTACCTTGTTCACACAAATTATTCCCAAAAGGTTGCACCAGTTTCAGCCAGACAGTCAGGTATTCATTGTGTGTTCATCCTTGAAATCAAATTGGCTGCTCTTAATCAAGTTTTATGTTCAGTCCATTACTTTTCCAATTATCAGCAACAGTTCCAATAAACTTTGATAAAAAGACTGACGATCCACATAGATCAAAGAGAATCATATCAATATTCTTTTAAAAATATAGGCTGGACCCCATATGTGCCACGCATCTGACAGCTCTCATCTCCCAGTTTTTCAAAATTTTACTCATGCTATAGAAGTAAAAGTTTTTATTTTTTTTAATAAATGAATAGAATATTCCATTTTTTCCCCTAATTTAGTTATGTTTTCATGTATTGTGAGCTATCATCTCTTCAATGATGGGAAGATATTTTCCTTTTTTTTTTTTTTTGAGCAATCATTCCAAGAGCTGCCTTGTAGTTGAGTGTCCTATGTACATTCTTAGCTCTCAAGTGGGAAGAAAGCCAATCAGACATACATTAAAATGGTGACCTGCAGAAGGGTGAAGAGCACTGTGTCACTGCCATGTTCTCTGATCATTGTCTTCTCTTTTTCCTCCATGAAATATGAAAAAACTGCTTGAACAGAAAGCAGAATCCCAAGTCAGACACTCTTCGTGCAATTCTGTTTCCATGGTTCTCTTAGCAGAATTTGAAGAAAACATTTCTAAACTGAAAGCAAATTGACTGACCCAAAATGTCAATGCACTTTCCATTGTTGGATTTAAATAGTGAAATTATGCGGACATTTTTAGTACTTAGGCAAATAAGTAAACACTAAAAATGCCAGCAATAACACCAGTTCTTGTTCTGTTTACACTGTGTTTGAAATCCTGTGTAACCTTTGCTGAAACCTTTCAGAAAATGGAAGTGCTCTGAGTTGAGCTTCCATTTCCACAGTGAGCAGCCAGGTTATATGTTTTCTTCTCCTTGTTCCTGCCTGCAGATACTGCTTCATTTATCATTCTCCAAAGCTCTTGGAAGTAAGATCAGACCTTTTTACATGTATAGAACTTTCATTTTTGACAAGCTATCCCATTGCTAGGCCATTTGTGCTTTATTTATTCGTCAAGAAAAGTAATCACACCCCAAAATGGCTACTGCTTGACATTGGTATTTTATGGTAAATACGTATAGCAACATTGGTATTTTATCACAGAGACATTTTATCAGAGACATCCTATTTCTTCCCTTCCTCAGTACATGTTGGCTCAACTAAGAGCCAAGAATTCATGAGCTCTACTCTTCAGTCACAAAATATCTTTCTCTAAAGTTTCTCATTTGTAAAATGAATACTTCCCTTTTCCGTAAGAATAAAAAAGCAGACTGTAATGATTTTCAGCTGCATTTTTAATAGTGAAAAGTATTGTATAAAATTTATTTTGATGATTTAATGTTGTCACCAGTGGATAAGCAAGTTATTTTTTTAAAGCTGTAACTCACAAATGTTCCACCGGAGTATTTGCGTGCCTCCAAACCTGTGCATAAGATGGTAAACAAACAATGAACTCTACTTCTTATGACAATAAATACTTTTTACACTCAATTTCATTCTAAATCTTAGTCTAAGGATTTTTTTAAGTTGTATGCTTAATTTTTATGTAATCATCTTGACAGCCATTATATTATCTCGTGTTCTCATTGACAAATAATAGCAGATTTCAAAATAGCTTAGAGAGCTCTCGCTTTCTATTGTACTGTGTGCTCCTTGTGCCTGGTGTAAAGCAGGGGAGTGATACAACAACGGTCTGCTGATCTGCTATTGAAACAAATGAAACTGCGTCCTGCAGACGGTTGGGGTCATTGGAGACATTTTTGTGTGTCTGAGGTGCTAAGGAGAGATCTATGAAGCTACCCCCATGCCTAGCCAGCTCTGTCTCTTTGTCCACAAGTCTTCTGCATCCAGTCACTGCTTTTTGCTAAGACTCACTTGGGACCAGTTTTGCTGTTGTTTTAATGAGGGTTTTACCTGGAGATAGGACTTGTGTGGGGCAGAAAGCTCTCTCTTAGGGACGGTTCAGGTTTCCATGAATCTGTTCTTTGATTTGTGTGTGCCAAGTACTGTGATTGCCTGCAAATGCTGGGAAACTTCTTCCTGAAATGACAGAGTTACAAGAGTTGGATCTGTGCAACAAACAGCTGTCCAAACAGAAATAAAGGGAACACTCCATTCTTAAAGTAATGTCTTGAAATGGAGTAAACAGAATTCATTGTAGATCTGAACAAAACCAAGGGACTCTACAACAAAAATTATTTACATAAATATATTTACAAATATATTAATACATTAGCATTATATGTATATATTAACAAAAATAGTAAGAGTACTTAAGGGCTGGCATCAGGAAAATGGCTTATAAAATAGTGGGTCATTCAAAGCTACGAATGCAGAGTCCATTCCAAGTCTCTGTCCATCACAGATTTATGAAATAATAACAATAAAATAATAATAAATTAAATACATATATATCCTAGCAGTGATTTGAGTACCAGGCCATATGCTGGGAGATCTTTCCCTAAATTCCCAGGGTAATACAAGTCACAGTCCTTTTTGTTTTGCTTTACAAAAGGGCCAGAGCTTAAAATCACACAGAGTGGGTTTCACTGAGGGCAAGGTATTCTGATTTAATGCTAGCATTGCTATAATACCTAGGTGCTGTAGTCACATTCAGCCTGTTACTCTGTATGGCATATACGTGTGTGTATGTGTGTTATATACAAGCAAAACAAAAACGCTCAAAATGGGATTACTCTATGAAACTCTAAACCTGAAATATAATCCCTTACACACCTCTAAGTACTGAGGATTAAGCTGCTCAAGTACTCCAATTCTAAATTAAGTGTGTACATGTTTTTTTCAAACTGTGATACTTAAGCAGAAATGTCTGCTGTGTATTTTTATTCTTCTAAGGCAAAGCAGTGTCAGACCACCACCAGTTTAATTTGGGAGATACAACTTTCAAGAGAATTTTCTTTCCCTACGTCACTCGTATTTTGCATCAAATGTGCTGGTTTTATTTCTCGTCTGTCCTCTCTGTATAAGTATTCAAGTCGTAATAGCAAGAAGAGAACAAGTGCATGTGGCACAGATAGAAATGAAGAAATTACACAGAAACTTAGTCTGCAGACTGGCTGTAACAGAAATTTGGGAAGTTTCAAACATCACAGTTTTATTTTCTCGCTGCAGGGTGGTGACATGTATATATTGCTGTCCAGAACTGAGAAAAGAGTAGTTGTTTTATAAAAATCTCCTGATTAGCAATATCATCACCTTTAAGCAACTGCATTGCCGTATCAGTAATCCCCTTTATACAAAATGACTATAAATGAATGCTTAGCTTCATTTACGTTTCAAACAGGCTGACCTTAATATACTATCCATCTTATCTGAGAAAAAAAAGGCAACCAATCAACCAATGATTGCGTTGTTATTGAAATATCTAATATAATGCCAACATCAGCATGTGTCATAGGATTAGGGATTGGGGAAATGCTGCAGAAAGCAAGTTTTCTGTTGTATGTGCTGCCTGGCTGCTTGCTAAGGAGCAAATCCCACTTCTGTAAAGGCTGATGTGTATGCACAGCATCATTCATCAAACTGTTTTGGCAACAGGCAAAGTGCAGCTGATAAGTCACTGCAAATGAATTAATTTTTGAGGTGTTATGATCCTCCTATTTCTGTCCCTCAAGTCCTTTTTTGTGTGTTTACCTTCTGCCTTCATTAGCTGGGGTGGAAGTTTGGTTTTCCTACTGATCGTAAAGCAAGCTGAATCCACAGAGGTTGTTCACCTCATCAGAAACAAACAAAAGCAACACTTCTGTTCTGTAGGTATGTTATATGGCATATTTTTTTTTGTCCTGACCCACAAAAAAAGCCATAAAGCTTCCAGTGTGCAATTCCTAAGTTAGTGTTTCACCTCTTGGAGCTCCAATCTGGTGGTCCAGGGCATGCAAGAAAATGGCTGCCAGAATCATATCTGTGCAGTTCCTTAACTGTTTTTCAGAAGGAATGCTAGAATATGTTTAAAAAATTAATAAATCTCTCTGGCTTTACAAATATCATAAATATTTCTGCAGACTGCTGCCTTGATGGTCCCAACAAAATATTTTACATGAGTGCATTCACTCAAGATGAAAAATCATTATAATAATTGTTAATGTTACTAAAGCTACAGGAACATTAATTAATGTTTTCCATTAAGAGTTGTCTATTTAAAGCTGGTAACGTGCTTTACATATGTACATTTGTGTGCATTCACTGCGCTGCTCTTCCCCGTGGTTCTTTTTCCAGCTTGTTGATTTGCATACTATGCTTTTGGAGGAGTGATTTTTCCTTCCAGCTATGGGTGCCTAAAGTAAAAAAAGCTCCTGATCTTGTTTGGGGATCATATTTTATTCAGTAGAGAGGATGAATATGAACTGGAGCGAAGGAACAACTTGGTGCTAAGCCAACAGGCATGTGTTTAACCTAGGAAAGGTTTTCATAGAGTACTTTTCAACATACTCCTCAAGTCTGTTTATAATGATGGGAAGCTGTTGTGTTCGTTTATTCATTTTAAGGAGGCTCTGCTCTCTGAAATCAGCTTCTGATTAACAGCACATGAAGATAGAGCTGCTGTTATTTGTTTACTCCCTATATTGTCTTATAAATAATAATAATTATTATTATATAGAGATTATGTAAAGACTAGATGCATTTCCCCACAGCAATATGAACACTGACTCTGGAAAGCTTTTTCTGCTAGACCAGAAACATGCAATTTAGTTGTAGCCTCAGAGGTAAACACTGGTATTAGAGCACTACTCTGAAGGCATAATTAAGTGCTTTTGGGGCTCTGTGCTTCATCGGTGTAGGCTCAACAATTGCTGTGTTGCTCTGATCATGAAGAGGAAAGCTTTCTCACCATCAGAAAATATTCAGTGTTTAAAATACGGGGATCATGCTGCACTGAAGGTTAATGCAATGGGCTTCTGGTTAAATGGAATTCTTTCACATGCAAAAGTTTGAATTACAATGATTTTTTTTGTTAAGTTAAATTCAGCTGTCTGAAATGTCTGTCAAAACATGGCATGTAACATTATACAAGTGGATATCTATACTTCCTCAAGCAGAAGAAAAGTTTCTTTCCTCCGCCTAGAGGGAATGCAGGGTATGAAGCAAAGCTAGAGGAATTAAATGAGTGAAAGGGGCATTCAGGTAGGAGACAGGAGTTCATTTCTGCATAAATATAAATATATCTGGCAACGTATTATTGTACCTGGAGCTAAATCTTACATAGAAAAATATGTCAGGCATCTTGGAAGACTGAAAAACAAGGATTGTCCTGATTTGCAGTGCCAGTTCCTGGTCTTTTTGGGATGCATGTAGGGTAAAGTACCCCTGGTACAGGTTCTTTTCAGAGAATCTGAAGGCAATACATGTCTTTAACTACATTAACTACTAGGTAAGTAACTTACTTATTTACCTAACTGTTGTTAGGGATTTATAAACAACTGAAGAGCATCTTTTGTAGTTGAAAAGCACAGAAATAGAAGACCTTGTACAGCTATTGCATTAGTCTACCCTTTTTAATCTCAAACATCTTTGTTCTACAGAGACTACTAATGTATTGAGAGTGGAGTTTGATTCTTAAACTCATTATGCGAGGTGGTGCGTATAGAATGGCCTGGGTTGAAAAGGACCACCATGATGTAGTTTCAACATCCCTGCTATGTGCAGGGTTGCCAACCACCAGACCAGGTGCCCAGAGACACATCCAGCCTGGCCTTGAATGCCTGCAGGGACGGGGTTAGGGTTAAGGTACCTAATGGTAGCCTATAAACAGGAAAGGAGTTAACTCTTTGAAAGGGTAGATAACAGCAAGACAAGGGGAAATGGTTATAAGTTGAGGGAGGGAAGATTTAGGTTGGATGTCAGGGGGAAGTTCTTTACAGAGAGAGTGGTGAGGTGCTGGAACAGGCTGCCAGAGAGGCTGTGGATGCCCCATCTCTGGAGGTGTTCAAGGCCAGACTGGATGGGGCCCTGGGCAGCCTGGTCTGGTATTAAATGTAGAGGTAGTTGGCAGGGGGGTTGGAAATTCATGATCCTTGAGGTCCCTTCCAACCTGGGCCATACTGTGATTCTGTGATTATTATATTTTTTTTTTCAGAAAATTACGTATGTTACTAAATATTAATTTAAAAATTGATCATATGTTGCATAAAATTTACCAGTTTTTCTTCCTTCAAATTGTAGCACTACTGTCTTTTGACTGGAGCTCTGGGTGCTAGGGTGTCACGCACAGTGCAGACCTTCAGCCAGTGTTTTAAAACGAGCCCAGAAGCCACAGTGAATTCTTCGAAGCTGGACTTTTTATCCTCTACATTCAGGGTTTCAAAAAGCAATTCTGTGGGCAAATGAACAGTACTTCTTCTTGCTGATCTCATTTCCTTGAACTCAGTTGTCACAAATATTTTTCAGTCTTTGTGTATGCAGATAACAGTGAGCTCTTTGCCTGCAGATCGGTGGGAAAAGAGATGCCTCAGTCAGCCTGCTGCTGAAGATGCAGATCTTTCCTTGAAGACAGCACTAAGTTAACTACATCCTCCTGCCAGGAGCACTCACTAGAATGAAACCACACCTTGTTCTGAAGGAGGTATTTGCATTCCTTACAAAACTTCACTTGACTGAAACTTTCCTTGAAAGTCTTGTGCACCTCTCGAGGGCAGGATTTGCTGCAACAGCTGATGTGAATGCTGTTCTTACACTCAAGCATTCGGTGTGAGTACATCTGTATGGGCATCAGGAAAGCTTCCTGTGTACCTCAGAGTGGTAGCAGAAACAAGTGTGTGTTTGATTGAAAACAAAACAAACCGAAGCCCCGAGGTGATGATTTGAGAATATTTAACAGTGGTAGGCACTGCAGGGAATTCTAACTAGAATTCCTTCTCTGATCAGATAGCTTCTCTGAATGCACCAGGCCTCCCGAATCCAGACCTGTTCCTCCAGCCCATGCCTGCTTCCCGAATTGAGCTCATGAAGCACCATGAGAAGAGGCTTGGTAAAAGGCTTGGATGAAGGAGCATGTGCTCCAAGGGACCACAGAGTGTTAACTGTCTTTCTCAACTCTCAAGAGCTGTGTTACATTTTGCCTTTGGTAATTGTTAGGCAAGTTTTTATGCATGCAGAACCCACTTTGTGAAAAAATGAGCAGTTGGATTTCTATCAAATATTTTTTTCCAGAATACATTATTCCTTACTGACTGCTTTTATGAGTTGAAGGATGCTGTATCTTCAGAGTGAAATAAAACTTCACTTCTGACGCTTGCACAGCATATGATGAAATGCTGGAAAACAGTTATCTTTAATTCTGGATCCTGTGTTTTCCATTGAAGGCACAATGTTTAACACCATCTATCTTCAATAGCATCTGCTAGTAACTCCTAAGCTCTTCTTACAGAACACTGCAGCATATGTTTTCAAAGCCAAAATGAAAATGTAGGAGATGCCAGAATTACAGACGTTCCTACCACAGCAGAGAGTGACTTTCACCTCCTCTTCCCCATTTTGGCAGAAGTAGCCCCATGTTTGGTTGGTTCTATGAAAGCTGCCTCATCTTTTCTTCAGTCTTCTGAAACCAATGGCTGTTAAACACTGCAAAGCTTCTTCTAGGGTTTATGATTTAATGATTAGACGGACCTGTTCCCCTGAAATTGTTTTCAATTATGCAACTTTAATTACTGTATTTATTTGTTACTTAGTATTTCACAGTGTGACAAACAGCAGTGATGAGAGAAGGCCATTTTTTTCTTCATAAGTCTGAGTTCATGTGCTGCTAGCCGTACCCTGGGAGGTCTTTCAACACAGAGATGATCTAATTTAGGTTAGACTGAATAAATGTCAATTTCCTGCATCTCAGTAGTGACAAAGGCAGCCAAAATCTGCAACTGTTTGAAATTGTACCTCATTTCTATTAGGGATGGAGAATGTAATGAAACTGTTCAGCAGATGAAGCATTAGAGATCTCTGTAGGTAAAATGAATGACTTTAGCTAATACTGCTCTTCTGAGATGGAAGAGAACAAGTAAATTGAGAGGCAGAGTGTTTAATCTCATAATTTCCATAAACTAAAGGCTTTCATGATTTGCTAGGTGAAATTATTTGTGTGGGAATATGTACACAACAGAATATTTCAGTCAAGCGTGCTATTTAGTTTTTAGAGGCATTGTTACTTGTGATCTTGACCAGAATGATGGATGAGCTCAAAAGGGTTAAGCCGAAGCTACTATTATATGATCGACTTACCAAGATCAAGTTGCACTGGAAATAAGGATAGCTGGAAATAACTGGAAATGAGTAGGAAGTGGGAATTACTGTGCGCTTGAACGTATTTATTAAAATAATCTAACAAACATGCGTTCTGTTGCTCTGTCAGGCTCATTTCTGCTACATCTTATTTGAGCAGTTGGGAAAACAGGATGGAGTACTTGAACACTTTATGGAAGCTACAAAATCCGCCTTTTGGTTTTAGCAAATGTGAAACTCCTTTAATTGTTTTTGTACTAAAGCTGGCAAGTCAATGCATTGGTCTAGCACTGCCAGCATCTGTCTCCCATTACTGATAAATGTAAGATGTTGACTAGTGACAATGGAGAATAAATGTGAGCTGCATAGGAGGGCAGGGTGAAGGTGCCCACAGATGAGCTCAGTGTATCTACCTGTGGCAGTATATGCAAATCCTGCCTGCATGGTGATGGATACAGGTTATTAAAGCAAGCCATTAGCAGTGGTGGTGTCATGTTAAATTAACTGAGCAGCAGAGTGAGCAAAATGTATAGGAGTGTATGTTACGTTATAGGGATACTTCAGCAAAGACTGCATGTAGAGTCTATAGATTTGACTACCTGAAATCTATTAATGCAGTCTTGGATTAAAATCATCTGTAGAATAGGATTATGAATACAACAGGAGGAGAAGGACCACTGTTATATGGGAAACAGAACAAGAATTAGATAAAGAAAGTTCTGCTATTTACCAGGATTTTTATATAGTTGTACAATGGTATGAAAGTAAAAAAATTTACAGGTTTATATATTCTCTTTATCACAACCCCTTCCTCCTCCTTCCTTGCCTCTGCAGCATGACTTCTTTGCAACAGTAGACAATTTTACCATGAGCAGTGGAAAGCAAAGTAGATGGGTGTAATTCTGCATAAATATGCTACAAGTCATATGTACAGAGCCATATTTTATCTGGGATTTAAGGCATCAGAAGAATATTTTACCTACCACACTAGATCATGTTCTGTTATTGCAGAGAACTCAGCTTTTTCTTCAGCAATTCCGAGGTATCTTCAGAATTATATTCTTTCCTTACTGATACTGTTCTATGAAAGCAACTCTCCCTTCTGCCCACTCTTCTTCAAGAGAAGCATAAATTGTTCTGCCCTGCTTTTAAGGCACTTAATCTTTTCATTTAAGCATGTGTTGCATTTGAAGAGCATGGGATTATTCTCTCCTTTCCCCTCTGATCACATCACTGCTGGGGTAAGAGCTCTCGTCTTGTATGAAAGCTAGTTTTGTTTCATTGATAATGACAAGCACCACATTTACAGCAGTTTGTTGCATGAAATCACACCAAAATTATATGTAATGTAGATTTATTCTGATCTGAGACATGCCAGATCAGATCTGAGGAGAGGTGTCATGCTTGAGACATCTTTTTGTCACAGTCCCATTGTCTGAAAGCAAAATCACCTCCTTCATTCCAGCTCATACTGAGCGTTTTTTCTGGCATTACTGGGTTTGTAGTATTTTACCTTTAGATTATTGTTTGCTCATAATTTAACATGAATATAATATATGTATGACTGAGGTACAGTCCGAACTAGAGCTCGGCAAAAGATGGGGAGAGTCTGGACAGAAATGTGCTGGGTGGGGAAAGGGAGAGGTCGAGGCTCAGAGGAAGCCTCTGCTTCTTGGTCTCAGCTACAGAACGTAGTGAGCCTTTGCTGGTTTTATTCTGCAGGAAAAGCAGAATGTTGTTGCAGGGAATTCCCATTTGTTTTTGAGAGTATGTTTTCTGCCCTGTCCTTCATGGGAAGTGAAGCAAGGATAAACAGTTTGAGCAGAGGAGATATTTCTGTTTTCTTGGAGTAACCCAAATGAAAATTGCCTGCATGACTTGACAGGCAAAAAATGCTGTGCTTTATCCACCTAGGAATTAGAACCTGTGTCAGGAGTCATAAAAGGTTTCATGTTATAATTTGTTTACAGAAGCAATAGTTTGGACTTAGAACCTGTGAAAAAGTTATGTGATATTTTAATATCTTTATCAAAGGACACTGTGGAACAAGTTGATCTTTGCAGGTTTTCCTCTGGTCAGGGGAGCTATGCCATGGATTAGGACAAGAGGGAATGGTTTTAAACTTAAGGAGGAAAGGTTTAGATTAGATGTCAGGGGGAAGTTCTTCACAGAGAGAGCGGTGAGGTGCTGGAACAGGCTGCCCAGAGAGGCTGTGGATGCCCCATCCCTGGAGGTGTTCAGGGCCAGGTTGGATGGGCAGCCTGGTCTAGTACCAGATCTGGAGGTTGGTGGCCTTGCCACAGGGGAGGGCAGGGAGATAGAACTTGATGATCCTTGGGGTCCATTCCAACCTATTCTATGATTAACCAAAGCCAGCATTTTCTCTTAGCTTACTGGAACTCTGGGGCAGTAAGAAGCTCCTAAACTGAACCATCATGCAAACTAAAATATGCTAAGCAATGCTGACAGTCAGACAATCTGCAGAAGGGAATGTGCTGTCAGAGCAGTATTCACACCTGGCCTATCCTCCCTCTGAAGAGCACAAAGAAGCACTCCCTCCACAAAAATAAAGGAACAAGCAAACAACAACACAAACACCGGAGAAGCTATAAATTAAAGTATATATCATGAAAAGTCATCTTACTACTAGCTGTTCATAGAATCAACTGGATTAGAATCTGAATATTTGTTTAAAGCAGAGACTTAATTTCATTGCCAACCCTTCTAGGACCAGGTTTAATTTCAGAGACCTCCGTATCCATGCCCAAACAGATGGAAGGGAGCAAATAGCACTGGGCTGGCAATGCATGGATGGCATTGCTGCATGGATAGTTGTGGAGGCATGGGAATGCAATGCAGAAAAGCAGGCAATCAAAACCAGCAAAAGCAATTTCAACCAGTGCTTGCTAAAGAATGACATGGGCCCATTCTCCCTGCTTTGTGTGACTGTGACTTCTCACAGTGGGTGGCCTACATCATTCAGTGCATGCAACATGCATTGTTCAGCACGCTCTCAGTCATTGTTATCATCAGCTTCATTTCAAAGCATTCATCATTCTTGGGAGCACTGGTATTGTAATGATGAAACATTGTGTGGTTGGGCCTGGATCTCACACCGAAATAGCAGAGCTGCAAATTTTTCAGCTAATACATAAAATAATCGGCCTGATAAAATCAGGTAGCATTAATAATGCTGACACAAACATTAATAAACTCTGGGATGGAAAGAGGACTGGACTACCCCTTCTAGTGTTTGGATAGAACATTATGGGTATTCGTGTCTGTAACCTTCTATTAAAGCAATTTCCAGGTGCGCATTAACAGCATTTCAGCAGCAAGAAAGAAGTGATATTCAAAACAAAACTAGAATTTGACTTCATTTCTCCCTATTTTCTCTTTCATAGCCCCCAAAACTAACTCCAGTATAGAAGTAGATTACAGATTATATTGCTGCCCTTTGGAACTGTTAGGTATATATGAGATCAGTGAGTCTTGGCATCATTTGGTTTTCTGTTTGCTTGCAAAATTAAACCATGAATTCTGTACCCAACATAATAAAACAAAGAATTTCTAGAAACTTTCAGTCAGATCTGTGATTAACAGCTCTGCTTTTAGAAACTTTTGAAAATATCTGAGTCATCTTTGTTTTTGCCTGTCAAATCACTAGCACATGGAGGATATTAATGATCGCATTTATTATGCATTTCCTCTGTTTTCTCCCACTGTTTAATTTGTTTTGTCACTTCCTTGGCTTCCATTATATTTAATCCCTTTTATTGTTTCTTTCTAACTTTATGGCCAACTAAAACATTAGATTATGGCTATGGAGATCTAGCACAGATGGTCTAAATCCTGGCTGCAGGGCATGTATGGGGAGTGGAGAGCAGGAAGGCAGACGAAAGACTGCTGAGCACCTCCAGGGAAACGTCTCCCTCCACCCAACCTTATGTAGTCCCAACCCTTTTCCTGGGCACTGAGAAGAGCAGGACAGGGAGCCATGCCTCAGCTATGTTTTTCCCTCCTTGGACATGCTGTCTTTTCACTTACAGATTCACAATTCAGTGTCCTTCCCATCCTTATACAAGCCAATTTAAGTGGTTCTGATGAGAAGAACCTCTTAATGTCAGGAGAAGAGGCAGAGATTGTACTTTTGTAAGATTTCTTATTAAATGCTTGTGAAGATTTGGTCCTCTGGTGGGTGAAGGTGGCTCTGAATTTAGATACAACCTTTTCTTGTACATTCAGGGCATTGTACATTCAAGACTGCAAGGAGAAGTTGACACAAGACACTGATGTTTCCTCAAAAAACATTTGTGTTTTATGATGTTGATTTGGAAAAAGAAAAACCCCTCACCTACCTTAATTTAAAATTGGGATTCATCATGTTTTTGCTACTGTGAGGTTTGTTTATTTAGTGAAATAGAGTCTTATTGAATAAGGGAGGAAGCGTGTTTGCTTTTTTGCTGTGATTTTGCCAGCTGTCCTCAGTTAACACCAAAAAGTTGAGTTACAGTCAGCCACGTGTGTGTTACATCGTTATGTGCTTTCTGCTCACTTTCTAGCAGCCAGAGGTGCCCTGGGTTTCCCAGGGCTCCCAGATCAATTAATGTTTCTCTAAGGATTTAAATAAAAGGATTTAAGAGAGTACTGATGAGTTTCCAAGACAGAAGAGAAGCTTCAAAGAATGCTTATTTCTTCTCTTTGGCAGACTGAAATATTGTTCTCAAAATCAGCTGATGATGTGACTTTATCACAGAGTCATGCAGTGTTCTGACTTAGGTTACTGAACTGTATTATGAGAAGAATCCCAAGGTTTTTTTTCTAGAGAAAACACAAAAACTACCTTGAAAGCACCCTTTATTTCTTGGTAAGATTCCTGACATGTATTTTTCCAGTTCTGAACAGTAGCATTCGTTAAGCTTTTTTGGAGGAAGGGTTGGAGTATGTGCTTCTGCTCTCTGCTTGGCTGAGCTAGCTGTGTTTAAAAGTGCCAATATGTGGCAACATCTTCTGCCAGTAATCTGTTTGCACTGAATTAACAGGGAATATTCTCTGTCAGGAAAAAACAAAGTAAAATGCAGCTGTGCATAGCATTACAATGCCTCGGAACTGAAATGCTCAACAAAATTGTTCACGTTCCTGTTCGAATGCCATTGCTGTTAGAGATGCTGGAGTAGATGAACGAGACAACTATCAGACAGGGTGTCTGTTAGTATGCAAGATGCATTTGACTTTTATATAACCATTCTGCATGTTGGACGCTGTCTGCCATGTGTCTGATGGAGCCATAACAAATTGTACTGTGACAAGCTCAGTGTAAGCCTATTCGTGCTGCCCACCTTTGTTGTAGTAGCATCCAGCCCCTCCTTTGTTTCTGTCCCCATGTAGTAGCATCCAGGCCCTCAATTCCTTTCATTTGAAGCCAGGGTGGTACGCTGAGCACAGCTGCACCAAACAAATAGTTGCACCAGCAAAACTGGCCAAAAACAAGCTGTGGAAGGCACAATCTTTGGGCCACCCTCCTTTTTTTGCTACTTAACATTCTATGGTATTAAACTAAAATCTGGGAGGAACTATTTAACAGCTAGTTATGTTGATCACTGATGACCTTAACAGTTGCATCTCTTCCAAAACCCAGAACATTAACTCTTTAAATTCCCACTGGTCCACATGATGTTCTGATGTGGAATACCGACAACAAAAAAAGTCACCAAACCACAACATATCTGCAGGAACCCAACAGTGGAAGTACACAAAAGCCAGAAGAGATGGTTTCATATGCAACAGTAAATCAAACAGTGATCCAGTCTTCGGAGAAAACACAACGGGATAAAAAGATATCAGAAAATGAAATCACAGAAGTATCCACTAAGTGCATGTTTACAAACCAGCACTTGGAGGACTGCAGCCAAATTTGTTCTGACCTGTAGGTGCCGAACTCCTTCTTCTATTGCATTGGATGATACAGTGGAGAAAAATCTGTAATGAGAAGCATGCGTTTGGATTCTTAAAAATAAATAGTGTTGTATGTACTCGTAAAGCATTAAACCACTCTGAGGGTGTGACTGTCAGAGGGCAAGTCTTACATGTGAACTTGCAGCAACTTTTCCCTTAAATACTGAGAACATTTTCCATCTTTGTTCTTCTTTCCCTTTTGGTTGATTTTTTAATGCTTCCACGCTTGATTGAAATGCTTCCATGAATTTCAGATGAAGTCTGCTTAAGTGGTGGACATTTGTAACGTACGTAGGGACAAATGGGGAGTAGCATGATCATTAATTGCAGGGCCCTGGGCATGCAGTCAAAGTGCGCTGTCTGCCGAACAGGCTTCCACAGATTACTTGATAATGATGTTAAGATTGATTTCGTAGAGCTGCTCTTGGAAGTGATGTGAGCTGACCTACTTTTAAAGGGGGTTAATTTGCAATTTCACTGTAGCAGATAGAGATATTGGTTTTGTAATGCAATTTACTAAAAGGATTCAAAACACGCACAACCTTAGCCCTCTTTTGGGAAGAAAGCATCATCAGTTTGCATTGTCGATCCTCTTTTCTGCAGAGGGAAATAATTTTGGGGGAGATGATGTTTTCAGACATTATTATTGTTACTGAAGCATTACCTGGAGAACAGGAAGGGTGTAAGACTCATTGCAACATGCGGTAGGACACTGCCCGATGCATCCTGCTCCCCAAAATGAAAAGCTGGAGGAGAAATGATGCATCCTTTCCAAATGAGACTGAGGCAGAGAGGGATGGTCTTCACAGTGATTTCTGCTCTGCAGCCCAACTTGAGAGATAGTTGGGAGGCTGGCGGCCCTTCACAGCACTGTGACCTGCTGTGATCTGACATGAGCGCCCTGTTCCATAGCAAGCAGCCTCTGAAATCTGGGCAGGGTCTAATATGCTTTTGGAAGAAGCTTCCAGAGGTTAATTCAAGGAAAATAATGAATTAATTTAAATGAATTTTCCAGGAAATAATGAAGCACAAAAATAAGCAATCTGTTTCAACTAGAGATATGCTCTGTACCGTCAGTGCCCTTTCTGTTGTTGATTTCTTGTAATTGTTATTTTAGCTATAATTAGAAAACAAAGAAAGATCACTGCAGTGGGATAGAAATGGCTGGGTTGTCCCCAGTTAGAGAAGCGAGTCTGGTTTTGGTTACTATAGAAATGAGGAGCTCTAAAACACGCATCTGGGAGTGAGCAGGACTTCAAGAAAGCAAATGATGGATTGTGCATGCAGTTAAGCACATCATGGTAGTAGATGATAGGAGTGCAAAGCTCCAGGCACACTTTTTCTGCTGCTTTAGAACAACTGCTAGGCCTCAACTGGTTGCAAAACAGGGAGGGACAGGCTTGTATTGCCCACCTGCCCTGTTACGTCCAAAATGTAAACCTCGGTGGGAAATGGAGCCTTTGGAAGGATCGTCACCATGGCTGGCAGTTGTGTGTCATGTATGCATACTCACAAAATGAGTAAACAAGCTCACAAGAATGTATCACTGCTTAATGATGTACATTGCGTTCTTTGCGCATTCCAGTTGAAAATGCAGCATGCATACCTTAATTAGTAGAGCAATGCCTGCTGTAGGTGGGAGTTAGTTTGGTAAACGTTACTTGTAATAGTATGTCTTTTTCACACCCTCAGTGAGAGCTGACATTTTGATTTTTATTCTAATTGGCGAAAACAAAAATAAGGAATGTTGTAACGTTTCCTTTTTTTGTGATAAGAATGTGAAATGTTCTGCTTCGTTAGGGCGAATCACACTAAAATGCCTTTTTTTTTTTCCTAATGCATCAAAACAGCCAGATTGCTTCTTTATTTACCTGTCAAACTGCTTTCACTGTAGAATGCACCACAACGCGCAAAAGGAGAAAAAGATGCTTTTGAAGAGCTCATGGAAAATTAAATGAAACATTTTATATCTTTAAACTGCAGTGAAAACGTTCCTAAATCTGTACTTCTGCTCAGTGTTTAAGGCAGTCGGTGGCACTGGGCATCTCGGCTCGGCTACTGGGCTGGCTTTGGTCATTTTGTGTTTTTTAAAGAAAAACCGTCTTTGTTGGCTTCGAGTGCCATCTGGTGGACTGCCGGTTTATTTATCCGGGCATGTAATGTTTGTGGGAAGAGATTGCAATCCTGTATGCATATGCACACTCAAATCTATCAGTATTGCTTTCTGATTTAGGCTGACTTACGCACCCATCCAAGGGTTTTTATGCTCATTTCTGGCATTTAAGGTAGATGCAAATTTGGGCTTAATGCAAGTTATGGAAGTAGATTGTATGACAAAAGTTTGTCTTTTTGTTCAATAGAGATTTCTGAGACAGAGTGTAAATGTGACCAGGAGGCCCAGGTGTCCAAGAAGGCCAATGACATCCTGGCTTGTATCAGGAATGGTGTGGTGAGCAGGACTAGGGAAGTCATCCTGCCCCTGTACTCAGCACTGGTGAGGCCTCGCTTTAAGTACTGTGCTCAGTTTTGGGCACCTCAATACAGAAAGGACACTGAGGTGCTGGAGCAGGTCCGAAGAAGGGCAACAAGGCTGGTGAAGGGCTTGGAGAATATAGCCTACAAGGAGAGACTGAAGGAACTGGGGCTCTTTAGTCTGGAGAAGGAGGCTGAGGGCAGACCTTATTGTTCTCTTCCAGTACCTGACAGGTGATCGCAGCAGAGCAGAGTTGGTCTCTTCTCACTGGTGACAGGTGACAGGATGAGGGGAAATGGCCTCAAGTTGTGCCAGGGCAGATTTAGGTTGGATATCAGGAAGAACTTCTTTACAGAAAGGGTTGTTAAGCACTGGAATAGGCTCCCCAGGGATGTGATTGAGTCACCATCCCTGGATGTGTTTAAAAACCTCAGGACGTGGTGCTCGGGGACATGATTTAGCAGAGGGTTGTTAGAGGTAAGGTAGTATAGTTGGGTTGCAGTTGGATTTGATGATCTTGAATGTCTTTTCCAACCTGAGCAATTCTATGATTCTGTGATCCCATAACCATTCTAAGTCCATCCCATATCCACAGCCCATCCCATACATACCCCATTTCCCAATATCTGGCTTCTTTCAAAGTCATCAGCATTGTCCCAAATGATCTTTTGAATCTCCTTGGATAGGGTACCTGCTTCTCCTTCCCTTATCAATGTGGACACCATACTCTGTATCCATAACTGAGCCTGTATGCAACTCAAAGCCATAGAGATGTTTGTCTGAAGTGTACCTAATGCTTCAGCTATCACTGATGATCTTGGGCATTCAATTATTCTGGGCAACATATCTGACCATTGATTATTTCCCAATAATGCCGAAAGAGAAGAGCGTGTGGGATGTTCTAATTGGTTCTGGTCCATAGTTATTGCTGTGGATAATAGACATTTTACTCATTAACAATTCTGAGTCCGTGCTGTTTAGGACACCCAGTCCTGTTCCTAGAAAACCAGCAACATCCCTCTTCTCCCGATTTCCTGAGGAGAAAGTGTGTTTGTGTATCCAGGTTGTCCATCCAACTGAAGAGGTCCTCAGGTATGGTGCACAAGCATGTGGACTGGCAGAAACATTGCCTCTCATCCGTATCTCTATCCACTTAAGAGACCATAAGGAATTGAAAAGCATCTTTTGCTGTCCTACATTTTTAATTTTATAAGAATCTGTATTAAAAATATGAGGAATTAATTTAATAGGGGGTTGAGCAGGTATGGGTGACTCAACTTCAATTTTCATTTGTAATGCCTTTCCTGAAGAAGGGAGGGGGGGGGGGGGGGGAGCCACCAGAGTGTGGAACTCCCACTTTATTCCTAAAGTTCTCATTAGCTCCTATAGGACGTGTGAAGTAAAGTGGCTTCCCCTATCTGAGTCTATATTCTGCACAATCCCATATCTAGAGACTATTTGCTCCAAAACTGTCCTTGTCACTACACCTGCGGTTGCTGACACTGAAGGGTAAGCTTCCACCCAACCCAACAAGTGATCTACCCATACTAACAGATACTTGAATCTTCCTACCTTAGGTAGTTCAGTAAAATCTACTTGTGTACTTTGGAAAGGTCTAAGTCCCGGTTCCTTTCTAGCCAGGGGCTGTTTTCTCATGGTTTTCCTGTTTATTCGCTGACAGGTTACACAGCTATTGCATATCTGCTTGGCTATTGTATACAGTCCTACACACACACGCTTCCTCAATACAGCATTGCACATTGCTTGAACTCCCCAATAACTTCCCTGGTGAAACAGAGTTAAAATTTCTCATCAATTGTTTGTTTACTGTTTCCCTACCATCAGGGAGAATCCACCGTTCTCAGGACTCCTTTACTTCTAACTCTCTAAAACTTGCTTTCTGTTTCTGACTGAAGATTTGGTTTTCAGGAGGAGGCTTTATCTCGGGCATCTGTGACAGTTTCATTACCTTTTCTGACTGTAAAGCAGTCTCCCTTGTTTTTTTTTGTCTGCAATTTGGTTTCCCTGTGCTTCCAGGGAACCTCCTCTTTGATGTCCCTTTACATGTACCACAGCAATCTCTTCAGGCAGTAACAGGTTTTCCAAACCTGTCTGATTAGTTCTTCGTGTGCCAATTCCTTTCCTCTACTGTTTATCAGTACGTTACTTGGTGACAAAGGAAACATCTGCAGCCTTGGGATAAAAGAGAGATGACTTCTGGGATTCAGTTGCTTTACTGCTATCCTGTTTTCTTTGTGTTCTTTTCTTCTTAACTAGAACACTGTCTGTGTGTACATATGGGGAAAAATGGTGCTTGAAGGTTTTTGTCTTTCCTTTTGCCCCCTTCACTTAAAGTGAACTACTCCAGATACTTTCTTGTGAATATTTTTGCTGCGCACAGAGGGCTGACATCCCATATAATCTCACTGTTGGCCATAAGATACATGGTAGGCATTCTCTGAGCCACTTACTCAAAGGAAAAAGTGAATGTGAAGGGTTAACATATTTTTATAATGGTCCTCTGTGTAAGAGCTGCTTCACAAACCAAAATTCGATTCAAAATGCTGCTGTGCTTATTTTTCCATAGGTGTTTCCAGTTCAGATTATTATCAGATTTAGTCTCTGTTGACTTCTTTCTATTCTGCATGTATTACTTAAAATCTTAAACTATATAATTGGGAGCATCTGCCACAGCATTTGGAGCCTTGGAGAGCTTGCAGTTGCAACACCATTTAGTATAATTATGTTATGTTACTTTGCATCATCCTCCTTTCGACCTGTGGTGCCTGCTAATATGATTTCTCCGTGCATTACTTATGTATCACATTTTTACAGCAGCAACAAAGCAAATGCTGTGATCCCTGAATAAAAGCTAAAGCACCAATGTTTTATCATGCGGTTGGGTCACACTAGTAATTTATTCAAAGCTGTGGAAGAATGAGGATTTCACTGAGTAAAGCAGCTTTGGTGGATTCTGAAACCTTCCAACTTCTTGCTGTTGGTCAGCATATAGAAATTATTATTCTTACAACTTTGGTAACAGAAGAAAGAATGAGAGAGCGCTTTTTATTTGCTTCAGTGCAAGGACCAACAGTTGTTAAACAGCCGGGGAGATAGTTTTACTACACTCAATGGACTTTGCACAAAAGAAGCTGACAATAAAGCTTATGTGTGAGAATCCAAGCGTTGTAATTCTGGAATCAGCTGGTCAGAGAAGAAGAGAAATGAAAAGGCTCTTGGCCAAGAATTATTTTTTAATTCTGCAAGTTAGCTTTAGTTGAGTGACAAGGCTCCCTGCAGGCAGTGCTTCCAGAGCCCTTTCCCATCCTAAATGAGGGGCCTGGCAAAACATGACACGGGTAACAACTACTCGTTCCTCTGCTCTAGTACACAGGCCTTACACCAAGCGTAACTCATGACAGAGTTGGCATATAGCTGTGTTCTAAATAAGTCAAAATAAATGGTCAACATTAGGAATTCACTTATGCTTGATAAATCCACTCAGAGTTCCCACTCTTTCCTCCTCTTTTTTTTTTACTCAGCTACTACTGTCCTGTTGAGTGGGTGCCACTCCTGGCTGCATACTCCAAGAATAAAGGCCATGAAATGTGTCCCTCCAAGTTTAAGTTACCACCATCCTGTGCTTCAGCTAGAAATCACCACTGCTTATCTGGCTTGAGCTCAAGTCCTCCACAGCTGTGTAAATCTGTGAGACCAGCTCCTCAATCATTTCGTGAATTTACCTAAACCTACTTTCAGTTCAGTTAATGTATTTGGGTCTGTGTTGCAATGTTCAGTTAGGTACTTCAGCTCACCTGTGAAACAGAAGCTCCCAACAGGGCAGACCAGACAGAACCTTCTAGCATATGAATTCTTTGTGTCTGATGGTGCTCCAGACTGGTTGGTAAGGTTTCTGGAGTGCAGATGACAGCGAATCTTGACTGTTCTGTGAGGAGCTTCTACCCAGACAGTGCTGCTAGGACCATGTTATGCTGAGCACATTTAGGCCGGCTGCCCCAGGCTGAGCCCTGCTGACCCCATATGCCAGTGCTGACTTCCAGGACAGTCATTTTCCCTCTTTCTTTGCTGTGGCAAAGTCCTCTTTAGGCTTCATCATTCACATCTGGTGCCCCAGATGGAATGCAGTTCTATGACTGAACAGAAAAAATACCTCCTATATCCTTGTGGAAAATGTTCATGGTATTATGTTCCAGAACAAGTTGTGTGGCTTCTTTTTTTTTCCTTGTTAAATGCTACATTACACTGTTAATTCATTAGGTTTGAGGTTTGTCATAAGCCCAGATGGCTGTCTGTGGGATTGCTGCCAACTCTTCATTCCTTATTTTGTGCTTTAGCATTTGTCTCTTCCACTTGTTTTGCTCTCCTTGTCAATTGCTCAGCTGATTTTTGAGAAATGTGTATTCTAATTCTAGCCTTTCTAGTGGCTGCAGCTCTTAATAGCTAGGTGCCATCCAGTATCCAAAACCCAAACATCCCCAGGACTAGGCATCCTCAGCAACAAGAGCTCAGCACCCGCAACACCCAGCACCCACTGCATGTGCATCCTCAGAAGCCCCAGCATGTGAGCAACCAGCACGCCCAGCACACAAAATTAGGCACTCCCAGCACCCACTTCTTCAATAAATGTCCTCTGTCAGTCAAACTCTCTGTGTGCTGTTTCAAGTGCAAGTGTCTGACCATGTCGGGGCTAACCAAAAGATGAAGCACATTTCTTAAGGACATTGTTCAAATGCCTCTTGACCACTGACAGGCACGAAGCATCAACCAGCTCTTTAGGAAGCCTATTCCAGTGCTGATCACCATTACAGTAAAGGCGTTTTTCTTAATTATAGAAGCACAGAAAGGTTTGGGTTGGAAGGGACATATAAGATCACGTAGTTTGCTATAGGCAGGGACACCTCCCACTAGACTGGGCTGCTCACAGACCCATCCAACCTGGCCTTAAACACCTCCAGGAGGGGGCATCCACAACCCCTCTGGGCAACCTGTTCCAGTATCTCACCATCCTCACAGTAACAAATTTCTTCCTAATATCTAGCCTAAATCTACCCGCTTTCAGTTTAAAGCCATTTCCTCTTGTCTTTGTCACTACACACCCTTACGAAAAGTCCCTCGCCAGCTTTCCTGCAGGACCTCGTCAGGTTCTGGAAGGCCATTGCAAGGTCTGCCTGGAGCCTTCTCTTAATGTCTAATCTGAAACTCCTCCAGCACAACTTTATGTTCTATCGCTGGTTAACAGGAAGAAAAGATCCACAGCTCCCTCTCTATTTCTCTTCCTTGTGAAATTGTGGAGAGCAATTGTGAAGAGTAGAAGATGGTTCACAGAAACAAATGTGCAGAGGCTGCTAAAAGGTTGAGGATTGCAACAAGCTGGGATTAGAGCCATGTGGGGGGTGAAGGATGAAGATAAGTTTTGAGAACAGCTCAAGGACACTCAGGAAGTAAGTGATAGGATGTCCACAAGACAAGTTAGAACTGGATCGAGGGCTCAAATGCCCATAGGGTAAGACTGGACTGGGGGAGGGGGGAGCGTGCAAGATATTTCAGGTGAAAATCTGCCGTTCTGGGCAGTCTGCATGTTGCAAGTCTTGAGATCAGTTGGCAAATCTAGTATCACCAGATATGGCTAGGAGACATTGCCCAGATGATGGCCCAAAGGGAGACCTTATCACTCTCTACAACTCCCTGAGAGGAGGTAACAGCAGTAAGATGAGAGGTGATGGCCTCAAGTTGTGCCAGGGGAGGTTGAGGTTCACTTGCTCCACACATGCATCCATAATCTTTTTCTTAAGTTCTTGCTCAGCTCCAACCTGAAGGAATGAGGATCTGTGACACCTAGTGGGCCACCACTAACCCTGTCAATCACATGTGAGTCAGGAACAGTGAGTGAGCCAGTCTCACAGAGGGCACAGCTCTCCATCACTAAAGGAGCTGGCTCTGCAAGTTTCTTGGCCTGACTGTGAGTCTGGAGACCTGAGGGAGACATAGGTGCAGTGTCTCCGTGGCCTCTGGTCCCTTTTGAGGCAGTTCCTTGTGCTGGAAAAGGAGTTTTGTCTGCATTCTGTGCTCCAGACAGCATCTACAGCCTGATGAGTTAAAGGTCCAGGGGTTTCGCTGTGCCACAAGAAACCAACATTGCCTCTCCTGGGCACAGCTGGGATTGTAGTACAGGAGATGGCCTAGGGTGTCGAGGAGTCAGGCCCTTTGATTTCTTGCCTGCAGCAAAACTGGAAGGCATGGCAACCTGAGCCAGGACTGCAGCTGGACACAGCACTACGGTAAGGGACTGGCATTCATTGGATGTGAATGTGGCCCAACTCTTGGCAACAAAGGCACCAAGAGCCCAGCCAGTAAGAGATAACATGGGATTGCCATGAAGTCATGCCAAGGGTAAGCATGGTGCACTACAGAGAGCAGAGCTGTGCTGGAGGCAGAGGGCAGGGAAGGGCTCCTGGGTAATCAACGAGTATACAAATGTATAATCAGCAAATATACAGAGAAGTTAGGCTGCCCTTTAGAGAGCGTATAACTGGAAAGATCACATTGGAAAGGGAGAGTCAGAAATGAATGGAAAGCTCATCCATGTCCTGGGCTTAGAGAAAAAGACTCCAAGAGGAGCAATCTCTCAGTGACAGTCAGCCCTTAAATGGGTTCTAGGAGAGGTGGAGCCAGCCTCCACTCCTTCTGGTCACACAGGCAAGTTGCCTTCACCTGTGCTCCCACAGCTGACTCAATGCTTGCCTTAGGTGATGAGTCAGAGGTTCAGGCCATGATCCAATAGTTCCCATACAGCTCCCTTCCACAGATCGTGGAGTGGATTGAGCTTGGACCTATGGGGCAGGAAGAAGGACGTAGCAGGGTGACTTGGGACACAGGGACAGCTGGTGACATGAGAGAGACAGCGCTCCTGCAGAAGGGATGTGCCAGCTTGCAGGAGGGAAATGGTGCACCCCCATGATGCTACGGTGAGGCCTCTTACTTATCAAGGGCCACGGAAATGGTATCGCTCATGGATGTCAGTGGCATGAGAGAAGATCCCATGGGTCTAACTTGGGCATGCTGTCCCCAGTAGGATCCAGGCTATGAGCAGACTGTAGCATGCCCTGAGTCCTGGGCCTCCTTCAGCTTCTGCCACCAACAGCTGCATGGGAAGATGTGTGGGTGAAGAAGCACTGGCTCAGTGACCTCAGATGAGCCAAAACCCACAGTGTATGGGGTCTCTGCCAGTCCCAATTCCCCCCCAGACTGGCACATTTTCTAAAAATCTCATAGCCCTTGGCTGCAGAGTCCCACTTGTATGAAAAGAGAAATAATAATACAGACAAAAAACAAGGAAATATTTTCTTAACATTTTCTGTTACACCCTGTTGCATAAGATTGTTGAGTACCTTATTGATGCTTTCCAAGTAGTTTCCTCACTATATCTTGAGCTCCTGGTTCCTCATGCTGTAGATGAGAGGGTTCACTGCTGGAGGAACCAGTGAGTACAGAACTGCCAAGACCAGGTCCAGAGGAAGAGAAGGAAGTGGGTTTTGGGCAGGCAGTCATGTCAGTGACAACAGAAAGGGAGACAATGGCCAGGTGAGGGAGGTACATGGAAAAGGCTTTGTGCTGTCCCTGCTGGAAGGGCATCCTTGACACAATCCTGGAGGTCTGCACATAAGACACCACAATGAAAACAAAATACCCAAATGCTGAAGAGGCAATAAAAATAAGAAGCCACACTTCCCTGAGATAGGTGTCTGTTCAGGAGAGCTTGAGGATCTGGAGGATTTCACAGAAGAACTGACCCGGAACATTGCCTTGGCAGATAGAGAGCTAACTTACATTAGCAGTGTGCAACATGACATTGAGAAACACCCAGCAACAGGTAGCCGCTGCCATGGCAATACAAGCTCTGTTGTCCAGGAGGATGCTGTAGTGCAGGGACTTGCAGATAGCAATATAGCAGTCATAAGCTATAATAGTGAGAAGGGAATACTCCGCGCTGAATAAGACTTGGGCAGTGCATCCTTCATAGGAAATAACCCTGCTGTCCTGTATGGGAACTGTTAAGTTCCAGCCTGAACCAGCAATGGAGCACATGATGAAGGTGCATAGCCATCCCAGGGAGCACAGGTGGAAGCAATTCACTGGTGTAACCAGAAGGGGAGAAGCCTGTCTCCTCCCTAACTTCATTTAAGGGTTGGCCATGGCAAGGGAAGGAGATTATCTCCTTTGGAGTGTTTGGTGAGCCTCAATCATTGGAAAGGGGTAAGTAGTTCCTTCTTTATTACTAGATTGTGACCTCTGCCTCACTTGAATGATCCTGAACTGGTTTAAAGAAACTGTGTTTGCTGTTGTCTTTCTCTATGTGTCCAAAAAGGAGTTGCTCATGATT
The DNA here is from genome assembly GCA_035772895.1 of Perdix hodgsoniae. NCBI lineage: Eukaryota > Metazoa > Chordata > Aves > Galliformes > Phasianidae > Perdix > Perdix hodgsoniae. The sequence continues at coordinate 36,252,351 of JAPSGF010000001.1, forward strand.
TTGAGAGCAATGTCAGAGATGCAGCCTGTGTTGAGGAGGATGAGGACGAGAAAGTATATGGGAGTGTGCAGGCAGTGGTTGCAGGCGGTGGCTGTGACAAAGAGGCCATTGCTCAGGAGGGCGGCCAGATGGATGTCCAGGAAGGACTAGAAGTTGAGGAGCTGCAGCTCCCTTGTGTCTGCAAATGCCAGGAAGAACTCAGTGATGGCACTTCTGTTGGACATTGCTACCTCTGTTCATGGAAATTGCCACAGGAAGAAAATAAGAAAAAGATCAGACAAGCTTCTCTAAGGGCAAGACAGGGATGCTGACCCACAAGGGCTCTTGGACACTGCAAAAATCCTTAAAAAAATCCTTTGCAAGAGCTCTGGCTGCAGATAAGACAGTTCCTGCCTTGGATCACACAGCTCTGAGCGTAGAGGATGACAAGATGCTTCCAGACCTTCTGTCATGATAGAAACCATGTTGGGTAGTAAGGAAGACATTGACCAACTGGATGCAGTTGTACGGAGAGTCACCAAGATCATTAAGGCTAGAAAACTTGTATGTGAGAAGAGACTGAGAGTGCTGGGCTTCTTCTGTCTGGAGGGTAAAAGGTCTCATGGAACATTCAGCAGCATTGCATAGTTCCCATGTGGCAGGTTAATATACGTGACACAAAACATAAGGAGAAAAGGCTGCTGTATATTTATATGGAGAAATTCTTCTAGCGCTAAAACAAAAGTTACTGAGTCAAAACTTCATTTTCCTTCTAAATTGTGATTATTTTTCTTTTTTCTTTTGTCTACTTAGCAGTTCCCACTTGATATGCTTTTGCATCACCACTTTTGCTTATGTGTACCTAATGGAAAAATTAAAAAAAATAAGAAACAAAGACCTAATTTTTAGGTGAGTAATGCTATCAGAGAGAAAGTAAATCCCTGGTAATCAGCAGATGCATGTTAGTACTTCTAGGATCCAGATGGATGTTGTTTTTCTTTCTTACAAGCCAAAGGAATCTAGGAAGATGTGCCACATTGCTACATTTAACATAACTCATGATAGTAATTTGTCTGGTAATTCCAGACTGAGATGAATTAACACACAGCACCCCTTTACTCGCAAACTGAAACACAGCGGTGTGAATATCATCATGAATTCTCATTCATGCAAGATACTGAGAAGCATCGTAAAGCAAGTGAAAAATACTCCCTTTAGTTCATCTGTTCTCAATAGTATTGAAGCTTCCTTCCTTCTTGAAAGGGACCAAAATCAGACCTTAAAATACAATAGGAAACACTTAAGCAGAATTAAAAAGCATGTGGTGCTTTAAATCACAGCATCACTTGGGAAGTTATTCAGGTGAAATACGGTGGAAACAACACAGAAATACTTGAGCAATTAATTACTGGTCATATACAGTGGTCTGTATTCCCAAGAAATATGGCTGTCATATTTCTGCTTTCTACATCCAATTAGAGTGTCTGTGTGACAGGAAAAAATGGAGATGTAAGTAAGATAAGTAAGATTCACTGGAGATGTAAGTAAGTAATGAGTCCAAACTTAGCAGCAAAAGGATATTCATACAGAATGGTTTGTGTTGGAAGAGTCTTTTAAAGATGTGCAAGCACTGAAAAAGTTGCTAGGCTGGATGCAAGGCTGTCTCTTTGTCAATGAGGCTTTATAAATATGTGCTGGGGGTATTTGTAGGGAATGTCTCTTGTCTTGTTCTGGTGCTTGAAATCTCACCTATGCTTAATACGGCGAGAAGAAATTCAGCAGCAGCTCCTCTGCTGAACAAGATTTGCAAACTACGTATCTGTCCTGCAACGGCTGTACAGATCTTTAGCAGGAATAAACTCAGTTGGTCCAGTTCTTCCTCGGTGCGCTGCTGCCAGGACCCCACCATACAACAGAGATCTATTGCATCCACACCTATGGGGGGAGCTACAAGTGCAGCCTCCTAAGTTGGTGCAGCCTCCTAAATTGGTGCAACTCCCCTTTCTCTGACTGAAAGCTCAACAGTCACCTCTCCTGCCGCTGAAGAGCCACTGGAGGGCGATGCTGCACGCCGGATTTGTGATGCAGGGAGATGTAAATGAATGCTTAACCAAGACACAATTTAGTTGTGCCGCGCAGGAAAAGGCACAGCATGTCCTGTTTTCTGTTTAGTGAGATCACTTGTGAGACCACAGCTATCTCTGCTTGCAAATATGATACTACCAAGTCCCAAGATGTAATGCCTGTGGCGTACACATGTTGCTCTCATGTACCTGTATGTGGAAATGCAGTCTTTAAACTCTCCTGAACATCACTGCTTACCAAAAGCTTCCTCAGCTGTGTGTGTGTCATGCCATTTTTTAAGCAGTTTCCGTAATGATATGATTGTTTCCGGTGTGTTAATCTGCCCACTTGGATCTCCAGGCAGTAATGCCCTCTCGGACATTAAGACCACTTGCTTTAAGCAGCAGATTAACAGCAGCACCAAAACGTCCATGACTTGAAAACAGGAGGATCCTGGCATATGCTGTGGGTGGCAAAGGAAGGTGGTTACTGAAGTGGGTTGGGGAAGGAAGATTTGCCTCCCCAACCTGGCAATTGTACCCTGGTTCTCCTGTCTCTTTGAGTACTAAGTCCCAGCTCCTCAGGGTTGTCTCTTGATATGAGATGTAGAATCACAAAATTTTCAGGTTTGAGATGGGAAGAGACCTCTTGAGACCACTGTACCTGCTCAAACAGGGTCAGCCAGAGTTGATTGCCCAGGAGTGTGTCCAGAGAAGGTCAGCAAAGCTGTGAAGGGTCTGGAGCACAAAGTTTATGAGGAGTGGCTGTGATTATTCAGCCTGAACAGTGTGGACTGGTTCTTGGCCTGGATGTCATGAGCAGCAACACCAATAATGGTAGCAGAATGTGCTACAGAAACCTGAGGCTAATATTTGTTTGTTCCAGGCAGTAACACAGTGAGGTGTTCAGAAGCTGCAAAAAGAATGTCATCACCTGGCCTTGGCAGACCCGTACAAGTTTGCAAGGGGACAATTTTCTTCCTAGGCTTATTGTCATCCCAACCCCAAGACTTCCAGAGAGTCCTTTGGTTTTACCCTAAGGCTTACCCTCAGTTCCACACAGGTATGTGGACATCCTTCCCACAAGCTAATATGGGGGGATAATTAATTTCCCTATTATTTTCAGCTGATAAATCTTGTGTACTTCAAGTTTGGTGTGATGGACATAAGTGCATAATTATAGATCATCTGGTTAAATTCCTCCCATTTTGCATTTGACATCATTCTTCCTTTTTTAAAAAACATGGACTTTTTGTGCTGTAGCATCCAGTGGCAAGTTCAGCACAAAGCAGTGCCAGCACTAAGATATAATTTGGGGCAGGTATGCCAAGTTTCTATACCTTTATGTCAACCAACCAACATTTTCAGGCTGATTTCTCTATGAGGATACAGGAGCTGCCAGTCTCCAACGGTGCAGAGGGAGCTTACTTCAGTAGGTTGCATTCAGGCAACCTTTGCACATGCTTACTGATAGATGGCACCAATTTAGGGTGATTTCACACAGGTGAAGCTGTTTAGACAGTTTCTATATTTCAGCATCTATTTTTAATATTATCAGTTATATATAACTGTGTTATGTTTTGTAAATACCTGACATTAAATTTATTGTTGTTAATCTTATATTGTGTTGGACAGTGTTATATCACTGCGCTGTGCTGTATCTTCATGTGGTGGCAAAAAGCTATCAGGCATATTCTGTTCAAATAGCTGAGAGTGAATCTTCCTATAAGCCTCAGCAACAGGCTGCCCTGAGTTACTCTAATTATGGATAAATGCATTGATTTCTCACCCAAAAATACACCAGAAGTGAGTCCATCTGATCTTACCATTCTGAATTTCCTTCGTGGCCAAAAAGAAATGCTTCTCAGGCACTGATCCTCTTTTGGAATAGACACAGTCATTCCCTAGAATCAGATGTACAACACTAGTGAAGTTAACTGGTTTCTGAGATCAGATACCTTACATCACCAGCATGTGGTGATGTAGGATGGAGATGGTGATGTAGGATGGAGAACAAAAATGCACACCTTGTCTGTCAAACTGGGAGATCCAGGAGACAGAATAAAAGCAAACATACCCTACTGCTTTCTCATGTGCCCTGAAATGCTGACTGTGTCAGCTGCAGCCGTGCTGCTCTGCTGATCTTTGACATCTGATTCTAACATTAAAAAGAAACTGCTCTTGCTTCTTGTGAGAGGGAACTTATTTTTCTAGGCCTTAAACGTTAGTGGTGAAAGACCTGTTTCCTATTTCTTCCTTACGATGGAAAGTCAGATATTCCTTCGTATGCAATCCTTAGTTCTGTCTGCCATAGTGCTGGGTTTCAACACAGGCAGAGTTGCTGGTTTTCCAAATGGTGAAATAATGTTCGTTTCAGAAATTCTGGTGTGACACAAGCAGAGTTGCTGCATAACTGCCTTACAGCTTTCTAACAAGGACTGGGTTACTCCAGCTTTCCTTTAAAGACCTTTGTCCTCCTGGTGTCTGTACATATACTTAGAAGTTACACTGTTAGACTGGTGCAAGCCTTCTTGGAGTTTTGTTGTTGTTGTTTTTAATCAGTGCTGAGAATACGAGGTGATGAGCAACCATTTTTATGAGAAATAGATGAACACTACAGATCCATGCACGGAAAAGCAAAGGCAAGACAACAAGAAAGGAAAAGACTCTGACAAAGACCACAGTTGTTAACGTCTTTCTGCTTTGTAGCCCAAGGAGCAGAAAGCTGCATGCCTTCAGAAGTCCTGCGTGTTTCTTAATGAGCTGTGGCACCGTTGCGTAATGGTGGTTCACTTTTTCCAAGCAGTGTTCCAAGGCTGCTGAACGTTTCCCACTTCAGCTTACATGGTTGTTATTTGGACCCTACTGTATCCTACAATACAATTCCTTTTCCCTTGGAGTTTCATCCCAGTCATCTGAGATTTGTCCATGTAAAACTTGTAATTCACTCAGTGCTTCACAAGGTTCAATAAACAATCCCATCACATCTCTATACTTATGAGCCTGGTCCTCCTGCCTTCTCTTTTGGGGGTGCAAAGAAGGATGCTCTAAATGGCATCAGAAACCACAACTGTAATTGGAAACCTCTGTGAATAGCAACATACTTAAAAGTATCTCATCTGTCTTGCAGACTAAGGGGACCTAAAGCGCATAATGCAGATGGGAGTACCAACGAAATCTACCACTCTGAAGAAATCAGGGTTAGGTAAACTAGTGAACTGGATCTAAACATCATCTGCATTTTAGGCATTGCCTGACATGTTGGATTCCAGCCCTGTTTCCACACCCCGGCCTGCCAGCAGTCTGTAGGAAGGCAACTCCGTGTGTCCTGCAAACCCAGCTTGTTGTCTCAGAAGAATCTGCAGCCCTGCCACAGCTTCCATATGGATTCCTTCCCCTCATTGTTCCTCAGGGTATAGATGAGTGGATTCATGACTGGGCAGAAGACAATGAAGACAATGCAGATCACACAGACATGCTGGTTGGAGGAAAAGCAAGAGGAGGGGAAGGTTGGGAAGCTGGATGTAAGCCGGCACTGTCCCCACAGAATAGTAGGAAATACACAGCCATGCTTCCCATTCCGTTGGAATAACTTGAGAAGGGGTTCAAGACTGCTGTTAAAAAACAAAGAAACAAAAAACAATCATCATTGTTTGGGGTATATTTGTGATTCTGTTTTCAGTTGACATAAATAAATTACCTGTGAATTCTCAAATGTAGTGTACTGAGCTGCAGTCAGGTTATTAAACTCAGGAAAAAAATCTGCTCATGTCTCCTTACTAGACTTTTATACCTCTCTTACCAGGGAGAAATATCTTTTGCCATACAACCAAACCTCATTCATGTCATCATTTTAAGGCAGTACGTACATTTGTGAGCTCCCACTGTCAAGGATGAAGTTACATGGAGGGTAATTATTACATATATTTTATGATGGCTGCTCCAAGAGTAATGCCTGCAAATTTATTATGCCAGCCCATGACATCGGATGTTGGTGACATGATAGTAGATGTTGAACTTTTCCACCAACATTCCATGATATTTTTGTTGCCATGTGACAGATGGCAGCAGAAGAGCAAATGGTGTGCGACACTGAAGTGCAGATGAAGCAAAGGTGTGTGGTTGAGTCCCTCCATGGAGAACAAATGGCACCCACTGACACTTATCAACACTTGATGGACATTTCTGGAGACCAAATTGTAGATGTCAGCATAGTAAGGCAGTGGATGGTGCATTTCAGCAGTGGAGATGATGATAGATTTTTGTGCAGATCTTAGGGAGTGTGGCCTGAAGCAAAAAAATATATATATTACTGGCAAAAATGCATATGTAATGATGGTATGATGAAAAATAGTGTTTTATAGCTGAGAACATGCTCTATTAAACAGGGCTGTTGTGCTCCTTGTATCTGTTGTAGTTGCCATGGAAATAAATAGAAGGCATTACTTTCACTGCAGCAAATGTATATGCAGCCCAAGACGATTCTTATTCACTCGGTGTGGCTCAGGCAAGCCAAGTGGTTGGCAAGACCTGCATCAGTGAGTGCACAAAGCCTCCCATCCAAGAAGCTGTCAGTAGCCAGTAGCCAGTAGTGGGCTTTTAGTGCTGTTTAGGCAGAAAGACTTTATTTCTGGAATTTCTTCTGGAAGCATTTCTGATTCAAATAAACATCACAGTTGACCATTTACAGGAATTTTATTCACCCTAGCTTTTCCATCAAATGCTCCTGAAGTAAAGTGGTATCTTCTTCATGACATGTGTTAAAATTTCTTATTTCTTATTAACTTACCATTGCATATTGACAGTACAAATAAATGTCACAGCTGTGCTGTGGACTGCTATCCCTTAGACATCTGGTCTGTACAGATTTGGAAGGAAAAAAAAGAAGCAAAGAGAGAAATCATTCCAAAATTTTAGAAAGGCTTGTGGTTAGTCCTCTCTGCTTAGCAAGTGTATTTACTCAGACAGTGCAAAACACAGGAGCTGCTGTTCAGCCCTTTAGAGTCTTATAAGAGCCTTATCAGTGTGCAGAGGAGTCTAGTTCTCTTTTCAGTGACGCCTCCTGCAAGGTATGAACTTTTGTCCAACAGGATCCAAAAGTGAAATATCCAGAGAAATCCTGGTGTTCATCCCAAAGCATACCAAAAAAAAGTTATAAGCCCTAAATTGGGCTAGGAACACTTTGTAACCTTACATCTTACTTATGTCATGGTAAGGTGTTAAGCTATAGCTCATCACTTTGTGACAGCCTTGACTGGTCCTGTGCTGGCTTGGTCTTTTATCCTGACTTCTTTTTTTTATCCCCTCCTGTAGTAGTAGATTTGCCAGCTGTTCCTCTGCATAATGTGCTTCTTCCCTTGCATAGGTGGCCCTGATGGGGTAAGAAGCATCTCTTGTCTATGGGAATAGCATCCAAACTCCATTTTCCACTGCCACATTAAGTTGTGTCTACAATGCCTTCCTTGGTGGCTACTTCATTTTCTGCAGTCAACAACACGTCTTTCGCTGGATCTGTGACTCTGTATCTATCTATACATTAAAATAAAGAATCTGACCTGGAGCTGAAGGGCAGAAGTGATGGTTGGAAGAACAGCAGAAAAGACTTGTTGCACTGCAGAGGAAGAGAAAAAGCCTTCCTTCTAATTATCTGCCTCAGTAAATGATCCAGCTGGCACCCAGTACCAGGGTATTAATTGATAACCCATGGATTCAAGATCCCGCAGTGTGATTCTTATAAAAAGGCGTTTACCACAAGCAGAAAGGGACCTCCTTCAGTGTGACTCCTCCTAGCAGCAGATCACAGAGTTGCAGAATTGTAGGGATTGGAATGGAGCTCTGTTGGTCACAGAGTCCAACTGCCCTGCTACAGCATGTTCCTAAGTTGGTCACACAGGCCACATGGATCTGGGCTACGTTCAGAGAAAGAGACTCCATAGCCCCTGTGGGCAGCGTGTTCCAGTGCTGTCAGTAACCTCAGTTCTCTCCTATTCCCCAGCTGAATGACTGACAGAGGAGGTGGAATGTCTACCTGGGAGAGCTCTCACAAATGGGATGTTCAACCTGGCTGGCATTTTTGGTGTTTTTGATAGTGTTTATTGTTTTAGTGTTTTGTTCTCGTGTTTTGGTTGGTGCTCAGGAGCCCCAGGCTGGGGCCTTTGCTCACTGACAAGAGAACAGAAAGGAAATGTCAAGTCGTCATAGAACATACAATGTCCTTCAAATCAAAAGATGAACCTTCAGTGTGAGCTAACAACACGCTTTTATATAAAAGTCATTTGGGGGGGGGGTAATTCTCAGAAAATAAATTATGGTGAGAGTTGCTTGATTTTCTTTGATCCTTTGGAAATGACAATTCTATACCCTTCCCTTTTCATTTCCCACTTTCCTACTCCACAGCTTTCTCATGGCACTTTTTACTCATTATTTCTCAGTGCATAGATGAGAGGGTACAGCATGGGTGTGATGGAAGCATCAGACAGCGCCATGATCTTATCCTCTGGAAGACTGCTGGCTGGATGTGTGAATGTGCATGGCCCAAAGAACAGAATCACCACAGTGATGTGGGACCTATAGGTGGAGACGGTCTTGTGCCCCTCTTTGGGTGTTTGATTTCTCAAGGAAGCCAGGATGGCACTGTAAGGCACAATTAGGATGAAGAAATGGTGCAGAGCTATCACTCCACTGTTGACAACAACAGTGATGCTCAGGGTGTAGGGGCCAGCACAGGCCAGTTGTCGTAGGGGGTGGACATCACAGCAGTAGTGGTCAGTTTTATTGGGGCCACAGAACGGGGAGATGAGTGGTAATAAGAGCCTGCATGCTGGAGTGCACAAAGCTTCCTACCCATGAGACCACATGGTCATTCCCAGTCATGAGGGTGGTGGAAAGTTGGCCATGTAGCAACCATAAGCCGTCATTGTGAGGATAAAGATCTTCGTGCAAAGAAGGGCAACACCAAACAGCTGTGCTCTGCAGCCCACAAAAGGGTTGGTTTTATTTTCAGCAAGGAAGTTGGAAATCATTCTGGGAAAGGACAAGAAGCAGGGGAGGAAATACATGAGGGAGTTTAGATGGTGACTGCTAATCACAGTGATAATATTTCCTGCCACTCTAGCTGTATAGAGGAAAAGGAAAATCACAAGGTATACTTTCTGCACACCTTGGCTCTCTGAGAGGCCCTTAGGAATGAATTCCTTTGCACTGCTTGCATTCCCCATGCTGATCAGTCGGGTAGCCATATGCAAAGCACAGCCTATGTGCATGGAATAATGAAGATACATGATTCATCACTGAAGTCATTATTAATAATGAATTCTATACCAGAAGGTCATGCCAGCTATGAAATATATAGGATTGCTATTAAGCTACAAAGTGATTGCTTTCCAATTTTATTTTATTTTTTCCCCTAGGTGTTTAATCCTCCTTGAAGGAAACTTCATTTAGAGTAACTGTATTGAGACAGGAGTGCTCTGTGCTCCCTTTCTCCATCCTGGCCCTCCGGGATTCTGAAGGACTGACTCTATGGTTGTTGTGCTAAAGAAAGGCCAGTGTGTTCATCTCAGTCACAACCAGGAAATAGAGTGGATCATGCAGGATACTTTCTCTCTCTTTAGACCAAGTGAATACACTACTTGCTAAAATAGCATCTTCAAGAGTACTTGGAAATATTACTTGGAATGCTGATTTATTTTATAGTTACAAATAATCTTTGAAGGATGTTTAGATGGGAAATGAAACTACTCCAGGAAAAAAAAAAGTCTCTCTTATGTGTGTACATCTAGAAAAAAATTGCAATGTCATGGGCTAATAAATGATGTCAGGGAAGCTGTATGCCACGGAGAAAACAGCAAACAATTTGTTTAGTCATGTATGACTTTAGTATTTATCTTGTATTAAATCTCAGCAGTGCTACCTGGTGAGGAAGGAAGAATGAAAGGATCGTTTCAAATAGTCTGTTCCAGCACAGTATGAATCATTATCCCTTTCTTATGCACTCTGGGGGATATTACCACATGTTCACATCTGCTGGATGGTTGTCGGTATAGAACTCTCTATGAGCAGGAAGGCTGAATTGGAGTCCTTCACAGCACCTTTTCTTTTTCCACTGCCCAAAAAGCAGTACATCTTTACAGTATTTAACCAAAAATAGACACTCTTAAAAGAAAATTATCAGTTATATAGGATGCATTTTAGTTTGGTGATGTTCTCAGGTCAGCTGCTGTTAATATTCACCATTGCAAGTCTTGACCAATGAAACCAACATCAGTTCTCCCTGATACTGTTCAGGTGATCTCTGAGCAAAGAATGATGTGAAATTACTACTACTTACTTGCTTACTTACCTACTATTATTATTATGGTTGGACTGGATGATCTTTTAGGTCTTTTCCAACCTTGGTAATTCTATGATTCTATTCAGCTTATTCAAATTCTGCAGCACATACTTAAAGTTACAGCATAACCAGAAATTCCTGTGCGGGCCAAAAAAAAACCACTATCATAGATCAAGCATCCCCAGGAAACACTGAAATGGAGAAAACCCAAGATTACTCTCAAACCCACAAACTAGAGAGGAAGTGGGGAAAGTAAGGGACTTTTCTTGTGCTTACAGTTATACTAACAGTATATACAGTACTAACAACTAACAAGTACTATATACTTGTACTAACACTATATACAGTATTAACAACTAACAGTAGGTGAAAAATATTCAAGAGGAGTAAAATGTGCATGGATACTTCTTTTTCTAGTATATTTCCAGGGGGAAAAAAAAAAAAAATCACTAAGAACAGCATGATACTGATTTCTAATCAAATTGTTATCTCACCCTTCCTTCCTCTCTCCTTCTCTGTTCTTTTAACTCATCACTCACACAGATTTTCTACAGAGAACAGGACAAAAACAGTGCAACAGGCTGTGCCATATGCAGTGGAAAAGAAACAAATGGACTCCATCCAAGCCAGAGCAGAATTGGAAACAAACACCACCAGTCCCACTGGCAAAACAATTAATGATTCAGAAGAGAGCGAGCAAAAGAAAAACTAACGAGGAAAACACTGTGTTTTGTTGTAATGTCTTGAGCACTGAGAAGCACGAGATGAGGAAGAGATGTGATCATGATGGTGAGCAGGGGGAAACTGTGAAACAAGAAACAGAAGGCGTGAGGTTGGAGTCTGTGCAATCAGAAGTGTCTGAGGTTCGGTGAAGGCCTGAACCAAAAGACAGAAGTGGAAGGTAATACCACAGAAGCTGCATTTGAAGAGTTGGTGACATTGGGAGCAGGTTTTGAGTACTGAAGGCATCACTTTAGAGGTGGCTCTAGAGGTGTGATGAGGCTATGGAGGTCGGATGGACCCTGCTCCAGGAGAGGCTGTGTGAAGCAGGAGGGACTAAACTAGAGGCTGGGGGTCAGAAGAGTGACAGGTGTGCTAAAGAAAATTTGAGATGTTTGACAGCGTGCCCTTGGAGAATGACAAATGGTGCAGAGGGAAGTTGTGAAATGAGCAGCAGGCATTATAGAAGAGGACTGACAATTTCTCAACCTGTGTTCCCCAGAGCAGTAGGAAGGCATTTTCTGCACGGACTGCAAGTGCAATATTTTGAGGATTCAAATGGGAAATGAAGCGTCAGTGCATAAGGCTAAGTATAATTTTGGACAGACAGCTATTGCTTTCATAGTTAGTTAGACTCGATGGAGAAGGGAGAAGGAGTAAAAAAAATCATTTCTGAAGCCATGACAGTGACAGGTTCCGTGCAGGGGGAAAGGGGAAGAAGTTCAAATCTAAGTGACCACACACAACTAACAAGATATTTCCCCAAGAGAGTGATTGGCTGGTTCTTAGCACATTGAACAGACCACGGCTTTTTAGGCAGTGTTTAAATAGCCCAGCAGTACAGTGCAGACATGAGCAGTAACACAAGTGTTGTATCTGGTCCATGCGTCACAGAATTCAGGTTGTAATTTTCCCTGGCACCAGGGAATTTTCCCACACCAGGCAGCTGCTGCAAATCAGTCACTGAAGTTCCAAAGAATCCATAAAAAGGTGAGAAATTCCTAAATGATTGTTTTTTCAATTGCACTCTGTCTGTCTAATGCTTTTTGTCGTGCTTTTGGAGAGATGGTAATCAGAAGGGAGGGGAAAAAAATGGCAGAAAGGAAATCAAACATTTCCCCTCTCCTGCTGGTTAGAAACCGACTGTAGGTGTGTGTCTTCATTATTTTCACAATGGGGAAAGCCTCATTCTGGAAACACCTTTCCATGAACAAATGCTACCATATTGCTATAAATGCATCTCTGTAAAAGAAGAGGCTCTATTCAAACACATTAGCAGCTTTCATCTTAGACGATCACTTAAGATTAGCCAAGAAAACACAAGTGCATAACTTTGTGTTCATGGTCTTTGCGGTATCTTTCCTGGCTGACATCTGCCACAAGAACTGCATGCTGCTCAACACATAAACCACAGGCAGGATGCTTAATCCCAAGAAAGAAAAAAGATCACCTAGACTCTGCTAGCTGTTGTTTGATTCAGGCTTCCATTAACAAATTTCACAGAATAGAATAGAGATGTGAGAACTGTAAGTGACTTTTTGGATGTTCTTTCCCCCAGTCAGAGAAGGATGTCCTAATTTCCATGACAGCAGAGTGCAAAATTACTGATGGTTTTTCATCTGTCCACAGGGCATTCATTGCGTCTAGTACCTGTACCTGACAGTCCTCATGCCAGTGGTAGGAGATGATATAGGCTGGCTTAACAGTATGGCTCAATATATTAGCTTAAGTACCAATATATTAATTTAGTAAAAGGAATCAATGTGTGCTAGTTCGGAGGCCATGGCATTTAGCATTAAGAAATTCTGCTTGAGCAGCTTATGTCAGGCAGCTGGTCACCTGCCCACAGCACAGACAGACACAGCTGTGCAGGAGGGGATGAACTACCTTCTGGAGGTGACTGCAGAGGAAAGCTGAGTGACTGCTTTCCTAATGGGGGCACCAGGTCAGAAGATGGGAGTGGGCTCAAACAGAGCCCGATGAAACTTAAATGTTTGGGTCCTCTACAGATCAATTAGAAATTTGCTTCAGGTCACAGGAGATAGATTGTGGCAGATGAGGGTGCTGCTTTGGGTCATATAGAGACTAAGAGGACAGTTAACAACGGGGTCTTCCTTTCTCCTTACAACAGACTCAGTTCACAGAATTAGAGGCCATTCCAGCTGCTTTCTGCTGTGAGCCGAGGTCTGATAATTTTTCCTTTGAGAGAGATCTACTGCCATTCTAAAAGGAGATAGAAAGGAAAGCCACGATGTTAGCAGGCTGTGGCTTTTCCCTCCGCACGCTACGGATGTTCGGGGACGAGGCAGCTTTGGTAGTGCTGCTGGTCAGGCAGTTTGCTGCCCTCTCCAGGTAAGAAAAGTAGATTTTTTTTCTCAGAGGTGTTCCACACAGGCCTTACAGACCTGCTGCAAAACAAACTGTGCTAAAACAGAGGTTCTACGCTTTAGATTATGATTTTTTGTTTTCCACAACCCCTTTCAGTACGTACTTAAACTCTTTCTTTAGAGACCATGGATCTCTAAAGTCCTCCCGCTAGAAGCACAGGATGTGACACACACAGATGAGGATGGCAACATCTACCGTCCTGCAGAGGAATACTGTGCCTGAAGTTCCCTGCTTTCAGAAAGCACTAATGGTTTCAAATCCTGCAAGCTGTGGCAAAGATCAGCTCCCTTTGGCTGTCTTGTCCACGCATTCAGCCTCTCACTGAAGGGGGCATTCTACGTTTGCTGTTAGCAAAGATAGGCAGCCGACTGCAGGACTCCCCGAGACACCTACCTTGGGGCTACATACATGACTCCTGGGGGTGCTTATCAACCTCCATTAATTCAAATGGAAAAATTAGGGGTTGCGTTAAATGAGATATTTGTATTTCTGATAGAGAATGCTAGGTGTAATGGCCCCAGCAGAAATCCCAACCAAGCACTGCTGGTGTTTGTGCCTGCTACAGAATGATGCAGCAAGATTGTGTCCTCTACCCAGGCCATCAGCTGGGTGAAGAATCCTTCTGCAGCATGCATTTCTCTAGCCTCTGTCCACGCAGTACTGGAGGCGAAGTGTCTGGAGTGGTAAGATGAAACAAAAATGATTTTGTTCATCACACTTTGCCTGTGTAGGTAGTCTGCAAGTACATTATGGCATTTTATAAAGAGGGAAGAGACCATTTGTGACAGTCCAATGATTCACCTTTTCCTAGACCTCCCCACTTTTACTTGTTCCTCTCTTGCAGCTGTCTTTCAATGCACTTCTCCACTTTCCTGTGTCTGATTTAAGAGCTGGTGGAGATAAAGAAAAAAAAAAGCTGCAATATTTGGGTTGGGGGTTGGTTGGTTTGGTTTGTTGGTTTTGGTGTTTTTGGTGTTTTGCAAGATTTTCATTCAGATCCCAGTATTACATGATTCTATATCTTAACATGAGCCAGCAATGCGCTCTGGCAGCTCGAAAGGCAAATGGGATCCTGGGCTCCATCAGGAGAGGGGTGGTCAGCAGGGATAGGGAGGTGATTGTCCCTCTCTACTCGGCTCTTGTGAGGCCCCATCTGGAGTACTGTGTTCAGGTGTGGAGCCCTCAGTATAAGAAAGACATAGAGATTTTGGAAAGGGTCCAGAGAAGGGCCACGAAGATGATCAGGGGACTGGAGCACCTCCCCTATGAGGACAGGCTGAGGGAGTTGGGCTTGTTCAGCCTGGAGAAGAGAAGGCTGCGGGGTGACCTCATTGCAGCCTTTCAATACCTGAAGGGAACCTACACCCAGGAGGGGTGTAAACTCTTCAAAAGGGCTGACAATAGCAGGACTAGGGGAAATGGATCCAAGTTGAAGGAGGGAAGATTTAGGTTGGATGTTAGGGAGAAGTTCTTTACAAGGAGAGTGGTTAGGCCCTGGAACAGGCTGCCCAGGGAGGTTGTGGATGCCCCGTCCTTGGAGGTGTTCAAGGCCAGGTTGGACGGGGTCCTGGGCAACCTGATCTAAATGTGTATGTTTGGTGGCCCTGCCAGGCAGGGGGCTGGAACTGTATGATCCTTGAGGTCCCTCCCAGCCCGGGTGATTCTGTGATTCTGTGATTCAGTATCATGGGGGAAGGAGTAGGGTGAACAGCCCCAAGAAGCTGATTCTCCCTCTCTGCTCTGCTGCCAGTGTACTGTGTTCAGACTGGGCCCTCAGATGGACCAAGGTCTTGGAGCAAGTCCAGAGGAGGGCCACGAGGATGCTCAGAGCATTGGAGCACCTATCCTAAAGAGACAGGCTGAGGAAGAGCCAGGCTTGTTCAACCTGAAGAGAAGACTTCGGGGAGACCTTGCTGCTGCCTTCCAGTACTTCAGAGTAGCTTATAAGCCGGAGAAGGACTGACTTTTCACATGGGCAGATGGTGATAGGACAAAGGGGAATTGTTTTAAACTAAAAGATAGGAAATTTAAGTTAGATGTGAGGAAGAAATCATTCACACAGAGGGCGGTGAGGCCCTGGCACAGAATGCACAGAGAGGCTGTGTGTGCCTCATCCCTGGAGGTCCCCAAGGCCAGGCTGGATGGTGCCCTAAGCTGGTGGGGTACAGCCAGCACACGGGCAGGGGTTGCAGGTTGGGGGTGCTTTGAGGTCCCTTCCAACCCAACCATTCTGTGGTTCTGTGATTCTACAAATTCTTATGAGTGTCTCAGTGGCCTGTGAGGGTCAGATGCTTCTGTCAGGCTGAACTACTTATTGTTGATACCCACACCCCAAGGGAACAAAGCTGTTATAATGAACTACACCTTATTAAAATCAAAATCAGTCATCTACAATATGGATGGTAGTAGTCTCTATCATGTTTTCTGTGTATTATGCATAGGGCAAACGTCAGTGAGCTGTAACACTGCTTAAAGTTGTATATAGACTGCCTTTTACACACTTCTGACAAAACTTACCTCACCTAATCCTAGCAGCATGATGCTAAGACACTTGTGCCATATTTGTTAACACTGGGTTCTTCTTTTACTCAGGCAACAAAAAGAGGTACTTTTCAGGCATGATGAACCTGAGATGTTCTTGCTCTTTTTAAAAATATATGTTTTCCACTGTAAAAAGACCTCAGAAGAGAATTAAAACAAAGGAGTGACAAACACGTGGTTTAAATTTTCCTACATGCTGTATAGAATTTGGCCTGAAATACAACATTTTGAGAAGCACCTGAAAACTCCGCCCTCTGTCCCTCTGGCATCTAGCTCTGGCTACAGAGAACTGGGATGAATCCAGAAACACCATCGGGTTATCATGAGGGAAACTCACACGTTACCACCTCTCTCATCTCTACCCACAGGTGTGTGCAAAGACACCCGACATGAGTGCTTCAACTACGCCATTCTTCCTCCCAGACACAGACAACCAGGCTCAAGGAGCTAATCACAGCAGTGCTGCGGGAAAGTCAGAGCCATCATATGCTGTTCTCAAGTTCATGGAGAGCTTCTGCCTCATCACTGCCACCTGTGGGATGGTGGGAAATGGCGTGGTTCTATGGTACCTTGGCTTCTGCATCCGCAGAAACCACTTCACTGTCTACATCCTAAACCTGGCTGCCGCTGACTTTGGCTATCTCCTCTGCATCGCCATTGAGACTGTCCAGTATCTGATGCAGTTCAATGTAGGGGTACAGTTTGGGATATTCCTCTTCCTGGATCTTTTCATGTACGGGACCGGCTTGTATCTCCTGACTGCCATCAGCATTGAAAGGTGCCTCTCCGTCCTCTGCCCAATCTGGTGCCGAAGTCACCGCCCAAAGCACTTGTCTGCCATCATCTCTGCCTTGCTCTGGGGCCTTTCTCTGCTACTGAACATGGTTGCCTATATTCTGTGCTCCGTCCACCCCTCTGGAAGCTGCTGGATTCTGCCCGTTGCCATCGGCGTCTTGGATTTCCTGGTCTGCACACCCCTCATGCTATTCTTCAGCCTGACCCTCTTCCTCAGAGTCAAGTGCAGCTCCCAGAACATACGAACGGGACGGCTCTTCACTGTCATCATGCTCACCGTGCTCTTCTTCCTCATTTTTGCTGTGCCTCTCAGCGTCCTCATCCTCTTTGACTTCTTGGGATACAAATTCCTCTATTCGCCCGAGATTGGCTTTGTGCTGTCCTGCGTGAACAGCAGTCTCAACCCTGTCATTTACTTCCTTGTGGGGAGCTACAGGGACCGGAGAATCAAGTTCACCCTCAGGCTGGCATTCCAAAGGGCCTTTGAAGATTCAGCAGATGACAAAGAGGAACGGGATACCCGAGACACAATAACTATGTCCTCCTAATATCCTTCTGTGCCCACTCAGTAGTAGTGCTCTGGAGATGAGAGGTGATCGTTCACAGAGCTGAAGAATTCCGAGGTACTGCTGGAGGTCCATCCCACCCAACCTTAACAGTCTTCATTCTGAACACCTGCCCTCTCACTGGTTATTTGAAGCGCTGCCCACATTAGGACTGCATTTCTTTTCAGCAGCCATTAAATCATAAGGCAAAATGTCTTGATGGCTGCATTTAATCACAGGAGTCCTGCTCAGTTTACCACTCAATATTAAGTTCTGTTCTTCAGTGCATTAATATTTAGTCACTTTTTTTTTACACAAGTCTCTGAAGATGAGGGCAGATCTATGATCTTCCTGTTGAAGTCAGATAAGAAATTCCCAGAAGAGTACAACTCCCTTAATTTTATCAGCAACATATGCAATCTTTGTGGCTGATAGGGTGAATGATTCTTTGCTTTCTAATGTGAGCATTTCAAATAGTGAAATGCTTCGTGTTCTGGAAGTCTCTGTCGATTAGCTAATAGTTATTAGTTAATAGGAGCATTTCACGCTATAGATGTAATGTAGTAGAAAAGAACTCCATCCCCTTCCAACTTGCCTTGCAACTTCATGCACTGTGTTGCATGCACTGTTCTCTTGCATTTAAAGTAAATAGAATCAGAGTTGTGTATCATTTTAGCTTTCTCCAACACAGCACAAAAGTACCTGCATTTAACTGCAGCAAGAATTGGGTTGTTACTTCTTCCCTTCATGGATGATAAGGACATGGCATCCAACACGTCTTGACCTACTGGAAGAAATAAGATCAAAGAAAGGAAAAAATAAATAAAAATAAAAATAAAAATAAAAATAAAAATAAAAATAAAAATA